>JALMGJ010000003.1:137618773-138218773 GCA_023362775.1 Charina bottae
TTATTTGAATTTGAATGGCATTCTAGAAGAGTGTTCCTCAGCACTCTTCCCCTGGATCTTCACCTCAAAACACTTTGAGGTGTCATCCAGCATCTCCTCATTCCTTATTAGTGTAAACTGCTTCACCAGCCAACCTGACAAGAGATCAACAGTCCATCTTCAACAGCCACTGGAACTGTCTAATCCATGTTAGCTAGGATATCACCTTTACATGTCAGCTAGATCTTCATTACCTAGGGAGATGCAAGCACCACAGAGAAGGAATAAACCTATGCTATATCCAGCTTTCCCAAGGATGGACTAATTATCAGAATTCTCCAGCCACTGAAAACATTTGGGAGCTGAATTTCTGAGAATTCTGGAGCTGAGTGCACACAACTGAGGGATGCCCAGTTTGGGGTGAAGGCAGTTGTATCCTATATCATGCCAAACTTCCTCTGTTGGCTAGTCAAACTTGTCTAGAACTTCCTAGACCAGGGCTTTCCAAACTTTTGCCATTGGCGACACACCAACGGCCGGCGTGCAAAAACCTTGAAGCGCCGCCGCTGCAGCGCGCAAAACCCTGGAAGTGCTGGCAGCGGCGCTTCCGAGCTGCCTCCACCACCGTGCTTTCGGGTTTTTGTGTGTCGTGGCGGCGGCAGCAGCGTTGTCGTCTTGGTGTATCGCGCAACAACCTGGAAGCGCTGATGGCCTGCGACCACCGCCGCTGCACGCCCTACTGAGCGTGGCGGCGGCGCGCCATCAGCGCTTCCGTGTTGTTGCGTGACACACTTGGGGCCCCCAGGTGACACAGTACTGTGTTGCGACACACAGTTTTGAAAGCCCTGTCCTAGACACTCAGCATGGCATGGTGAGTGAAGAATCTGTCTTATACATGAAGACTGAAGCTATTTTATGGCTTTAGGATTGGCCTCTGACAGAAGTTGCAGCCCACTTTTATACCCTCCCAAATAGAATCTCAGTGCTTTTTCTCTGCTGTACGCACAGCTTAACCAAAACCCCATTTTGCACTTCCTGGGCTTAGGGCTAAGTGGCAGTTATTTTTCTAATCTGGAAACCTCTAGCTGCCAACATCTCTCCCACGTATCATTTCAATCCACAGCGATGCCGTCAACAGCCCAATTTGACACCATTCCCAGATCTACCACAAAGCAATTACTTCATTGGGATTAAGAACAATTAGAAATATCTGCCACGTCCATGTCACCATGAGAGAACATAGGCTATGGCAGAGCATGCAAGTGTTCAGAGTCAGGGAGGCATTCTTTGAATTTGAAGAGCAACTCATGGGAGCACATGCTTCTGGGGATGTCAGCGGCATTTATCAGAAGAAAAACTGATGAGATTGCTCTTTGCAAGCCCCTCTGTTCTCCCAGGTTGATCTTTTACTTTATCCTAATCAGCTGCTACAACCTCCCACTCATTTTTAATTTTCTGAGAATGCCACTGGGGCCTATGTAAGGTTGATGCTGGCCCTCTCCCCTTTGCTGCAAAACAAATGACAGAAATGTGTTTCTCTTCCTGGATAGATCAAAAACTCTTGCCAACGAAGGCCAAGAGTGTGGGTCTTGGCCACATGGGGTGTGGGTGTTCCTTCCTCCCCTTTGTACTGTGCTCCCAAAACAGTGTCTCTGAGTAGTATAAGGGATTTCAATTTTTACCTGTAATGAGTTCACAGCTGGCTGTGCTAGAGGCTGACACGGTGTCCTCATTGTGCTTATTGTATGTGTGATACAAGGAAGTGTACTGTTGACTTTTTATTGTTGACTAGATAATTTGTGTGGGCGTGGTGGCTCAGCGGGTAAGATGACAGGCTTGTTGATCAGAAGATCGCAAGTTCGGAGGTTCGAATCCCTAGCCCTGCGTGCGGAGTGAGCTCCCGCACTCGCCCCAGCTCTTGCCAACCTAGCAGTTCGAAAGCATGCAAATGCAAGTAGATGAATAGGTACCACTCTGGTGGGAAGGTAACAGTGTTCTGTGTGAGTCATGCCGGCCACATGACTGCGGAAGCGTCTTCGGACAACGCTGGCTCTTCGGCTAAGAAATGGAGATGAGCACCAGCCCCTAGAGTTGGACACGACTGCACAAATGTGCGGGGGGAACCTTTAACCTTTACTAGATAATTTGTTGGCTCCATCAATATATGGATGGAAGTAGGCACTGTCTTTTGCATAGTCTCTGATTGGTCTGCAATGGCAAAGTTTCCAAGGACACTGTAAACATATCCATCCTTTTTATGATGTCCGTGAATTTTCTACTTGTGGGATTGTCTCCATTCCTCTCAGGCTGAGAACATTATGGAAATAATCTCATTCTACTGACATACAGTATCTCTGTATCTGTGAGCATAGGATTGTTGTCTTAATCATTACTTGATTAGAATTTGGTGTCCCCCAAAATGTAATCTAAACTCAGAGACTCCAAAGGGATGCTTTAATTGCATCAAAGGTGGTAGCTGTGGGTAGACATACTGTATTTAAGGAATAGTTACTTCAGTAATATTTTCCTTAGTCCTAGCCAAATTCCAGTGCCAAGTTATGCAACATTTCAGCAGTAATAACTGAAACGTGTTTTCATTTAAAAGCCACTAGACCGCAAGATATAAAACACAACATTTAAATTGTCCGTGCCCTGTTTCCAAGCAATTATGAGCATTTAGATCTTCCTGTGTTAACATGAACATGTTTTCAATGGACTCCTAGGCATATGGGAAATCAAGCAACTTCCAAACAGGTGAGTCTTTTGCATAGGAACAGCACCCCAGAACAATGCTGATAGCTTTTGGAAAATCCATGTGACTAGTGCTTGCCTACCTAATTACTGTAGGTCATACTCTGAAGCACATACAAGAATTAATGAGAATTCATTAATGTATTTCCTGCATGGGTAGGAAATTATACTAGTTGATCTCTCGGGTCCTTTCATTATAGGATGAGTGTAAAGAACATCAAATGGATACTGTGGCATATTAAACATATTTTATAGAGACCTAAAATTGAAAGTTCATTTCCCCTCAGCTATTTACCTTCTATGATACAGTCATCAGTTCTTGGTTGTTCCATCTATACGTGTGAGTGCATGGACACAACATGCTATAGCCGTAACCATCAATAAACTATACTGATGAAACAACAAACCATGGCCAAATACAATCTGTTGGTTGTCTTGGATAACATTCCAGCCATCGTAGTTGTGTTTGGCCAGGTAAAGGTAAAGGTTCCCCCCGCACATTTGTGCAGTCGTGTCCGACTCTAGGGGCCGGTGCTGATTTCCGTTTGTTAGCCGAAGAGCCAGCGTTGTCCGAAGACGCTTCCACGGTCATGTGGCCGCATGACGTGCGTGGAACACGGTTACCTTCCCACCGAAGTGGTACCTATTAATCTACTTGCATTGGCAAGAGCTGGGGCGAGTGCGGGAGCTCACTCCATCATGCAGGGCTAGGGATTTGAACCTCTCAACTTGTGATCTTCCGATTGACAAGCCTGGCGTCTTACCCGCTGAGCCACCAGATGTCACACTATTTTTGTTTTTTGTTTTGCACAAGAGTGGTCTGGATTTAGACAACATGTAAAGCTGTGGTTCAGGTAAGTACACTTAAAATAAACCATGGATATAAATTGTAGTTAAGATGTTCCATCTTACCCATAATTTAACCTATGGACCATTTTCAGAATTGTACTAACCGTGCCATAGTTTACTGTATTGTGCCACCTAGGTCTGGGTATATTGGAGTGAGTCCAGTCAGGGAGAAAATGAGGCAGACTATGTTTAGGGCACCTTTTCTAGCCCCCTCCCCATATGGGGTAAGCAGAGTGGATCCTAAATAGGGCTGCTCAGTCGTGGATACAGCTGCCGAACTACTCAACTGCCTCGAACCTTGAATCAGGACGACTGAATCTGTATCCACCGCCCATGTGCTGGTCCATGACTAGGAGCTTCTGGATTTCACAGTCCTGCCCTTCAAGATTCTACTAAATGAGCTTGCTTTCAATCAACTCTCAAGGAACATCTGCCTATGGAACTCCCTGAAAATGTTGAGGAACACTGGATTAAATTGAAGGCTTCTATTATTTCAGCCTGTGAACAAACTATCGGATACCAAACTAAGAGACATCAGGACTGGTTTGATGAGAACGATAGTGAGATTGAACATATTATTGACAAGAAAAGGAAAGCCTTCCGGATATGGCAAAACGATATTAACTGTGCCGTTAAGAAAAAAATCTATGCCAGTGCAAAGGCAGAAGTCCAAAGAAGAACTAGAGAACTTAAGAACATATGGTGGATAAAAAAAGCCCAAGAAACCCAACATTTTGCAGATGCTTATGATGCACGGGGCTTTTTTAATGCCATAAAGGCCATCTATGGACCAACAAACTATGGTACAAATCCCTTACGCTCAATAGATGGTGCTAAACTTCTAAAGGACAAAGAGTCTATTGCACTGCGCTGGAAAGGGCATTACTACAATCTCCTTAATCGTCACTCTACTGTGGCTGATGAAGTCTTCTTGCAAATCCCGCAAAAACAAATAAGAGATGAGCTTGCAGTACCCCCTAGTTTGGAGGAAGTCAGTAAAGCCACTAAACAAATGAAAAATAACAAAACTAGTGGACCTGATGGGATTCCTGCTGAAGTCTTTAAAGAAGGTGGGCCTGAACTTACACAACAACTTCATAAGCTCATCGAAAAAATCTGGATGATTCCAGCAGACTTTAGGGATGCCATAATTATCACTCTCTTTTAAAAGGGTGATAGAACAGACTGTGGAAACTATCGAGGCATCTCCCTTCTAGCTACAGCAGGCAAAATCCTGGCAAAGATCATCGCAAACCGTCTCCTATCTATATCAGAAGACATCCTCCCTGAAACGCAAAATGGCTTCCGCCCTTCCAGGGGAACAGTGGATATGATCTTCACTGCACGACAGCTTCAAGAAAAATGCAAGGAGCAAAACCGCCCTCTGTACATGGCATTTATTGATCTGACTAAAGCTTTTGATACTCTAAATCGAACTGCTCTCTGGACCATCCTTCTGAAAATCGGATGCCCTGATAAATTTGTGAACATCTTGCGGCTACTCCATGACGACATGATGGCAAAAATCCTGGATAACAATGGCTCTCAAAGCGATCCATTTAAAGTGGAATCCGGCATTAAACAGGGATGTGTTATTGCTCCAACCTTATTCGCTATCTTCATCGCTATGATTATACACCTTGTTGAAGAGAAACTTCCTACTGGTGTTGAAATTATATATCAAACAGATGGAAAGCTTTTTAATCTTAGTAGGGTGAAAGCAAAAAATAAGGTAATTACAACTTCTGTTATAGAACTTCAATATGCTGATGATAAAGTAGTTTGTGCACACTCCGAGGAAGATCTTCAAACTATCCTAAACATCTTTGCAGAAGCATATGAAAAGCTTGGCCTATCTATTAACATTAAAAAAACCAAAGTGCTTTACCAGCAAGTTCGAACCAATCCCTCCGCAGCGCCATCAATCCAGCTTAAAGGTGTGTCACTAGAAAATGTCGACCACTTTTCTTATCTCGGCAGCCATCTATCTACAAAAGCCGACATCGACGCTGAAATTCAGCATCGCCTGAGCTCTGCGAGTGTAGCTTTCTCCCGAATGAAGTGTAGAGTGTTTGAGGATCGGGACATTCGCAGGGAGACCAAAATGCTTGTTTACAAAGCCATTGTACTACCAACCCTTCTGTACGCCTGTGAAACATGGACCCTCTACAAACGCCACCTCCAACTTCTTGAAAGATTCCATCAACGCTGCCTCCGAAAAATTCTGCAATTTACTTGGGAAGATAGGCGGACTAATGTTAGTGTATTAGAAGAAGCGAAAACCACCAGCATTGAAACAATGATCATCCAACATCAACTTTGCTGGACCAGCCATGTTGTTTGAATGCCTGACCATCGTCTTCCAAAGCAGCTACTTTACTCCCAACTTAAGAATGGAAAACGGAATATTGGTGGACAGCAAAAGAGATTCAAAGACACTCTCAAAGCTAATTTTAAAAAATGTAATATCAGCATTGAGAACTTGGAAGCCCTAACTCATGAGCGTTTCAATTGGAGGTCAGCCTTTATTAAAGGCGCTATGGACTTTGAAGAAGCACGAGTACAGGGCAAAAGGGAAAAAAGAGCTAAAAGGAAGGCACGTCAAGCAAACCCTCATCATGACCGTCTCCCACCCGGAAGCCTATGCCCTCATTGTGGGAGGTTGTGCGGATCCAGAATTGGCCTTTACAGCCACTTATGGATCCACTGTTAAAATTTTACCCTTGGAAGACAATCTTACTCAGCTACGAGTGATCGCCAATGTTATTGGAGTGAGTAAATTAATGCATATCCTGCTCTTCCAGGCTGCAAGATAGCTGTAGTTTCACTTCTGGCTCCAAATGAAAAAAGAATCTCTTTTTCAATCTATCAATTTCTACTAACTGCTTATCTGACAGCAGGACCAACTTGGGTAAGAGAACCAAATAGCCGTCTATTAGGCTCACAAATAAAAAAGAAATTCTGGAATCAAATTGTTTCCAAAGCAACATACATTTCTTTAAGACTAGCTTTCAAACCACATCTAGCAAAAAGCAAGAAGTCCCATGGCTACAAACCAGGAAGGAGTTAAGATGCATTACCAGTGGTCTATCTTTAACCATATTTAACCATCTGTTTCAACTGCTGTGATTCAACCCAAACAAAATATTACAGTGGTGTTCTCCATTCTGCTTACCCTGGAAAGCAAACTACTGAAGTTGGCTGAAAGGGTAATTCCAATATGTAGATAAGTTCTTTCTAATTGTAAAAAATTCATGGGGATTTTACTTTACTCTGATAAAAAAAGGCAACATTCAGAAAAGGAAGTATCATCAAGTAGGACACTCAGAACGTTAAAGACTACTTTGTTGTAATGCTTCCTATTCAAGTTTTCTCCCATGCAGGCACAGGGGTTTTAAGGTGCTTCCACATGTCACTATTTCTATTCACCAATCCATCCAAAATATTTTGAAGTGGGCTTTGCCAACTTCAGAACTGGTGAACAGGCAGAGAATGCCACTAACCATTCCCTACTTTATCTCCAGCCCTGTCTTAAACTACTGCAGGCCCCGGAGGAACAAAAATGCCTTCATCCTCCACCCCCTATACAAAAAGAAATAAATTGCTAGCACACATGTACTAGCACACGTATGTCTATTTTGTGTGGGCTTGGACATTTGCAAAAAAAAAAAAAAGTATTTGTAATGGGGGTGAACCAGCCTGTATTATTCCATCATTCTTCCTGTATTAAAAAATCCACTGATTCTGTGAAAGTGGCATAATATCAAGCCATCAGTTTTAAAATCAGGTGTTTTTAACATGTCTGTAGGGTGCAGCAGTAGTGGAAGGGGTAGAAAGGTTGTTGTTGTTGTTCAGTCATTTAGTCATGTCCGACTCTTCGTGACCTCATGGACCATAGCACGCCAGGCCTTCCTGTCCTCCACTGTCTCCCGGAGTTTACTCAAATTCATGTTCATTACATCGGTGATGCTATCTAACCATCTCATCCTCTGCTGTCCCCTTCTCCTTTTGCCTTCAGTCTTTCCCAGCATCAGGGTCTTTTCCAGTGAGTCCTCTCTTCGCATTAGGTGGCCAAAGTATTTGAGCTTCCGCTTCAGCATCTGTCCTTCCAATGAGCAGTCAGGGTTGATTTCCTTTAGGATTGACTGATTTGACCTCCTTGCAGTCCAAGGGACTCTTAAGAGTCTTCTCCAGCACCACAGTTTGAAAGCATCAATTCTTCGGCGCTCAGCCTTCCTTATGGTCCAACTCTCACAGCCCTACATTACTACTGGGAAAACCATAGCTTTGATTATACGGACCTTTGTTGGCAAGGTGATGTCTCTGCTTTTTAATATGCTGTCTAGAAAGGTAGAAAGATCTAAATAATGCCTATAGACTGGCACCAGTAACAGTTGTGAAGACTCTCTGATGGGTGGAGGGAGGGAAGGTGGTCCCTGAGGAACAAAAATCTCATCATCCACCACTTCACATAAAAAGACACTGCTAGCATCTCCCCCTGTCCCAATCTGTGATATTATTGCAAGAAAGAAGCCAGCTTTTGTACCCATTACTGAAGAAAAGAGGGAAGGAGGAAATAGACATACTGTAGCTCTTGTTTGAGTTACTGCAAATATCTGCTAAGATTAAAAAAAGAAAAAAGCTAGATCAATCCTGGATGTGTTTTACAGTAGAAGTAACAGGATGGTGTTCATCTGTCTGGCTGTATACAAAAACAATCTAGGTAGGTATTGTGATGGGGAACCTGTGAAACTGTCGGTACAAGTTTCTCCTTCAAGGACCTGTGAACAGAATGCTGCTTCATCTGAAGCCCAGGAGCTGGGAAGTATTTCTGCAAATAGGAAACTAGACTGACCAGAAGTTCTTCAGAACTTAAGCAGTGTAATATCACTGTTTTTGATATTTTGGATACACTACAGTTGAACTAGAAATAAATCTGTTTATGCATTTTTCATAAAATAGCTATTTTGCATCAAGACCAGAATAGGCTATAAACTGGATGGATGACTGAAATCCACTCACCTGCTCAATACAGACAGCATGAGAATTCTGAGGTTTGGAGCTGATTCTGGAGCACTGCAGTGTTGTGTGAAAATGCCCTAGTCAAAAGTCTTGAACTTCTCAAGAATTGCATAACACAACACTTTCTGTGTACGGGCATGGAAAATCCACACAATCCACTAACAGTTGCTGTGCTGAAACCTGCCTTGAAAATTCTCAACCCTCACTCCCAGAAAGAGGCTTCTGCCCACCATCCCAATCTGACAGAGCCCTTGGTGTTTAATGGCTATATAGAAGGGTAGAAAGCCAGAGAGAATAGAGGTCTCTGGAGACCAGGAAGGACAAGACATTCACATGTGCTCTTGGTCATCTCATCAGTAAGTACAAGAATTCCATGTCCTCCACTTTCTCCTTTGAAAGAAATTTCAAAAGCAAAAGTGCTTTCTATGTGTAATGGTATGTGGGAATGACCTTGGGAGACAGGAGGAAGAGCCTAGACCAGAGCTTTCCAAACTGTGTGTGGCGACACAAAAGTGTGTCGCCACACACAGTCTGGTGTGTCGCCACACAACCTGGAAGCGCTGATCATCATCAGCACTTCCGGGTTTTCCCGTGGCGACACACCAACGGCGGCGTGCAAAAACCGAAAGCGGCAGCAGCGCTTCCGGGTTTTTGCGCGCTGCCGCAATGGCGGCACTTCCGGGTTTTCCCGCGGCGACACACCAACGGCGGTTGGTGTGTCGCCGTGGGAAAACTTTGGAAAGCCCTGACCTAGACAATAGTCTGGTAAATGAAATTTGAGTTTGAAGGAGGAGGGGTGGCAAAAGCATCTCAGAAGGGACCCTCCCTAGTTTTTGGAAGAGTAAAAGTGAGGGATGGGAGGGCTACTTTCAGACTTGCAAGATTTGGTTAATATAACCTTACAATGAAGATACAGCAAGCTAGTACTCTTGGTTGTGCTTCTTGTCTGGACTACCTCAAAGGGCATGTCATCACTATGACACCTTCAGCTGCTGGAGGAAAAGAGGGATCTTATTCTAATGAACAAACAAGCAAACACGAGAATCTCTCTTTTACAAAGGCAGATTTCATTCTGTTTTGTCCATCTTGACTAGCAAGTTCAGAACCCCAACCCTGGAGATGACAGAGGTAGGACATGACACTTTTTGTCCATCAAACATATCCATTACTACCACTGATTTAATGCCTTATTCCTATTTTCCCTCACTGTGAGTGGGAATCCTCTAAGAGTGCAAAAATAGTACTACAGGAAGCAACGCTACTTGTGATTCACTTGCTAGCCACATGAGTCAATAGTGGTTAACAATCGGCAGCTACCTTTGTTCCTGTGTATTTATGTCTGTGGCGTTGGGGGAAGACGGAGGACAGCATTTTCCAGGTGAACTGTTAAGAGTAGAATCCTTTCTCCAAAACCATTTCACAGGCAATTAGACAATGCAACTTTCAAGAAAAGCACTGTCTGTCTTGGTTTCTTGGCCTTGTAACTCGGTGGAAAAAAATAAGCTGAATACTCTGGCCAAGATTTAACTGGCCAAGATTCACTTTTCTTTATTTCCTTCCCATCCATTTGTGTGGTATTGCTGGCACCATCATAATGCCCCCTGTGTTTCTAGAACTGTCTGGCTCTGCTTGAACCTAAGTGTAGCTGACTGTGTGACTGAGTAGTTGGTACACTGATTAATGATTATCCTGCTTTTAAATGAGCAAGCTTTCTGAAACAAGGACAGTCTTGATTTGCCCTAGGAAAAGACCTCACTGTCAGCTTCAAATAAGCCTTACTGTCTAGGCTCAGTAACACTTTAATTTAATTTAACACCGTAACTTCTCTATGTGAGGCCACACATTTTCCAGATTCCAGATTTCTGGGAGCTCCTAGAGATAGCTCCAGAAAAATTACACAGAGAACTAATAACCAATGAACGTTTCCATGAGAAGGCGCCTGGGTGATGACTTTAGAAAACTATGTAAGGTGCGTAATGTTGGAAACAATTCTAAATATACTAAAATGGCCACTTCAAATACAAATAATTGAATAATCAGTTTCATTTTTTTAAAAAAAAATCCTGTTCTCTTTTTAGACATGAGGAATTAAACCTTGCAATATAAATCTTTGATCTGTTCTCATCCTCTTCCTTTACACCAGGACCTAGATAAGCAATCATTTTCACCCTGAAGGCTGCAACTCATCTGCTGCAATAGGAGAAATGGTGCTGCAGGCTGTATCCTTCCTGGAAGCAGTGTATAACCCCATTTAATAAATCAGTATGTTCTTTAAAGGGGGCGTGGTGGCTCAGCGGGTAAGATGCCAGGCTTGTCGAGGAAGATCGCAAGTTCGGAGGTTCGAATCCCTAGTCCCGCGTGATGGAGTGAGCTCCCGCACTCGCCCCAGCTCTTGCCAAGCTGGGGCGTTCCACATGCATCATGCCAGCCACATGACCTCGGAAGCGTCTTCGGACAACGCTGGCTCTTCGGCTAAGAAATGGAGATGAGCACCGGCCCCTAGAGTCGGACACAACTGCACAAATGTGCGGGGGGAACCTTTACCTTTTTATGTTCTTTAGTCAAGATGTAACAGACATTGTATATCTTATTGCAGTGTGATGGCCAATGATTGATTGATTAATCATTCATAAATTGAATTTGCACCGTATGCCACATGCCTGCTTCCAAACAGCGCTTTTAATGTGTAATTCCCCTCTTTCATTCCCAGAATTTTACAAGGGTCCAGATAGCAAGTTTCATTTATAACCACCCAATATTTTCCCATGACTTTTTCCCAGCATTTTTTAAACCACAGACAAAGGAAAGATGGAATAGGTACAGTGTTTTTTAATTATTTGTGCTAGGGATTGTCCCTTAGGAAGTACCAAGACATACTACTGAATATTAAGTAATTCATGCACAACAAGGCAGATATAATGGTTATCTGATACAGAAAAGGAAGTCACTGCAATATTCTGAAGTCTACTTTCCCCAGCTTTCTCTACTAGCATAGCTGGTAGTAAGAGTCACCATGAGGTTTCCAGTATTTCACACCCCCTTCTTCAGAGATGTCAGCCTACAGTTCTTGGAACCAAGAACACTATTTGAATTCATGCTAAAACTGGGTAACAGAAGCTAAGATTTAGTCACTTCAGTCAAAACTATTTATAATGTCTATTTGCGGATGATATAGATGGACACTTTGACTCACTACACACAATCACTAAATATAGCCAAGCACATCTTGGAAAATCCCATAATGATGACTTTCTGGTGTTCCTAGCTGCCAGTGAAGGAACCGACAAAGTAATGCAGATGGGCAGAATTTCTTATTGCCAAAATAGAGGTAAAAAGGTAGCATGGAGACCACTGTTTGTTATATCATGTTTTGCAGGCTTCATCCCTCCCCTCTCAATTCTTCTGAGGATACACCTGCATTTTTGGTTTTAATTGTAGTCTATCATATATAGTAATGTTGCTGGGAAAGGGAGGGACTTTTTGATCACCCTGTTGATTGGCCAAAACAAGAAGTATTGAATGTCTTGATGATTGTAGCTTAAGGAGTTGCTCTGGTAAAATATTTCATCCTCATAACTTATCTAAGTTAAGAATTTTAATCTATGGGCACTTCCAGGCATCCATTTTAGTTCATAAGCAGAACACTTGATCCACTGGATCTTTAAATGATGCATAAACCACCCAGTCTCTAATAAATGTGCCTCCTTCTACATAATTTCTGCTACCAAGGAAAATGCCTCTTTCCTGATTTAAAGTATGGCCACTGCTAGCATACGGGGAAGTTCAGCTGTGGTTCTGCAACCCAGAAGATACATTCTTTTTTACACTGGATGGAATTCTCGCTTCTTCCTCCTGAACTCACTCACTCACTCACTCACTCACTCACTCACTCACTCACTCACTCACTCACTCTATCTATCTATCTATCTATCTATCTATCTATCTATCTATCATTATCTCTATCTCTATCTCTATCTCTATCTCTATCTCTATCTCTCTATCTATCATATCTATCTATCTATCTATCTATCTATCTATCTATCTATCTATCATTCAAATTTTGCCACCGCCCATCTCCCCCAGAAAAGGGGAACTCTGGGCGGTTAACTTTTTCATTTTTGTTTTTCCTTCACTCTCCCTTCTTGTCTAGTTTGGTAATATGCTGTCACATCACCAGGA
This sequence comes from Charina bottae, assembly GCA_023362775.1. Taxonomy (NCBI): domain Eukaryota; kingdom Metazoa; phylum Chordata; class Lepidosauria; order Squamata; family Charinaidae; genus Charina; species Charina bottae. The sequence goes on from JALMGJ010000003.1 coordinate 137,631,554, forward strand.
TGTGGTGCTATGGAACTTGGGGTCTTTTCCCACTTGAGACAGTGAACCAGGCTTAAGTCATCCTTAGCTGTATTGGGGTTTAAAGTAGGGTTTTCTCCTTTATTCTGAATGAAGGCAGTTTCAAAGTATGTAAAATCTGTTAGGCTTTGTCATCCATTTTCTTGGAAGTCAGTCAGATAACTGCAAGAGAGTCAAAAGAAAAACGGAAGCAGGACCGGAATTGACAATGGGGACAGCAAAAATTTATGCCAGTATATGCCATTTGGTATAGCAACCAGTATGAAAGATGTAAATTGACGTAATTTGGTCAAATAGAATGAACGAGGAGTGAATCACTAATATATGAAAAAAGAGGGAAGGGGTTGAGATGAAGGGGAAGACCAAGAAAGTTATGGTTGAATGGAATTAATGAGATCTTCAAAAAGAAGAAGGTGAGAAGTTTAAGACCAAGAGGCATGGAAGTAAGGATGGTTTGTAAGGATAGAAAGACATGGAGAGGTATAGTGAATTGTGTTTGTGTAAAGGAGATTTCCTCTTCAATTTCTTTTACACTTAGCATAAAATTGTTTTCCCTAAAAGGGAAGCACATGATGTGTACTTTTTTGTTGACACAAGGATGGGTAGATCACACTTTAACTCAGCAGTTAGGAAAGGCCCTTAGGCTTGCTGCCATGGTGACCACACAGCTTTTAAGTGCATTTATTTACATTTTCTCCCATTGGTCCTCCCTCTACTACTGTCCCTCATACAACCTCCCAGGATTGTTTGCAAACTACTAGAAAAATGTACCAAAATGCATCTATGGGAGATGAGTAGGGTGGATGTTTCTTAATTTCATGATCTATTCTATCTGATCAAGGGAAACTCAGGAAGTGTTACCGGCTAATTTGAAGGGAGGAAAAATGAGCTCTGGTTGGTTAACATAGCTCAAGACTCACCAAAATATAGAGGCATGCCACAGTTACAACATTGGGAATATTGGCACAGTACTAAAAAAAAGTACTAAAAAAAAGTGGAGGCAGTGACAGACTTTGTATTTCTAGGCGCAAAGATTACTGCAGACGCTGACTGCAGCCAGGAAATCAGAAGACGTCTACTTCTTGGGAGGAGAGCAATGACAAATCTTGATAAAATAGTTAAGAGCAGAGACATCACACTGACAACAAAGATCTGCATAGTTAAAGCAATGGTATTCCCCGTAGTAACCTATGGCTGCGAGAGCTGGACCATAAGGAAGGCTGAGCGAAGGAAGATAGATGCTTTTGAACTGTGGTGTTGGAGGAAAATTCTGAGAGTGCCTTGGACTGCAAGAAGATCAAACCAGTCCATACTCCAGGAAATAAAGCCAGACTGCTCACTTGAGGGAATGATATTAAAGGCAAAACTGAAGTACTTTGGCCACATAATGAGAAGACAGGATACCCTGGAGAAGATGCTGATACTGGAGAAAGTGGAAGGCAAAAGGAAGAGGGGCCGACCAAGGGCAAGATGGATGGATGATATTCTGGAGGTGACAGACTCGACCATGGGGGAGCTGGGGATGGTGACGGCCGACAGGAAGCTCTGGCGTGGGCTGGTCCATGAAGTCACGAAGAGTCGGAAGCGACTGAACGAATAAACAAAAAAAAAAAAAGTAAAGACAAATTGGAAATATTTTGATTTTATCTTAACATCAAGTTCTTGAGAATTTGAAGCCTTCCATACTATGTTATTATGGGGGAAGGGGGACAATCCATGCCCCACTAGATTATTTAACTCCAGGTTCTTGCTTCTCTCACCACTGGCCATACTGAAACTTGCTGAGAACTGTAGTTAAACAACATCAGAATGCCAGAGGTTGTCTACCTCTGAATGTTTTAGTTGATTCTAATAAAAATATTACTCAGTTATGGAGTTTGATTCCCCCCTTCTTCTTGACATATTAGCATAATTAGGAACATTCAAATATTTAATTCATTTTCAAAGTGTTCAGTAATAGAGGCCTAAGAGGATTGTATCATATGATCTTTTCCCAACATATTTATGGCTCTTAGAAATTTATTGTCTTGCTATCCCTCTCATCTCATTGACATGGCTGCTGATTATCTGTTAAAGCCATACATCTTTCTGAAAAGCTGTTGACTCAGAACATAATTAGTACTATTTTATCTTTCTTTTTCGCGACCATGGTGGAACACTGGCAGAGTTTTAGAGATGGCAAAAGTACTGAAGAAGTGACAAGAAGAGAGCTCTGGCAGAATCTGAGGAAAACAGATTAAACCAGGGGTGTCCAACCTTTTGGCTTCCCTGGGCCACATTGAGTGAAGAGGAATTGTCTTGGGCCACACATAAAATATATAATATAGTTAATGTATATAAGTAATAAAACTTCATTTATTTTTTTATATTTTTTATTATAAAATTTTAACAAAGAGGGTAACATAAAACTAGTGGGATATTTGACTTTGTTTTTGTGAAACTAATGCATCAATGTCTGGTTCGATGAAAGTGGTTGCAATTCTCAGTGAGTTCTCAAGGTGCTTGTCAGAAATTTTAATTCTAATTTTACTCTTCGTGTGCTTCATCTTTGAAAATAGTTGCTCACAAATGTACGTGCTGCCAAAAAGCGATGTCATGAATAAGGTGTGATTGTGAAGCGGGGGATATTTTTCTCTGGGAAGATAGGTCTTATAAAAGTCCAGTAGAGAGACAGGATCAAATTTTTCTTTGAGTTGAATGTCTGATTGCAACTCTATGCATTCCATTTGAAAAAGTTTCATGAATTCTGGGGCATTTTCCCCTCTTAAGAATATTTTAAAAAAGAAAATCAATGCGGGCACTGACTCTATCACGGGGCAGGGGAGCAAGGCCGCGGCGCTTACCCGTGTGGCACTTCCAAGGTCTGGGAAGGCGGCGACAGGGCTCTGGGCAGGAACGGGCTGCAAGGCAAAGGCTGGACAGGGTTCCGGAGCAGATTCTGTGGCGGCAGCAGGACACGGGGCAGGCACCGGCGGCAAGGCAAGAGCTGGGCTGGCGCCTGGAAGGGTTTCTGTGGTGGCAGCAGGGCTTGGCGTGGAGGAGTCGTCATCGGTAGCGGCGTCCCTTGGCTCGGGTCCAGGGCTACACGTGGTGCAGGGGTAGCTTTCTTCAGTGGGCGCAGGCAGCAGGTAATGACCGGCTGCACTGGCCCTTTATATCTTTGAATTTCGCGCCCCTCCACCCTTCTTTGCCACGCACTAATTGGTGGAGGGGCTTCCTCTTCCGGGCTGCCTCCAATCGGCAGCTCCGGCTTGGGTTCCCCTTTTGCGCCATGCCAGCCTCTTCAGGTAGTCGGCTCGTCCTCATCTGAGTCTGGCGTGGTGGTGGGGACAGGAGGCTCATTCCGGACTGGGCTGAGCCGGGCCTCATTGCTAGCTGTTCAGGGCCGCATGCGGCCTGCGGCCCGCGGGTTGAACACCCCTGGATTAAACCATGTCAAACAATTAGACAGAGTAGACCTGCTAGGTTTCATGTAGTATGGAGCATACAACTAATTCCACTCTATATTTAGGGAGTTTTATTCTTTATTGTTTTCATTGCCCTTTTTGGAGCAATATTCCAGGTTCCTTCAGAGGAAGCAAGGCATACAAATAAATAATAAAGGGGCAGTATGCCTATGCTGGTCCAGAAGCTAAAGCTTAACATTTAAGTGTGATCTGTGCCCTCTTCCAGCCTGTGGAGTACTATATTTTCACTCAGACATTCAGCCCCACCTGCATCACTATTTCTAGCTGAAGATCCTTCAGCATAACGTGTCTGAAGTAGGATTATTTGAGCTTGGTCATTGCACCTTGAGTGGGAACTCTGGGTTGATTTGTTTGATGATCCATCGGTTTGTTTTCTTGGCTGTCCACGGTATTCTCAGGAGTCTTCTCCAGCACCAAAGTTCAAAGGCATCAATACTCTTCCTATCCTGCTTCTCCAAAGTCCAACATTCACTTCCATAGAGTGTCACAGGGAATACCACGGCTTACACAGTTGAGATTTGGTAATTTTGTGAGATATCAGCCATTTCTCCATTTTAACTTTTTAAAATGATTGCCATTTGAATTCCTTGCAGAGTTCCCAATGTAGCATCGTGATTTACTCACTGCTACTATCATTGACAGGTCTACCAGCCCAAGTCACAAAAAAGAGCATCTCACTAGAAGGTACTTTGCCAAGGGCTCTTCCAGACTTGTATCTCTACCAGTTCTAAGCAACAGTTTCTCCTGCCCGAAATGGCTTTTAAAATAAACAAGGAAAGGGCCAACAGATGTTTACCTGAAATGTTTAGTTTGACCCGAAATGACTTGAAGAAAAAAATATTATAAAGCACAAGTTAATTGGAAGTTGCAACCACTAACTTCAGGTTTCGGTCATTTTCACAATAGTTAAGGCCCACCAAATCTACAAATTTGACTATCTCAATCCTTTAAATGGCTTTTTTTAGTTTGGATAAGGCAACAGTGCTTAAGAACAAACCACGTTATTGCTTTTTTTAATGCATACCAGAAGTGATGGCTAGAGACAATATTTGTTTTCAATCTGCAGCATGGTTTTTCTTCCAGAGCTAATCTGTGGTTGAAAAGTAGAATGACCTAACCAGGCTTATAGAAATTAAGAAAACAATTTCAGAGCAGGTGACATCTAGTGGCTTAAGAGGTTTTAGCTGGGAGTTCCTTGGGTACCTAGAAGACTCAGCGGTTAAGACGCCAGGCTTGTCGATCGGAAGGTCGGCGGTTCGAGCCCCGAGCCCCGCATGACGGAGTGAGCTCCCGCACTCGCCCCAGCTCTTGCCAACCTAGCAATTCAAAAGCATGCAAATGCAAGTAGATAAATACTTGACATGACTGTGCAGGGGAAACCTTTACCTTTTGAAGTCACTATAAACTATATAGTCACTGGGACCCTTCATTAGGTTCCAATGGAAGTAAAAAAGGTAAAGGTAAAGGTTCCCCCCGCACAGTTGTGCAGTCGTGTCCAACTCTAGGGGCCGGTGCTCATCTCCGTTTGTTAGCTGAAGAGCCAGCATTGTCCAAAGTCGCTTCCACGGTCATGTGGCCGGCATGACGCGTGCGGAACGCTGTTACCTACCCACCGAAGTGGTACCTATTAATCTACTTGCATTTACATGCTTTCGAATTGCTAGGTTGGCAAGAGCTGGAGCTACTGTGGGAGCTCACTCCACACGCAGGGCTAGGGATTCGAACCTCCAAACTTGCGATCTTCCGATCGACAAGCCTGGTGTTTTACCCGCTGAGCCACCACGCCCCTCTTCCAATGGAATTGGAAACTTCCAATGGAAGATTCTCCTCCAAATACAAATAGCCATATCAGGCGACCAATGTTTGTTGAAACAACAGTGTATAAATTACCCCTTTTTACCTGCCATAGTTCCAATGCTGATGTGGCTTCCAGAAAGGTTATTGTGTAGGCTTAACATCATCTAGTAGATCATAGCATGACAGGATTTATCAGGACTGTGCAGTGCTTCAGATTTAAATGCAAAGAGGTGCTTCAGAGCATGCTGTGGTAGAAATATAGCACCTGTTTCAGCTCTTTAAAGTAGCCATGCCTTCTCCTGGGATCACACTTCTGTTCTCTGCAACTGTCGTGCAATTCAGGGAAAAGACGCATTCGGTTTGAGGACTGGAGATAAGACTGTGCTTGCGCTTCTATGACTTTGAAGCATCTTTTTACCTTCAGATCTCAAGCACTGGAGAGTCGTAGGATTCACACTGGAGCCTTTCTTAATGTGTTAATCTTCATGATTGCAATACTTTTTCAAACAGCAATTGCTTCTTAATAGGCAAATGGCACAAGGAACATTCCTTGTAAGTGCTGGAGAAATAGGAGGTGATATAGTGTCGTTGCAAGCCGAGTTTTTGCCCTAGCTTTTCTATTGGTGAATGTGCATCAGTCCAAACAATTCTTCTTTCATTCCTATCCACTTTAATTTTTTTAAAAGACAACTCAATCATTTTCTTGAGGATTCAGTTCTTTAAAATTTTAAGAAAATTGAAGGAAATATTGACATATACCCCCTTTTACTTGGAAAGTTACCTAGCTTTCTATTCAGTTTCACAAGGAATCATAGGCATCTAACCATGGTAACACCAAACTGATGAAATGGTCAGCACGAATCCCCACTTGCCCTCACTGTCCCCTTTATGGATGCCTATTAAGCAATTCTTTTGTTGTTCAGTCATTTAGTCGTGTCTGACTCTTCGTGACCTCATGGACCATAGCACGCCAGGCCTTCCTGTCCTCCACTGTCTCCCCGGGTTTGCTCAAATTCATGTTCATTACATCGGTGATGCTATCTAACCATCTCATCCTCTGCCGTCCCCTTCTCCTTTTGCCTTCAGTCTTTCCCAGCATCAGGGTCTTTTCCAGTGAGTCCTCTCTTTGCCTTAGGTGGCCAAAGTATTTGAGCTTCAGCTTCAGCATCTGTCCTTCCAATGAGCAGTCAGGGTTGATTTCCTTTAGGATTGACTGATTTGACCTCCTTGCAGTCCAAGGGACTCTCAAGAGTCTTCTCCAGCACCATAGTTCGAAAGCATCAATTCTTCGGCGCTCAGCCTTCCTTATGGTCCAACTCTCAAAGCCATACATTACTACTGGGAAAACCATAGCTTTAACTATACGGACCTTTGTCGGCAAGGTGATGTCTCTGCTAGGTTTGCCATAGCTTTCCTCCCAAGGAGCAAGCGTCTTTTAATTTTATGGCTGCAGTCACTGTCTGCGGTGATCTTGGAGCCCAAGAAAATAAAATCTGTCACTGCTTCCATTTCTTCCCCTTCTATTTGCCAGGAAGTGATGGGACCAGATGACATAACCTTAGGTTTTTAATGTTGAGTTTCAAGCCAGCTTTTGCACTCTCCTCTTTCACCCTCATCAAGAGGCTCTTTAGTTCCTCTTCACTTTCTGCCATTAGGGTGGTATCATCTGCATATCTGAGGTTGTTGATATTTCTCCTGGCAATCTTAACTCCGGCTTGTGATTCATCCAGCCCGGCATTTCTCATGATGTACTCTGCATATAAGTTAAATAAGCAGGGTGATAATATACAGCCTTGTCGTACTCCTTTCCCAATTTTGAACCAATTGGTTGTTCCATGTCCGGTTCTAACTGTTGCTTCTTGACCCACATACAGGTTTCTCAGGAGACAGGTAAGGTGGTCTGGTACTCCCATCTCTTTAAGAATTTGCCACAGTTTATTTATTTATTTATTTTATTTATTTATTATTCAAATTTATTCCCCGCCCATCTCCCATGCAAGGGACTCTGGGCGGGTTACAATAAATAACAAAGTTTGTTGTGATCCACACAATCAAAGGCTTTAGCATAGTCAATGAAGCAGAAGTAGATGTTTCTCTGGAACTCTCTTGCTTTTTCCATGATCCAGCGAATGTTGGCAATCTGATCTCTAGTTCCTCTGCCTCTTCAAAACCCAGCTTGCACTTCTGGTAGTTCTCGGTTCACATACTGCTGAAGCCTAGCTTGTATGATTTTGAGCATAACCTTTCTAGCATGTGAAATGAGTGCAATTGTACGGTAGTTTGAACATTCTTTGGCATTGCCCTTCTTTGGAATTGGAACGTAAACTGACCTTTTCCAATCCTGTGGCCACTGTTGAGTTTTCCAAATTTGTTGGCATATTGAGTGCAGCACTTTAACAGCATCATCTTTTAGGATTTTAAATAGCTCAGCTGGGATACTGTCTTCTCCGCTAGGTTTGTTGTTAGTAATGCTTCCTAAGGCCCACTTGACTTCACTCTCTAGGATGTCTGGCTCAAGGTCAGTGACCACACCATCGTATTTATCAGGGATATTAAGATCTTTCTTGTATAGTTCTTCTGTGTATTCTTGCCACCTCTTCTTAATCTCTTCTGCTTCTGTTAGGTCCCTGCCTTTTTTGTCCTTTATCATGCCCATCTTTGCACAAAACGTTCCCTTGATATCTCCGATTTTCTTGAAGCAATTCTAGTGCCTTTCATAATCCTATAGAAAATATCTTGGATTGATTTCTGCTCATAGCTAGAAATTCACCCTAGCAGTATATATTATACTCATCAAGCCATATCTGCCCCAAAGAATCATGATAGAAGAAATCAGGGGAAATGTTTTTGAAGGAAAATAGCATTAGAAAAATGGAGCATAAATTGTGTACAGGTAGTCCTGACTTAATGACCATTCATTTAGTAACAGTTCAGACTTACACTGGTGCTGAAAAAAACAACTTACAAACAGTGCTCACACTTGTGACCGTCACAGCATCCCCATGGTCACATGATCACAATTTGGGTGCTTGGCAACCGGTTTGCATTTATGACCGTTGTAGCATCCCGTGGTCATGTGACCATCATTTTGACCTTCCTGGCTGGCTTCTGGCAAGCAAAATCAACGGGGAACTGCATGATTTGCTTAACAACCATGTGGTTTTCTTAACGACCATGGTGATTTGCTTAATGACCACCGCAAAAAGGTCATAAAATCAGGTCGGATTAGCTTAATGACTGATTCACTTAGCAACTGAAATTCCAGTCCCAATTGTGGTTGTTAAGCGAGGACTACCTGTATTCTGTGAATAAGAGAGTCATCATAGTAATGGAAAATAGCACTCATAGATATCCCCAAGATCTCAGTTTAGCCTAATCCCCACTGCCTAAAATATGGCATAATAATAATGATATGTATGAAAGGGTTGTTTTAAGAATTCAGTAGCAGCACCAGAATTTGTTTGTTTGTTTGTTGGAACTAAAAGGGCAAGTGCATTTCAGTGTCAACAACCTGCATCCTATATAGGAGACTAACAGTATTTTACATTAACTAGCTCGTTCTAAACACATTTTCTCCGAAACGATTTATATTTTTATAAAGCAAATCTTAATGAATTCAGATTACGATAAGGAACAAAAAGCTTTTAAGCAACCTGCACAAATATTTCCATGTGGTTCCAGCTATGCAAACAAACACTGTGTCTGTTCTATGCCAGCATGGAGTCTTTGTGGACTCTACATCTGTTACGCAGCAACACTCCTAAGTCATTATGGGCTGTCTTTTTCCAGTTATTGTACCCTGAATAAATGCGTGTTTACCACTCTTAGTATATTTTCCAGAGAAATGGTAGCAAACAAAGCAAAACACAGCGTTTTCCATTACACTATATTCCAACCAAGAGTAGAGTACGTACCATGTTGGCTTGAAAGGACTCCATGATCTGGCACATTTTGTTGATGGAAAACTACTTCACAGTAGCTCCTCTGGGGTTCTTACCTTTGACTGCATGATATTAGTTCAGCCATGTAACATGTTTACACAGGGAGGCATGAACTCATCCAATAAACCAGCGCCTGGTAATCCTGGAACATTTTCTTTTTCAGATGAATCAACCACAAATATCAGTTCAGAAGGTGAAGTGGTGGTAGTCTAGAAGGAGTGTTTCTCTAATGCTGCCTGCACACTTTGGAGCAGTGTTTCTCAACCTCAGTGCTGGCTGAGGAATTCTAGGAGTTGAAGTCCACACATCTTCAAGTGGCCAAGGTTGAGAAACACTGCTTTGGAGTATGCTCCCCAGAACCCAAGATCCAATTACTCCTACATGGTTTTCTCAACATGCCTTCAGAAACTAACTGCTATGCTTTTCTTCCACATTGATCGGCAGTGGTCTATTTCAAATTTTACTGATTTTGGAATTATTGTGATGTGTATGGGTATTTGTTGAGGGGCGTGGTGGCTCAGTGGGTAAGACGCCAGGCTTGTCAATCAGAAGATCGCAAGTTCGGAGTTCGAATCCCTAGCCCCGCGTGATGGAGTGAGCTCCCGCACTAGCCCCAGCTCTTGCCAACCTAGCAATTCGAAAGCATGCAAATGCAAGTAGATTAATAGGTACCACTTCGGTGGGTAGGTAACAGCATTCCGCGCACGTCATGCCAGCCACATGACCGTGGAAGCGTCTTCGGACAACGCTGGCTCTTTGGCTAACAAACGGAGATGAGCACCGGCCCCTAGAGTCGGACATGACTGCACAAATGTGCGGGGTGAACCTTTACCTATGGGTATTTGTGTTTTTATTTGTGAACTGAGTAGGGGTGTGTAATTTGTAACTGGAATATTGGAAATAAACAAACAGCCAAATCACTCCTTCCACATGATTCTATTGCCAGGTCATTCCTGATAGATTTGGTTCTTCTGAAAAACTCAGAATTTGTGTGACATCAGAATTTTTGCAGAATTGGTTAAGTAGTAATGTAGAGATGCTAGGTGTATGACAAATGCCTTTCTTTCATGTAATAGGGGTTCCAGCTAGAAGGAAGACCAGGAAATGAGCATCTTATAGAAGCTGAAAATGCTTTGTTTATTTTCTTTGTCTAATTTATATGTCTGCCCATCTCACATGAAGTGAATGTTGAAGTACTGTATAAATGCATTAACCAAATATCAGAACTGCTGTAATGCAACAGCGAGAACAAAGGATGCTGATTGTCTGCAAGCAACATCTGACAGGGGTGGAAGGGGATTTTGGATAGCAATCTCTCTAAAGAGACCTTCCAACATTTCACAAATAAGGAACACTGGGAATAACAGTTCAATTGTCAGAGTTAAGATTACCAATATCTACCACTTCCCACTATAACAGTTTGCCATGCCCTGGCTAATCCCAGGCTGTGTGTGTGTGTGTGTGTGTGTGTGTGTGTGTGTGTGTGTATCCTGTTTCCCTCTCCACCTCCCTCCATCACTCTTCTTCAGCTTGATGAAAGAGAATGAATGTACTTTCAAAGAAAGGGAGAAATTCTCTCTTTGGAACCGATCCAGGGGTGAGGCTTAATTTTGTTTTTCCAGGCCCTCCCTCTCCTGTTTTGTGATGGCACATCTCCATCAGCTCCCCAGGGCAAAAGTAATGCAGATCAGAACATTAAACTATTGGCTTGAATTATACACAGTTGCATGCACACCAACATCACAATGTTTGACCCTGCAATGCCTCGCGAACTGTTCTCAAGCGCTCTTTATAGAGAGATTGCCAGCACTGGGGCCCTTCACATTCTTTTTAAATATGTCTGAAGCTTGTCAGTAAATTATTCTTGCAACTAATTCACCAGAATTACTGTGGGGTGTGGTGGCTCAGCGGGTAAGATGCCAGCCTCGTCGATCGGAAGATCGCAAGTTCGGAGGTTCGAATCCCTAGCCCCGCGTGACGGAGTGACCTCCCGCACTAGCCCCAGCTCTTGCCAACCTAGCAATTCGAAAGCATGCAAATGCAAGTAGATGAATAGGTATCACTTCGGTGGGTAGGTAACAGCGTTCCGCACGCGTCATGCTGGCCACATGACCGCGGAAGCATCTTTGGACAACGCTGGCTCTTTGGCTAACAAACGGAGATGAGCACCGGCCCCTAGAGTCGGACACGACTGCACAACTGTGCGGGGGGAACCTTTACCTTTACCTAATTCACCAGATAGCAAGACTGGTACGTTAGTTTTCTCTCTCAGTAGAAGACAGTAAATCCTTCAGTAGATTTCAGATGCAACTGACAAAATCTGAATCCAGATCAATCAGTCCAGACAAATTTCGTATATATCACATAAATCACATAAAATTTATGTACATTATGCACATTCAAATTTAATGGACATCTCTACCCCTCCCCCAAACAGGTCCATAAAATTGAGATTTTATTGTCCATACCTTATGGTCTACACACCTCAGCCTCTCACTGTAGCATAATATTCACCGTATTTACAACTTCTGTAGGGATTTACTTGTACTAAGAAGCTCCAGTCTGTTATTTTCTGAGAGGTTTGTGGCTGGGGTTCTCTTAATCCTTTCCAGAAGTCACCTGGTTGCCAGATACAGTATGTCTCTACAGCTTGGTTTTTTCTCTGAAAAGCTACACCTTGTTCCCTGGCAGCAACCCAGATTTTTCTCAGTAAACAAGGCATCCATATTTCCCCTCTTCCTGGGAAAACACCTAGCCCTCCAACCGTCCTTAGATTTTGCTTTTCTGAAAAGGCACCAAAGTCTCTCATTGGTTGATACACATCCCCACTGCAGTCTCAGTGCCTGAAGCATGCTGGGAATTGTGGTTTAGGGGAGTAGTGGGAGAGGAATACCTATAACAATAAGATGGGTACCCCTGAGAGTCTTATGCAAGCATTTCTGAATATACTTTCCTTCCTATGCTGTACAATAACCTCTCTAGTCAACTGCAGCCCTTTGTCTTCGCACACCTCCATTACATCCAAAGAGTTTAACCTCCAATTGGATTCTTTCAGTAGTTTTTCTGTCCCTCTCTCTGGGGGAGCTCCCCTGCCCCAGATAAATTGGCCAGCCTATTTTCTTACCCATGAATTGGGTGACAGATGTTGAAAGGCCATTTATGCCCACATGTAGAATAGGAGTATTTGCTAGGAAGGAGTATTGAATATTAGTCAACTTGAGACTTCCGGTGACAGAGAAATGGCGAGCAGACATCTGCTCTCACAGCTCGTCTAACTTTCTTTTTCCAACTTCTAAACGGGGAAGGCAAAACGATTTAGCGAAAACCCTTGGACTTCATAGATCGCAGCAGGTATACTAGAAGAAGAGTGGACCTGCAGAAAAGAAAACCGCGGCTTCTGGACGGCGGAGGCAAAACAACGAGGTAACGAGCTGCCACTTTCGCTTTCTTCACCGGCTACAGGCTGTCAGTGAATCCAGTGAAAGTAGCCGAATTGTATTGTATTGCGTGTTGTATTATGTATTGTATATAATAAAATTTATTTTTTTAATAGTAAAAAAAAAAAGAATATTAGTCAACTAAGGCTACAGTTCCCCTTCATGGATCACTGCCTTGTCGTGGCGAAGGGGCTTGCGTAACTCAATGAAGTCAGGTCAAGACGGAGAGTTCTGACAAAACGTGGTCCACTGGAGGAGGGAATGGCAAACCACTCCAGTATCCTTGCCAAGAAAACCCATGGACAGTATCAAAAGGCTAAAAGATATGACGCCGGAAGATGAGCCCCTCAGGTCGGAAGGTGTCCAATATGCTACTGGGGAAGAGCGGAGGGCAATTCCAAGTAGCTCCAGAAAGAGTGAAGCGGCTGGGCCAAACCCGAAAGGACGCTCAGTTTTGGATGTGTCTGGAAGTGGAAGGAAAGTCCGATGCTGTAAAGAACAATATTGCATAGGAACCTGGAATGTAAGATCAATGAATCAAGGTAAGCTGGATGTTGTCAAACATGAGATGACAAGATTGAACATTGACATATTGGGAATCAGCGAACTAAAATGGACAGGAATGGGCGAATTTAATTCAGGAGACCATTATATATACTACTGTGGGCAAGAATCCCTTAGAAGAAATGGAGTAGCTCTCATAGTCAATAAAAGAGTAGGAAAGGCAGTACTGGGATACAACCTCAAAAACGACAGAATGCTTTCAGTTCAAATCCAAGGCAAACCATTCAACATCACAGTAATCCAAGTCTATGCCCCAACCACTGATGCCGAAGAAGCTGAAGTTGACCGGTTCTATGAAGACCTACAACACCTACAACAAGGCTACAGTTTGGATTGGAGGAGCAAAAGCAGAGTTCAGCTCAAAGGTTTTTTCTACATTCTCACTATTGCAGACTCTGTGTCCTAGAAATGCAGTTCCCAGGGTCTGGAGAACCTCCAGAAGGACATGGGTTCTAGGTCAGAGGCCTTTTTTTGTAAAGAAGATTATGATAGATAGATAGATAGATAGATAGATAGATAGATAGATAGATAGACAGACAGACAGACAGACAGACAGACAGACAGACAGACAGACAGACAGACAGATTTTCTTATGCCTTCCTAGGGGATCACCTCACCCCCCTTTGGGAACCCTGTCTTAGACTTTTCAGTGGTGATCATGGCATCCTTCAAAGCTGGAGTGGGTATAGGAGTGGGTATAAATATAGAGAAATAGAAACCTATTTCATTTTCCATCATTTGAGAATTTCCTGAAACTCAAGTTTGTTCCATCCTGTTTCCATATCCAGTTGTAAATGGTTTGGCATGGACATTTATACATAACATATGTCTAGAACCGCCCCAACTCCCTTGCTTGCAAATGGGTCTGCAAAACTCTTGGAGGTCAATGATAATTCTCCCCAGGAAGGGTAATGTGAGAAGAGGGAGTGCTTAAGAATAATTTAGAAAGAATCATAACTACAGCTTCAGGATTTAGGCCAAGGATGTCCTCCAGGAGTTCAAAGCAGATGTGCTTAATAAATTTCAAATCAATACTTCTTCCACTTGGCCCTTAAAAAGATTACTGGAAGCAATGAGAGTTCTATCTATTTTCTCCTCCTATGCTTTGGTATGTCTTTTGGGGAAAAAAATATGGGGTGGGGTGGGGGGGAAAGAGGCTTCTTTTATGGCAAGTTACTTGTGTCCTAAACTATGTTATGAATCAGAGAGGAAATCCTTCTTGCCTACTAAACCAAATGTGGATTTCTTTGAAAGTTCAGAAAATGGTCCAAGTTCTCCAGGTCTTGCCAGGTTATATTAAGAGAGAGACAGGGACAAAGGAAATGACCCTTAAATGAAAAATTTTAAAAATTCTGCTGCTATACTACAAAAAAGCAATGCCAAAAGAAAAAAAAAAGATGTGTAGCAGAATGGAGAAGCATACATGTTCACCAACAGGAACAACTGAACTTCAGTTCAGATTTAAAGCCAATGTTGTTTTATGGTTATAGCAGTAATGCTTCTCCCACTTCTAAACTTTCTCAACCATCCTTAGTTTTTATGGAAATGTTTTTTTCTGTCTCCAAAATTTGGAGTCCAAAATTTGGACTCTGTGTACCATTGCTAATTACAGATAAAATGACACCACCCAGAAGAAGTTACCAGCTGAAGGTTTACCGAAAAAACAAACAAACAATAAAACTGAAGGGAAGAGAATCCAGAAAAGTATAAGGAAAATTGTACAGAAAATTGAGTATTCAGTGAGTAGAATAACTTCTTTTTTTGTTTTCAGCCCCTCTAAATAAAGAGTCAGCCTGCAGCAAATGTAACATATGTGAGGCTCTGGTACCCAAGGGACACCAGATGTTGCTTTAAAGCAAATAGCATTGCATATCCATCACCCTTGCCTTTCTAAATTGGGAGGCTGGGCAGTGAAGTTGCTTAGCTGAGTCTGGCGATTGCTGTCTCTGCAGCAAAATTCTTCTTCCATTTAGAGAGAAACCAATCCATGTTATTTTTGTCTAGAAAATGAAGGCAGAAAATCTGTTCCCACAGCTCCCTCAACATTCTTAATGTGATTCCAAGTAAGACAGGTTTCCCTAGTTTTCTCTTGAATGATTCAATGTAGGGAAAGATTGGTGGCAAGTCTAAGAAAACTGATAGCCTTACTCATTTTTCAAGAGAGACACTTAAGACACTTTTGCTGTTTTCATCTATACAGTGGGATTCAGTATTTATATTTTATCCATGCTTCATTATTAAGAATGGAGAATTAATCTGTCATATAAAATTTATTGCCTTTTCAACCTAAACAATACTATATTTTTAATGCAAGAGAGTTTTCATTCAGTTACTAATGCAGTGATAACATTTGGTGGCACGGTCTGCAGTCATACAGTGAATTTAGTTTTCTTTAACTGTGATTTGTTGAGCAAGCCAGATTTAGTCTTGCAGATCAATCCTCGTTTAGCCAATTCCTGGCTTGGTTTCCTTTCTTTTTTAGTTACTTTTTTCTTGGAACTCTGGAAATGATTAGAAGCTTTGGGGGGCATAAATCATATCCAGAATAGACCAGGAAGTTACAAACAGTTCATATTTCACATGAAGCCACAGTTGCAATAGATAAGTCAACAATAATTTAAAACTGTGGCTTACAACCTAAAACAAACGTGGTTTGTTCATTGACCTTAGCCATACATCATCTTAAGCCCAAACCCAACAAACTGCATTATAGTTTAGCATGAAATGTGTGAACCCACCCAATGAAATGCTACCATAGCTGATATTGGAGTTACAGAATGAGCACAGTGAACTTGACTGCTACATATTGCTCCCTCCACATTTTTGTCCACAGTGCTATCACTGCTATATGTGTGGGTCTGCTTTCTGCACAACAGCCTTAATTATGACATGGTTAATTCACATCTCAGGTCACAAAGCTTGTGTTTAACCGCTTCAAGCTTCTTGAGAGGATACTCAAGATATAAACATTTTATAGAGCTTCTGCTGTCATAATCTGATATCCATTAAGAGGGAGATTATGGACAGATTACCATTGTTCTCAGAATAACAAAACACTCCCACAGCTGGCTAACCAAAGTACAGAATCATAAAACAAATATTAGCTAGAGACAGAAATAGGGGGAAAATATACCCATCAAAGTTGGGAAAATATACCAATCAAAGCTTATCTTGCATCAGTTCCATGTGTGTAACTTGTGATGGGTTTAGAAAAAGACAATATTTTATTGCTTCTTTTGGATCCGTAGCTTGCAAGTGGAAGAGATGTTGATCTTGGCATCAGCCAATTTTGGCTTATCAGATTATTGAGCTTCTAAAATCAAACTGGATATTTGCAGAAGTGATTAAAAGTAGATGGACAGAGACTCTTTGAATTATATTCAAGGGACACAGTTGTCCACTTCAATAACATTCATTACAGGTTGCAAACCAAGACCAAAAAAATCAAGGGGCTACTGAACAAACATAACTGCTTTTTCTCTGAGATTTGACTTCTTGGAAGTGTGTGTCATGTTACCAGAATCAGTGCTCTCTTTCATTTTCTGGATGTGGAGATTGGGGAAGAATATTTTAGGAAAAGGTCCTTTTTCCTAGAAAATGCAAAAAAACGAGTCCGGCCTCTGGAGATATAGCAAGCCACATTAACTGAATCCATTTGATTCTGGAAGGCCAGATTTCATGCTTACTGTGGAATATTGTTCTTCCCATCCAAGGATTTGAAACTGTAAAGAAATCTCAACCCTATTCATTGCCATTTCTTCAAATACTTTGGAATTTGTCATCAGCATTCCTTCTATCTGTTGTAAATTCAGCTTCAGCCTATTGGTCAGCAGCTATACAACGGAGCAGTAGAACAAAGAAAACCAGTATAAACCAGATAAGGTCACTATGGCCTATTGATCTCAGTGTTATGTACATTAACTGGCCACAATCCTCAAGAGTTGCCAACAGTGTGTGCGTGTGTGTGTGCATGCAGAACTTAACCAAGGATCTTTTGCATTCAACACTGAAAAGAAGGAAAAACTGAACAATGTAATCTTCTATCAAAGATCTTACTACATTAAAGGTCCCATGCCAGCCACATTGCATGTTGGGCTCCAAATGACCTGGTTGTAAATGCATTTTTAAAAATGTGGCTATTTTTAAAGATGTGGCTGGATTCAGAAAAGCCACTGTTTTGCCCCACAAATATTCTTTTTGAAAATCTGAGCTGCCTCCTTTTTATAAGATTCACCTGCCAGGCAGCAAGTCACTGTTCTCAACTTTCATGTATTTTTCCCCTCCACAGATCAATGACAAGATTAAAGCTTAGATCCATTTATAGATTCAGTTATTATAATGACAGGCTGGATAGAAAAGGCAAGAAAAGAAACAGTAGGTGCTGGGAACATGTTTCATGCTGAATCAATAGTGTACAATACTTTACTTCAAAGCAATATATATATTAAAAAAATCCCTTTCTCACCCCTATGGGTGGTATGTGTCTTCCTCAACCTCGGGTCCTCTACCAGGGGCCTGGGAGTTTGAGGGTTCTGTGCAGGATCTTAGCTGTTCCTAGCACTGCACTCTTCTGGACAGAGAGCTCTGATGTTGCTCCTGGGATCTGTTGGAGCCCCTCTCCCAGCTTAGGAGTCACAGCCCCGAGTGCTCCCACCACCACTGGGACCACTTTGGCCTTCACTTTCCACATTCTCTCTAGTTCCTCCTTCAGGCCCTGGTACTTCTCCAGCTTCTCATACTCCTTCTTCCTGATGTTGCTGTCACTTGGCACCGCTACATCTATAACCATCGCTGTCTTCTGGTCCTTGTCTACTACCACAATGTCTGGTTGATTGGCCTAGTATGTATGTATGTATGTATGTACTGTATATACACACTCTCTCTCTATATATATATGTGTGTGTGTGTGTGTGTGTGTGAATAAGAAAATAGAGTTGTGAAAATAAAATTAAAATTAAAATTAAATAATAAAAGGGAAGCCCACCAGTCAGGACTTTGGACTGCCCACCACTTGCTTCAGTTGTATCTATCCATTAATCAATTAATCAACCATTTTCCTATGGCTCTCAACAGAGAAAGGTTCGGCACCCCCACTGAAACTGATTAGAAAATGGTCATTCTTAAAGAAAAGAATTTCAAAGGAAAATTTCAAAATGGAACAGCTGAATTACATCAATGATAGCTTGTATCAGGATGGTGATTTTTATCTTACTACAAATGATAATTCGGCTACCAATGCTTGAATATCTGAGTTATCACTAATGACTGTGAATGACATAAAAACATAAATCACCACTGTTCACACTTTTTGTACTTCATTTCTCTCCAACCTCATTGTTTAAAATTATACCCCAGGGAGATATCTGTGTGTTCACCCTCACTTACATGTGAGACAGATTAAGTTGACTGCAATAAAAGTGTGTGCCATAATAAATTTGTTCATTGTATGGCACCACACAACTATTTATTGCCTTTACTGGAAGAGGACTCTATTTGGCAAGGAAATACCATTGCAGAACCCTACTCATGGATGCTTTCCAGATGCTTCCTTTTAATCCCCAAAGAAAATACCCTTTAATAGTCTTAAATATTTTACATGCTTGCTGACTGCCTTATCTGTTGAGGAGTTTAAGAACATATTTTATAAGAAATTGGGCCATGGAACCTTAAGCTCAGATCATTCACTGGATGGCTTTTTATGTTATGCTCAACTTTGTTTGGTTTTGGCTTGGTGTGTTTTATATAAGGCTATCAGACCTACTATAATATAAATTATATAAATTTAATTTATATAAGGCTATCTCCAGCAAAGGAGATCGTTACCTTGTCGTGGTGCTGGAGCTTGAGCACCTCAATGAAACCATGAGCTAAACCATGAAGGGACACCCAAGATGGGAAGGTCATGGCAGAGAGGTCAGACTAAATACGATCCCTGGGGAAGGTAATGGCAACCCACCCCAGTATTCTTGCCATGAAAACTAAATGGATCAGTACAACCAGAGATATGTCGGTATACCATCGGAAGATGGGACTCCCAGGTCGGAAGATGGTCAAAATGCTACTGGGGAGGAAAAGAGGATACGTTCAACTAGCCCCAGATGTGATGACGCAGCTATCTCAAAGCCGAAAGGACGGCTAGCGGCTGACAGTGCTGGTGGTGAACGACGAATCCGATGTTCTAAAGATCAACACACCATAGGAACCTGGAATGTAAGATCTATGAGCCAGGGCAAATTGGATGTGGTTATTGGTGAGATGTCAAGATTAAATATAGACATTTTAGGTGTCAGTGAACTGAAATGGACTGGGATGGGCCACTTCACATCAGATGACCACCAGATCTACTACTGTGGACAAGAGGACCACAGAAGAAATGGAGTAGCCTTCATAATTAATAATAAAGTGGCTAAAGCAGTGCTTGGATACAATCCAAAAAACGATAGAATGATCTCAATTCGAATTCAGGGTAAGCCATTTAACATCACAGTGATCCAAATATACGCCCCAACCACAGATGCTGAAGAAGCAGAAGTAGATCAGTTCTATGAGGATCTGCAGCACCTACTAGATAATACACCAAAAAGAGATGTTATTTTCATTACAGGAGACTGGAATGCTAAGGTGGGTAGTCAGACGACACCTGGAATTACAGGCAAGCATGGTCTGGGAGAACAAAATGAAGCAGGACATAGGCTGATAGAATTTTGCCAAGACAACTCACTGTGCATAACAAACACTCTCTTCCAACAACCTAAAAGATGACTTTATACATGGACTTCACCAGATGGTCGACACCGAAATCAGATTGACTACATCCTTTGCAGCCAAAGGTGGCGGACATCTATACAGTCGGTAAAAACAAGACCTGGAGCTGACTGTAGTTCAGATCACGAACTTCTTATTGCAAAATTTAGAATCAGACTAAAGAGAATAGGGAAGACCCACAAATCAGTTAGATATGAGCTCACTAATATTCCTAAGGAATATGCAGTGGAGGTGAAGAATAGATTTAAGGGACTAGATTTAGTAGATAGGGTCCCAGAAGAACTATGGACAGAAGTTCGCAACATTGTTCAGGAGGCGGCAACAAAAAACGTCCCAAAGAAAAAGAAAACCAAGAAGGCAAGATGGCTGTCTGCTGAAACACTGGAAGTAGCCCAAGAAAGAAGGAAAGCAAAAGGCAACCGTGATAGGGGGAGATATGCCCAATTAAATGCAAAATTCCAGAGGTTAGCCAGAAGAGATAAGGAATTATTTTTAAACAAGCAATGTGCGGAAGTGGAAGAAGACAATAGAATAGGAAGGACAAGAGACCTCTTCCAGAAAATTAGAAACATCGGAGGTAAATTCCAGGCAAAAATGGGTATGATCAAAAACAAAGTTGGTAAGGACCTAACAGAAGCAGAAGAGATCAAGAAAAGGTGGCAAGAATATACGGAAGATCTGTATAGGAAGGATAATAATATTGGAGATAGCTTTGACAGTGTGGTCAGTGAGTTAGAGCCAGACATCCTGAAGAGTGAGGTTGAATGGGCCTTAAGAAGCATTGCTAATAACAAGGCAGCAGGAGACGATGGTATCCCAGCTGAACTGTTTAAAATCTTGCAAGATGATGCTGTCAAGGTGATGCATGCCATATGCCAGCAAATTTGGAAAACACAAGAATGGCCACCAGATTGGAAAAAATCAACTTATATCCCCATACCAAAAAAGGGAAGCACTAAAGAATGTTCAAACTATCGAACAGTGGCACTTATTTCACATGCCAGTAAGGTAATGCTCAAGATCTTGCAAGGTAGACTCCAGCAATTCATGGAGCGAGAACTGCCAGATGTACAAGCTGGGTTTAGAAAAGGCAGAGGAACTAGAGACCAAATTGCCAATATCCGCTGGATAATGGAGAAAGCCAGGGAGTTTCAGAAAAACATCTATTTTTGTTTTATTGGCTATTCTAAAGCCTTTGACTGTGTGGATCATAACAAATTGTGGCAAGTTCTTGGTGGTATGGAGATACCAAGTCATCTTGTCTGCCTCCTGAGGAATCTGTATAACGACCAAGTAGCAACGGTAAGAACAGAGCATGGAACAACGGACTGGTTTAAGATTGGGAAAGGAGTACGGCAGGGTTGTATACTCTCACCCTACCTATTCAACCTGTATGCAGAACACATCATGCGACGTGCTGGGCTTGAGGAATCCAAGGCTGGAGTTAAAATTGCTGGAAGAAACATTAAGTATCTCAGATATGCAGATGATACCACTTTGATGGCTGAAAGCGAGGAGGAGTTGAGGAGCCTTATGACGAGGTGAAAGAAGAAAGTGCAAAAGCTGGGTTGCAGTTAAACCTCAAAAAAACCAAGAATATGGCAACGAGCTTGATTGATGACTGGCAAATAGAGGGAGAAAAAGTGGAGGCAGTGACAGACTTTGTATTTCTAGGCGCAAAGATTACTGCAGACGCTGACTGCAGCCAGGAAATCAGAAGACGTCTACTTCTTGGGAGGAGAGCAATGGCAAATCTTGATAAAATAGTTAAGAGCAGAGACATCACACTGACAACAAAGGTCCGCATAGTTAAAGCAATGGTATTCCCCGTAGTAACCTATGGCTGCGAGAGCTGGACCATAAGGAAGGCTGAGCGAAGGAAGATAGATGCTTTTGAACTGTGGTGTTGGAGGAAAATTCTGAGAGTGCCTTGGACTGCAAGAAGATCAAACCAGTCCATACTCCAGGAAATCAAGCCAGACTGCTCACTTGAGGGAATGATATTAAAGGCAAAACTGAAGTACGTTGGCCACATAATGAGAAGACAGGATACCCTGGAGAAGAAGCTGATGCTAGGGAAAGTAGAAGGCAAAAGGAAGAGGGGCCGACCAAGGGCAAGATGGATGGATGGTATTCTGGAGGTGACGGACCCAACCATTGGGGAGCTGGGGATGGTGACGGCCGACAGAAAGCTCTGGCGTGGACTGGTCCATGAAGTCACGAAGAGTCGGAAACGACTGAACGAATAAACAAATCAGACCTACACTGCAGAAGTCCAGATGACCACTACATGGCATGTGCCATTGGGTTTTCTATGTTCCTTTGCTGCCTTCTGTGGTCTTCCATATTTCTGTAGCCCAGTTCTGGTATCTCTAGCCATTGTGGTTCAGAACCATGGCTTATGGCTTAGTGTGTTATGCAAACTCAACCCAAAATCACCATGGAATCTTATTCTGATGAAGAGTTATACATACATACATTTCTGAGCCCTTTTCGTCCTTGTGCTAAATTTGGTGTCTGTGTCTTTAGCATTCTATTTATAGGCATGCTCTGCACCAGTTGCAACACCTTGCTTGTGTGTGTGTGTGTGTGTGTGTGTGCGCGCGCGCCCTTGTGTCAGTGTTGACTCTTGGCAACTGCCTGGACAAGTCCCTGCAGTTTTCTTGGCAAGATTTCAGAAGTGGTTTGCCATTGTCTTCTTTCTAGGGCTGAGAGGGAGTGACTGGCCTGAGGTCACCCAGCTGGCTTCATGCCTGAGGTGGGACTAGAACTCAGTCTCCTAGTTTCTAGCCTGGTGCCTTAACCACTACACCAAACTGGCTCTCTTTGCTTATTCTAGTAAATAAATAAAATAATTGCTGTAAGATCGGGCTAGACTCTAGAGAAACATCTGTTCCCATTTTCAAACTTCCCAGTAATGGCTTATGAACCACCTACATTGTTCATTCAAGTCCCTTACATCCTGAAACTGTGTTGGGTAGTTCCTGGGTGTAATCAACAATGCCTGATTCACATTGAATGAAACCTTGGCAAAGGGGATTAAAATTTAAAATTACAAAACGCTTGTAATTTTAAGAAGATAGTTTTCAGTGTGTGTCTTAGAGAATTCTGAAGATCCTGCTTTTTTGCTTGCTTGATCCCATGGTAGGAAGATGGTAGCAAAATTGCATACAAGCAGTTTTATCTGTCAATGGCACTGCTAATAGATTTTGCAAGAAATAGTTATTACCTTAATGTCTTTCCCACTTGCACCTAACTCCAGCACAAACATCCATTGGCAGCGTATTTTTTCTGCCATATCCCCATAATGCTCACTTCATTTGATATCTAGCCCAGGAGTGAGACAGGCTTAAATCATCCTTAGCTGTGCCAGTGTTAAAATACATCCCCCCCACTCTTTTTTTTAACCCTTCTAATGTGCATAAAATCCGACATGGAAGTCTAGTAATTGCAGTGAGTTGAGACAGGATAGAGATTGACAGTGGGGACAGCAAATTTCATGCTGGTTTCCTGTGAGTCAAGGATGGGTGCAGAGAACTTCACTCAGCAAAGGTTTTGAGAGCTGAAGCTTGCAAAGTGGGAAGCAGAGGGCAGTAGACCAGACAAGACCATTTTGTTAGTATAGTGCAGGCTCTGTCCACATTCCTGTCTGAGAAAAGAGAAGCAAAATGTCCATCACCCTGAAAAGACAGAAGAAATACATTTAAATCCTAGGGCTGACACACACCTCCTTCTTCTCCTTCTCCTTCTCCTTCTCCTTCTCCTTCTCCTTCTCCTTCTGGAGGCGGAGCTACCTGTCTTGTAACAGCTGCAGCCTAGCCAGCCCTTGTTTGGAGGTTTTTGGGGCATTTAGAGCAGTGGGAGGCGGGGCTGTTTGGTAGCCCCTGTTGTGGGAAGGCGTGGGGCACCCCCCCGTCGCAGGGGGGGTGGTCCTGGTCCCCTCTGGGGCGTTTGGGGGCCGTTTTTCTCTCCCCCCATTTCCCTGTTTGAGTTTGGTGGGGGCCATTTTGTCCCAGCTGTTTCTCATCTCCCTGGGCTTTTTTGCCTGTTTGTTGGAGTTTGTTTGGGTTTTGGGGGCGTTTTTTTTGGGTTTTTTTTTCCTTGCCCCACGGGGACGGCTCCTTGGAGCAAGGGGGGTCGTTGTTGGGCCCCCTGTCCCTTTGTTGGGGTTTTTTTCCGGGTGCTTCCTTCCCTTTCACTCCCCTTCCTGGTGGCTGTTGTGAGCCTGGGTCATGGCTGCTTCTTCGTTGACGGGCGGGGGGGGTGCGGTGCGGCCCCCCCGCGTGGCAGGGGGGGTGGGGGCCACCCCCCAAGCACTCCTGGCGGTGTCCCCACCTTAGTTGGGCTCCGTACGGGCTCAGTCGGGGTGCAGGGCAGCCCTGCTGCTGTTTCTGATGGGACTCCTCGTGAGTCGCTTACCGAGCCGGCTGGGACCCCTACGACTCACGAGGAGGCCAGTTTGCCTTCTTCGCAGGGACAGGCTTGTGGTCCCTCCCCGCTCTCCTCTTCCCTCGGGCTCGGTGCTGGGGCAGTACCTGGGGGGTCCGCGCTGGTGGAGGGATCTGGTGGTTTGTTGGGGGGGCCCCTGGGGGTGGCGCAGTCGGGCCCGGCCACGCTTGTGGCGGGGGGGGCTGAGGCACCCGGGGAGGAGGGGCAAGCGGGTCCTCCCGCTTCGGGGAGCGCTGGCCCTGCCCCTGCGGGGTGTGTGGGGGCTCCACGTGACGCCCCAGCGCAGCGTGAGGGGCTGGTTTCTTTCTTGGGGGGCCTCGTCGGCCCGGATGGTGCCCGGCGGGCCGTAGTCTCGGGCCCGCGGGTGTGGGGGCTCCCCTCGGCTATGGGGAGCGACTCCTCTCAGGCGGGGGAGACTATGGGCTGGACAGGGGGCTCCTCACCAGGGTCCTCGATGGAGGATGTGCCGGCCACTCTTGACCCCTTGCGGGGTCGCCGGCGGGAGTTGGGCCGCGCCGGTGGTGGGCGGTCAGTAGCGGGGCGCCGCTGCTCCTCGGCCTCTCCCTCGGGGGGCCGGGCGGGGTCCGCTGGGCGGGACCGTTCCCCCCTTCGCAGCCACTCGCAGGAGGGCTCCGGCGGGTTCGGCCGTTCCACCTCGTGGGGCGATGGCAGTGATGCGGGCGGTTCTTCGCAGGGGACCCCCGGCTCGCGGGAGGCCATCATCCGGGAGGGGTGGTTGCGGGATCTGGCAGCGCCCCTGAGCACGCTGCCCACTGCGTACCTCGCAAAGGAGCAGGACGCGGCGGTGGTCCTCCTCCGCTTCTGGGGGCTGGTGGTGGGTCACGTGCGCCTCCCGCGGGTGCCGGTCCCGGCCCTCTCAAAGTGCAGCCAGGCCCGCTTCTGGGCCGTCTTGGAGCGCGAGCTCGAGCCCCTGCTTACCGTTCTGCGGGATGGGCTCCCGGTACCAGGCCCTGCGTATGAGCGTGCGTCGGTGGCACGCTCGCTAACCTTGGTGGCTGTGGAGCGGCTGCTGGTGGGCCGGAAGCCGCGGGGTGAGACGTCCTGGCCCCTGTGGCTGACGGAGCAGGGCCTCCTCCGGGCCTTCCAGGAGGTTTCCAGGGGCTGGCAGGCGGCCGCGGGTGCGGAGGTCCCCGTCGGCCAGCAAGCCGGGTCTGTCCTCTCGGCCCTGTCTGCCCCCGACTATGGGGCCTGGCTGGACGCCGTCGTGGTGGCGCTCCAGAGCCGGGGACGACGGATTCGTGCCTCAGAGGAGGGGGCGGTGGCTCGTTCCGGCAGTGAGGGCAGGGCGGTTCAGCCGCCTGGCGGGGGCTCATCTGTGCGGCATCGGCGGGGTGGCCGCCGGCACCGCGGTGCATCTGGCCAGGGGGCGGCACGCGGCCCCTCGGCGGCAGCTAGCACGCGCTTGTTGCGCTCGGGGTCGGGCGCTGCTGAGGGCGCGTTGGAGGGCCGGGCCCACCGCAGCTCCGTGGTGGACCGGTTCGATGCACGGCGCCCGGCTTTGCTAGGGGACCGGTCGGACGGAGCTGTCCCCGGGGATTCAGAGACCACAGGCGCGGCAGTTGGGTCGGGGGAGCGTCCCGTGAGCCCGCTCCCGCAGAGGGCCCTGCGGGCTCCCCGGGTGCTGGCTGGGGCCCCTCCGGGGGAGACGGGGGATTTGAGATCGGAAGGGCCGGGGCGCGGCCCGGAGGAACGGCGGTCCGCCCCGGAGCCGCCCGGGAGGGGCGCGGGGGAGTCGCGTGCAGGCCCGGTCGCCTCCCCACCCTCACCTCCAAGGGCCGGGCCCGCCGCAGGGGGCGCAGAGGAAGTACGGCCGCAGCGTCACGAGTCGGCGACGGCCGGCGAGGGTGAGGGGCCTCCGGGGGCACGGCTGGTGCCGTCGTATGCGTCGGTGGCGGGCGGCGGGGCAGGGGGGCCCGGTGCTGCGAGGCCCGGGCCTTCTCGGCAACCCGCCGGTTTCGGCGGGGGCGGCTCCGCCCGCGATGATCTGGACGAGATCCTCGACTCCGTGGGCGCAGGCCCGTCCTCTGACTGGGGGCCATCGGAGGAGCCCTGGGCAGGGGAGGCTGGCCGGCCGTCGTCAGCGGGCCCCTCGCGGGAGCGGTATGTCCTCCGCTTCCGCTATGTGGGGGGGACGCAGGCTTCGAGCCGAGGCGCCACCTCGTTCGGGAGGTGATCTGCAAGGGCCTGGATTTCCCCGTGGAGCTGCTCGCCGCCGTCATCAGGCCCCCGGAGTCGAGGGAGGTGGACGTCTGTTTTGTCTCCTTTGCGGCCTTCTCCCTCTTCGTGCTGGGTTGCCGCGACCTGGCGACTGTCCAGCCGCGGCTCTTCGACGGCTTCCGTGTCACCTCGCTTGTCGAGGGTGATGTGCGGCAGGTGGTTGTCTTCTTCCGGTCCCACCTCGTGCCGCTGCAGGACATCGCCACCTGGCTGGGCCGGTTCGGCACGCTGCTCGCGCCACCAGCCAAGGTGCGGGACGAGGCGAGCATCTGGACAGGGGAGGTGCGCTCCTTGCTCCGCTTCGCCCCGGGGGGGTCCCGGCGGCTCCCCAGGTTCTTTTACCTGGGGGCTGAGCGGGGTGTGACGCGCTACGCGGGGCAGCCGCCCGCCTGCTTTTCCTGTGGCGGCTATGGCCACCAGAGGCGGACCTGTACCACGCCGCTCTGTGCGCGCTGCGGGGCACGGGGGCACGTCGCATCGGCATGCCAGGCAGCGGTCCGCTGCAACCTCTGCGGCGAGCAGGGCCACACTTACGCCAGCTGCCCGCGGGCGGCCTGCAACAGAGGTTCGCAGAGGTTTACGGGCGGCGGGGCACCAGGGGCGGAAGAGACGGCAGCTGGGGCATCGGAGGAGGCGGCGGAGCGGCCCGCCCCGCGTGGCGGGGCTGCCGCGGACGGCCTGGAGCCGGCGGCGGGGCCGGCGGCCGGCGGGCCTGGGACCTGTGGTGCCGGGCGGGCTGAGTGCCCCGAGTCGCCTGGGGCGGGGCCGCATGTGCCGCCAGGGGGTGGCCCTGAGGAGGTGATGGAGGTGGCTGGCACCGGGGACTTCCGGGCGGTCCGCCGGCGGCGGTCCAGTGACGAGGCGGAGCGGCCCAAGCGCTCCCGGGCCTCGCCGGGCGCGACACCGGGCCGGCCGCAGAGGGTGGCAGCGGGGCCTGCGTGGGCGGTCGGGAACCGCTTCGCCGTCCTGGAGCATGGGTCTGCGGCCTCTGCAGAGCCGGCCGAACCGGCTGCCCGGGCCAGGGATGAGCCTGCGGCTCCCGTGTCCCTCGCTCGCCCGCGGCAGCTGGTTGAGGGGACGCTGACTGGCCGGGTGCTGCGGGCCCAGGCAGGTCCCGGGCCGCCCGAGGGAGCAGAGCCGGCGCCGGCGGTGGCGGGGGCCGATGTGGCCCAACTCCTTCTCCCAGCCCTGGACTACGGACTCTCCTCTGAGGAAGGGGGCTTGTCATCAGGGAGTCCGGGGGCTGTCAGTGGCTTGGGGGCAGAAGCGGCCCCTTTGGGCTGTGCGGCGGACCCAGGGGGGTCACGGGAGCAGGTCTTGGACGGGCCGGGCGCCCCTTCCGTGGTGGCCGGCTTGGGACTGGGGGAGGACTATATCCCTCCTGAGGGGGTGTGTTCGTCCCGGGAAGGGACACCCGAACGCGGGCGGGCGGCAGTGGATGGGCAGAATTGGGGGGGGGGAGGGGGGGGCTTCACCAGCCACGCCCATCTCCTCCTTTACCTCTTCTTCCTCCACGGCATCCCCAATTCGCTTGTCCCTCCCGTCAGGGTCCGAGAGCCCGTCGTCATCTGGGGGCGCTTCCGAGCCTCCCACGCCGGCCCGAGCTTCTCGGAGTGGCAGGGTGGGTGGGGCAGCCACGGCTGCCGCGGGCGGGGAGGGCCGGTCGGCCGTGTCGCTGGCCGTGTCCAGCGGCTCTGGGGGGCATCTATCTGTCGAGCCTGCTCTGGCTTCGGGGGGCCTTCAGGGGCCCGGCGCCGCCTCCCCGTGAGGCGCTCCCTGCTCATGGCCTGCTATGGCGGGGACACAGCAGGAGTCGTCACTGTCCCCCCCGCGGTCTCGCTCGGGGACGTTCGTGGTGGCCACGTGGAACTGTGGCGGGCTGCGGCAGGCGGTGCGGCAAGAGGAGCTCTTGGGGGCGCTGCGGGAACTCCCCGCAGACATCCTCGTCCTCCAGGAGACACACCTCCTGGACGAGCGCCACCGCGCCGCGGCCCAGCGCCTGTGGACCGCGGGCCCCTCCTTCTGGAGTTATGGAACCGAGGGCTGGGCGGGCGTGGGCATCCTTGTGCGCGGTGGCCCCGGCCTGCGCCTCCAGCGCTATGTGGAGGAGGTGCCGGGCCGGCTGGCCGTCCTCGATTTCGAGGTGGTAGCGGCGGAGGAGGCGGGCAGCACTGCGGCGGGTCCGCGTGGGCCAGATGACCCACTCAGCTGGCGCGCATTCCGCCTCTGTGCGCTGTACGCGTCGGCCTCCTCGCCGGCGGCACGCCGTGACCTGTGGGTGCGCTTGCGCGCAGCCTGCGCAACGTGGCGCTCGCTGCTTGTGGCGGGGGACTTTAACAACCGCGCAGTCCCCCAGGACCGCGTCCCACTGCGGGTGGCCGGACGCTGCGGGGGGTCGGAGGGCGCGGGCACGCGCCCGGCCTCGGCGTACAGCCCGCCGCTCTCGACCGAGGAGCGCTATGCGGAGGCCGTCCGCGCGGAGAGTGGGCTGGTGGACGTGGCGCTCACCGTGCCCAATGCCCTGGGCTTCTTTCCAGCTCCGCCGGGGGTCGCCCGGGCGGAGGCGGAGGCGGGAGCGGCGGAGGGGGCCGACGAGGTGACGGCGCTTGGGGCGGGGCCGTGCACGGCACATCCACCGCCCTTCTGCACCCACTACGGGGCGGCGGTGGCGGCGCGGCTCGACCGCGTGTGGGCACCGCGGGGCTGCCCGGTGCGCTCCTGCTGTGTGCTGGTCACACCCTGGTCCACGCACGCATTGGTGCAGGTAGCGCTGCAGATGGCGGGCCGGCCGGGGGCGCGGCGGCCGCTCTGGCGCCTCACCGCCGCCAAGCTGGACGGGGATGCGGGCTTGCGGGGCGGGCTCGCGCGCCTCCTCGAGGAGCGCCTCTCCCTGCGGGACGTGTACGGCTCGGCCCGCCTCTCCGAGTGGTGGGAGCGGGTCAAGCGGGACGTGCGTGTTTTCTGCCAGCGGTGGGAGGGTCGCCGCGTGCGGCGGGACCTGGCGCGGTACCAGGCGGCGGTGCGAGTGTTCCTTGGCTGCCATGTGCGGGTGCGCGAGGGCTCGCCGGTGGAGGGGGAGCGGCTGGAGCGGGCACGCCGCGTCATCGCCAGATTCCATGCAGCCCGGCGGCGCGTCCGCTTCTTCCGGAACTTCGCGCGCACGGCGGGCGGCCCGGTGGGCGCCGACGGCTGGGAGGAGCGGGGGCGCGGCGCCCAGCCGGCGCCGGCGGCCGCTGATGAAGACGTGCCCTCAGCGGGCACGGCGGCCTTCGTGGAGGCGCTCCGGGACGACCCTGCCGCGCCGCTGCGCACCGACGAGAGGGGTATGCTGGCGGTGGTCGACCGGTTCTACCGGGTACTGTTCGCGGGGCGGGCGGACGAGGGGGACGCGGGCGTGGAGGAGTTCTTTGCGCCCCTGCGCCCGCCGGGCGGCGGCGGTGCAGACACAGCGGCCCGCCTCGCCGCGCTCGGCGGCACGTTCACGGTGGAGGAGGTGCGAGCGGTGCTGCGCGTAGGGCGCCGCCGCTCCGTCCCGGGCCCGGACGGCCTGGGCTGGGCCTTCTACGGGGCGTACGCCAACCTGCTGGCCGCGCCGATGGTGGCGCTCTACGAGGGCTGCGGGCGGGCGCGCGCGCGGGCAGCGGTCGGCTGCCAGGGTCGCTGTACCAGAGCATCCTCCTGCTCTTCACCAAGCCGGGGGACCTCGACCGCACGCTGCCTGCCAGCTGGCGCCCCATCGTCCTCACCAACGTGGACTACCGGGCGCTGGCACGCATCCTCTCGGACCGGCTGGCCGCCGCGGTGGGGCTGCGCATGGTGCCCACCCAGACCAGCGCACTACCGGGCCGCAGCATCGCGGACTCCCTCTGCCTCCTGCGTGAGGTCTTCTGCCGGGCAGGCCGGGGGGAGTGGCGGGGCTTCCTGCTGCAGCTGGACCAGTCGCGCGCTTTTGACCGCGTCCGCCACGCCTTCCTGTGGCGGGCGCTGGCGTGGCATGGGGTCCCCGGGGACTTCGTGGCGCTGGTCCGGCTGCTGTACGCCAGGGCGACGGTCGTCCCGCAGGTGAACAATGCGCGCGGCGCGCCCATCCCGGTGCGCTCGGGCGTGCGGCAGGGTTGCCCCCTGAGCCCGCTGCTGTACGTCCTCGCGCTGGACGTGGCGCTGTGGGGGCTGGAGCGTGATGGCGGTCTGGCGGGCTTCCCGTGCCCAGTGGGGCTGCGGGGCGGCGCGGCGCGCGGGGTGCGCTTCCTCGCCCATGCCGACGACATCTCCCTCCTGGTGTGTTCGCGCACGGAGGGCCAGCGGGCGAGGGAGGTCTTGCGCGGTTATGAGGCGGCCTCGGGGGCCCAGGTCAACGACCGCAAGAGCTGGGTCGTGGCCCTTGAGCCACCAGCCGCGGGCGACGGTGTGCTGCGCCGCTGGCCGGTCACGGAGTGGTGGGGGGAGGGCACGGGGCCGAGCGTGGCCCGCGCCGCCCTGGCCGGGGTGGCGGTCGCGGCCATGCCTCCGCGCACGGTGCGTGTCCTGGGTGTTCGCTATGGCCTCCACCCGGACGCCTGGGTGGAGAACTGGGACCGCTGCGCCGAGCGCTGGGAGGCGCGCTGGGCGCGCTGGCGGCGTTGGCGGCTGCCGCTGTTCAAGCGGGCCGCCTACCTGCGCACCTACCTGCTCCCGCAGGTGGCGCACCTGGCGGCGGTCTACCCGCCGCCGGACGCTTTCCTGCGCCGGGTGACTCCTGGGTGGTTCGCCTTCCTGTGGGGCACAGCGTCCTTCCCCCTGGCGCGGGCTGTCGCATACCTGCCGGTGCGCGAGGGCGGCCTTGGACTGCCGGCACTGGACCTGGCGCTGTGGGGGCGCTTCCTGGCGCAGAACCTGGGCAGCGCATCCGAGCTACTCCCGCCACCAGGCGCGGGGCGGGCGGTGCCGCCGCCGGCTGGTCGCGTACCGGCGCTCTGGGCGGCGCTGTTCCTGGCCCACTGGTGGGGCAGCGACTGGGGCGAGACGCGCTGGTGGCGCGGCGGCACCTGCGCCTTCCGTGTCTCGGGCCCGGACCGTGGCTGTCTGCCTGCATTCCTGGCGGAGCTGCCCGCCGTCCTGCGCCGGTACTGCATCCCGGCGGCCCACTTCCACCCCTCTTGGCGGGAGGCGGCGGCGGGTGTGCCGGGCCGGGAGGTGGCCATCCGGCGCCGCACGATGCGGGTGGAGGTGACGGCAGAGGCGCTGGAGCGTGCCATCACGGGGCCGTGGCGGGCGGCGGCACGGCGGCGGGTGGCAGCGGGCCGCCTGCCAGGCTACCGGGCGCCGCCGGCAGGCCCGCTGGAGCCCTTCACCGACCGGCGGCTCCCGTACCTTTACTGGGAGACTCGCTGGCGGGCGTACCACCAGGTGCTGCGGGAGCCGGCGGCGCAGCCGTGGGCGCGCGGGGGAAGCGCGCCTGTGCCCGCGCGCAGTCTGCACCGCCACAGCGCTGGCGGCCGGCGCGGCCGGCGCCGTGCCCGAGGATGACGTGCGGCACTTTGTCGCCGAGTGCCCGGAGGCGCGCGCGCTCTGGGCGGCGGTGGCGTGCCGCTTCGGGCGGCCGGAGCTGGACGGCCAGCCATGGCTGCAGCTGGTCTCGGGGCTGGAGGACCCCGGGGCCTTCTCCCTCCCCCCCTCCCCCCCGTGGCTGGCCCTTCACGGGCGCCCGTGCCCCCGGCCCCTCTTCCTCTCCCGCTTCCCCCTGCTGTGGGTTCGCCCGGACAGAGCGGCGGAGACGGGGGCCCTGACGGCGGTGGCATCGGTGCGGCCTCTGGCGGAGCCGCGGAGGACGGCGGCGGCGGAGCAGCCAGCACCACCGACGGAGGCGACGGAGGCGGCGCCGCCGGTGGTGGGGGTCGCGCAGGTGGCTCTGGACTGGCGGCGGCAGCGCAAGTGGCGGGGCGGCGGCGGTGGCGGCGGCTGCCGGCCTTGCCCTGGTCGACGCTGCGGATCCTGAATTATCTCGTCCTCCATGCGCTGTGCCAGCTTCGGACTCGGCACCTGCGCGTGGAGCGGGCTGGCGGCACCCCGCCAGTGGACTGGGCGTCGGAGGAGGCGGAGCGCATCGCCGACCGGGCGGCCTGGATCCGTGCCGCCGAGCGCGAGCGGCTTCCCGAGGAGCGCTGGCGGCGGCTGTGGCCGTGGCGTGAGCGGGCGCCCTCCCCGCCGCCGATCACGTGAGCGCGGCTTTCCCTGTGGGCCTTCCCGGCCGGACTGACTCTGGGGTTTTCCCAAGGATGACTTTGGTGGGCGGCGGGTTTGCCGGTGGGCGTGTGGGGGTTTTTTGTTGCGTTTCTCCAGGCCGGAGTGTTTTTTGTTGTCTTCATTCCCGTGGGCCCGGCCGCCCGTTCCCACTGGGGGCATGCCAGGGCCGGTTGTAGGAGGGTTTTAACCAATAAAAAATCGTGTCGTTTCCTAAAAATCGTGTCGTTTCCTTCTCCTTCTCCTTCTCCTTCTCCTTCTCCTTCTCCTTCTCCTTCTCCTTCTCCTTCTCCTTCTCCTTCTCCTTCTCCTTCTTTCTCCTTCTCCTACATTCCTATGCTGTTCCATTCCAAATGTATGAGCAGTATACAGCATAAACAGAAAATTAAAAACCACAAGGACAAACCACAATGTCACAATAGTGGCAGAGACAGGCCCAGACTTAGTGTCCCCCAAATGCTCAATCAGAGATCCATGTTTTGACAGACCTGCAGAACTCAGCAGAGAGCTGGTCATCCGTATATAGAAGGCAAGCTGTTTCACAGATGGGGGGTGCGGGGGGGGGCTACCATCAAAGAGGCCCGATTATGGGGTTCCTGAAGGTGGATACCCCTGGATACAGGACTCTCCGAGGCTTATAGCATGGCTGGGTTCTGGCATTCTTTAACAGCTGGTTTTCTGCATAAATATGACTAGTTTTCAATAAAGCATTTGTTTATTTATTTATTTATTTATTTATTATTTATTTATTCTACAATAATTTTTATTTACAGTGTAAGCCACTCTAATCAAAGCCAACTCTGAGTGAGGTATAGTTCCCATCTTCATAACTCAGATGAAACAAACATATAACATGAACAATATAAACAATAATAATTCAACAATCCATAGAAAAAAAGAATATGTGAAAGCCAGGAATGTAAAATTCCATGCTTCACCTGAGGGAACAATCACAATGTCCTAGTTTTCAAGGCCTGATGCAACAGCCATGTTTTCATGGATTTTCTAAAAACCAAGATGGAAGGGGCCATTCAGAGATCTGGGGACAGGCTATTCCAGAGGAGGCATGCTTCCATGGTCCCTGCAGGTACAAAGCAAGCCCAAGTTATTGGATCTTTTATCAAATTGTTCTGATTTCTTGAACTTTTGCTGTTAGTTAAGTATTGAGGATGTGGATGGTCTGATATCTGAACAGTCATGAATCCAGTTGAACACATCTAAAGGCTGACAGTGGGGGACAGGCCCTTGCCAATGCACCGTTGAGATTCACATTAACTATGATATATTGGCTACTCAGAGCACAAAGATCCACAGCCATCCAAAGTCCTGAGCTGGCTAATAGCAGAATGTCAGTATTCAGACATTAATTCCATTCCCTCATAATCAGGACCAGCCACAAATCTTCTACTGCTTGAGACAAAAGACAAAATTGCACCTCTTCTCTTCTTTTTTTTAATAATAATTTTATTAAGCTTCAAGCAAAGATAAAAGCTACAGAAAAACAAAAAACTACAAAGAAAAAACTGAAAAAGTGTAGAAACACAAGATAATTTTTTTTCCAGAATTACAAGAAGAGGTGACTTCCGACTTTTAACAGCAAGGATATACAACAATTTTCCGTAATCAATCCCTTGTTGTTGTTGTTGTTTAGTCGTTTAGTCATGTCCGACTGTTCGTGACCTCATGGACCATAGCACGCCAGGCCTTTCTGTTCTCCACTGTCTCCCAGAGTTTACTCAAATAATCAATCCCTTACTCTATATTAAACCAAAATCAAATTATTTCTTTATAGAAATTAATCTTAATGATTTATATCATTCCATTGGCACATTATAAAAATCACTAAATACAGTTGCTCCCTCCCCTTATATTAAAAGAATATATACACATACACACACACACACACTCAAACACCTACCTCCTAATCGACTTCTCCCCCAAAGATAACATTTACTTAATTATTTCCTTCCTACTACTATTCTCTCCAGCAAAGGAGATCGTTACCTTGTCGTGGTGCTGGAGCTTGAGCACCTCAATGAAACCATGAGCTAAACCGTGAAGGGACACCCAAGACGGGAAGGTCGTGGCAGAGAGGTCAGACTAAATACGATCCCTGGGGAAGGTAATGGCAACCCACCCCAGTATTCTTGCCATGAAAACTAAATGGATCAGTACAACCAAAGATATGTCGGTATACCATCGGAAGATGGGACTCCCAGGTCGGAAGATGGTCAAAATGCTACTGGGGAGGAACAGAGGATACGTTCAACTAGCCCCAGACGTGATGACGCAGCTAGCTCAAAGCCGAAAGGACGGCTAGCGGCCGACAGTGCTGGTGGTGAACGACTAATCCGATGTTCTAAAGATCAACACACCATAGGAACCTGGAATGTAAGATCTATGAGCCAGGGCAAATTGGATGTGGTTATTGGTGAGATGTCAAGATTAAATATAGACATTTTAGGTGTCAGTGAACTGAAATGGACTGGGATGGGTCACTTCACATCAGATGACCACCATATCTACAACTGTGGACAAGAGGACCACAGAAGAAATGGAGTAGCCTTCATAATTAATAATAAAGTGGCTAAAGCAGTGCTTGGATACAATCCAAAAAACGATAGAATGATCTCAATTCGAATTCAGGGTAAGCCATTTAACATCACAGTGATCCAAATATACGCCCCAACCACAGATGCTGAAGAAGCAGAAGTAGATCAGTTCTATGAGGATCTGCAGCACCTACTAGATAATACACCAAAAAGAGATGTTATTTTCATTACAGGAGACTGGAATGCTAAGGTGGGTAGTCAGACGACACCTGGAATTACAGGCAAGCATGGTCTGGGAGAACAAAATGAAGCAGGACATAGGCTGATAGAATTTTGCCAAGACAACTCACTGTGCATAACAAACACTCTCTTCCAACAACCTAAAAGACGACTTTATACATGGACTTCACCAGATGGTCGACACCGAAATCAGATTGACTACATCCTTTGCAGCCAAAGGTGGCGGACATCTATACAGTCGGTAAAAACAAGACCTGGAGCTGACTGTAGTTCAGATCACGAACTTCTTATTGCAAAATTTAGAATCAGACTAAAGAGAATAGGGAAGACCCACAGATCAGTTAGATATGAGCTCACTAATATTCCTAAGGAATATGCAGTGGAGGTGAAGAATAGATTTAAGGGACTAGATTTAGTAGATAGGGTCCCAGAAGAACTATGGACAGAAGTTCGCAACATTGTTCAGGAGGCGGCAACAAAAAACGTCCCAAAGAAAAAGAAAACCAAGAAGGCAAGATGGCTGTCTGCTGAAACACTGGAAGTAGCCCAAGAAAGAAGGAAAGCAAAAGGCAATAGTGATAGGGGGAGATATGCCCAATTAAATGCAAAATTCCAGAGGTTAGCCAGAAGAGATAAGGAATTATTTTTAAACAAGCAATGTGCAGAAGTGGAAGAAGACAATAGGATAGGAAGGACAAGAGACCTCTTCCAGAAAATTAGAAACATCGGAGGTAAATTCCAGGCAAAAATGGGTATGATCAGAAACAAAGATGGTAAGGACCTAACAGAAGCAGAAGAGATCAAGAAAAGGTGGCAAGAATATACGGAAGATCTGTATAGGAAGGATAATAATATTGGAGATAGCTTTGATGGTGTGGTCAGTGAGTTAGAGCCAGACATCCTGAAGAGTGAGGTTGAATGGGCCTTAAGAAGCATTGCTTCTTAAGGCAGCAGGAGACGACAGTATCCCAGCTGAACTGTTTAAAATCTTGCAAGATGATGCTGTCAAGGTGATGCATGCCATATGCCAGCAAATTTGGAAAACACAAGAATGGCCATCAGATTGGAAAAAATCAACTTATATCCCCATACCAAAAAAGGGAAGCACTAAAGAATGTTCAAACTATCGAACAGTGGCACTTATTTCACATGCCAGTAAGGTAATGCTCAAGATCTTGCAAGGTAGACTCCAGCAATTCATGGAGCGAGAATTGCCAGATGTACAAGCTGGGTTTAGAAAAGGCAGAGGAACTAGAGACCAAATTGCCAATATCCGCTGGATAATGGAGAAAGCCAGGGAATTTCAGAAAAACATCTATTTCTGTTTTATTGACTATTCTAAAGCCTTTGACTGTGTGGATCATAACAAATTGTGGCAAGTTCTTGGTGGTATGGGGATACCACGTCATCTTGTCTGCCTCCTGAGGAATCTGTATAACGACCAAGTAACAACGGTAAGAACAGAGCACGGAACAACGGACTGGTTTAAGATTGGGAAAGGAGTACGGCAGGGTTGTATACTCTCACCCTACCTATTCAACCTGTACGCAGAACACATCATGCGACATGCTGGGCTTGAGGAATCCAAGGCTGGAGTTAAAATCGCTGGAAGAAACATTAACAATCTCAGATATGCAGATGATACCACTTTGATGGCTGAAAGCGAGGAGGAGTTGAGGAGCCTTATGACGAAGGTGAAAGAAGAAAGTGCAAAAGCTGGGCTGCAGTTAAACCTCAAAAAAACCAAGATTATGGCAACGAGCTTGATTGATGACTGGCAAATAGAGGGAGAAAAAGTGGAGGCAGTGACAGACTTTGTATTTCTAGGCGCAAAGATTACTGCAGACGCTGACTGCAGCCAGGAAATCAGAAGACGTCTACTTCTTGGGAGGAGAGCAATGGCAAATCTTGATAAAATAGTTAAGAGCAGAGACATCACACTGACAACAAAGGTCCGCATAGTTAAAGCAATGGTATTCCCTGTAGTAACCTATGGCTGCGAGAGCTGGACCATAAGGAAGGCTGAGCAAAGGAAGATAGATGCTTTTGAACTGTGGTGTTGGAGGAAAATTCTGAGAGTGCCTTGGACTGCAAGAAGATCAAACCAGTCCATACTCCAGGAAATCAAGCCAGACTGCTCACTTGAGGGAATGATATTCAAGGCAAAACTGAAGTACTTTGGCCACATAATGAGAAGACAGGATACCCTGGAGAAGAAGCTGATGCTAGGGAAAGTGGAAGGCAAAAGGAAGAGGGGCTGACCAAGGGCAAGATGGATGGATGGTATTCTGGAGGTGACGGACTCAACCATTGGGGAGCTGGGGATGGTGACGGCCGACAGAAAGCTCTGGCGTGGACTGGTCCATGAAGTCACGAAGAGTCGGAAACGACTGAACGAATAAACAACAACAACTACTATTCTATACATTCCTGTCTACATAATAAAGATCAAACTAAAAAACATATAAATTGTCTGCCATTGTACTTGATAATACAACAATTTTAATAATCTTAATCATATTAAACCAAAACCAGACATTTATTATTTTTTTATTATACCTTAATAATCTTAATCCAAATCGACCCAAGAAAGATTATAACTAAATGTAATACCAAGATATTTAAAGGTTTTAACTTTTTCAATTTGTGTATTACCCAAGGAACATTTCTGCAAATGTATTTGGGACTTTCCCCCTTTTCTTTCCTCTTTTTCTTAACTTCTTTTTAGCAGAGACATAAATATATTGCCAAATACTATTACCTTTGATTTGGAGAAGTTGATAATGAGTGAGTTGCATTGACAGTAACTATAAAAAGCATCCAAATATCTTTGCAGGCCCACTCTCGAATACAAGAGAATTGTGGTATCATCAGCATAAAGTAATAATGGGGTGGGAAGACCGCCAAGATTATGAGGGTGACCATTGATAGAGCTAAGTGAGTATACTAAATCATTCAAAAAGAGGTTAAAGAGATGAGGGGTGAGGACACAACCCTGCTTAACCCCCTTCTGGGTGGATATTCTTTCCATTAAAAGACCCTTAGATGAGTATTTTACTTGACAGGAGGTAGCCGTATGGAGTTTCTTTAATAGAAACAACAGTCTCGGATCAATTC
Source organism: Charina bottae (assembly GCA_023362775.1). Classification (NCBI taxonomy): domain Eukaryota; kingdom Metazoa; phylum Chordata; class Lepidosauria; order Squamata; family Charinaidae; genus Charina; species Charina bottae. Next base: position 137,670,358 of record JALMGJ010000003.1, read on the forward strand.
CTTAATTCATCAATTTGGCCCATAATAAATCCCTCAGAATTAGATCAAATGCACATTTGAGGTCAATAAATGCTACAAAAAGCTTCTTCCTTCCTAAATTTAAATATTTTTCTATAAGGAAGTTCAATGTAAGACAATGGTCTACAGCAGAATTTCCTTTACAGAAGCCTACCTGTTAAGGACCAATTATATCATTTAAATGCATCCAATCTAATAGACGGCATTCAAGATGTTTAGCATAAAGCTTGCCCAAGATCGATAAGAGACTGATAGGATGGAAGTTACTAGGTTGATCAAACTCTCCTTTCTTATAAATTGGGATTATTATCGAGTTAAGCCAAGCATTCGGAACTTTACCATGGTGGTCTATATGTGTAAACAAACAGGCCAATGGCTGGGCCACCAATTAATATGTTTTTTTAAGTAGATCGGCTGGAAGCCCATCTGGACCGGGTGATTTTCCCGTTTTTAAATCAACAATTAGCTCGGTAATTTCATCTATACTCACTGGAGGCCATAATGGTAAATCTGAAGGAATAGATTCGCTATCCTCCATACGAGAGGCTACTGGGGCGTGTAGGAAAATGCTAATATCTTCAAATTTAGTACAAAAATAATAACAGGGAGAGAATTGTGTATTCTCAATCCTCCTTAATATTTGGATGGAAAACAAAGTCCAAAACTTAAAAAGAATTTTTTTTAAAAAAATTGATCCCAAAAATAATGATAAGCACCAAGATAACCTGCTTCTCCTTGCTGTAGAAAGCCTCTCCTAGGGTACACGTACTTAAAATAAATATAAATTGGGTGATTTAGAAATGAGGTAGCTGATCTTAGTGTCCCTTTAAGGCTACAGCACGGCTTGGAAAGCGATGAAGTCCCCGCCTCCCAGCTGGCTCTTACCAGTCGAGTGCGAATGCTGTTTGTGATATTCTGGCTGCAAGCAGCTGTCCGGAGGACAGATGGGGTGATTCCAGGTGTTTTCCTTTTTCCGGAAAAACACTCCTGAGCTTCAGGAAAAACCTGCCTGAGCCCGAAAAAACTGCCGCATTGTCAGTTCTGCCTGCTGAGCCTGCGGGCACAGCTGTTCAGTCCGCCGTGTCCCCACCAGAAGTTGCACCTCTTCTCAATTCATATATAGAAATTCCATTCATATATAGAAAGTGATTAAACTTGTTTCTGTTCCAGGAATGAGATAATGCTTCTACTACAGGCTAAAGCAGCAGGCTAAATTAGCTGGCCCTGGTAAGTTTTTTATTATTATTATTAAACTTGGTTTAACACCAAAACCTGATGTCTCATTAGGAGACAGATATAGTTCTATCTTCCAACAGAAGAAACAGCCCAGAAGAATCCAAGAGAAGAATCCAGGAAAAACAGCCACAGTAACCATCCACCATTTGCTATTTGAGGCAATAATCTCTTTCTTTTTAATCTTGGAGCCAGCCTGCCAAGAGGGAAAGAGATCTGCTTCTTTGGTTTCTTGCTCCTTCCCAGGCACTCCATGCAAATGGATGAATGTTTTGCAACTTGTTACAACATTTTAAGGATCATGGATCACTTATGCCAGGCTTTGAAATGTTTTTGTTTTAGATTTATTAGGATTTGGGGGGATATTGTTCGTAATCCAAAACCATCCTTCAGTATAACTGTAAAGGTAAAGGTAAAGGTTTCCCCCGCACATTTGTGCAGTCGTGTCTGACTCTAGGGGCCAGTGCTCATCTCCATTTGTTAGCCGAAGAGCCAGCGTTGTCCATAGACGCTTCCATGGTCATGTGGCCGCATGACGCGTGCAGAATGCTGTTACCTACCCACCCATTTGCATGCTTTCGAATTGCTAGGTTGGCAAGAGCTGGAGCTAGTTCGGGAGCTCACTCCGCACGCAGGGCTAGGGATTCGAACCTCCGAACTTGCAATCTTCCGATCGACAAGCCTGGCGTCTTACCCACTGAGCCACCACGCCCCCTTTCAGTATAACTGTAGCGATACATAAACTTGTTCAGATGTTATGGAGGAGAGAGGGGGAGGCAGGGAGGGAGGGAGGGAGAGAGAGAGAGAAGAAAATGGATCGAAAGTAATCCTGGGACCTCTCTATTTAATTGAAGTTTTCCAGTCCATATAGCCTACAAATGTATAGATAAACAGAGTTCTCTGTAAAATCAAGGACCCTAGGAAACATCTAAATCAAGCTGAACTTTGAGTTCTTTCAGAGTTTCTCCAACTGCTTTATCAGAACTATGTTAATCCAAAGTGATAATGCTATCTGATCTAAACAATTTAAGGAAGCCTTCCCTAAACTATATTTCAACTTTCATAATTCCCAGCCCAAAGCTGCAAATTACAAGAAAGCTGGACTAAATATTTGCTGGATCATTGGTGGAATAAGCAATTTCTAAGACCTGAAAGGGTTGTGAGAAAATGGCTTTCTAAAATTCTACACATCCTTAACAGATGATACAATTGGAAACCATTCCATCAAATATTTTTGGGATAGGGTTGAAGTTTCCAAAAATCATACTCAGTATCCTTAGTCCAACCCAACTTATCTAACAATACTGTTGTTATGTGGGGATAAAATTGGAAGACAGAAACTATGCATGTTCCTTTAGGTTCTAAGAGGAAAAATAACATATGAATCTTAAATAAGTATATGGGATGGTGCTGTGTGAAGGTGGGGAGGTGAGGTATAGGTGGAAAAAAATAATTCAGCAAAGCCACCATCCAAGTTAGACCAACAGTTTAGGAAGCCATGAAAGAACTTCCATCTCTCACAGGGAGGAACATCTTGGTGCAACATCTTCATTTCTTTGTACTTTCTTCTATTAAAATAAAATAAAACTAAGGAAGATTTAGGGGATTTGGGTTTAATTTTTTTAAAAAAAATATATTGTGGAGGGTTCACTGGCACTGGAGGAGAACAGCAGCGAAAATAATTTAATGAAAACAGGAGAGAAAGGACAGAAAAAATACAATGCTCTCTTATGAAAATGAGGTGTCCTGTTCCTAAAAGGACTTTATTCAGGACTTCTTCAAACTACCCGAGCATTTGAAGGAAATAATTGAGAGTATGATGCAGAAACGGGGAATGCAGCTTTTTATCAGCCTTTGAAATACTTGAGCTTCTTTCACGTTAACTAAACATTTGTTAATTTTCTCCAGTGAATGAAAGATGCAATGAATTAGAAGAGACTGATTGGGAGAATTTTCTGCTTTATTTGTGAATGGGAAAATTGGATAGGCAAAGATTGGAAAACTGAAATTCCCCAACCGTTTTAAGAGCTTCAACTAGAAAAAAAAAGTTAAGAAAACTTATCATAAATTATTTCCTGAAAATTTTTGATCCAGTTTTAGTGGATGTGCTGAATGTTTCGATGTAGCTCAAATCTGGCAATTCTGAAGCAAGGATGAAGCAAATTGTCACATGCTCTACCAGTGCTGGTGCCACAAAATGAAAGGTGCTTTATGGAAAACTTCATCTGATGTGCATGGATCACCATTAATGGTAAAAAAAAAAAAGGAATATTTTACTACACTAAGATAAACCAATCTCCAATTTATCTCCTTCTTGAAATCAGTGATGTTGGGGAAATTGGAAAGAAGAAATGATGTATTTATCCATATATTTCTGTGTTTCTGACACTGGTTATTGTTCTTAGTAGTGGAACCACAAGAGTAAACTTGACAGCATTTCTTTGAACACTGGTTCTCCCCATAATTGTCAGATAGGATGAGTATTTGCCAAGATATTACAATCCATTAGATCTCCTCCTATTCCAATAATTATTCAACTTTACTGTCAAGAAAACAAATTGTTATGAAAAGCATTTCCTATACAAGCAGTGATGTACTTAGAAAATGGTCAGCCTGGGAATATATGTTCTTACCAGAGCCATCTTTAAATAGCCAGGTTTATTGCTTCAATTGGGTTCAAATAATTCAGGGAATATCATCATTTTGCTGAAAGAAAAATAAGCTATAATCTGAGAAATGTAATCCTAAAGGTGCCAGGACTTCTGGTTATTAGTGCTGCCCCCAGACTAGTCTTTTCCAGCCTGAGTACCTTTTAAATGCGTGGACTTCAACTTTCCCAATGGCCCTGCTGGGAGAGGAATTCGGGCAGGTGAAGGCCACTTTTCTAGACCGCACCCAGTTGGAATAGGCTTCCCTGCACTTTGGCTCTGTATATCCAATCCTAGGGCTGATCTGCCCTTTTTGCTGGCCCATCATGAGGTTGGGCTATGTGTTGGCGAGGGGGATGGGGACAGAAATGGATGATTTCTGAATTGAACCGCCCAGAGTCCCTCCTTGAGGGGGAGATGGGTGGTCATAGAAATTTAATAAACAACAACAACAACAACAACAATAATAATAATAATAATAATAATAATAATAATGTTATCTTCAGCCATCCTTAGGCAGCTGGGAAGGCAACCTTGCACCTTTGTTCTTCTAGCTCTGCATCAATGTGGTGTTTCCCCCCATCGACTCATGCAACCAGGCTATCTGGTTCACCTGCTTCACTCCATCTTACAATGAATGCCTCCATTCCAAGTAGCTGGTGTATGCTGTGGAGAATCTTCATACAGGGCTTCTGGGCTGCCACGAAAGTCTGTTTTTTTCTTCTTTTTTCAGGTATAGTAGTGCAATGCTGGCTATTTCTTTTCTCTCCCCCCCCCCCCTGCTTTTTACAAGTTGACTATTTTCTTTATTGTTGTTTTAGCAGGATGAAATTGACAAAAATTCTGCCAGCGTTCCCCTTTTAGCCCAAGCGACAGGAAGAAGTTTAAAACGTGTGGATTTTGTTGTTATTTGCTTTCACCAGTTTTCACCAGGCCTCCCCACAGAAGGGAACATAGTTGATATTTGCTGTCCTGGCATGGGGAGGTGGGGGGTTGAGGGAAAGAGAAACAGGGGAACCCACTAATTGGGGTCTGTGTTAACCATGGCTCAGGTAGAACCCATGACCATCACTGTGGCTGAAGTGGAGGAAACTGGCTTTATTTCCAATGAGTTTACTACAAAACTCTGCAGGATGGAAAAGGTTCTTCTGGCCTTACTGCACACAACACTGCCCAAATTTGCACAGGAGGGAGCTACTTTCCTGCTACTTCCTCTGCTAATACTAATCTGGTACATGATAACCACAAACTGACAGAGCGGGCTGCATTCTCTGTATGATCTCATCTCCCTATTACAGCAGGGTATTCTGCAAGATGCTTCCCCAGCAAATCTGTATGTTGGTAGGATGGAAAAGACTGATCTAGTTAATTCAAATTTCTAACCGGAGAATCCTGAATATAGGTCAGTATGCTGCATGTATTTCCTACAGTAGCTGATAGAAGGTGAGTAATGGTATATTTGGGTGCAAAGTAGTCTCAGGATAAGAGATGGTTGCTAGCATAGAATAACAAAGACAGGAATGGCCAGTTTTGACCACTTTTGGTCAATATGCCACAAACACAACTAAATTCCACTTTTACTCCATGCATGCTCAGTGCTATCCCATGCAATATTAATAAAAAGTTCTCAATGTGGAAACGGCTACCTCTTGTTAATGTCAGTAACAGATCTTGGGAAAAATGGAGGTGGAAGAAAAGGAAAGAAAAGAATGAAGGCAGAACAACTGCAGGAAGAAAAAGCTCAAACCATGTATGAAAAAGTATTAGAAGATAGATTAACCTCCCAACAAAAGGAATGGATGAATGGAGAGTTGGAGGTAAGGAAAGAGGATGTGGAAGCTACTTGGAACAGAGTGGAAAGAATTATGTTATAGAGTGCCACAGAATTCTGTGGAGATCTACAAGGGCCGGACCACTTGCAACAAAGTCAAAATGACAAGTGAGTGGTGATGTCATCATGCAAATGCCACCCATATGTACTTACAGTATTCCCTGACAATTCATACAAGCACATAAGTTTATTTATTTATTTATTTATCGTATTTATACCCCGCCTATCCCCTCCCTAATGGAGGACTCTAGGCGGCTTACATACATTTTACAATTTCATATATTATACATCATATATCTAACAATGTTTACCGCGCGCTAAGGGAGGGGGTAAGGGAACTGGCTCTTCTTCCGTGGGTATTGGACTACATGTCCCAGAATACCTCACTTCCGAGTCAGCTGCTCACATCCTGGATGTTGCCGATCGGGATCCGTCGTCCTCCGCTGCCATTCACGGGATTCATGGGATCTTCTTCCGTTCCAAGGGCGACCCCCGACAGAACGCCAGCAAATTGTCCCACATAAGGTGGTACCCATTTATCTACTTGCATTTAGCTTTCGAACTGTTGGGTTGACAGGAGCTGGGGCGAGTGACGAGAGCTCACCTCGCCACGCGGGGATTTGAACTGCCGACCATCAGATTGGCAGTCTTACAGCTCAGCGGTTTAACCCACTGAGCTACCATGCCCCAGTTGCAGCGTTTGCATGATGATGTCATCACACATATTTTGCCCTTTGTCTCCCTGCAGGTGACCATGGCTAATGGGAAGTATGGAAAAGGATGCTGGGTGGAATGATGAAAAGAAAGAAGCTATGGCTAAGAAAAAAACCATAGAGAATGAGGATGAGAGAAATATTGTATATTGTATAATGTGTATACTGTATGAAGGAAAAATTAGTTGTAAGGAATGGTTAAGATGAAAAGAGGCAGAGAAAATGAAGAATGATCTGGATGGAAAAATGCTTTGGAAGTGAATAAAAAGGGCTAAACAAAGAGTGAATGGCATAAAAAGAAAAATGATGACATGAATTGGGAAGGAACTAAAATGGAAGAATGCTGGGTTAAATGTTTTAGTGATTTGTAAGGGAATGAAGGTACTATGTCAAAGACTGGATTTGAAAGGAATGCTAGAAATGGCAGTGTCTAAGAAAAACTGATGAAGAGGAAACCATAAATACTGTGAGAATACTGAAAAAATGGTGAGGCTTCAGATATGGATGGCTTATGGATGTGTTTTGTTGATGGAGTGGCTCTGTGACTTGTATCACATGTCTGTAAAATTGCATCTTTGCGGTGCCTGAGAAAGGGAAGAATGCCATCATTGTTCCCCATGCCAATGGAAAAGTTGCAAGAGGGAACACATATACTACAATGGGTTTATTTTATGAAATGTTAAGCAAAATTCTGATTGAAAGGGCACAAGAAGTGACAATGAGCAAAATTGGGGAAGTGTAGTGTGGCTTTGTGCCAGGTAAGAAGTGTAGACAAGATTTCCATTCCTTGAAACAGTTCACCTTCATAGAGTTCTCAAAGAAAATTCATTGTACATTGGTTGAACTAGAGCAGTGTTTTTCAAACTTGGCAACTTTAAGATGTGTGGACTTCAACTCCCAGAATTCCCCAGGCAGCATGTTGGCTGGGGAATTCTGGGAGTTGAAGTCTACACATCTTAAAGTTGCCATGTTTGAAAAACACTGATATAGAGAAAGCACATGATAACATGAATTGTCAATTATGGCACATTTTTGTGCAAATAGATATTTCCTTTTTAGAATTTCTTTCTTTTTCTGAAAGGACATTGCTGTTTTGTGTCTGACCCATGGGGAGGAGTCTAATTTGGGACTTTCCCCCTTTTCTTCCCTCTTTTTCTTAACTTCTTTTTAGCAGAGACATAAAACAACATCAACACACAAAAGTCACTTTTATTTTTAGCTTCTGGCTTTGATGGAATAGCTGGGTTAGTATTAGGAGGCAGAGCTCTGCGATATGCTATTGAGAAATGGGAAGACATCTTTGCCTGCCCAGGCTGTGGGACATAACTTTGGGAAGAGATAGTCGTGCTAAAGGCCAAAGCAGGTAGTCAGCCCTTCCAATGAGCCTAAGAATTGCAAGCCCTGCAATAGGACCCATCAACCCACTTGAGTTAAAGATATTGGAAGCCCAGTTCACTGAAAAAGAATGGAGCTAGAATTTCTGAGGGAAGAAAATTGTTAAAAAAGTGAGTTGAAGATAGAAGACGAGGAGCCTGTTTATCATTTAGAACACTGTTTCTCAACCTTGGCAAGTTTAAGATGTGTGGACTTCAACTCCCATGCTGGCTGGGGAATTCTAGGAGTTGAAGTCCACAGATCTTAAACTTGCCAGGGTTGAGAAACACTGATTTAGAACTAACACGGTTGAGAGAGGACTGCCTTCCATTGCAACAGTTTAATGCTCCCAGTAGTTCCTGTGGAAAGGTACAAGTTTCCAGAACAGAAGTATGAGCATCTTGATTATTTTCTAGATAATTTCAAAATGAGTTGCCATGGCCTACAAGATGAAGGAAGCTCAGAATATCAAATATTTGAGACCACATTTAACTGTTCTCTGTTGTTGGTTGTCTACAAAGTGGTTTGGAACTAAACGGACAAAATGCAATATTCAAAACCACAGTGAAGTCTCAGTCAGGACTGAAACCAGAATCTTTGATGGAGAAATGTAGGAGCCATTGCCTAGGCCAGAGCTTTCCAAACTGTGTGTCGGGACACGTTAGTGTGTTGGCTGCAGTGTCTGGGTGTGTCACGGTGGCTGCTGCTGCCTCCTGGCTTCCACACAGGTCCTAGTGCCTGCCTTGTGCCCTGCTGTAAGAGTGTGTTGCAAAATGATGCATGTCTAAAAAGTGTGTCACCAACATGAAAAGTTTGGAAAGCTCTGGCCTAGGCAAAAGGGGCTGAAGCATTTTTAAGTCCAGAACAACAAGATAACATTTGGAAGTGGATCAGGTGGATATCTCCATGATTCACTGAGTATAAGAAGGGGGAGGAGGGATAGCACAACCAGACTTCTGTTATTATAGCCAATTTTTTTTAAAAAAAAGTAGTTTTAAGCTTCCTGTGAAATTGATTTCCTGGTCTGGTCTACCTAGTGGGGCTGACATACATACTAGTCTTCTTTCCACAATAGTTACCTGTATGCATTACCTAGAATGGCCAGAATCCAAGTGAATGCAATGCTTTCTCTGTGTGGTTGTTCTTCCTGGAACTCCCAAAATTTCTTACAGTGAAGCAGGCTTTGCTTGCATGTGAAGAGAAGTGTAGTTCCTTGCCATAACTTCATTTTTCAGTCTCATCAGCAATTGCTTTGTGAATTAGTATTTATGCATCCAAGAATTTATGCCAGCTGCTTATAAAACCTATGGCTGGCCAGGTGTTTACGATGGGACCACTGCAAGGAAGAGTATCTGCTTTGATTTTTAATGGAAGTTAATAAATTAGACCTGGGAGTTAATGCAAAAGAAGTTATTAAATGGTACAAATTTAAGCCCAGCCTCTCTGCTGGATTCAGATGCAGGTAAGAACAGGGGGCCTTCAGCCGATGGACAGTTCATGTAGCCATAATCTTCTTCACTATGGTAAGATGTATTCTAATTCTCTTTAAGTTATAGTAGTATTTTCTAAATTGGCATATCTACATTTGTAACATGCGCAAAGTCCATGCAAGTCTAGGTCTTCTTTTGGGGAGATGTAATTATCTTTTTTTAGAGATGCATAAATGGTCACCTTAACATAGGGGGTGATGAAACCCTACCCCTGGAATCATTTTCTAACCTCCATAACTTCCTTTCCAGTCATCGCACTGCCTACTGTCCCCATCTCTATTGTTGGACGACAAAGATATGGATCCCTTGGCAGAGGAAGGAGGTCAAAACAGAGGAATCATTTATTGAGGCTTTCAACTCACTTGGTGGTAGGCAAGAAATCTGGTGGACAGCCAGCCTCTCCAGTTGCAAAAGAAAGTACTGGAGATGCAGCGAGGTGTGGAAGGAAAAGAACCTAACTTGCTGACAGGAGTGTGTGACTGTCAAAAACGTCTTGAAGAAGCCAAAGCATGGTTTTCCTCACGTGGGTTACCACTCAACACCTGAAGAGGTAAGAGTTAAAAAGGCTATCTCCTTTAAAAATAGATAGATTTTAATGTATATGTGCTTATCCACATTAGCAAAAGAAAAAATAATAATGGAGTTGCAAAACTGTAGCAAGGAGTTTGCTGGGAGATATACTGCACTTGGCAAAGTCACCGGCCAATAGGTTCTCATCACAGTAGCTCTTCTTCCGCTCAAATAAAACCTTCAGGAGAAACTATTGAACTTATTCTTTCACATCACATCATGGTCAGACAATTATAACTTTGTTTGGAGATCTGCAACATACCCTTAAATTGCTTCCATCCTCCTTTTTGTTTTGATTTTTAGTGATGATTGTTTCCAAAGAAATACATCATTCCAAGCAAAATAAATCCTCTTGCACCCGTTTCCTTAAGAGGGAAATGAGACTAGCCTCTCTCACAGGTTACAATGTGCAACAGTACAGCAAAGAAATTTAAAGGGGTCAGTCAAAACACAGGTAACTTTGCAAATTAAAACAAAAAACATGTTGAATTAAAGGATAGACATTTATGGTCCTTTCACCTGAGGGGGAAATAAAGCATAACAAGATTCCCCATCCTTGCTGTCTCCCCCCCACACACACCAACAGGTCCAAAGCAGGAACTTTAAAGACTGTTTCAGCAAGTTATTTTTAAAACGCCATTCCTATAACAGCCAGGACTGTGAATAACTTGCTCTTTGTTGTCCTGAAGGTGAGTCTTCCTTGGATTCCCCTTTTTGCCGAGAAAAGGGGTGGGCAGTTTCACAACGGAGGTGGTGGCTGGCAGGCAGTAATTAGTTAAGCCATCACCCTGCCTAGGTCTGTGCCCTCCTTCCTTTCTCCCCTCCCAGAACCTGTGGTTAAATACAGCTGAAAGAAGTTGCATGAAATCATCAACAGGTTCCTTTTTAAAAAAAAATGAAAGAAATTGATCATGGGGAGGGAATGAGTATTTCAAGCTGAGCCAAGTTTTCCTGCTGCATGGGGCCACAGAAATATATATAAACGAGCCTTAAACGTGCTGAGGCTCTGTTTGCAAGCTGCAAGAAGACAAGCACTCCCTGCCCAGCTGCTTTTCCAGCTTCTTGAGGGTTTTAACACCAGCACAATGAACAAATTTCTATGCTGCACACTTGTGGTAAGTCTTTGGCTGAGGGTTGCTTTGGAAAGTACAAAGTAGTGATGTTATTTCTCTCTGTTTCTTTAAACAAGCTGGATTTGCTTCCTTGAGTCTTTAGTAGTTCTTTGGGCTGTTGGAGGAATTTTGGGCAACCTCCCCCTTGCTTCTAGAGGCAAAGGAAATACCCCCGCCACATTTTTGAAGAAGGAGCATCTTCTGAATCTTATTGCATCTTCACCTGATGGAACTGAAACCATTGCAAATACCATTAGCTGGTTGATAGATCGTGATTGTCTGTGTGGTTGTAAACTATGGAACAACAAGCAGAAATCTATGGGATGGAACTGGCTAGAGCATAGATGTGTTTAATTTTAAATGGGTCTGTATGAATGTCAGAGGCTGCTGGATACAGAGTCAGACCACTGAGCCATCTTTCCCAGTATTATCCACTGTGATGGGCAAGTATTCTCCAGAGACTCAAACTGAGATCTTCTGTCATTCTTTTATTGAGAGATGCCAAGTACAGAACTTGGATCTTTTGTCCTTCTATTGCTTCCTCCCAGTGTAAGTAACTACAAATCTGGGCATTTTCACATCTAGCTGTCTGTATGAGCTCCCTATGACATGGAAGAGAATGGGAAACCTCCATATATGCTTCAGAATCGGTAAATGAGTGTGTACCATTTAGTGCTACCCATTCTTCAATGTCTTGAGTTGCTCTATTACAGAATTACAATGGGGATCTATCGACTGAATTTATATCCCAGCCTGGGAGAATCAACATCTATAAATGTAATTTATCTCAGAATCGGCCCACAGCAAGGAACAGTAATGTCTGATGTTATTTTGATGCTATATATTCAATATATTTCATTTTGGGGAAAGATAGGGAAGGCTGTTGATAAAATAACTCTGAATGCTTCCTTTATTTCCTGCCAAGTTTGTTTCATGTGCACAAGTGGTGAATTAATAATGTCATTCACATAGTAGCTATTCAGACAATAGAAGTCATTGAGTTCTGATTTTATATAGATTATATTTTGTTTTTCAATGGAATTCCATCCAATAAGAAATGTCTTGCTCAAGCCTCATTTCCCCAGTGGTTATAAAGAAAAACTTTGCAGTTGTTTTGTACTACCCCTGCCCCACAAAAAAGTAAATATGAGATATGAAAAAAGGGGTCCAACTGAAGCATGTGCATTGAAATCCTTATTAGTATCATACAAGTTTGAAAAACAGTTCTTAAACTGTCCATTCATGTTAACTGATCAAACAATATAAAATTGGTATGCACTTACTCATGCACAAATATAAGTACAGTATTATATAAGATGGGAATATTCCAGCCCAAGTTAAAACACATCTAAATTCCATGAGGTTTAGTGATAGTAAAGCATATGTGGGCTTAATTTTTAAAGACTTAATTTTGGCTGGATCAAGTCTATAATTATGAAACATAGTTTCTAAAGAGTCAGGGGAATTAGCTTTATGGTCTTGCCTCTGTCCAAGCCCAAATAGCATATATGAGGGATATGGTCAAAGATGCAATTATTTCTCTCTTTACAGTTGCCACATTCATAAATTGATACTATCTTCAACAACAGAGGCATAACATGAGAATTGTCCCTAGCATAATATGTGATTTAACTCTTTGGTCTAAGAAGGAATTTTACTTACATTTGGCTTGCACAAATAAAGAAAAAAAGGATACCTGCTGGGAATTATCTCGGTATCTTCTGAACTGTCTGAGGTATGCAGATATGGATGATCTGTTAAAACAGGCTTCCCAAACTGGTGCCTTGGAGATGTTGGACCATAACTCCATCATCCAAGCCATTGGTCATGCTGAGAGTGCTCCAAACTGTTTGGAGTCCAGTCCACCAGGTTGGAGAAGACTTGGAGGTAAGAAGCCTGAGCAATGAGTACAGCAATCATATTGCAACAGGCATCCTAATGGCAAAATACTGTACTGCTATTTCACTTTCAAGTATAAAGCCAAGATACGAAATTTCAAGGGCTGTCATTTCATTAGCAGTGGTGCATGGAGTTGCCTCAGACCCTTTTACACTAAACAACATCTCTTTAGAGGTTCTTGGATCCCTGAAAGAGCGAGACTTGGAAAATGAAGATGTCTCAAGTGTGCTGAATTAATAGCATTTGAGTCACATTGTACTCTTTTAAAAAATGTAATACTTGATCTTAAATAAAAGTATGTAGTCAGCTTTGGTTGATCCCCCAAAGCTAAGTAGGATTGGACCAGGGTTGAAGTTAGACTCTGTCCTTCCATAAGTTTTTTTTTTTAATTTCTTAATGCCAAACAACTCTCATATTATTACCAAAACCACCACATGGATGTACCCATGAAATCACTAGGACTTGACTCGAAGGAGACTTGACTTTTTCACCAATTTGAATTTGGAAATACCCAGGTACAAGTTTCTATGCAGCCATGAAAGACACTTGGTGATCTTGGGGCCAGTGTCTGCCCCTTGCTCTGATAAAATCTACCTAGTCTAATCTACTTTGCAGGATTACTGTAAAGATAAATGGGTTGGGATTTGCCAATGCTTTTGGAGAAAGAAGGATTTTTCAAAAAAAAAAAAAGTTATGAGGGCTGCTAGTTATGTAGCAAATAGAGCACCACCTGCAGATAATCTGGGTTTCCTACTTTTTCCTGATGTGACGTAAGCATTTAGAACTGAAGCTCTAACATTACCTATTGCAGCAGCTTCCTCTGCTGCCCCAAGTGAAGAGCCATGTTGGAATGGAGACATTATTAGAGTAAATGTATATTCTTTACATTTCCAGCCTGTATGAAATAGCTTCCACTTTTAATTGTGGCTTAGAAACACAGGATAAGATACATATCTTTTTCTGCCTACTTAATCACAAGGCTGTTCCACACCATGGTGCAATTTCACCATTAAAGCAAATTGACAACCCCCTGCCCCGCTACTAATCAGTCTAGCTACATCGCACTTTCTCCTGACTTCTTCCTGCCATAGTTCTGAGTTTCGTTGCCAATGGAGAACTTCCATTTTTAAGTAGCGAACATGCTGCATAATCTCCAGTATTGCCTGAGGTTGGACCGCACAAGGCCATCCTGGAAGAATGGAGGAAGTGTTTCCTGGCAGTGGGAAATCATGAGTAGATAAAGGAAACTTAAATGCTTGCTACACCGATAAGCAGTAGAAACAGCTTTTTAAAAAGTAGACATAAAGGTGCAAAACTGAGATGTGGGCAAGGCAGCCCTTGCTGGCTGGTTGACAGAAAATATAGGCTTTGATTGGCGATATGTTTTCTTCCAATACTTTATGTCTCGGAGGAGCATCCTGGTAACCTTAAACAGTTGGAATGGCCTGCTCAAGTTTTGTTTCATTGTCTTCATGTAAAGCAAACACCAGTAAGGTTTCACAGGAGGGAGGCCATCCTCTTTGGTTTCTCATCATGCTTTAATTAAGTCAGCCAGGTGCTGCCACCTGCTGAAAATACTAAGAAATAGGAAGTGATGATTAAAGGTATGTTGCTTCTCACATCTAACAGGATTCAGCTCCAGTTTAAAAGAGGGTGGCTTAATATTTAAACTCACTGCTTCTGGTAAACTCCCCTTTGAGTTCAGCCAGAGGTGGTGACTTCACAGCCATGTTAGTCTGGATCTGTCAGCACCAAAATAGAATCAAATAAATAAATGTCCATGTTGATTTCTTGGCATCAGTATGGATGCATTTACGGTTGCCGCCTTCTGTGATGTTTCTTAAATTTCAAGGCTAGCCTACAGCCCTTGCATTTCTGGATGGGCTCTCATCCAGTATTAACTGGATTTGACCCTGCTTAGTTTTTTAGGATGAGCAATGCCATAAAGTGCAGCCTAAACCTTTTGGTAAGATCTCTGATCTAGGCCTGGTTTCTTCAGGATTGGCCTCCCCAGGTTCTTTATTCTCATCGAGCTCCTCTTGTCTTCAGAAGAGGACTTCTTCTGAAGACAACACAGCATTGACATTAGGCTTCCATTTTTCCAGACTCTGGGAAGAAGACATATCACCACAGCAAGTTCTGTCCTCAACCAATGAATGTTCACTATTCTGCATAAAAGGACCTACAAATAGACACCTTTCTATTGCCATGCAGAGTGGAGATGGCAGTATAGCACTCAGGAGGCCACTGACAACCTATCTATCTGTGATGGATAATGATTATTGATGGCCAACTGCTCTACCATCTATCTCTCTGCATTGTCTCATGTCCATAGCTCGACCACATTTGCTTCATCCTCCCCACCTCCTTGCTGCCTTATAGAATGGAAATGGCTGGACTCTCCCTTCCTATAGATCTTTCTTTGCAAACTGGACCTGGACTGGATTGTCTTTCAAATAGAGTGATGAGGTCATCTGATAAAGGACTGCTCACCTAATTCCAGATTTCTGAACTTCTGTAGAGGATGTTCATAAGTTTAGCTATTGTGTGCAGGGCTCTTTTCAAGATACTGTAATGAATAAACATTGCATAATAGAGGGAATCATTTCTATAATATTAGAATTCACTCAGTGAAATTGATTAGTGCAAGCTTAACAAATGATCCAAGGAACGGTGGTCCAGCAACTGTTCCTTCAAGCTGGAGAAGTACATAGATAAATAGAAGAGTCTGGTATTTATACATATAACACCAAAAATTTACCAATACTGAGGATTCATGTTTGCTTGTCCGTTTTCATCCACAGCCTTTTTTACTTTTTTACTTTGTGTCTTTTTTAAGATTAGAAACTTAAAAGACAAGGCCTATTTTTTTAAACTGGTCTATCCACTGAAAGCCTTCTCAGAAGTGTATCAGGGCTTAAATGAATAACAGACAAACTTCCCTTCTTCCCACAATATGTCATTCCTTACCATGAGGATTTGGTGGTCTTCATTTGTTTTTAACAGCTTTAAAAAGAGAAGAAATCAGAGCAGACCAATTGTTTCTTAGCTATTGGCTGTGATAGCTGAACTGAATATCTATCACCAGGACAGTATATCTATCACCAGGACAGTATCTCCCTGAATATCAGGCAAAAAAAAAATAGTGGTTTGGGGATAATCAAGTTTATGTCCTGCTGGTGAGCTTCCATTTGCTGGCTACTGCCGGAAATAGAAGGAGAGCCAAGCTGGATTTTTGCCTGAAGGCAATTACAATGTTCTTACATAATGTAGAAAAATGAATGCCAGAATTTACAGATTTGACTTGGCACTTGCCCAGCCCTTGGCATCTGTCTTCAAAGGAGAACAAGGCTTTGGGATGTGTTTGCAATTCCAAACAGAGGACGCTTTATCTGTTTTAGTAAATTCAAGCATTCTTCTGTGGTCTGTGTGAAAAACCCAAAGCCGAAGCATATAATCATATTTTTGAATGCTGAAAAACTAGTTTTGGTGTGTGTTTTTTTTAAATCACAAAGCTGTGATTGAAAGGGAAAAGAAGATGCTTGAAGGAACATGGGCTGTGTTGGTCATTGCTATCCAATCTGTATTTATTTCGCAGGGGGTGGAGCAGTGACATCTGCTTTACACTTTCATTTGGAGATCAGGGAAAAGCCTGTGAAAGTTCAGAATTCAATTAATAGAATGTCATTTCCCTTTCAAAAACCCTCTTCTGGCAAGACCACAAAAAGAGGGAAGTGAAGTC
This sequence comes from Charina bottae, assembly GCA_023362775.1. Classification (NCBI taxonomy): domain Eukaryota; kingdom Metazoa; phylum Chordata; class Lepidosauria; order Squamata; family Charinaidae; genus Charina; species Charina bottae. The sequence continues at coordinate 137,686,988 of JALMGJ010000003.1, forward strand.
TCCTTTGAGCTGAACTTGACTCGTCAAGACTTTTGGATACATTCATGTCATTTTCTTGATAGCAATACAGATGTGATTGCCCTGACCTTTTTTTCTAGGATGTATTTCCCCCCCCACCCCAAGTTAGTTAGTTATTCTGTCATTCCCTGGTTGTTCTCTCTGACCCAAGTACTAACCAGGACCAGCCCTGCTTAGCTTCTTAATCCAGAGAAGGTTGGCTGAAAAAGAATAATAACTCTTTGTACAATACTGGAGTCTTTTTAAAAGTTTGAAAACTTAAGATAACATCTGTAGTTTTTAATAGACATATTATGACAAAATTTCAGGCTAACTAATAGAACTGAAGATTATTGGTTCAACTTGACAGGACAGAGATGACAAAATTTGTCATAGTGGTCTGTGACAAATATTTGATGTCTTATGTAGTAGCAAATGTTTTCTAGTAACTTGACATTTGTGGGACCCCGGCTTCTCTGTGATAGATCTTGATCTAGTTCTGTGAAATTTCTATTTTTAACATAGTATGACGTGGCTTTCAAACTATTTATGATTTATTTATTTGTTATTTAAATGTATATCACCGCCCATCTCCCCCCACCGGGAGATTGCATTGACATATTTAATGCAATATGTTAACCCAGCCACTGTTTATTCAACAAACCATAGTTATAAAGTATTTTATTTATTGTGCTATTTATACCCTGCCTATCCTCTTCCTAATGGAGGACTCTAGGCGCCTTACAAGCATATATACATTAATTATACAATTCACCATTTTAACCGCGCGTGAGGGGAAGGGGTAAGGGAACCGACTCTTCCAGGCTCTGGACTACAATTCCCAGGATGCCTTGACGTCCTGTAGCTGTTGCATCCGGGTCCATCGTCACCGCCTGCCGTTCGATCTTCCTCCGATCTTTTTCCTCTGGTGGTGCTGAGTTCCTGACAGGATGCCAGCAAATTAGCCCACTTTAAGGTGGTACCCATTTATCTACTTGCAAAGCTTTCAAACTGTTGGGTTGACAGGAGCCTGGACTAGCAACGAGAGCTCACCTCGTTGCGCGGGGGTTCGAACTGCCGACCTTCTGATCTGCAGCCTACAGCTCAGCAGTTTAACCTGGTGAGCCACCGCGTCCCTTATAGTATAAAAGTATGATTTAGCACTTAAAGTATGATTTAGCACTTGAGGACACCATCAGTGTATTGCAAAAAAAAAAAAACCTTCAAACATACAAACTTTAAAATTGCTTTACTTCTATTTTATTAGTTATTGGGCATCTCAGTAAAATGGACAGTCCAGGAAACTCTTCCTCCAAAGTATCTCCATTATGACCTTATGACCTCCCGTCCGCTGATGTGTGACCAGTGCCCTCCAGGAACCTATGTCAAGCAGCACTGTACAGCCTCAGCAAAGACTGAATGCGCTCCTTGTCCAGATCAATCTTATGCCGATGAATGGAACAATCGTGAAAAATGTTACTATTGCAATGTGGTGTGCAAGGAACTGCAATATGAAAAAGTCAAATGCACCAGCACTGGAAACCGTGTCTGTGAGTGCATAGAAGGACGGTACCTTGACCTAGAATTCTGTTTGAAGCACACAGCATGTCCTCCTGGATTTGGTGCTGTTCAAAAAGGTATGTACCTCTTTTCAAGAGATGATCTCAAGATTGCTCAACTACCAAAGGCTGTTTCTGGGTCACTTAGGGCAGAGCTTCCCAAACTGTGTGTCGGGACACGTTAGTGTGTCGGCTGCAATGTTTGGGTGTGTCGCGGCTGCTGCTGCCTCCAAACCTGCTGTGATTCCGCGCAGGTCCTAGTGCCTGCCTTGTGCCCTGCTGTAAGAGTGTGTCGTGAAATGATGCATGTCTAAAAAGTGTGTCATCAACATGAAAAGTTTGGAAAGCTCTGACTTAGGGTGAGTAAAAATATTTTCCAGGTAATTAAGTGGAAAACATACAGTACTGCTCCCATCCAGCCAGGTGTTATGATAAAAGAGTAAATTCTGGTTTATCCTATCCTGAAGATTAAAAAAACAAAACAAAACACATAGACTGATCTAACTGAGGCAGAATGTATTGAAAGACAATATAATAGAATGGCTAGCAATTGGAGTGAAGATGGAGCTGAGTTCAAATCCCTCCTCAGTCATGCTCAGTGAATAACTACATAGGATGAACGAATATATTAATTGCATTTAATTTTATTGTATTTTAAATTACATTATAATTTTGTTTTTTATTAATCAAAGAATAGCATAGTACAAGAACAAATAAATAGGATGACAGCCATGACTTGTGTCCTTTGGAAATTCAAGTTCCAACTAGAAACCTAGAAATTATACAAGTAATGCCACAAGATTTAACATGTCCAACAAGGTGGTTTTTTGTAAATCCATAGTTGATGTAGGTGAAATACTTACTTTTTTGTAAACAAATCTGTTATGTTGCCCGATGTGCCAATAACTATAGTGATGACTTGATAGCAAGATCTTTTCTATAATCTACCCATTTCAGTCTTTAGATCTCTACATTTTGTAATTTTTTCCCCCAATTCTTTTTCATCAATTCTGGTCTCCCTGGGTATTACCACATCTACAAAAATGACTCTTTTCCTTTCAATTATTGTTCTATCCAATGTGTTGCCTTCTAGACGGAGATCAATTTGTGTGAAAATGGTATAAAATTTAACAACATTTTTTCATTTTTTTAAAATTGTGTGATTATACTACATTCAGAAAACTTGGAAGTTATATTTTTGCACAGATGCAAAAAAAAAAAAAAGTATATTACTATTATTATTTGGCCCTGGCCACCCTCCCTGCTTTTTTTGTTGTTGCTGTTGTTCCCACCTACTTTTTGGAGGACGTGCTCAGCATGCCATTCAAAGATCAAGTGCCAAGTTGGTATAGATCACTAAAGTTTGCCTTAGAGAGATTTGCTCGATCATCCATAAATGGTTACAGCTATTTCTTATAGCCAAATTAAAATATTATCTACCAGGTTTGAACTGTCAGAAGCCTATATAAGCGTAACATTTGCTGCTCCACTGGCAATCCCTAATCTGCCGCAGGCAACAATGCCAGTAAATGGTGTTTTCCTTATTTATTGTATGCAAGGCACACTAAAGACAAGGATGGGTGGATTCCCACCTAGCTGGTCTCCCTCCCCTCCCACTAAACATCACCAGCTAGTAGGAAATTACTCTACTTAATGTGGGATGAGGCTGGGAAGGAGGCATATTTTGAAGATAACTAGACTAGTAGGTTGAGCCATCTGTCAAAACTTGCTGTGCGTTTGCATAGGTCATAGCTTTCCAAACTGTATGTCGCGACACTTTAGTGTGTCGCAACACACAGTTTAGTGTGTCGCAACACAACCCGGAAGCGGCGGCGGGGGCGTGCATGGTGGTGGTGTGCACAGTGGCGGCAGCGACGATGGCAGCGGCGCGCCATCAGCACTTCCACATTTTAGCAGAAAACACGCCGCCGCCGCCGCCATGCACACCACCGCCACCGCGCCCCCCACGCCCCCACCGCCGCCGTTGGTGTGTCGCCAACGGCGGCAGTTTGGAAAGCACTGGCATAGGTGTTTTGCAATGAGTGAGCATTAGACCTAGGTTCAAAAGCAACTCAACATCTGACAGGCATAGGAAGGTTTGCACCTATTAAGCACAGGGGAGATAATTGTCCCTCCCCTACTTCACTGTACACCCCCTCCCCCAACACTATCACTATTTAGCCTGATCCAGGTCTCTGAGCCAGATATTCATTCAGAGACCTAACAGTACGAGAGGAGAGTCCTGTTTGAAAGAACCTGACCCTCCCATTGCCCAAAGCAGAATAGCCTTGGAAGACAGTGCCCAGGAACCAGTGGGAGGGGGCATACAGTACTGTACATGCAGCCTCCTAGGTAGCCAATAGATCCCACTCCTTGATGGTGGTCACTTGACCGCCCCAGAAACAGAATGATTAGAAACATGACAGATTGTATCCACAGTAAAACCTATGCTGGGATAGGAGAAGACACTACTTTAACATTGGTACAGCTAGGGATGAATAACTTAAAGCTATCTGAGATATGAGCTGTGATCAGATGAAGGCAATGTCATGAGGACACAACATCAAAAAGAAGTTACCAGGGCATACTCGTGCAGTGGTTAGATGTGAGTGAGAAAATGCTCTTACTAAGCTTACTGCTTTTGCCATCTGCTTGGAGCTGTAAGAACAAACCTCCACCTGGCTTTTAAAATTTCCTAAATAAGCATGCTCAGATGAACATGATGGATACTAAAATTTCTTGTGATGCTTGCAAGAACAATTTCCTCAGACTGTTACCAAAAGGAATGTTGCTGGCAGTTAAGCAAAATAGTCTACTTGTATGATAATGACTAATCTAATGGCAGCTGCAAATTGCATTCTAATGAGAAACATGATGGATTGCCCTCTTTCATGGGAACATTATCTGAGATGCAATATTTATGGATGATAACTAATAACATTTTTCATTGGGAAGAATGCCACTCCAAGGCCTTGTGCACCTTGACACACAGCAGAAGTGTTAACTGATATAGCACCAGGACAGTAATTATAACAATATTAGAATATCAATGAAAGTCATCATACCTGGATGGCCATAATTAATTACCTGCATCACAAATGGATTTCTTGTAGAAAACAAAGCTTTAAGAAGTTCTCTTGCCAGACAAATTGGCAATATCCTGTATTTCAAAGTCAGGATAAAGACCATATTAAATGTATTTTGAAAGGGGTGGTGATGGGGAATCTTTCACTGAAGGAAAAATGAAATCTGTCACCGAAGAATGCATTTAAAAGACACTGGACAAATTCTAGAACCAATCAACATCTCACACTGACTCAGCCTGTACTAGTTCTATCATTTAACTTGGTTATTCTTCTCTGTTTGATTGAACAGACTTTTCATTTAAAATGTGATGGATCTCCTAATACTGAAGGAAAAAAATATATAGCTAGTACGTAAAGAGGGTTTCCTGTATTGACAAAGATGTAAGAATTCTCATAATTCAAATCTAACATGTAAAACAAATCCAAGTTATGTTTCATGTAAAGTATTTTGTTTAAGGTATATTCTAAATAGAAAATCTAAAGATACATACATGAAACTGTTATACTTTCTGCATAACACATCAGTTCATTTTGCATATTGGTGATCTTCCAAATCATGGACTGGTTATTTGTTCCCTCCTTTTCTATTCATTATATTTGAAAACTGCCCATCAGCAATAGCTTTCTCATATCAATTACTGCTGTATCTGCATCAATAAATCATTTCGATAAGCCAGGTTTACAAATCTGGTATGATACCTTCAAACAGCCTCATTCAAGGTATAACTTGCAAGTTTGGATGTCAAAGCAACTAGGTTTGGGGCAAACTATCTAACTAAATGTGTATCTTCAGGTCAGTCTTGACTCTTGGTGGCTGTGTGGGCAAGTCCATGCAGTTTTCATGGCAGTATTTTGGGAAGTGGCTTGCCATTGCCTTCCCTAGCAGTGACAGAGAGTGACTGGACCAAAGTTGCCCAGCTGTCTTCGTGCCTAAAGCCGGACTAGAATTCATGGTCTCCCAGTTTCTAGCAATGTATATAGAGGAAGGCTGAAAAAGAAGCACCTTAAGACACAGGACTCATTTCCAGAGTTCTGATGCATGGTGGGGAGAATGTGGAGAACCATTTTTTTTTGAGGCTAATCTATTGATGGTTGAAACCAGGTACATAGGTGAACAGGGTCGTCCCTTTCTCTTCCATTCTTCTTTCTTTTTCCTTTCTCCCCTACATTTCTGAGCAAAGAACTGCTCATGGGATGGACAGGTAGGTCTGTCTTGCCAAGGACTTGAATGTGCAGAGGGATTTTGAAATTAGTCCATGGGCTACATGTGTTCTAATGAGTTCTAGTCCAGCCTCAGCCACAGAAGCTTCCTGGGTCTCTTTGGGACAGTCCTTCTCTCTCAGCCCAAGAATCCATGCAGTATAGCAGTGAAGGTGTTTTTGAATTGCCAATCTACGCTGAGGGTTGTGGCAAAGGGAACTGAGCATCTCAACAGAATGTTTCCTTGGGTCTGAAACTATAATAACCTCTGAGAGGTCAAGTTTATGAGTCTTATAAAATGTCATGCCTTAGATAGCGCTCTCATTATTTGGATGGATTTGGTGGTGTCAGATTAGGGAAGAATACTTCCTCAGTGGCAAATACTACATCAGCCCTGATAAGCAGCTCTCACTCATTATTTTCCAATTACAGCAATATTATGCACAGTACTATTGCAATTCTTATCATATATGATCAAAATAATAAAAGAATACTTGCAATCCTTCTTTTAAAAAATAGGGGGTTTTTTTGGTGTCTCCTTTGGTGGGACCCAGGTTCTTTGCTGGAATGATTGCAAAGACTTCAGTTATGAAAGCTTGAAAACTTAATTGCTGTATCAGAGGGGTTATATGATCTTCTCATTGCTGAGAAAGATGTGAATGAACTATTATGTCTCCCTGTGCCCATGTATGTGTCTCCCTAAGTTGAAATATATAGGTAAATAAACTACACATCTTTTATCTTCTCCTAAATGTTAATGGGTGCTAATCCTAGTTAACAGCTGCAAAGAAAGTTTTGAGAATTACTGATTAAAAGGGCATTTCTTGAGTTTTGTATTGGAAACAGGAGACTATCAATACATTCTCAATGTTTCAGGCATATGCTTCAGTTTCTTTGAAATAAGTTTTCGAATGCATATACTTTCAACAGGACAGTGGAGTTGGATTTATTGAAATGGAAACTGAACACTTGAGACTTCAGGTTGCTCTGAGCTGTAATCATTTTCATGTGATTCACGTTTTGCTAAAGAATTATGGTAGCAATTAAGACCTTTTTAAGGGTTGGAGGACTTGGGTGGGATATTCATTTGAGCCTCTTCCACCTTCTTTCTTATTCTGTGTCAAATAATTCTTTTTTTCTCTGTTGGTTGTTTTCCATTGAAGTAAATGGTTCAGTCAACAGGCACATGTAGGAAAACCTGCATAACTTACAAGAAGTTGTACTGTTCCTAATCCATCTGATCATTTGCAATCTGGACCTATACTTTAATGAAGAGCGCTTCTATATGTGGAGCCTGGGTATTAATTCTGCTCCCCCATAGAGGCCATAGTAGTAATTCTGACAAGCATGGCCGACAAGAGAAAATACGTTGCAGAGCTGGAGTGGTGAAGCAAGGATGGAATGCGACAGCCCAGATGATCAACAGGATGAAGAAAAGACCACAGTATTTGAGGCATTTTCGATTCTGGTGATCAACCAAAAGCCATTCTTTAAAAGAAGGTTCCAGCTATTTCTTTAAGTAAATGTCCCTAGGAATTCCACAAAATTAGCTCTTGTGGGTGAGAACTAATCTTTGTCTCACCCTATGCTTCATAGGACTTTAAAAGCCTAAAGAAGATATGAAGAAATGGCTTGACAGCTAGAACAATACTTTCCTAGAGCTTCTGTTTCCCTACATCATAATTTGTATGATGATAATATTTTCCACTGCAAGTTCCGTGTATAGCATAGTGACCATAGCAGCATTTGTTCTCAGGTCCAAATTTAATTTACTTTTGTAAATCTTTTAGTTTGAGAGAGAGCGCACACAAAGAACAATTGCTTTGAAATATAGCCTGATTGTCCTGGAAAAAAAAACAATGTATAGCATCTGACATGTTAGTTTACAATACTTTCTATTTTATCTTGGAGAATTTCATAGTAATCTAGTCATCTGAAAGGAGAATCAATATATAATCTTTACAGAGCTACTTTAACAAATTATGACTTGCCTTTAAAAATATATACAGTAGAAACTCATTTAGTGTTTCCAAGAACATAACTTACCTAACTCCAACCTGTGGTCAAAGCTAATAATAATTTTAATAATAATAATAATAATAATAATAATAATAATAATTCTATATCATTCTTAGCAAGGAGAATTTCTGCATAAGAAAGAACACACTGATATATACACCAGTTGGTTTGGAAAAACATCACCATTTTCCTTGGTTTATTATAGAAATGGAAAGTTGTTTAGAAGAGGCTTCAATCTACTTTATCCAATTGGCAGCCCCAACGCCATCTGTGGAATAGTGACCATGAATTACAGGCCACCAGGTGCTTGAGAAACACTCCCATTTGTAATTCCACATTGCTCAAGAGGTTAGGGTTATGAAACAGCAGCAGGCTATAATGTAGGGTTGGCTTGCTCTGTGAAACTCTGTGCTGGCCTGTCACGGGTATCAGGTTACTGGGGCAACTCATGGAATAGTAGTTCTATAAGCCAGCTTCAAGGAAAAGAATTTTCGTTGTTTGTTGAATGATACAAAATAACTGATTTCAGTGTCCAGAATGAAAAGAGGGAAATTTGTTAAAAGTGTTTAGAAATTATTTTATTTATGGTGTTATTTGTGGTGACAAAGTACATGTATTTTCATCAGTCCTTCTAACAGCGGCTCTTCTCTTTGTTATTGCCCACTCCTGCCATCAAATACAATCTGCCATGTTGAATTTCCCACAGTTCTATCAGCTTTCTGACATAAGGTGGTGGAATACTAAAATAACAGCCTCTTTTTTGGCATGTTATTTCCTACCAGTATCCTGAAAACATGTTATGGCTCAGTAGGTATTCTGGCTCATTAGGAGAAATGCAGAATGGTGGACAATTGGGGAATGCCAGAGCAGGGATCTATATTAGTTGGCTGTCTCAAGGTGCTGAGACCAGCCAGAGACAAGATGCTGATGCTAATTTTATCCATATTTATTTATAGTTTGGGAACTTGGGAGTTAGGTTGACTATCCAGTAACCATTCAGAATCATCCCAATTGGTATTTGGTTTTTTAGTATCTCTATTTATACAGACTAACTAACATTCCCACTATTTTTGAATGATGTATCCGATATTCTAAGGGCTAAGAAATGCTTATGGGAATGTGGCACCTGTCTCCCATTTTTTTTAAAAGAAACCATGCTTTTTCTCAGGATCATGTGGTAGCTGTATAAGGCAGCTGTCCAATCATGGGAAAAGATGCAGGTGCTTTAATGAGTTGCACTTCTGATTTATGCTCTTGTATATTCCAAAGCAGGGGCGTGGTGGCTCAGCGGGTAAGATGCCAGGCTTGTCGATCGGAAGATTACAAGTTCGGAGGTTCGAATCCCTAGCCCTGTGTGCGGAGTGAGCTCCCGCACTAGCTCCAGCTCTTGCCAACCTAGCAATTCGAAAGCATACAAATGCAAGTAGATGAATAGGTACCACTTCGGTGGGTAGGTAACAGCGTTCCGTGTGCGTCATGCCGGCCACATGACCGTGGAAGCGTCTTCGGACAACGCTGGCTCTTCGGCTAAGAAACGGAGATGAGCACCGGCCCCTAAAGTCGGACACGACTGCACAAATGTGCGGGGGGAACCTTTACCTTTTTATATTCCAAAGCATCTTTTCCTAATTATCTCTGAAGTGCTGGACAGGCCTAATGTTTATGATCTATCTATCTATCTATCTATCTATCTATCTATCTATCTATCTATCTATCTATCTATCTTCTATCTAATTAATTTCTGGTTGGGTCAAACTAGATCCATGTGGATCTTCCATTTGGCTGAATGTTACATTTCAAAGCTATGCAAGTGAAATATTCTATTCTTCCTAGAATAGAATTCCTGTGTGTGGGGATACTGTTTTTTGTTTAACATGAAGGAAATACAAATAATATCTTCTGTCACTTTCTGAAGTGAAATAGTCCCTTTCTTTAAGGGTTTTCTGAATTATTGTTTACAAAAGCAAAAGATTCAGGTGAGATTGAAAACATTATTTATTCATCACATTTATATCACCGCCCATCTCCCCCACAAGGAGGGACCCTGGGCGGTGGTAAAATATTAATCTTCCAAATTATGCTGGGTGACAGGCATTCCTTTTTCAAAGCAGGTCAGATTGTTTTTCATTTCAGTCCTTGGTGTTGTCATTTGTTGAATGGGAAATTCCTGAAGTGCTATAAACAAAGTGATTGATAAATATTTTTTTTTAAAAAAAAAAAATCATCTCTTTCCATTTCTGCAGGTACTCCTGAAAGCGACACCATTTGTGAGACATGTCCAGAAGGACATTTCTCCAATGATACATCATCCAAAGCTGCCTGTCAAAAACACACTAACTGCAGTGCCCTAAGTCTCAAATTGGTGCAGAAGGGAGACTCCGCACATGACAATGTATGCCAGGGAGAAGGCAGTGACAAATTGGATCAGCAATGTGGAATTGGTATGTATACAATCCAAAAAAGAAAATAATGAAACTCTTTGTGAGTTTACAGCTGACGTGCAGTTAGGAATACAGTAAGATTTTATTTAGTCTTGATTTTGGAATGAATGAGAACAGTCACACCTTCTGGACTAATATGCGGACTGGAAAATTATTGTCCTGTGGAAGGGTTGTCACATAGAAGAGGGACTGGGTTTATTCTTTATTGCCCCAGAGGGCAAAAGCAAAACCAGTGGGTTAAAACTACATGGAAACAGTTTCAGACTAAATGTCAGGAGGAACTTCCTGATTGTATTAAGTTGTCAGCTCCAGGTGGAACAGGATGTCACATGAACCGGGCAAGTGTCCTTTGGTGGAGGTTTAAAACCAGAATCTGGAATGTCATTTGTCGAAAATGTTCTAGTGGATCCTGCCTTCAGCAGGTGGTTGAACTAAATGACCACTAAAGTTCTTCAAAATGTATGATTCTATGAAATAAGTACAGGTAGGCCTCAACTTATGACCGTTTAATGACGGTCTGAAGTTACAATGGCCTCGGAATGGGTGCTTTATGGCCTGTAAAGCGCTTCTGAGCATTGCAAAGTGTTGCCCCCCTCCACGGTTACATGACCGCATTTTGGGCGCTTGGCAACCGGCTTGCATTTACAACCGGTTGCAGCATCCCGTAGTCACACGATCGCGTTTTGCGACTTTTTTGCCGTTTTCCGGTAAAACAGCACCCATTGGGGAATCTGGATTTGCTTAATAACCACGTTGATTCATTTAACAACTGCCATAAAAATGATTGTAAAATCAGGTTCCGTGACTCGATTTACGACTGCAACAACTTACGATGGAAATTCCGGTCCCAATTATGGTCATAAGTCGAGAACTCCATTTAAATGTGAAATTGACATCAGAAATACATATTTTCAGTTCCTTATTGTTGGCATACTCTCCATTCTGCTGGCCTCATTGTCTTTGCCTTTAAATGTATCATTAAATAAGGGCTTTGGCCTGGGATGACACCTTCTCTTTGTTGGGGTGCTCTGTGAATCTTCTGCTGTGCAAATGTAGAGACCCAGTTCCTCCAGTGAAGCAACGTAATGCAGCTGCTCTGTTTGAAGTGACCCTACTTCAAAGGGGTGCTTTACACACTTTGTCCCCCCAAAGGAAGCACTCTGTCAAAATTTGCAGAGTCTTAGGTTTAAAATGAATCTCATTTTTTTCCCCCAGTAGGGCCCAATCCCTGTTAGGTCTGCATAGGAGTGCAGCCTTGAGAAAATCATGCTGGGAATATTACACTTTCTGAAAAGATGCACAGGCAGTTGTTGATGGCTGCCCCAAAGATCAATGTCCTGATTTTAAAGTCAGTATCTTTATCATTGTAGATGTAACCTTGTGTGAAGAAGCATTCTTCAGGTTCATCGTTCCCAGAAAACTAACATCCACCTGGCTGAACACCCTCATGGACAGTCTGCCTGGCATAAAGGTCACTCTGGAAAACACAGAAAGAATTAAACAGAAGCACAGCCCACAGGACCAGACCTTTCAGCTACTGAAGTTATGGAAACAGCAAAATAAAGACCACAGTATGGTTAAGAATATTGTCCAAGGTACGTATTAAAGAAAAGTGGGGAATTGTGTTTACACACTGGGTCAGTTTATGTAAGATGTTTGCTCCTGACTGTGAATTAAATCACCACAACAGTCAAAGCAATAAGTTAAAAGTGGCCATTGTGGCTCTAACATCAGTCATCAGAGCAGCTTCCGAAAGCATAAGCCACGTATCGCATCTTTTAGTTATGCACTGGAGAGCTGAGCGCATGAAAAGTATGACACCAACTGCAAAGCAACAGATGATTGTGTGGTTTTTCCCTCTTCTCTTTTTCTTCTTTCCCTTTAGTGTTGAGCCGGGTGAGGGGATATTCTCTGGCTGCAGTATCTGTAGCAGTGTGGGGCAAGATAATTCCTTATCTTCAGCATTTGATGTCAGTGGAAGTGGCCACAATCATCTTAAAACTGCTTGGAAGGTTGGGGGTGTGAAAATGATGGCTCTTTGGGAGTCTTCTTCATTTAAAATCAACTGTGGGCCTTTCCCCACTGACTGCACACCTAAGCATTGCACAAACACGCCTTGGCCACATCTCCTTCCCTGCCATCTTCTCATGACTTTGCCTCCATTTTATCCCCAGCCCATGAATGGGACAGGCTTAAGTCATCATTAGCTATATTGGTGTTAAAGTAGAGTTTCCTCCCTTACTGTGATACCATCCAAAAGCAGTCTCATGATGGGTAAAAGCAGTTAGACTCTGATCAGGGGGAGAGGCATTAGGGAGGCAAGATAGAGATTGACAAAGGGGAGGGAAAATTTCCTACAGGTGTAGTTTTCTAGAGCCAGTTTGGTGTAGTGGTTAAGGCAGGGCTTTCCAAAGTTTTCCCGCGGCGACACACCAACCGCCATTGGTGTGTCGCCGCGGGAAAACCTGGAAGTGCCGCCGTTGCGGCAGCGCGCAAAAACCCGGAAGCGCTGCTGCCGCTTTCGGTTTTTGCGTGCCGCCGTTGGTGTGTCGCCGCGGGAAAACCTGGAAGTGCCGCCGTTGCGGCAGCGCGCAAAAACCCGGAAGCGCTGCTGCCGCTTTCAGTTTTTGCGTGCCGCCGTTGGTGTGTCGCCGCGGGAAAACCTGGAAGCGCTGATGATGATCAGTGCTTCCGGGTTGTGTGGCGACATACCAGACTGTGTGTGGTGACACACAGTTTGGAAAGCTCTGGGTTAAGGTATCAGGTTAGAAACTGGAGACCGTAAATTCTAGTCCTGCCTTGGGCACAACGCCAGCTGGGTGACCTTGGGCCAATCTCTCTCTCTCTCTCTCTCTCTCTCTCTCTCTCTCTCTCTCTCTCTCTCACACACACACACACACACACACACACACACACACACACACAGAGCTCTAGGAAGCAGGGAATGACAAACCACTTCTGAAATCTTGCCAATAAAACTGCAGGGATTTGTCTAGGCAGTTGCCAGGAGTCAACACTGACTTGAAGGCACACACACACACTGACAACTTAATTTCAGCTCAGCAGTGAGGAAAAACCAGTGTCTTTTTCAGTGCCTTGAAGTCAATCTTGACTCCTGACAACTACATAGATAAGTCTATGCAGATTTTTTTGGTAACATTTTTGGGAAGTGGTTTGCCATTTCCTTTCTCCTTGGGCTGAGAGAGAGAGACAGGCACAAAGCTGTACCAAAGGCAGGACTAGAACTCACGGTCTCCTGGTTTGTAGCCCATGCCTTTAACCATTGCACAAACTGGCTGGGCACAAAATGAAGCTGCTTTTAGAGAAATAATGGGATTATTATATCAGTGTAGAATCTAATTTACTAAGATGGCATTGTGATCACCAACTCAGATTCCCTTTCATTGATTTTAATTTGCAGGGTAGATTTGCTTATGATTTCCAGAACGTATTGACAGAAAGAAGGGCTTAACTCCACCAGCATTGTGGCAGAGGAAGACAGGATATAAGAAATTGTATTTTTGTAACCTTAATGAAGGGAACTAAACAATTTAACTCTTTTTTTAGGTATCAACCTTTGTGAAAATAGCGTTTTAAAGCACATTGGCCATCTCAACATCACCTCTGAGCAGCTCAATATCCTGATGGAAAATTTACCAGGGAAAAAAGTGGGTAGAGAAGAAACTGAACATATTTTTAGGATGTGCAAATCCACAGAACCAATTCTGAAGCTCCTGAATTTGTGGAGGATAAAAAATAAAGACCAAGACACCATCAAGGGCTTGACATTTGGGATGAAACATTTGAAAACATACCATTTCCCCAAGACAACAATTCAAGGTTTCCGGAAGGTGGTGAAATTCCTCCACAGCTTCACAATGTATAAATTATACCAGAAGCTTTTCTTAGAAATGCTAGGAAACCAGATCCATTTGGTGAAAGTGAGACGTGGGTAGTTTTAAATTCTCTGATCTTTCATTTGCCACTTGCTGCTAGCAATAATTAAATGGGGGAGGGGAGTGTTTTCCTATATTATAATACTTATTTATATGACTGACTGGGATAGCTTAGACTATCTTAGAACTTTGTTTGTTGTTGTTGTTTTATAATACTAAAATGCTTATCTGGAATCTCTCTTCATCCAAGAATTCCAGTGAATTCCATGGACATAGAAATAATAGCAAAGAAAAAAAAAACACCCACCCTGATTTGCTATTTATATTAATTTGAAATCTAAGATGTTGTATATATTTATAAACTTCATTGGCAACTGTTTGAGATTAAGGGCTGAAACAGATGACCACTTATCAAATGTCATTGTTTAAACACTTACGGCTCACTGTGTATAAATGGCCCTAAAACTTTATTCCAGCCCTTTGGAGTCTCTAATATGGTGTTGTTGACATTCAATGTCAATTCCGTAGATTTTCTCATCAATTTCAGGCAAAGAATAAAAAAGTGTCATGCATTCAGGTGGGCTTTGTGCATCTTAAATGCAAAATCCCCCCCCCTCCAAGTTATTCTTGTTTATGTGACCTCATGATGTTATCTTAAGTGCCCTTTGCTGTCCTTGGCTACTGATAATAATAAGAAGTGTGGGTCTTGGCTAGAAAAAGTACTAGGCTCCTGTAAATGCAAACTCACAACAGAGGAAAAGTGTGGCTCCATTTGCAGAAAGAGACCAGTGGCCATTGATCTTCTACTCCAGTGTTTCTCAAACTTGTCAACTTTAAGATGCGTGGACTTCAACTCCCAGAATTACCCAGCCACCCATGCCGGCTGGGGAATTCTGGGAGTTGAAGTCCACGCATCTTAAAGTTGACAAGTTTGAGAAACACTGTTCTACTCATTTCTCCGCTATGTTTCAAACTATTCCTTACTTACATCTCTGTCATAAAGCACATACCGACTCCAAACCAGTGTTGGCGGTACTCATTTCACGCACAAAAGCTTCAAGCAGTACCTCCCACTTTTTGCTTCCCATAACTACGTACAAATGATTGCCATAAGTTCAATCCAATAGGGCCAAAATCCTGTTCTGTCACAGTGGCCAGTTCCATGTTCATCAATTTTTTGCTATTGTGGTGTTCTCTAGGTGGGGCAGAGACTGCAACTTGCAGAATTCCTAGCCTGCAGTTGTCAAATTGGGTAGGCTAAAGTGGCCTTATTTTTCAGTGTTCCTACTATTTAAATCCCAAATCTCCTGCCACATTCACTTCTCTTGAATGAATTTGAATTAGTATAAGGAAACAATGTTTTTTCTACTTTCTCCCACCCAAGGTGAATCTTTTTTAAAAAAGAATAAACAACCATATCCTTCCTTTCTCCCTCCAAGCCCCTGATACATTAATCGTCTTTTTCTTTTACTGAAAACACAAACTCTACCATCTAAAGCCATTTTTTCCTCATTCCAAGTGGCACTGATTTGGATCTATACATGGCAGGCTGGAAGCTTGCTCCAAGTAGTTGCAATAACTGTTTCTTGAAAGAAAAAAGCATAGTTTTCTTTTGCAATTTAATCTTGAATGTATGACTGAATCTTTAGTCTGAATTATAAGTAGGTTGCAGACCTCTGGTGATGTCATCAGAACAGCAGGCTGTTTAATCTTTTGCACTCTCTGTTGGCTGACTTCTAATGTTGATAAAACTTCCAGGTCGAAAGCTTTTCATCTGTTTTCACCCTCAAATTTACAGAGGGGAAATGAATGGAATGTACACTGTTTTCAAGCTAAAAGGGATGGGGAGGTATTTATATGTTATGTTTTGTAGTAGATCTTTCCATCATTCTTTTTCTGTGGATTTTTAAAGATTGTTTCCTAGGTTTGTCTGTATAGAATGTAATATCTTTTGGAAATAATTTCCAGGAAAAAAAACATGTTGAAAGTAGATCATTAAGAAGCTGTACATTTTGTTCTAGAACATGAATGTACCATATTTAAAATATGGGTTTTCAAGTTGGATTTTTGACCATGTTTTATAAAGCTATTTTTTTCATTTAATATCTGTGGCTCATTCCTTTGGTCCTTCTGTCTCACAGTAGATAAAAACCCTGTTCTGGCCACTTCAGAAGTCAAAAAGTGGAGGGACCATCATATTACACGGACATGATCTCCACACTGTGGTGGCTGAATATGATTTTAGTTCTTCCCACAGCTGGGTATTGCTGACAGAGTTCCCAGTCATCTGAAGAATTTTAATCTGGTTCAGCAGAATATGGTTACCATCTCCCTTAAACTTTTCTTACCTTACAAAAATCCCTCCAGTTTTAAAGCTGACAATGCTTACATAGGTGTAAAACAGTTTTTCTCAACTTAGACAACTTCCAGGTAGGTGAACGTCAACTCCAGGCATTCCTAGCTGGATGGGGAATCCTGGAAGTTGAAGTCCATATATTTGGGACTTGCCCTGTTTGGAAAACACTGGTCTAAAATTATGAACAAACGATGCTACATTGTACTATGCTCACGTAACATGCTAAATCATGGTTAACTGACTCATAGTTGGCTGAATTAATACAATTGTTTGGATTCATACAACACTAAGTTTACTGAATGTGTTTGCACAATGCATTCAGCTACAAACTAGCTAACCACACGTTTTAGTGCAGAATTATATAAATTTAGCCTCTGAGTCAGAACATGGTTTTCTCTTGCCCCATATTGGGTTGGATCCAGATTTAGCTATGAGCATACAATGCCTATTGAACTCAATTAAGACTTAACAAATTCTGACAATGATCTCAAAGAGGCTCTCCAGACTTGTCTACGTCTAGAGGTAACCCAGTGTATTCTCTAACTACTGGTAGCTGTCTAGATTCTCAGATAGACATTTTTCCTATCACCTGATACCAGATTGTTTAGCTGCAAGCTAAATTTGGAACCTTTTAGAACTAATGTGTGTTTAAGAGAGGGTTAGGATACCTCTCAATACAAATAAAAACACAGAAGGGGGACCAGCTAAACAAAGTATAGAATGTAAACATTCTGAAACCAGTTCAGAGTCCTGTTGGATTGGAGCAACATATAATAATAGATAATGCTGTAAAAAGCACGGAACAACGGACTGGTTTAAGATTGGGAAAGGAGTACGGCAGGGTTGTATACTCTGTTGTATATATTTTTTATGTCTGTAGAATATGTGGCTGAGTTTTTAAAAAGCCAGGCCTCAAAAACTTTTTTCCTGTTTGGGCTCAGAGAGCACATGTTCACCCCCCACTCAGGAATGTTATTGCCCCCAGGTGCCGGCCAGTCTGAGAGTTTCTGACCAATCGGAATTAGCTGTTTGAGCTTTGCCCATATTGGGAATCTGTTGCCTAGGTGTTTTGGTCACATGGTGGATCCTGTCCACTCAGGCTGGTCAGGTAAAGGTTTAAAATGTAAATGCCTTTTGTCCTTTTGTTCTCTCTCTGCATTCTGCTCTGCTATCTAAATGGCTATGTTAATCAACCATGCCATGCTTTGGCTAAAGAAGAAGATTCAAGGTTTGTTCTTATGTTTCTGTTTTAAATAAAGCAACGTTTTACTACAAACTTATCTCTTGGTTTTTCCATAACTCTGATCACAAATTTTATAAAAATACAAAAGGTTCTGTGCCCAGCAATTGCTTCTGGATCAGAGACAAAAATTATGGAAATAAGAGAGAAGAAAGCTGACCTGTTTTAGTCTGCATTTGGAGAGGCTTCTTTTGTTTTTTGAAACTTGCCGGCAGTTACAGGAAGTTTCCATTGGAGGCGGAGTTTTGCCTCGTGTTTGCAAGCCTCGTGGTGTTTTTTGGATTTCTACAACAGGGGAGAGAAGGAGCCATGGCTGCTGCTGCTACAGCTTCAAATTTTCAAGGTATGCTCCTGGAAAGGCTCTCTAATTCTAATTATTTGAACTGGTCTTTGAAAATGGAAAGTTTCTTGAGGAGAGAAAATTTATGGTCTGCAATTTCTGAACAAATTCCTCAGAATCCAGATCAAGCCTGGTTGAGGAAAGATGAGAAATGCAAAGCCTCCATTATTTTGGCTGTTCAGGATGATCAGCTTATTCACGTGAGAGGCAAAGAAACTTCCAAAGACTTATGGGACTATTTGCGTGATTTATATGTGAAAACTAGTCCAGGCAGCAAGGTTATTTTAACAAAAAAACTGTACAAGGCTCACTTGCCTGAGAATGGAAATTTGCCTGATCATCTCCACAAGCTTCAGAATTATTTTGTGGAACTTCAGGAACGTGGGATGGAATTTACCCCCCTGATGAAAGCCTACATTATGCTTTCTTCGTTGAATGAGTCCTGGGACACTTTAATTTGCTCCATGGAGGGAATCCCAGAAGCTGATCTAAATCCATCGTTTGTGTCTACCGGCTGCTTGCTGAGTGGGAGAAGCGACAAGAAAAAGCTGCCTCCATTTCTACAATAAAGTCTTCTCGTGGCCAGCAGAGGGAGCGGAAGAGCTCTGAATTCCAAGTTTCTGCATTATCCATCAGGCGATGCTTTACCTGTGGTTCCCCTGCTCATCTCCAAAAGGACTGTGTTCAAAAGAAGACGACTTCTCGCAAGAAAGAAGAGACTTCTAGAAAGAAGATTCTTCATGCAACAGTTGTTGAGAACTCTGATAATAAAGATTTGTGGGTTCTTGACAGTGGGGCCAATTCTCATATATGTCACAATAAAGATTCCTTTCTGTCTTTGTCTAAAACTAACAAACAAAAAGTTTCCTTAGCAGATGGATCTGTATCCAAGATCGTGGGTGAAGGTGAGATCAATCTTCCATGTTTGGGGGAAACTGTTAAAAATGTTTTGTTTGTGCCTAATTTTCAAAGCAATCTCTTGTCTGTGGGGCAGCTAGTAGCCTCAGGTTATGTAGTAACTTTTAAGAAAGAGGGTTGTGATATTAGAAAGAATGGCAAAATGGTTGCAAAATGTTTGCAGAAAGATTCTCTGCACATTGTACAAAATGCTGAAAAGCAGCAAATTGCTAAAGCTAAGGCTGTTTTTGAAAATAAGCCCTTGCACGATCAGTGCATCCATTTATTACATAGGAGATTTGCTCATGCTAATTTTAAGTACATATCTCAAATGCCTAGTTATTCTGCTGATTTAAAATTGAAACCTTGTGATAAGTATCTAGACTGTGCAGTTTGCAAGGAGAATAAAACCACAAGGGCTCCTGTGAAAAAGTTTTCTGATAGGTCCACCTCTAGGCCTCTAGAGATCATTCATTCTGATGTAATAGGCCCATTTTCTCCTAGTCTTGGGGGAGCAAGGTACATTTTGACCTTCATAGATGATTTTTCCAGGTACACATTCATTTATTTGCTGAAACACAAAGATGAGGTCTTTGATAAATTTAAGGCTTTTGTGGCTTGGGCGAATGGAAAATTCCCAAGGCCAGTGTCTGCTTTGCAATCAGATCGAGGTGGAGAGTATCTATCCTCAAAGTTTAAAAGCTTTTTGTTAGAAAAAGGGATAGAACACATTTTGGCTAACCCTTACACTCCTGAACAGAATTCTGTTGCAGAGAGAAAAGGCAGAACATTGCAGGAAGCGATGATGTGTTTGCTGAAGGATGCTAGTTTGCCTTTTAGGTATTGGGGAGAAGCTGTTACTACAGCGTGTTATGTGCAGAACAGGCTGTTTAGCAGTGCAATTCAGGATGTCCCTTTTCATTTGTTCTATGGTGTGAAGCCTAAAGTAAGCCACCTCAGGGTGTTTGGAAGCACAGCTTGGGTCCACATTCCCAAACAGCTGAGGCGCAAGGGGGCTTCCAGAACAAAGAAAGCAATCTTTGTTGGGTATGAACAGAGTCAGAGAAGCTACAGGTTCATACTGGATAATCAACTGATAATTAGTAAAAGTGCTTCTTTTGCTGAGCAGAATTGGGATAAAATAAACTCTAGTTCTTCAGTTGATTTATCCATGGGGGAGCAGCAAAGTCTTGCTGATGGTGATTTGCAGGAATCACCCAGTGAAGTCAATGATCAGGAAGCTGACTTGTCTGGAAAGTCAGAGGTTTCTGAGGACAATGGTGGGAAACAGAGTGTAAGTCCTGTCCTACCTCGCAGGTCTGAAAGGATTAATAAGGGAGTTCCTCCTGATCGTTATCAAGCAGATGTTGTGAAGGCTTTTCACATTCACACAGAGCCTGAGTCTCTGGAAGAAATTAAAGAAATGCCAGCTGAAATAGCTAAGTGTTGGCATGAAGCCATGCAACAAGAGTTGGATTCCTTAAAGGAAAATAAAACTTGGAAACTAGTAAGTTTGCCTCCTAATCAGAAGGTTTTAGGTTGTAGGTGGGTGTTCAAACTGAAAAAAGATTCTGATGGCAAAATTCAGAAGTACAAAGCAAGGTTGGTAGCAAAAGGTTTTGCTCAAAGAAAAAATGTGGATTATGACAAAACTTTTGCTCCAGTGACAAAAGCTGAATCTATCAGGTTGCTTTTAAAGGTTGCTGCCATGAAGAAACTGTCTATCACTATGATATTCAAACTGCTTTTCTGTATGGTGACTTGGAGGAAAAATTGTTTATGCAACAACCTCCTGGTTATGAAAAAGAAAATCATCTTGTGTGTGAATTGCAGAAATCCATCTATGGTTTGAAACAAGCCGCGCGTTGTTGGAATATTAAAATGGATAATATTTTGCAAAAATTTGGGTTTCAGAAGGGAATTGCTGATCCTTGTGTGTATGTAAAAAATGATAAGCAAGGTGTAATGTACTTGTGCTTGTATGTGGATGATTTGTTGCTGCTCACTTCATCTGATGAACAGAAGCATTCCTTTGAGGTTTGTATGAAAAACAATTTCACATTGAAATGTCTTGGAGCAGTCAACAATTACTTAGGATTAGAAATTCAGAGGGAAAAAGATGGCAGTTTTCTCATAAGCCAGAGCAGTAAAATTAAGAAGCTGCTGGAGGATTTTAAAATGCAGGACTGCAAGTCTGTCTCCTCCCCCATGCTTCCCGAGTTTCTAAAAGAGGAGGGGGTGAAGGGGGATGGTGAGTCATCTGAAGGAGATAGTTTCAGATCAGCCATTGGCAGTCTTCTTTACATTGCAAACAATAGCCGTCCGGACATTGCTAACAGTGTGTCCATTTTGAGCAGGTTTGTGGAAAATCCCACATCTGCTGCAAAGTCCGGGTTAAAAAGGCTGTTTCGTTATTTGCAAGGCACCAAAGATTTTTGCTTAAGGTTGTCTGCTACAGACACAGAAGAAAAGTTAGAATGCTGGTGTGATTCAGATTGGGCTGGAGATCTCAGTGATAGGAAGTCTACTTCTGGAAGTGTAATTCAATTTGCAAAGTCCACTATTGCTTGGTTTTCCAGAAAGCAGACTGTAGTAGCCATTAGCACAGCTGAAGCTGAATTTTATGCTTTAGCACAACTGTGCAATGAAGTAATTTGGTTTACTCAATTGTTGGAAGACATTGGAGTCATTTTAAGTCAGCCTGTCACAATTCATGAAGACAATCAAGCCTGTATTCATTTGGCTTTATCTGAAAGTTCCAGAAACCGCACAAAGCACATTGATGTGCGTTTTCATCTTGTTAAAGATTTTCTAGCCAAGAAAAAGGTTGTTTTGAAATACTGTGATACTAAATTAATGTTGGCTGATATCTTAACCAAGCCTCTAGTTGCCAGTAGGCACAGTGAGTTAATTACCAAGCTGGGTTTGTTTCCATATTCTTTCTAGTCATAAAAAAAGGGGAGTGTTGTATATATTTTTTATGTCTGTAGAATATGTGGCTGAGTTTTTAAAAAGCCAGGCCTCAAAAACTTTTTTCCTGTTTGGGCTCAGAGAGCACATGTTCACCCCCCACTCAGGAATGTTATTGCCCCCAGGTGCCGGCCAGTCTGAGAGTTTCTGACCAATCGGAATTAGCTGTTTGAGCTTTGCCCATATTGGGAATCTGTTGCCTAGGTGTTTTGGTCACATGGTGGATCCTGTCCACTCAGGCTGGTCAGGTAAAGGTTTAAAATGTAAATGCCTTTTGTCCTTTTGTTCTCTCTCTGCATTCTGCTCTGCTATCTAAATGGCTATGTTAATCAACCATGCCATGCTTTGGCTAAAGAAGAAGATTCAAGGTTTGTTCTTATGTTTCTGTTTTAAATAAAGCAACGTTTTACTACAAACTTATCTCTTGGTTTTTCCATAACTCTGATCACAAATTTTATAAAAATACAAAATACTCTCACCCTACCTACTCAATCTGTACGTAGAACACATCATGCGACGTGCTGGGCTTGAGGAATCCAAGGCTGGAGTTAAAATCGCTGGTAGAAACATTAACAATCTCAGATATGCAGATGATACCACTTCGATAGCTGAAAGCGAGGAGGAGTTGAGGAGCCTTATGACGAAGGTGAAAGAAGAAAGTGCAAAAGCTGGGTTGCAGTTAAACCTCAAAAAAACCAAGATCATGGCAACCAGCTTGATTGATGACTGCCAAATAGAGGGAGAAAAAGTGGAGGCAGTGACAGACTTTGTATTTCTAGGCGCAAAGATTAGTGCAGACGCTGACTGCAGCCAGGAAATCAGAAGACGTCTACTTCTTGGGAGGAGAGCAATGACAAATCTTGATAAAATAGTTAAGAGCAGGGACATCACACTGACAACAAAGGTCCGCATAGTTAAAGCAATGGTATTCCCTGTAGTAACCTATGGCTGTGAGAGCTGGACCATAAGGAAGGCTGAGTGAAGGAAGATAGATGCTTTTGAACTGTGGTGTTGGAGGAGAATTCTGAGAGTGCCTTGGACTGCAAGAAGATCAAACCAGTCCATCCTCCAGGAAATAAAGCCAGACTGCTCACTTGAGGGAATGATATTCAAGGCAAAACTGAAGTACTTTGGGCACATAATGAGAAGACAGGATACCCTGGAGAAGAAGCTGATGCTAGGGAAAGTGGAAGGCAAAAGGAAGAGGGGCCGACCAAGGGCAAGATGGATGGATGATATTCTGGAGGTGACGGACTCGACCGTGGGGGAGCTGGGGGTGGTGACGGCCGACAGGAAGCTCTGGCGTGGGCTGTTCCATGAAGACACGAGGAGTCGGAAGCGACTGAACGAATAAACAACAAAATGCTGTAAAAGAGTTCAATACATGCAAACATCAGAGTCAAATTGTCCAGGAGTATTTCATGGTCACCACAATGGGTATGAAACCAAACCAACCAAGGTAGCTACACAGTGCATCAATTCAGAAGCATAGGGACATACAGTACAAGGCTGCCTTACACTGAATTAGACTATCCTTCTAGGCCAATATTATCAATTCTACTTTTGTTCCACATAGTGCTCAGACATGGTTTTCGTTATGGTTCACTGGGTAAGCTACAATGGATGAGTTTATCCATTGCTCTCAATATAAACCATGGTTTACATACCACAAGAGTTGGGTTTCACATCAACATGATTGGAGTTGCAGTAATCCATCAGTTATTAGCAACTGTCCAGGATTTCAAACTGGAGATTTTCAAGCCCTACCTGGAGATGTTGGGCATTTAATCTGGGACACACTGTATGGAAAGCAAGGGCAATACCATGGACATATACAGCAGATGCTAACCTTTGAAGCAGTCCATGTATACAGACTGTACAGTATTATGCTCTGCAGCATTTAGCAAGTGGTCAATATTAAAGATACAAGAATATGCAAGATTATTTTTTACTTTCCTTTAGTTGGCAACCCTAATCCAGAGAATTCTGTACCAAAAGAAGCTAGGAATTCCGAGAGTCGTGGTCTGAAACAGCAAGACTTAGAGTCTGTATCTCTCTTCTGCCATCTGGTGGTCATCCAGATTTTTACAGCCCAGATATGCCACCCCTATGTTAGTTCATATTCCAGGATACCATATGTGTGAGGGCTTATAGAACAAAGTCCTAAACCCAGGTTAAAAAACAACACAGTTATGGCTCAGTGCCAGGCTTGTTGATTGGAAGATCGCAAGTTCGGAGGTTCGAATACCTAGCCCTGCGTGCAGAGTGAGCTCCCGCACTAGCTCCAGCTCTTGCCAACCTAGCAATTTGAAAGCAGGCAAATGCAAGTAGATGAATAGGTACCACTTCGGTGGGTAGGTAACAGCATTCCGTGCGTGTCATGTGGCCACATGACCATGGAAGCGTCTTCGGACAATGCTGCCTCTTCGGCTAACAAACGGAGATGAGCACCAGTCTCACCTCAGGGGGCAAGTTATCCCACAGGGTGGGTGCTATTGCAGAGAAGGCACGCCTCCTGGACCCCGCTAGATGGAATTCTTTTAATGAAGGGATCCGAAGCATGCCCTCCCTGCATGAACGGGGGGGAGGGTGGATATGGTCGGGACAAGACGGTCCCTCAGATACCCTGGTCCCATGCCATGTAGGGCTTTAAAGGTGATAACCAACACCTTGAATTGGATCCGGAAGCAAACTGGTACCCAATGCAGCTCACGAAGTAGCGGTGTTACATGTGCCGATCTCCTAGCACCCAGAACTACCCGTGCAGCCGCATTCTGGACCAGCTGAAGCTTCCGGATACTCTTCAAGGGTAGCCCCATGTAGAGTGCGTTACAATAATCTATATGGGAGATGACAAGGGCATGAGTGACTGTTCGGAGGGCCTCCTGATCCAGGAAGGGGCGCAACTGGCGCACCACACGAAGCTGTGCAAAGGCCCTCCTGGCCACGACTGCCATCTGCTCCTCAAGCAGGAGTCGTGAGTCCAGGAGGACCCCCAAGTTCCGTACTGAATCTGAACGGGGTAGTGCCACCCCATCCAGAGTTAAAGATGACAACTTCCTGGAAATCGAGAGGCCATCAATCCACAGCCACTCCGTCTTACCAGGGTTCAGCTGAAGCCTGTTGTGCCCCATCCAGGCCCCTACAGCCTCAAGACACTGAGAAAGGGTGTCGACTGCAACACTTACTTCACCCGGGATGGAGATGTACAACTGGGTATCATCAGCGTACTGATGATACCTCATCCCATGGTGACGGATGATCTTGCCCAGCGGCTGCATATAGATGTTAAATAGGAGAGGAGAGAGAACCGAACCCTGTGGCACCCCACATAATAGGGGCCGAGGGTCAGATCTCTCCTCTCCTATTACCACTGATTGGGAACGGTCCTGGAGAAAGGAGGCGAACCAGCATAAAACAACGCTGACTACCCCCAATTCCCTGAGCCGCCCCAAAAGGATACCGTGGTCGACGGTATAAAAAGCCGCTGAGAGGTCCAAGAGAGCGAGAATGGATGCACTCCCTCCATCTCGCTCCCGCCAAAGATCATCCATAAGCGCGACCAATGCACTCTGTCCCATATCCCAGCCTGAAACCTGACTGAAAGGGGTCTAGATAATCCGTTTCATCCAGAATCCTCTGGAGTTGCAGCGCCACCACCTTCTCAACCACCTTTCCCAAAAAGGGAAGGTGGGAGACAGGACAAAATTTATTTAAAACAGTAGGGTCCAGGGAAGGCTTCTTGAGGAGGGGGTGCACCAACGCCTTCTTGAAGACTGTCGGAAACACCCCCTCCCCCAAAGATGTATTAATCATCGCCTGGACCCAACCACATGTGACCTCCCCAGCTGATTTAACTAGCCAGGAGGGACAAGAAAACCAAGTCCGGCATGAGACCACTGTCTCGAGTCGGGTCCCGAATAATCTGCGACAGGCCCATGGCTGCCATGGTAGTCATAAACTCCCGAGCCGCCTCCGAGGCCCGTCCCAGGGACGGCAGATTGAAATCCCCCAGAACCATAAGTCTGGGGAACTCCACCGCCAACCCCGAGACGGCCTCTAGCAGCTCGGGCAGAGAGGTTGCTATGCAGCAGGGAGGCTGGTACAGTAGCAACTGTGCTTGGGAACCCAACCTGAAAAACAGGGTCTCAGAACCGGTCACTTGTGGAGCAGCGCCCCTGGAGGCCATAAGAGAGTCTCGGATGACAACTGCCACCCCACCTCCCCTGCCCCGTTGTCTCGGCTGATGCCACACTCGAAACCCGGCTGGACACATTTCCGAAAGGGCAACCCCTCCTTCTGGGCCCAGCCAGGTCTCTGTTATACATGCCAGGTCTGCCCCCTCCTCCACGAGTAAATCGCAGATGAGGGGAGCCTTATTATTCACAGACCTGGCATTAAGGAGCAGCAGCCGGACATCAGGGCCCTCAAAGGTCTGCTTACCAGGGCCTGGGTTTGAGCTTGGGGGGGCGGAACGCGCCACCGGTAACAAACACCGGGGGCGCCTTCCCCAACGATGGCCTGCCCTCCAGCTCCCGTCATACTGTCCCTTACCCGTCACCACCTCGATCAAATTCCCTGCCCCGCAGCCCCCAGAGTCTCCTGGCTCAGACGCCTCCACTCCTGAGTCCTCAGAATGCCTGGGTTTGGGCAAAGGTCCCCTTCTCCATACATCCATCCTCTACCCCAATCTCTCCTGGGTAAATGGCAGGGCCCCCAGCGCACCAGCGCACGCTCTCGGCGCTGGTAAGCCCCAACCACCCCACACAGCTCACCCACTCTCACTGTTCCCTCCCGGGCCTCTCTCACTAGCCACAGCAAGGGACTCAAACACTCCTACCTACCCTGCCTCTCACTCAAGGGTAGGTACTCTCTCATAACTCATACAGTCTTATATTATACAGATTATAAGAAAAAGTACATGGAGTTGTCATCAGTTCATGAAAGTGCAGACTATTTAGCAAGTTTAACAATGAGAAAAGGAGAGAATACTGTGTTAACCACAATATTCTCTTGCAGCTAATTATTTTTCCCCGTAAAGGTTTAGATGAGAATTTCGAATTGTTAATTTTTTTAAAATAGGGTTTTCATCAAAGCGCCTATGCTACAACCTCAGCTTTTCACCTAAACATGCATGCAAAGCTGTATTTAATGTCTATCAAATGGCATTCCCTTGGAAGTAAAATAATTGGATTGTGTTTGTCAGTCACCCACACAGCTCTATTTTCTCAGTGATGAAATACTCTGAGCTCAGAGCTGCATGTTGCTTCTCACAAACCTGCACTTCCAATTTCTGTGGCTCTCTTGTAATGCTAATGAAGGTGAAAGCTGTTAAAAAGGAATGTAAGCTGATGCTAATAAGAACTGCATAACCTCTTCTACACTTGTCTTTCACTACATGGGTCCTCTTTTCTCACTGCTGGTTCTCTTCAGACAAAAGCAGACTGGCTGACTTCCAGCCTGGGAATCATTAGCTTTGTCAGTCTCTCTTGTAACTCCTGCCTTTAAAAAGAAGCACACTGTATGTGTGATGAGAATCAATCTGATAGCTGGACCCATTTTTAAAAATTTATTAGGGTCTTTTTTTCATAGTTTAGAGATGGGAATTTGAGCAGGAAGCTCATGTTCCCACCCTTGTCCTCCCCTGAAATTCTGTTTTAGGGCATCCTGTTTCCATTCCCACACATAATCCCCCTAAAAAGTGCCCCTCAGGTCTAACACCAGCCCCATAAATCATGACTTGCAGGAGGGATTCAGGTGGGTGGGGATGGTAAGAACTTGCTACCTAAAGGCAAAGAAAATAAAAAGGTTGCCACCAACCTGGGGCCATTTTGCTGCTAATCTTTGGGCATATGCAATTTATGGCCAATGATGGCTCATTTCTGTGATTAGGGATGCCACCCCATTAACTGCCAGCCCAGTTAGGTTTTGTATAAGAAATGAGGAACAAGGCCCATCCCCTTGTCCTTTGCTTTGGGCAAGAAAGAGACTTGAACCAGCCCTAACCATTAGGCTAGTGTGAGACGAGCTTTGTGCTGCAAAAATAATGAGTTTTGCTTCACCAAGGCAAAGGAATAACATGTCTGGCCTTGATGAAACCCGTGGTGTCATCTTGGAACTTTCCTTTGTCTCTTCTGTCTGTTGAAAAGGATGAAGCTACTGCAGCAGGGCTGCAAAGCAGGCCAAAATGAAGCCATGGGACCACTTCCCTTTGCTTTTAGAAGGGAGGAGGGCATGTTGCTATATGAAGCAGCTTTGAGGGGGTGCTTTGCTTGAATCTTCATCAAAGTAAAGCAACCCTTTGAAGACCTGCATGGGTGTGCCATATCATCACAAAGCCTGCACTAACCTCTTTTGACTCAGAAAATGTGTCGAGCTGGAAGAATGGCCAACCCTATTGCTACCTCAATGAATCTGCAATACATGGATATCTCATTGTTCAATCCATCTAATGCCTTTCTTTCTTAAACCGCTGATTTAGGAGTTTTCCAAGACATCACTGGATCCATTCAGGTTATCTCAAATGTAAACTTGGTCTCAGGAAAAGTGCAGAAGTAACAAATATAAAAAGCCATCTGTATCTGGCTTAATCTAGAAGGCATCACACATTATAGATGGTTCAAGAAATCTTTCTGAAAGCTTTAATAAAATCCATATTGATTCATTGTCACAAAGCATTAAACTCGTTTCCTCTTCCCCATCCCAAACAGCACTACTCAGTCTTCAGGGAGCTGTTAAACACTGCCTAGCAGAAGGATAGATCTCTTTAGACTGGAGTGACATTTATTGAAGAAGAGTTGGGAGGGGGAAAGAGTTGAAGAAAGATAGTCCTCTGCTTTCATCTTCCCTTTCAATTACTGGAAATGGCATAAAGAGTCTCAAGGGTATAGGATGAGAAACAGCAGCAAACAGCCTGAATGAAGAATAAACCCAACATCCTGCCTAGAAATGCATAGAATGGTCATTGTTTAGCAGTAAATCCCATGCCTTCCATCAACCTTTTCCAGCATGACACCTCTAGATTTTCAGGACAACTCCTGTCACCCATAGCCAAAACATTGATTCCCTATCCAGTTCAAGGTGAAGAACCCAAGGTTGGTGGAGTTGCAGGGACATTGAAGTTGCCTGTTGACAGCAAACTGATCAGCTTCACAAGTCCTCCGGTCACACTTTCTCCAAGTCTGTTCTTTATTATACTTCTATTTATATTTCGATGAAGGTTCTCAGTCATCCAGGTGGAACAGTCTGTGGCTTGAATAGAAATCCAGTTGACATGATTCAAGCCACATTCTATTTATATTATTTTAGTCATTTTTATTTGATTCGTTTTATTTAAATTATATACTGTACATTCTTTCTAATCCTGCATTTACACACAGAGGCATATTATATCAAAATATGTTTCCATTTGGGAAAGATAATTTGAGGAAACAAGGGTAATGTGAAAGTGATCATCCTAGTTTAAATGAACTGAGCAAATATGGTAGATGTTGGTCCTTTGTCAACATGGGCATGAGAAGCCCACAGAGGCTACGAATGCTCATTATGACATTCTTCATTTCTTCTTCTTTTTAAATTATGCCCAAGGTCAAGCAGGAAAGGATGTACAGGGTTACAGATGCCCACTTCATATCCTAAGTGTGTTATGTCCACCCCTTTATAAGACCATTAAGTCCAGAGTCTAAGATTATCTAAATCCATAGATGGGCTAGCCACACTCTTGTTTGACCTTGGAAGCTTTAGTTGTTGGCTCATAAGATCCCCAAAACAGATCTTCTAAAGATTTACATAGCCCAGCGTTTTATTCCACATTATGGCTGATCAGTTGTCTCCAGATGAGCATTGACTTTACCTGCTCCTCAACAGCTAGTCCCAGTCATGAATGTTCTCATATACATTCTCCATGACCTACAGTCCAGTTATTCCACCACAAATTTGTTCCATCCCATTTTAAAGCTGGTATATATCTCCACATCTCATGACAGTGAAATCCCTATGTCACTCATATTTCTACTCTTGTTCAATGATAATATTAGGGGGATGGGGAATCTCTATTTTCTTCATGTAGCATATCTTATTTTATCAATACCTATAATATCGGCCCTCTTTTAATTCAGTTAGATTGTTTAGATTTCTTTCTGCAGAACATGCACAAATAGTGAAAAATGAGGCAGGAACACAGCTTCTAACTTGTGGCTTTTCCAAGCTGATCATACTGTTTCTCCTCCTTTCTTCAGCTTGCTCTGTAGAATACCTGGAGCCTTGTTTGAGTGAGAACACTGGGCAAAGGATGGACCAAATGACAGAAAAGAACAGCTGAGAGAGCTGAAGCTGCAGACATGTGTCTGTTCTTCTGATTGCAACCAAGCAGTATTAATTTAGTCAATTGCAGCTTGGACTAGGAAAGAATCAGGCCTCCAGAGTCATTAGTCTGTTTTCACTTGTCTCAAAATGATGTTCAGGTAATTCATCAGACTATTTTTAAGCTCTGCTTTTTTATGAAACAGACACACCAAAGTTCAGGGGGAGTTCAGAAGGGCATTTTCCTTACTTGTTAGCTATTCTGGTTTTTTAGTACCTGCTTGTACCAGTCTGGGGGGAAAATGGATTTCCTGTTACACACCCACTGCTACTATTATCTCAGCAGTGTCTAGTCCTCATGGGCAAAGGATTCCTAAATATAGGGAGACTGACATATATATATAAGTAGATTGAGGCATTATTTTTAAGCTTAACTCACTTTTCCAGGGAGAGGGACTTTGCCAAATTTGAATTAACGCCATGTTCTCTAATCATCTGGGGTCATTCTAACCTTATACAGTATATTGAAATCAAGCTTCATTTATTGGATGTGTGCAAGAATTACGGCCCTGTTTATTTTCTTGTTTCTTTAAATGTTTCCTAAGTATAGTATTACCAGATGCTTCGCTATTCCCAGAAAATGCTTTATTTACTCCTAGGTTTACAATTCAGCATAAAGCTTTGGACTACTTTTCTTCTTCTCCTTTTCTCAATCACAAAATAGATATAAACATGAGAATGCAGACAAAGGAAACTGAGTTTCGGAGACCTGTCTTCCAAACATCAAAAGCTGCTGTAATCTCAAAGACTAAAATATATATTTTACAATAAACACATATTTCTCATTTGTTGGGCACACTCTTTGTGTTTTCTCTCAAAACTGCACTTCTGTTGTGAGACAGTAATTTGTGAGCAGTTAACTGTTGCAGTTAACTGAAGGACAGATGCTGAAGCTGAAGCTCAAATATTTTGGCCACCTAATGCAAAGAGAGGACTCCCTGGAAAAGACCCTGATGCTGGGAAAGACTGAAGGCAAAAGGAGAAGGGGACGGCAGAGGATGAGATGTTTAGATAGCATCACCAATGTAATGAACATGAATTTGAGTAAACTCCGGGAGACAGTGGAGGACAGGAAGGCCTGGCGTGCTATGGTCCATGGGGTCACGAAGAGTCGGACACAACTAAACGACTGAACAACAACAACAACAACAGTGTGTAATGGAGCTCAGAGAGGAGGAAGGGGGAGCACATTGCAGGCATTCCAGGCTGATAAGCGCTCCCATAGCTTTGAGAGCCTTGGCGGACTGAAGAAGAAAGTGAGGCTGGCCCCTCCCTAGAGACCTTGGGGTATTTTCCATTAGCAAAGTTAGAACCCCTTTAGTCTGGCAAGATTCTGTATTATGGTAGGAACAATAAAGAACTAGAGCAGAAACATGGTTCTTCGCCCAAAACGTGACACAGTGTGCATTTGGGAAAATACAATATTCTTTTTTTCCTTCCCTTTTAAAATAACGTTATTTCCATTACCTTTCTGAAGCTTTCTGCTTTCTTATCATGATATATACCTATATATAAATTTATGTTATATATACCTATGTTCTTAGAATTCTGCTTTCCCACATTAATTAATTCATATCTTCTTAAAAGTCTTTGCTGTATTACACCTGCTACAGTTGCACCTGAAATCCTCTGCTAAAACACCTACAAAAAGAGGTGTAGATAGAGGAGTTCAAAAAAGTCAAGATCAAAGCCATGCCCATGCAAAGCCATGCCCGTGCAACCAATGTCCGTATATCACAAGTGGGCATCCTTGCCTACAACAATTTTCCCCAGCCTGGCTAGAGAAGGTGCAGGAAGAAGAGAGGAAATGGAGTGTGAGGCTCGTAGGCTTGAAGACATGGAACAAGTCACTGATAACATAGTTCAGAGCTGTCATGCTTCAGTTGTTGTTTATTCGTTCAGTCACTTCCGACTCTTCGTGACTTCATAGACCACTTCATGGACCATCCCACACCAGAGCTTCCTGTCGGCTGTCGCCACCCCCAGCTCACTCAAGGTCGAGTCCGTCACCTCCAGAATATCATCCATCCATCTTGCCCTTGGTCGGCCCCTCTTCCTTTTGCCTTCCACTTTTCCTAGCATCAGCATCTTCTCCAGGGTATCCTGTCTTCTCATTATGTGGCCAAAGTACTTCAGTTTTGCCTTTAACTACATGCTTCAGTAGTACGGCCCAAAGTTAGACCCTAACTCAGTCTTGGAGTTTCTGCCTGCTGGCAAAGTTACTATGCTTGACTTTATTTCTGAAGCTCCTGTGAGCATAAAGACTGCTGTTTTTTGTACTAGCCGGAAGTGACTTGCTGTTCATCCTAATTGTGTCTCTATTAATCTTGCCATTGTAAGATTGAAATGTCAGCTATTGTTCCTACACAATTACTGGTTCTGGTTGTCTCTTCTGATCATCTAATTTAATTCACACTTGGGATCCTGGATAGATTTCTGATAAAGCTTGCACTCCTCAGTGATAATTGTAGTGGGATTTATAGGTTACTTCTGCTTCTGCATCTGATGCGCAGACTTCCTTAAAAACAGGACAGTGAGGATGAAAGTTTGTTGTCAGACTTGGAATTGGGATTTGTAATGGTCAATCCATGATTAATTGGGTGGGGTATACTTGGTGGGATAGATACAAGTTGCTCTATAACTTAATAAAGCTATGAATGGGTCTTTAAAAAATCACTTTGCAGTTTGAACCATAATTTCTGTTTCCCCATTGGCTTGTGAATACTGGGTTTTTAAAAATATAATGAATAAAGTTATACAGTGCAAGCCATTCCCCTATGAATTGTAAGATATTATTGATTATGACTTCATCAGGGCTTCCCTGTCTAACCATTATGTTTTGGAAGCAGTTAACAGCCATAGATCTGGTAGGATCAGCTATATTCACAGTCTTGAGCTGTCTTGAAAAACAGTCTATAACAACTAAATACTTATGACGTCCAAGTTCAAAAAGATCTATTCCAATTCTCATTCAGGACCTATCTGGTGTTGATGGAGCCATTAATATTTCTTTTCTCTGAAAAAGTTTATTCTTCTGGCAAAACTCACACTTTTTAGAAGCTTTGACTTAACCATGGCTACCCTGTTTAGCGATGCCTAAGTGACCTAGTTTAGTGATGCCTAAGTGACATAGTAGGGGCATGGTGGCTCAGCGGGTAAGACGCCAGGCTTGTTGATCGGAAGATTGCAAGTTCGGAGGTTCGAATCCCTAGCCCTGCGTGCGGAGTGAGCTCCCGCACTAGCTCCAGCTCTTGCCAACCTAGCAATTCGAAAGCATGCAAATGCAAGTAGATTAATAGGTACCACTTCGGTGGGTAGGTAACAGCGTTCCGCGCGTGTCATGCAGCCACATGACCATGGAAGCATCTTCGGACAACGCTGGCTCTTTGGATAACAAACGGAGATGAGCACCGGCCCCTAGAGTCGGACATGACTGCACAAATGTGCAGGGGGAACCTTTACCTTTACCTTTAAGTGGCCTAGTGGAAGGCAAAAGGAAGAGGGGCCGACGAAGGGCAAGATGGATGGATGATATTCTGGAGGTGATGGACTCGACCGTGGGGGAGCTGGGGATGGCGACGGCCGACAGGAAGCTCTGGCGTGGGCTGGTCCATGAAGTCACAAAGAGTCGGAAGCGACTGAACGAATAAACAGCAAAGTGACCTGCATAAAGTTTCTTCAGTACTTCTCATTGCAATTTTGCTGGATTATCTATTCTATCAACATAGGGAATCAGGGCCTGTGATTCTGCCAACTGTCTTCTCCATGCAAAGAATAGTTCAGTGCAGTAGACATGCTGCAAGCACATGACAGCCAACCAAACCGTATAATGTTCACCACTGTCTGGAATTGCAGGTAAGAAACAGGAATGCGGGGTGTACAGTGAAGAATAATCTGAAATTGTTTCTGAGGCAGGCAGTACTGCTCCATAAATCTCCACTCCTAAAAGTTAAATAGAATCTGGGTCAGCAGTTTTTAGTGGACACTAAAACAAATTACTGCTCCTACAAGTACTTTGTCTGGGTGACATTTGTCTGAGTGTGTGGATGGCACTCCGTAATATCTCATCGACTTTTATTCTTTTATTTTGTATTTTTCTAAAATGTTTTTTACTGGTGAGCTGCCCAGAGTTGTTGGGAGTTGGGCAGCATACAAATTTAATCAATCAATCAATCAATCTTCAGGAAAAATATCTAGCATTTAATTAGTATTTGGACAAAATAGTTGCAATTTATCAGTGGTCGGTGTTCTTTACCTAGCTTAGCTTTTCAAAATCAGCCAGGATTGGCCAAGTAAATACTAATTTGAAGACTATCAAGACAGGAGAGCCAAAAATCAGGAAGGGTCTGGTAGTATCTTTTTGAGCTAACATACAGTATTTTCTTCAAAGGCATAAGGGGAGGAATGGGAGGAAAACACAGGTGCAGATGCAGATGCAGGTTATATGTGAGACAGATTACAAGTACCTTGTCAATTAACAATGGTAATGTGTTAAAAACCCATTGTGTTTGCTGAGACCTTTGAATATGTGTGAGCACAGCACTCTCTTGTACATTTGTGCAATGGTCACTTTGAGGTCTGCTATGAAGGGTCCTGAGAGGCTGAAATGGTCTGATGTTACTTTGTACATTAATTCTTTTGTGTAGTATCTGCCTTCCCATTCCCACCTCACCCCATCTTCAGCCCTACATGTCTTTATTTATATATATATATATATATATATATATATATATATATATATTTATACCCCGCCTATCCCCTCCCTAACGGAGGACTCTAGGCAGGTTACATACACATATACATTTCATGTTATACATTTCATATTATACATTTTCAATTTAACCGCGTGCTAAGAGAAGGGGTAAGGGAACCGACTCTTCCGAGGCTACTTGGACTACAAGCCCCACAATGCCTTGCGTCGGAGCCGGCTGCCGACGTCCTGTAGATGAAGCTGCTTTTTCCGGGATCCATCGTAGCCACCGCCGTTCCAAAGATCTTCCGTTTGGTGGGCGACCCCCGACAGACGCCAGCAATTTTACCCACTTAAGGTGGTACCCATTTATCTACTCGCAAAGCTTTCGAACTGTTGGGTTGACAGGAGCTGGGACGAGCAACGAGAGCTCACCTCGTTGCGTGGGGATTCGAACTGCCGACCTTCCGATCCATCCACCTTCCGATCGGCAGTCTACAGCTCAGCGGTTTAACCCGCTGAGCCACCGCGTCTTTGCACCTGATTAAATGAGCCACAGCTCACAAAAGCTTATGCCTTTGAATAAAAATTGGAAAAGGTGTTACCAGAGTCCTGATTTTTGTCTACCATATGCTACCATGGGTTCTCCTTCTACAAGATAGGATAGGAAGACTTTTTCAAATGCTGAATGTGATGACTTCACTACACATCTCCCTTTCTTTGTTTCTGTCTTTGTCTCTGTCTCTGTCTTCCTCTCTCTCTCAAACACACACACACAATTCAAGCAGCTTGCTTTTCTTGTGTTTTGGGCTTTAATTAAATAGTGATGTTTGGGTTTTATGGTCAGGCACAACCCTTGTGGTAATAAAGAAGAAAAAAAAAGGAAAAGGAAAAGGAAAAGGAAAAGGGAAGGGGAAAGGGGGAAAGGGGAAGGGGGAAGAGGGAGGAGGGAAGGGGGAAGGGGGAAGAGGAAAGGGAAGGGAAATCTGGTGATCCTGCTGATGATATAGAAAGATGACTGTGAAGTTGAGTATTGAGTCATAAAAATGTAGACACAGGATACAAAGGTCATGTTAGGCACAAGGAAAATGGTTAATTGCTGAGAATTACAGATGACATCATAGTGGGGAAAAATCTAAAAATAAAAAAAATTGCTAATACAATGAGACTGGTTCATTAGAGGTGCCATGGGTGCTCCTGGTCAATGCTTTTCAGATTGGGAGTATCAGACTTTCATTGACAATGGTGATTTTTATCAAACCCTATTCAGATGGCAGGCCAGTTTGTTTCTGGAAAGCTAAGCAAGTTCAGCCTAGGTTAGTACTTGGATGGGGGAACTACCTGGGAACTCCAGTGTTGTAGATTAGATGAGGAAGAAAAATCTCAGAAGACTCTGGCAAACCCTTTCTGTATCATACTAGGAAACTGCAGTAATGTGTTCATAGAAGTCACCAGGAACAGTGTTGGACTTGAAAACAATTTTCCTTAATATTCAGATCCCTCTGAGACCCAGTGATAGAGCCTGTTATTAAGGTCCAAAATCATCACAATTTACTCTTTCTGCTTGGCAGATCACCTAAAGGGAAAAGGCAGGCACTAGTATACTGGTCCATCCATTAGCCAGCCAACAAGGCTTGATTTCCCTGCAAGAATGGGGAGGGCAAGATACAGGTCTTGCAGTGGCCAGAGTCTGCACTTAGGACTAGCCCAGTCCCATTGCCAACCCACAGCAATCCATACTGGAATTTCTGAAATTATCTTAAGAAACAACTGGCACTAGCTTGGGAGACAAGCAGCTTAGGACACAGTGCAGAATTTCTCTTAGTGTCAGAGGGTTCTAGATGCTGCATCATGACCAGATGCTAGAAATCATTCCCTAGGGTCTGAAGACTGTAAGAGGCTAGATATGTATGGGTTAGCAAAACAAGACTTGTGAATTATTCTGGATGCAGGTTTATAGTATGTGATTTAATTCTAAAACTCAAATTATCCATATATAGCATCTTTGATGGGGACAGGTCTTCCGGATTTCCTTCGCAAGAACTTTTTGGTCATCCTGATTGCTGACTGACTGAGGGGTGGATGAGGGAAGGAAGGCAATCCTGCACCCAGAGTCGCTGGGAGTTGGGCGGCATATAAATGTAATGAATGAATGAATGAATGAATGAATGAATGAATGAAATAAATAAATAAATAAATAAATAAATAAATCTCCAGTGGTAATCAGTGTATTCTTCTCAGTTGGGCATTAAAGATACACTTCAGTATTCTTCCTCTTCTACATGGAGATCCAGTTACAAAAGTTGCTATTGAGAACTATAACATAGCCCAATGGTATTTATGGAAAGGAGTACGACAAGGCTGTATATTATCACCCTGCTTATTTAACTTATATGCAGAGTACATCATGAGAAATGCCGGGCTGGATGAATCACAAGCCGGAGTTAAGATTGCCGGGAGAAATATCAACAACCTCAGATATGCAGACGATACCACCCTAATGGCAGGAAGTGAAGAGGAACTAAAGAGCCTCTTGATGAGGGTGAAAGAGGAGAGTGCAAAAGCTGGCTTGAAACTCAACATTAAAAAAACCCAGATCATGGCATCTGGTCCCATCACTTCCTGGCAAATAGAAGGGGAAGAAATGGAAGCAGTGACAGATTTTATTTTCTTGGGCTCCAAGATCACCGCAGACGGTGACTGCAGCCATGAAATTAAAAGACGCTTGCTCCTTGGAAGGAAAGCTATGGCAAACCTAGACAGCATATTAAAAAGCAGAGACATCACCTTGCCGACAAAGGTCCGTATAGTTAAAGCTATGGTTTTTCCAGTAGCAATGTATGGCTGTGAGAGTTGGACCATAAGGAAGGCTGAGCGCCGAAGAATTGATGCTTTCGAGCTGTGGTGCTGGAGAAGACTCTTGAGAGTCCCTTGGACTGCAAGGAGGTCAAACCAGTCAATCCTAAAGGAAACCAACCCTGACTGCTCATTGGAAGGACAGATGCTGAAGCTGAAGCTCAAATACTTTGGCCACCTAATGAGAAGAGAGGACTCACTGGAAAAGACCCTGATGCTGGGAAAGACTGAGGGCAAAAGGAGAAGGGGACGGCAGAGGATGAGATGGTTAGATAGCATCACCGATGTAATGAACATGAATTTGAGTAAACTCCGAGAGACAGTGGAGGACAGGAAGGCCTGGCGTGCTATGGTCCATGAGGTCACGAAGAGTCGGACACGACTGAACGACTGAACAACAACAACAACAACATTTATGCTCTGGGATAGCTTAATGATCCATTATGGCTCCTATATTGTTTAATATACATCACTTGTGATGTATATGTATATGTATATGTATATGTATATGTATATGTATATGTATATGTATATGTATATGTATATGTATATGTATATGTATATCGAGAGAGAGAGAGAGAGATCCTGTATACAACAGTTTATAATATTATTATTTTTTATTTATTTATTAAATTTCTATCACCGCCCATCTTCCCCCAAATATTATGCATTGCTGAAGCATTTTGCACTGACTGAACTTTCTGGATCCTGCTCAAGGGCAGCCCCATATGTAGGAAGCCACTAAATGACATCTCTAGTACCTGCAATGGTGTATCATTAATATGCTGGCACATTGTCTTTTCTAGTTATTTCTTCTTGATGAGTAATTTGAGACAATGTTGATCTGGGAGTACTACTGGACTGGACTAAGTTAATATATGGAAACTTAGTCTTGCCAAATGAAACATATGTTGGTGAAGAATTCATCTGCCCAGAGCAGTAGATCTGAGGTAGATTACATTCCCTCCAGCCAATCTAGATCCCAATCTAGATTCCAATCTGTGAACATTCATATTTATAACTTGAGTTCAAGTAACCTCAGTGACATAAAGGGCTTTCAATTAATTGAGGAAGATATGCTGGTTATGAAACTTCTGGGATAAAGAACATCTCTGATAGGTCCTGGGATGGATTAGACCAGACATTTTATACTCCGCTCTCACAAGTCATTGCCATTAACTACGTTGGCTAGGGCTGATAAAGTTGAAAGCGAAGCATCTGGACACCATCAGGTTGCCAAAATGCTCTTCCATTGATGATTATTTTTAAAACTGTAATTAGTCCAGAATACTGGAAAAACAAGGAGCAGGTGAAGAGATTATTGGACACCTTCACTGAAACATTGGCTTCCAATGTACTACTAAGCTCAAGTGCTGTTATTAACATTTAAAGCTGTGCACAAATATCTACTGGACCACGCTTTTCTAGCTATATCTAACCGTATTTGAAGACTATTATCTCTGGGGGTCTCCATTGTTTGAAATGAGGCAGGGTGAATCTTTTTACTTCTCTCTTCCTAGGGAGGCCTGTCTTTCTAGAAAATTCTTGTAAGAATCATTAATGTCCTATTTGTTTGTTGGTATAAATGACTCTGAGGGGCATGGTGGCTCAGTGGGTAAGATGCCAGGCTTGTTGATCGGAAGATCACAAGTTCAGAGGTTCACTCCAGGCTTGGCTGCCAGCTCAACCAGTCAGATTTCTCAGAGAAGCTGAGAACTGACTGAATTTTCCTTGCTTGCAGTGGATTGCAGAAGTTGTGGACCACTGAAGTTTTTTCCCCTGGAGAAGGGGAGACCAGAAGATTACTCGTGGGGCCATTGGAATTGCCTACCCTTGTTTTTTCTGTAGTTTTCTGCCGTGGAAAGAACAGGGTAAGTGCAAGGGAAATGGCCGAAAGATATCTGGCTCTCGCAGGGAAAACAAGTCTCTTTGAAGAGACACAAGAGTGTCCAGCCGCTTTTAGATCACTTTAGGAATGTTTTTTTTAGATTAGAATATTTTTGAAATCTAAGATCTATCTTTTGGACTTTGTTGAAAATGTTGGCTAATTTTGTGCTTTCTTTGCTATAACTGATTCTGGTGGAAGTTTGATGGATTCTATATTTGCAACATATGAAACGTCTGAATTTTTTTTACCTTTCTTTTGTATTAGAGGGATTTAAGAGACTTTGTTTGTAATTCTTCGTTTGATAAACTAATTGACAATCTACTTTTTGAGAAACTGTCTGTTTGGATTAATCAGCCTGCAGTTTGAAGAACAAAAGCACAGGGGAACATCTGTAAATTCCTTTTTCCTTTTTCTTTCTATATTCCTATAGAGTGGATTTTGTTTTACTTGGAATTTATATTTTATTTCCCCTTTTATAAACTGTTTGAAATATTGCTCCCTCCTGTACTTTGGATTATTGGAATGTTTTTTTTAATTTCACTTGATAGACTTTGTTGATAATATTCCATGAACAGACCAACTTTTGTTTTGACTAGAAAAATCTGAAGGTCATAGAAGTGAGATGGTTTTTGCAGCTGCAATTCTACTTCTTTCAGGGATTAGAAGGTCACTGGAATTATTATTGATATCTTTGCAAGACCAAGAGAAAGAAAAACAAAAAATAGAATCTGAAACAGGAAAGAAAAACGTTTTTGAAATAGAAGAGAAACAGGAGGAGGAAATTTTGGATGTATTGGCTCAGAAAAACATTCGGAAGGCTATACATTATAATTTTGATATAAAAATGTTATGGTTGTGGAGACAGGGAGAAAATCTGAGTATGCAATTGGATAGATACTGTGAAATACAAATTGCTCTGATACTCTATATGAGACATAGAAAAAAGCAGGCTGTATATTGTAAACTTGACTTTGCATATTATGAACTTGGCATAACCTAAACAGAAGATTCAGTATTATGATTGGGATATAAGGTTAATGAAAAAAATTGATTTGGATTGTATACTTGCGAACTTGCCATTGAGTATAAGTGATATTCTAAATATAAGATATAAGGCTAAACACAAATATAAGTTGATATTATAGATTATTGTTTAAGATAATGATATGATGAGATGGTGTATATTGCGAATTTGCCATTGAGTATATATTATGTATTAAGTTAAGTATTATGTTAGGTTATGTATTAATGGAATATATAATCATAATATGAATAGAATATATTGTAGTTTATTAGAAGTACATAAGGCTTTTATTTGTTATACTAATTGGACTTTATGGAAGAGATAAAAATGCACTAATGAACATTCAACACTTAATTACTACTTCAAAGAGTGGAAGCCAAAGATGGATTATTGGGAGATAGTAAGAAAGGTGAAACCCATATGAAGATCAGAAGATTGGATTATAGAAATTAAAAGACATATGACAAAGAAAAGTTCCTGTGTATTATATGAAGGACTAACATTTAAAATTAATTATTGTACCTTAAGTTCAAAGATAGATTGGAGGACATCTATTTTCTATACTTTCTTTGTTTGTTATTTTTCAACTTCACTTTTTCTTTACCCTTTTTTCTTATTTTGTATTTCTATTCTATTTCTTTTCTTTATTCTAACTTTTAACATGTATTGTAAAACTTAATAAAATTATTATAAAAAAAACCACAAGTTCGGAGGTTCGAATCCCTAGCCCCGCGTGACGGAGTGAGCTCCCGCACTAGCTCCAGCTC
This sequence comes from Charina bottae, assembly GCA_023362775.1. Taxonomy (NCBI): domain Eukaryota; kingdom Metazoa; phylum Chordata; class Lepidosauria; order Squamata; family Charinaidae; genus Charina; species Charina bottae. Next base: position 137,728,575 of record JALMGJ010000003.1, read on the forward strand.
TTGCCAACCTAGCAAGTCGAAAGCATGCAAATGCAAGTAGATGAATAGGTACCACTTCGATGGGTAGGTAACAGCGTTCCACGCGTGTCATGCCAGCCACATGACCGCGGAAGCGTCTTCGGACAGCGCTGGCTCTTCAGCTAAGAAACGGAGATGAGCATCGGCCCCTTGAGTTGGACACGACTGCACAAATTTGCAGGGGGAACCTTTACCTTTTACTTAAATGACTCTACTCTAATTTTGATGATGAATGATGGTGATAATCCAACATTAGAATTATCTCCTTCTGAGATATTATTTATTCTGTCCATTGTGGATTTTATTTTATTTTTATTTTATTTTATCTTATTTATACCCCGCCTATCCCCTCCCTAAGTGGAGGGCTCTAGGCGGCTTACAATCAATCATCATACATATATTATTTATACAATCAGATTCTAATTACCCGCGCGGTTAGGGAAGGGGTGGGGGAACCGGCTCTTCAATCGCAGGTCGGACTACATGTCCCAGGAACCTTTGCTTCAGAGCCGGCTGCTGACGTCCAGGAAGTTGATGTTTTTCGGGCTCCGCCGTCCTCTGCTGTCCTCCATCACCATCCACGGGAACCAGCTTCTTCTCGGTCCGAGGGCGACCCTCCGAAAAGGATGCCAGCAAATTGGCCCACGTGAGTGGTCCCCATTTATCTACTTGCAGGGCTTTCGATCAGCTGGGTGGGCTGGAGCTGGGGCTAGTGACGGGCACTCACCCCGCCATGCGGATTCGAACTGCCGACGTTATGGTTGGCAGACTAACGGCTCAGCGGTTTAACCCGCTGAGCCACCGCGCCCCGGATTTTGTCCATTGTCCATCACATTTGGGCAATCCAGAAGAAAATGCTGCCATTTCTCCTGGCCAAAATGCTTTGGGATGAAGCTACATCTGGGCATTCCAGAAAAATGAAATGTGGTTTCAGGAACACAACTGTTGAAGTCCGCAACTGACATCAGCTGGAGTGAAGAAACAAAGCAACATAAAGGACAACATGAAAATGAGTATTACCAGAGTAACACACTGGATGCATATTTGATTAATGGATGACATGGCCATTCAGGCCTTAAGAAGTAAGAAAATGACATTATCAAATATTTTTTAATAATGCACATGTCTAGTTGGCTTTTGCTCATCTATTCCTTCCCACACTTCTGCCAAGCTGAAAGGAGAGGCTCCATAGCTGAGTAATCTCCTTTAAAAATCTCATTTTATTTCATAAGCATATAATTTTGTTTACTAAAACAAGAGAGTAAAGCTATCATCAAGTCGCCATTTCTTGGCTGAAGTCAAAATTGTATTCCTACTGATGGATCAACATGATGTCCTTTAAAAGTTCATTCTGTTCCAGCTGCTATAGTAATGTTTATCTTGAGCACCTAATTATACAGTGTATCCTGCATCTGGAGAGCTGGTTTGATGTTATTATAGTTTCCCAGAGACAAAACAAAAATATTGGTTTAAACTTATCCATTGAACAAAGAATGGGAACCTTTTATATTGATGATTGATGAAAACCCAGGAATTAGAATTAATTACTTCCCCCTCCTCCATCCATGGAATACTAAGGCTTGATTATCAATTGCCTTCTAATGGAAATTGCTTGGTCACCAAGATATCAGAACTTAATGAACCAACAAGCCATTTCTGGACTGAGTAATGAATATCCTGTAGTAATTTTTGAATTAATGAAGAATGGTCTATTCATTAGGCATAGAAAGAGCTGTTCCTTATGGCTGTTTCATAGTTTAGGTAAGTTCTGGAAAAAATCTATCCAAATTTAAGTCTAATTTCTGAAAGCATCTTAAATTTTAGGAGTTCTGGAACTCAAAGACCATATGAAAAGTAGGAATGTAAAGCTTGGTGATAGTTGCATGTTGCAGTCCAGTGAATTATGATAATGGAAGAACTAGAGATGAATTTTGAGGAAAATTAAGCAACAATATAAATAAATGGTTGTAGGGGGAAATATTCTGCTGGTGACATGAATGGTTGGGATGAGAACAAGATGAGAAATACAGGAAAAGTGATTGGAGCCTTCAGAGTCAGAAGTATAATGGTTAAAGTATCTATTTAGAAAAAAAGTCTATTTATATATACATGTAATAAAAGGAATGAATATAAGTGATCTGATTGTTTATGATGAAAGAGTGATGGGAAAAGTTCTGAAAGTGGAATGCATAATTTGATGGCTGTTGTAGGTCTTCCGGGCTGTGTGGCCGTGTTCTGGAAGTTGTGGTTCCTAACGTTTCGCCAGCATCTGTGGCCGGCATCTTCAGAGGGCAGGAGCACAGACAGAAGCGATCTCTCTGTGCCCAGGTAGAGTGGCAATGTTTGTTTTCTATTTATAGAGCTAAGTTATAGGAGATTAGGTGGGTTTTTTTGTTGTGTTGAAATGTTAACGAGTGGCTGCTGAGCGTGATTAGCATGTTCATTGTGAGAAGTATTCCCATGTCCTGGTGGTTGAGTTGAGTTCGTTGACCTTTCGCAGGCTGTGTTTTTCAAGACTGGTAGCCAGGTTTTGCTAATTTTTAGACTTTCTTTTTTTTATTGTAACTGTGCTGGTGTTTGTGAATTTCAGTGGCTTCCCTGTATAATCTGGTGTAGTGGCTTTTGGTGTTGTCCAATATTTCTGTGTTTTCAAATAGGATTTTGTGTCCTGTTTGCTTGAGAGCATGTTCAGCTACTGAAGCAAGCAAGCAAGCAAGCAACAACTTTATTGATTAGTCTTACGACCATATCAAAGATAAAATAAGATAACAAGAATACAATACAATTCAATTTAACTGATAAAATTGATAAAAATACACCAAAATAGGAAATAAGATAATTGAATAACCTGAAATAATAATAAATACAATACATGTATATCTAATCAGAATTCAAATGAGTTCATCACCCCTACATGGCACTCCAATCTTTTCCATATAATGGGCTGGTTTCTCTTCAGATCGTATAAATCTTTCGCCTTTTACTGAAGATTTTTCAGTAAACCCCCCCCCCCTAATCTCCTATAACTTAGCTCTATAAATAGAAAACAAACATTGCCACTCTACCTGGGCACAGAGAGATCACTTTTGTCTGTTCTCCAGCCATCGAACTCTGGCCGTGAAAGCCTTCGACAATACATTGAATGCATAATTTCTTGGCAGTATCAAGAGTACTACAAAGATTGAGGTGGATATAAATCTCATTCATTCATAAACAAATACAATATTGGGAAAGATAGATTCAGTCTACTGTTACCTCTCACTTGCTAACATTCAACACACTGTGCATTTGGTTCATCATTCTTCCCAGTCCATGTAAAACCAAAGTTGATAAAGCTCTAATCATATCTCCCTTGATGATGCACACATGCATACACAGAATTACTGTCTGCAATGTGGAAAGTGAAGAGGGTGGGAGGGTCTCACCATGATTGCTCTTGTGCCACTACAGTAAGCAAGTTAGACATGTTTGCCATAGTTTGGGATCAGGCAGGGAGTTGGGTTTTGTGTGTGTGTGTGTGTGTGTGTGTGTGCGCGCGCGCGCATGTGCATGTGGCAAGGGAAAGGCAGCCAGTCACCTCCTGTGTGCAGCAGTTGCAAATACTGATGACAACAAACATTGGGTTTTTTTAAATAAGAACTTTATTAATTTTCAAAGTATAATTAAAATACAAAATATAGAATATAGAAAATCTAGAATATAGAACTAAAGAAAAAAGAAAAAACTATAAAAATGCAAAACAGACAGAAAGCAGAAACAGAAAGTGACTTCCGACTTTCTCCAATACAGATATAAATAAGTTTACAAATATAGTCTCTTACCATTAGTTAAACCTTAGTAACATTATTTCTACAAAACAAACCATTTAATCACTAAAACCCAAAATCAAAGCTTCATTTTTTTCTGACACAAGCAAGTGGTCTTAAAGTGGTTGCCAAGTACAAATAAATCCAGAAACAGTATTTTCTCTTATTAACGTTGTTAACTTAGCCATTTGGGCCAGCTCTATCAGTTTAATAATCCAATCCTCCACTGTAGGTATTTGTGACAACAAACATTGGTTATGTGTAGCCAGTGAGAGGGGAAGAGGAAAGGCAGCATAAAGGCATGACTGACTGTCTCCATCACCAGTACATTTAATTTTTTTCCATTAGTCTCTCATGGGACACAGTCAACTCCTCCCTGAACCCTAAAGTTCCATGGAACCTAGTTCAAAAAGCTCCATATTCTAAAATTGATTAGCCTCCCAAAAGAAGGGAATGGAAAGTGAGTGTAAGGAAAAGGTATGTGAGCTGCTTGGAACAGAGTGAAAAGAATTATGTGACCAAATTCCACTGTTATACAATGCAGGTAAAGCATACATGGGAATAAATGACATGCTTAATGAAAGATTCAACACTAAGCAAGGAGTAAGTTGAAGATGAGTGATGTCCCCTTGGTTGTTTACTCTATTTATGGATAAATGCATAAGGAATGCTTGTGGTGACACTAGAGCTGTCTTGGATGGGAACCTGAATATATGTGTACTTTGGTAGACAGATGAATGCAATGTGAGAGTGTGCAAGATTTGCAGTAAATGTTAGATAGATTGTAATGCTCCATACAGTGGCTCCCCATAAGGAGACTTTAAGACAGTGATCTCCAGCAGGTTTTAGAGCTCTGGTTGCTGAGGGAAAGCCATTTCTGCCTAAGCTGCAGTTCGGCACCTTAAAAAAGACACTGGGTTCGCCCACTTCCTTTTTTAATCACTTCTGGAAATTACTTGTTAAGAGCTTTTTGGATATTAAGAACCTTCAGAAAGGCAAGTTTCATTACACTGGGTGAGTTTCCTTCAATCCTTGGCGAAAGAAGTTTTATGCAAGTTTAAGGACTTAATCTTTTTTATTTTGAAATAAACAGCAAAAGGGTGATTAGAATGTTGATTTTGGAAAGTTATAAACAGACTAAGGAGCCAGATGGATTTTAAATAAGGTTTTGAAATTAACTACAAGAATCCTTCCTTTGGGTTGTTTAAAATTCTATTCAAAATCTATGAAGATTTTGAAACTAAGTGTAAGAAATCTTTCAATGGGAAAATGTTGTTGATTAGAAAAAACATGTTAAAATGGGACTTTGAAGGTTGGACACTAGAGGAAACCAGAAAGAACTAAAGATTATAACTAAAGGAGAAGAGACCCACTACTACAGAATGGAGCAAAATATTCTGACTTTGGAAGAATTCAAGGATATTTGGGAACAATGCACTCAGAAGTTACTTTTAAGATTCTTATCATAAAAATAGATTTAAAAGAGGTGATAGAAGAAGAGAAGACTGAGGCTGAGGCTGTTTCAAAAGTGGATATGAAAATGTCATGTTACAAGAATGATATGGAAAAAGATGTTACACTGGATTTACAAATGAAACCAGCTGATGTCTTGATAATTAAAAAGGACATACAAATAACAAACCAGAAGAGTGTCTTGGATAACTTTCTTATCTTGCATTTACAAAAGAGATCTGTTAGACTTATGAAGGAATTTCTGAGAAGAGATAAAGAGAAAATGAAAAGAAATCAACTTTTGGGACACTATTTAAAGGGATTAAGGATCAAGATTCTTAAAAGCAAAGGGAAAGAATATAAAGTTGGTTTATTTGATCAAGGTTAAAATATATATGTTGTTGTTTCTGGTAGCTCTTAATGAATTTTTTTAACCAGGACCAAGTGACGAGGCTTTAAAGATTTGTTTATAGATAAGAGATAAGATATGGGAAGGAGAGATCTTTTGTTGTAGTATCAGAGAAGATGATAAGTTACTGAAATTGTACTTGTCTTGATGAAGTGGGAAAGTCACTTCTTTATATATCTCTTTCCTTTTTCCTTTTTAAATTTTTTTCTCTGCACTTTCTATTTCTCTTTTTATTTTTTATATATTTTAGTTTGTATTAGTTTTTTTATTTGTATCTGTAAACTTTAATAAAAATTATTATTAAAAATTGTATAATTTAATGAGGAACATGGATCTGAAAATTGATTTATCAATGACCAATGTAGTTGTGTTTGACTGGAAAAATGGACTAAATATACATAAATAGTGAAAAACTAGAGCATGTAGATCAATTTCTGTTCCTTGTTGAATGATTACTATGGATGGGCAAATGCTGGTAGAAAGATAGTAGGTAGTATTTGGTAGGTTGTGAGGAATGTTTGTTGGAAGAAGTGTGTATTATAAGAGTGTGTTTCTGCCACTTTGTTATATGGGAAAGTTGGACAACTCAGAAATAAAGTAGGTTGAATGCGGTGGGAATGAGGTACTGAAGTACTTTGTGTAGTAAAACAAGAAGACATAGAATTGAGAAAGAATGGGTGTTGAATGAATGGGAATTAAATACAACCAGAAGTAAATAATACAAAAGAAATATATTAAAATGTTTAATTTTATAAAAACACTGAAGAATAAATCACAAAACAAATAAAGGATAGAATAATTTATGGGCCAAGGGAAAGGGAAAGATCAAGAATGTTATAATTGGATGTATGAGATCCTCATAAAGAGAAAGATGAGAAGTTTAAAGAACAAAAGGCAGCATATAAAGTAGTGTATCAGGATTGTGGAAGTAAAAATGGATTAAAAGGATAGAAAGATATGGAGAGGTACTGAATAATGCTGTTGTAAACTAATTTTAGCTATGTTTCTTTTTTTTCTTATGCCTTTAATTATGTTAACATTTTGGACTCCTTTTATGTGCATCAGTTTGCATACCTCAAAATTGAACTTTATGATGCATCTGTATGTATTTATGAATGTATTACTGGGATGTAAGAGAAAAGGTAGATTACTTATTAAACTAGACTATGTTTCTAACTAACCCAATCTTCCTTAACCCAATGTCCTTTATCTGGGAAATATGGGAATTGTATTGTACATTATAGAGAGCCAGTTTGGTGTAATGGTTAAGGCAACAGGCTAGAACCTGGGAGATTGTGAATTCTTCTCCCTCATTAGGCACAAAGCCAGCTGGGTAACCTTGGGCCAATCACTCTCTCTCAGCCTGAGGAAGGAGGCAATGGCAAGCCAGTTCTGAAATCTTGCCAAGAAAACTGCAGGGACTTGTGCAATACTGACTCGAAGGCACACACACACATTGTACATTATTCAAACACATGTGGAGAAAGACAGCCAGCACAGTCTACTCTACCTGGTGATAATATTATGAGGAATTAAGGAAGAAGTTTCCTTAGGATGACCATTGTTATATCACCCTCCCCTGCAAAAAAGGGGGGTTCGAACACATTGCCAAACAAAAGAGGTCACAATATGTTCTCTTTTGATCTTAACTAGCATCCTGCCTTATCAATGAGTTCATATAGAGGACTGTTCTCTGTCGTGTAAGACCTGTAGTTTGGCAGAAGTTGCAGAGATACCCAGACAGGTACTAGTCTCTCACAAACAGAGGTTCCAGGAGAATTAATAAAATTGATGGCCTTCCACTGAGTTCCTGCATGCCTCCAGCATCATTTTGAAAGTTTGGGGTTAACCAGTTTTGTGGTAACAATGGATCTTCTCCAGCTCTTCCCTCAATGGATTGTGGCCTTCCTTTTTTTTTTTTTTTTTTTGGTAGACTTTGACATACAGTACTTTGCTTTCAGGGTCCCTTCAACACTGAAATCATATTCTGATTCTCTACAGAACACCAGATGAAGGAAGAAAGGGTTGCCAGTCAAGAAATCTTTCAAAAAGATCACCTTCTGTGAAAAGCAAACAGTAGTCTTTACATCCACCTGACTATTATAAAGAGGATGGGAGCAGGGATGACTTATTTATTTTGGCAACAGTAAAAGGAAATGGGTAGATAAAACAAACTCTTTAATTCGTGGGCCCTTACTCATAGGTTTCCCGTCAAGCATGGTTTCCTCTTTATTTAGAATCAATACTAAGTAAGGAAAGTATAAATATATAAATCGAAAGCTCTTTTTCTGTGGGCGTTTGGTGGCCAAAGTAAATGGCCTGAGGTTTCGAAAGGCCATGTGCATTCATTTTGCATTTGCTCAAAGATTCATGAGAGTTTTTTTTTAAGTTCTATATTATCCCTAGAAGAACATATTTCAGGATTATTCAAGGAAGAAAGATTTTTAAAATTGAAAGTGCAATTTATAAAGGGAAGATGATAATTTATGGCAGAAATTGTAAAAAGGTCACATATACCTATGTTCAGTTTGTGTTCAGCAAAATCCACCATTCTGTGAATTTCCTGGGTGTTTAGCTCATACTTGCCAATTGTTAGGGGATATGAACATGCATAGCGTGATGAACAGTGAACAATGTTCTTCAACCAGGCATCATCCAGGCGTGTTGGGACCATCACTCTTAGAATGTCCAGCCAACAATCCCAACTCATCTAAAGGGTACCAGCTTGGGGAAGGCTATTGTAAGTACATCATGCAATTATTTTTAGTTGACAGGGAAGAGGGAGATCCCACATCTGCCCAAACACCCAGTTTTTCTGAAAGTAATGACATGACTGCAAGTTCAGCTGCACTGCATCGGATTGGCTTTGCAAGCCATGCCCAATGGAGGACCCTATACTTTGCTCTCACCTGATGCAGTTTGCAGTCTGCAGTGTGGTAGGCAAGGGCTATGGCAGAAGACCGCATGGTGTTCTGGGTGCAAAAATATGGAGACAAAAAGAAAAAAAAATCACAGCTGCAAAGGATGTCAGGAAGTAGCACACTGAAGAATTTATTAATGCTACTGCTGCTTTGCTATCAATGATCAGAAGTTCATGAGGAGGTATACAGTTGGGGTAGTGGTGTTCCTTGCATATGATAGATCTCACTGTCCTGCACTTCTTTTCTCAGCTATATCAAGACGTTGTCCTTAGGACCATTCAATCAGTTATTTTGCCCATGGTAAAACTTAATGGTTGCCATTGTCTTCTTCATTTCAAGTTCTCAATCACTCTGGAAATACCTGCCATGCGTTTGTTTCACAACTGACAAAGGAAAACATGGGACAGATCTAGACAAACCTTTTATCCCATCAATGAGGCACCTGCCTTGTTTGTGAAACACACAATGTATCCTGCAAACCACCATTTGGCTATTACTTCCATTCTAATGTAACAGGTTCTGGGATGATGCTGCCCTCCATGTGCCATTGAGTACATGGTGTTTTAAAACTTTGATATTGTCACTTTTACTTACAAGAGTGGTCCAAAGTCTAGCTGGTTGGAAGGGTAGACAAGCTGAACTTGCCTGCCCACAAATGGGGCTGGATCAGAACATAACTACGAGTGGAAAAAGAAACATATTCACTTAGCACAACTGAAGCTAGCAAAGGTTCATTTTTAGAAAAAGAGACACTAGAAAGTAATAAGCTGGGAATGGAGAATTGGAGAGGGATTTGCAGGCAGATAGTTGGTCTCTAAATATTTTTCCCAGTTACTTTCCATTATGTAGTAAAGATGTTGGAAAGATCTGGAAAGTTAAAATATTTGCATTTATTTGGTGACTCAGAAGTGCACATATAATTAATAGGACATAAATAAAAAGACAGGGTAGTAACTGGAAGCCACACTGCTATAGGTTGCAAAATACACATGATTCACAACTCCTATTTTCCCTCAATATACATGTTGTTGCATTTGGAGTACACCCATAGTAAATACTTTGTCCATTCAGCACCAACTGGATTAGCCATAAATACTGCCACTGCAGTGTCTCACCCAACAAACAGCTTCTAGTACAGATCTGGTTAAAATAATCCATGCCACCAGTTCTCCTGAGAGACTAGCTCCATCTGACTCCCATTATTAACTGAAATCAGCCCTTCTATCTGGAGAGAGGGAGGGAGGGGGGAAGGAGAACCCACTCAGTTGGCTCTGTTGAAAAATCCATGTCCATTAAGGTCTTGCTCATCCTTAACAGTTATCATTCATGCTGGTCATTATAGTAACATTTTATATTTAAGAATTGATATCTTATGTTCTATTTTCCCTTCCTTCTTTCCCTTTTTATCCTTTTCCTCCTTTGGTGCCATGTTGTTTAGATTAGAAGCGAACAGAGGCTAATTGCAACCAACTCATAAACAGCTTGGTGATGTGCAATAAAGTAGCAAGGATTTCTGATTCACAGTTGCTTCTCTCCCATCTTAACATGAATTAAATCTGGAGGCCAGAATGTGGAATGTTCAATTCTGAACAGTAATTCAGTTCACAACAAATTTTTGCACTCCATTTTTAAATGTTTATTTGAAAGGGATTTTGCATGGGTTCTGACTGACAGAACTTAGGGATTCTGGTTAGGAAACAAAAGGTAGTTTCCACAAACTTGGGATACTTCAAGATGACCACTCTTCCGACTACTAACTCTTCTGAGTGTAATTCAACATGTACCCAAGATTAATCCAGGCTGTTTTGACTATTTTGAGCTCTATTTGGAATCAGTGCACTGAACAGAGACATGTTTACATGTTTGCACATATACGGGGCTCACAGAGAGTCACCAGTCAAATGATATTTGTATGATATCTCTGTAGCAAACAGCTGAGCAGTTAGAACTGTCGCTCAAAAGAACATTTTTGCTGGTCTGTAACTGAGTTTCTCACCCCACTCTACTCTGGTCTATACATAACACCCATCTCTTTTTCCTCTTCACAATTATAAAAGATAATATATTATTTATGTTCCACCATATTTCTATGCTTTGCCATAGACATGTTGTTTGTTGTTATAAATCTTAGTACGTTGTGTTGTTTCAATACATTGATGTTTGCATAGTATGTTTAAAAATTATTAACGTTCTATTATTTAGATAACTTATAATATTGAGAATAGAAAAGAGAAAGAAAAAAATATTCTACCAGGGTTAATTACAATTTAGGGTGTCAATAATGCAAGCATAGAATTATTTGGCTTTTTCATCCAAAGTTGAGTATAACATTGAAAAAGAACTACTATAACTCACATCAAAATAATTGTTAGATACTAGAGGTTTTAATCTTAAGCTGATTACTCATTAAATTATCTCTTGTATTGTTACTTTGTGTGTGTGTGTGTGTATTACACATGTGAATAAAGGGAAAACAAATTTAACAGATGATGATGATGATGATGATGATGATGATGACGATGATGATGATGATGATGGGGGGTTTGGGCTTCTTTACCTACTGTACCTGTCAGTAAGATGCTTCAAAGGATGCCAGGAAATGGGAACTGGAGTGAGTCAAGAATCTCTCTGATGAGAAGAGAAACTGCCCCTTCTGTCCAAGAGGGCAAGCACTGGCATCTCTGAAGTGCCATTCCCTGCCTTGAAAGGACCTTTCCAAATAAAGGATTCATACAGAGATATATTGAAACTGCCCACAACTGCACATGCCTCATTATGGCATCATGTGATCGGTGGTGACTCAGTTTGCACAAGTCCCTGGATTGCACCCTCACCTTGAAGATTTCTTGAATCCTGCCCAGTTGTGTTTTACAATACAGGTTGGGGACAGGATTGATGAGCAAAGGAAGGAAGGAAGCTGGTTATGTGTGTTTCTCCCCTCATTGCGTATTAAACAAGCAGAGCATCAAGGGCAAAAAAGATACCACAGGAGAAGCATATTCTCATGGATTTATAGTTTTAATAGCCCCGTTCCCAGCCCTTATCAAGCACCAACCTCTTCCCTCATTCCTAGCCAACATAAATTGTTAGGTGATAACATAAAAGAAGGGTGATATAGTTTTTAAGCCATTGGCCATGTTACCTAGAACTGGTGGAAGGCTCCAGACTGGTGAAGAACGGGATAACAGAAAGCACCCAAATCCACACCAAAAGTCCCATAAATGCAGGGGGCCTGGTGTAAAGCTTGGCATCCTTTATGAGTCACACTCTTGGGAAAGAACAAGGTCCCCTCAGAGTATTTATTTTTCCACAATCACTTTTCTGGGAGACAAAAGGGAGCTGTGACACAGTCATGCTTCACCAAAAGGAGACCAACCTAACAATGTTCTTTGGCTGTTCTAAGCACTAATAGCCACTTGAAAGCATATGGTCAGAATTTCTGAAGAAATTTTAGTTCAAAGGCCAGGACAGGATTGGAGGGGGGCAACAAGAAAAGACATGAGACTGCTAGGCAGAAGGCACAGTTGAGAGCCATGCTTGTCATCTGAGTTAAAAGGAGAAAAAGAAAAATATGTGTGAGGGATGTCACAAAAATAATTTTAAGCCAAACATTTCCTCACTTTCTATAGAGATCAAGAGATGCAATGTGGCAGAACATTAGAGCATTATGGATAATCACAGCAATACTTTCAGAGGTGTGTTTGTGCACTGAACTATAAAGTGTGAAATTGGCAAAGTCCAAGACCTGCACAGGTCCATGAGGACATGCCCCATGAGGATAGGTTGAAGGAACTTGGGATGTCCATTCTGAAGAAAGAAGACTTAGAGGAGACATGCATAAAGGGAACATGTTTACATGTTTGTACCTATACAGGGCTCACTACAGGGAAGATAGTCAAGAACTACTTTCTATGGCCACAGAAACTAGGACCAGAAATAATAGTTATAAGTTACAGTTACCTAGACTTGGTTTAAGTATAGGAAAAAATTCCTGATGGTAAGAGCTGTACAACAGTGGAATAATCTACTTATGGAGGTTGTCGGTTCTCCCTCTCTGGAGGTTTGAAAGAAGAGGCTGGACAGCCACATCTCATGGACAGTTTAATTGGTTCTCCTGCACACTGCAGAAGGTTAGACTAGGGAATCCTTGATGTTCCTTCAATTCTACATTTCTATGATTCTCTGTATGCAGCTGAGCTGCCCTTGTTTTGTTTGCATTAAATCATCCCATGAGCTTTTATGGCTAGGAGTAGATATGAACTTGGTAGAGGGTGGTGTTCTTGCACTTATTCAGGGACAAGGTGGTCAGTCGGTGTGTGAGAGCACTCCCTTTTAAAATGCAATCACCTCTCCATTAGTAATAATAATAGGAATAATAATAATTATTATTTATTAAATTTATATGTCATCTGACTCCCAGCGACTCTGGGCAGTTTACAATTGCTAGAAACATTTAAAAGCAAAGAACAATACAAAAGCACAAAAACAGCACAAGAAAAAAGAACAAAGATGGCAAAGAAAACAAAGCCGGAGGGGAATGAGGAAAAGGAAGAAAGAGGCACCAGTCGTCGTCACCAAAGGCCTGGGTGAAGAGCCATGTCTTCAGGGTTCTTCAAAATACCAGTAGGGTGGGGAGCCATTTGAATCTCGGGGGGAACCTCATTCCAGAGGGCAGGTGCTGCTGCAGAGAAGGTGCACTTCGTGACCTCATGGACCATAGCACGCCAGGCCTTCCTGTCCTCCACTGTCTCCCGGAGTTTACTCAAATTCATGTTTATTACATTGGTGATGCTATCTAACCATCTCATCCTCTGCCATCCCCTTCTCCTTTTGCCTTCAGTCTTTCCCAGCAGATTGAAAATCCTTCCCCTTTTATATATCTGTTGCATGTAAAAGAGTTGGGGTTATAATAATACAATCTCATCACCATCTTGAATTTTTGACTCCCTCATCCTACAGACACCTCTGGACCAACTCCAAGACAAAGCAGAGAGTTTGTTGCACCAACAAATGGGTTTGGTACAGTGCTGAAGGTGGATACTTGGGCACAAACTATTTAGCTGATGTCCACTATGTAACTAAATGTTTCCTAGTCTTCTGAAGGTGTTCCTTTAAAAAAAAAAAAAAAAAAATCTTGGAGCTTTTGTTTCCTACCTGAGACTTTGTTAAATTTGCTGTTACCATAATAATACTGGGGGTCGTTATTTGCATGCAATGGTTCCTTACTCAGTGGAACAGAAAAGAAAAGAAACACATTTATACACACACAAACACGTATTTCCTGCTTCTTTACCTAGAAAACAGCAATATAGAATGGAACAATATTGACTTTGGCTGAAGAGGCTTGGCTACAAGGCCAATACAATGTCTGGTTGGCGTTGTGTGATTTCTTTTCTTTCTTTAATTTCTTATGCATGAATAAATATAATACACTTCTCATTAAAAGAGCATAAATATTAAAAGAAGTATCTTTAACTATCATAAATTATACATAGCAAATATTAAATATTTAGGGTGATTAAATTGATCAAATGCCAGCATGATCAAATACCAACCTCCCAAACCCAGCATACATACACACAACAAAACAAACTCTACACCTTAATAATATTATTTGGTGCAAATAAAGAAAGGAAAGGAAAGAAGGGGAAAGGAAAGAAGGAAAGATCTATTACTAAATAACCAAAGGCCATTTTAAACTCCAGTCCTAATCTGGGATGGAAGTTAACTAAACTCAGTAATCTGCATCTGAGTATCATAACCATCCAGTAAAATTCACAATGACATCAAAGTGACATTGCATGCATCATGATGTTACCTGCCAGATGATGTCATGATACCCTCAACATCACTTGCCTCTCATTGCCTCCTGCAGGTTGTGATGTTGAGTACATTTATAAGATATGTCGAAGATTCTCAGTCATCCAGGTGGAATTGTCTGTAGGTCAGTAGCAACTGGAATTCTTTCTTTTGATTGAAATGTTTTGCTGCTTATCCAAGTAGCTTCTTCAGTCTGGGCAACAGTTGGTGAGGGGACCCCATATATGTCTTCCAGGGTGGCTGTATTGACCTTACACCTGATTGGCTTGTTAATTGGGCAAATTTATAAGACTGCATAAACTCCGGGAGACAGTGGAGGACAGGAAGGCCTGGCGTGCTATGGTCCATGAGGTCACGAAGAGTCGGATACGACTAAACGATTGAACAACAACAACAACAAATAATAGGATTGAGAGCCAGTTTGGTATAGTAGTTAAGGCATCAGGTTAGAAACCAGAAAACTGTGAGTTCTAGTCCCACCTTAGGCACAAAGCCAGCTGGGTGAGCTTGGGCCAACCCCCCTCTCTCAGCCCTAGGAAGAAGGCCACGGCAAAGCACTTCTGAAATCTCGCCAAGAAAACTACAGGGACTTGTCCAGACAGTCACAAGGATTCAAGACTAACTCAAAGGCAAGAGGAGGAGGAGGAGGAGGAGGAGGAGGAGGAGGAGGAGGAGGAGGAGGAGGAGGAGGAGGAGGAGGAGGAAAAATGATAGGATTGCATTGCTCATCAACTACAGTAGGTCCAGCGGTAAAGGAATTGAATAGCAGATGTCCCTCTGCAGTTTAAGTTAAGAACAAAGGGTTGTTATTCCCATGTTTAAGAAATTAGCTATGTCACAGATTAGCTACTGTATGTGACTCCAGGTTGACATAGCTAACAGAACTGAATCAGATCCATCTTAGAACAAAACAGTTTGGATACAGTGGATTCAAAGCTGTCTCTCTTCTCTACCCCTCTAGATTAATGCCTTACTTCAGTACCTTCCTTCAACAACTGCAATGGGAATGTCACCAGCCATAGGACCTTTGCCATCTCATGCTTGATATGGGAAGTCATATAACAATTGACCAATGAGTAAATAATATCCCAGTTCTCTCCATCAAATAACTTCTGAGGGTATGACCTGCATTCAGAATCTTTTCTTAATACACTTACATTACTATAGGATACCGTGGAAAAGAAGCTGATGCTAGGGAAAGTGGAAGGTGAAAGGAAGAGGGGCCGACCAAGGGCAAGATGGATGGATGATATTCTGGAGGTGACAGACTCGACCGTGGGGGAGCTGGGGATGGCGATGGCCAACAGGAAGCTCTGGCATGGGCTGGTCCATGAAGTCACGAAGAGTCGGAAGTGACTGAACAAATAAACAACAAAAATTACTTTTATTGCCATGAATGGAACTTGCTTGGGAGTGATGGCAAAATTAAGACCTTTACATTATTTATATAATATTTATATAATATATAATTTATTTATATATATATATTTATTTATTTATTTTATATATTTATATATATATATATATATATAAATTATATAATAATTTATATAATATAAAAATTTATATAATAATAAATTATTATTATTTATTAAGACCTTTTTTTTTTAAAGGTCTTAATTTTGCCATCACTCCCAAGCAAGTTCCGGTTGTGGAGCTCATTACAGCCACAGAATCGGCCATCCACAACAACCACCTACCTTTTGAGGAAGCAGAACAACTCCGGCTTAAAATATCTGCAGCCCTGTCCAGGGCTCAACCTCCTCCCCCCAACCTTACCGTCCAAGAGAGGAGAGCCCTGACAGCCCTCAGCAAAGATGAAACCATCACCATTTTACCTGCTGACAAAGGAAGATGTACAGTGGTTCTAAACACTGCAGACTACCACAATAAAATTACCTCACTTTTGGAGGATCACCATACATATGAAAAACTGAAAAGAGACCCCACCAACAATTACAAGAAAAAGGTAATAGACAGTTTGAAACAATTGGAACATGATGGCTCCATCGATAGGATTACCTACCACCGTCTGTATCCTGGAGAAGCCATCCCCTGCATCTACGGACTTCCTAAGATCCACAAAGAAGGAACACCCCTCCGACCCATAGTCAGCAGCATTAATTCGGTAACATACAACATTGCCAAACACCTCTCTACCATACTAGCACCTCTAGTTGGACACTCTGAACACCACATCCATAATTCGGAAGAATTTGTTTCCAAAGCAAAGATCCTGAAACTGGTTACAGATGAAACTATGGTCTCCTTTGATGTGTCCTCCCTTTTCACCAGCATCCCCACCACTCATGCTCTATCCGCTGTCAGGAAGAGACTAGAAGAGGACAGCACCCTTGAAAGGAGAAGCCATCTCAACCCAAACCAGATCTGCCAACTTCTGGACCTGTGTCTTAACACCACTTATTTCACATACAGAGGTGACTTTTACAGACAAAAACACGGCTGTGCCACAGGTTCTCCTGTGTCACCCATTGTGGCCAATTTATACATGGAAGAAGTGGAGAAGAAAGCACTCAACACATTCCAGGGAACGGTGCCCACCCACTGGTTTAGGTATGTGGATGACACCTGGGTCAAAATCAAGGCCCAGGAAGTACAGGCCTTCACGGACCATATAAACACTATAGATGCCAACATTAGCTTCACCAGAGAAGACACCAAGGACAACAGACTGGCATTCCTAGACTGTGAAGTCCTCATTGGGACCGGTGGCAAGCTAGAAATAGGGATCTACAGGAAACCCACACACACAGATCAATATCTGATGTTTGACTCCCACCATCCACTGCAGCACAAACTAGGAGTCATCAGGACATTGTCACACAGAGCAGAAACCATCCCCACCTCCATGGATTCCAAAAAGAATGAAAATCAGCACCTGAGAACAGCTCTGAAGGCCTGTGGATATCCAAATTGGGCCTTCACCAAATCTAAATATACCAGACCTAAAACAGCGACAGATAGGGCTGAGACTCAGAGTAAACGAAAGAACCTGGTCATTCCCTACATGGCTGGTGTGTCTGAAAAGATAAAACGGATATTTGGCAAACACCACATAGCTGTATATTTCAAACCCACCAACACACTGAGACAGAGGCTTGTACACCCCAAAGATCAAACTCCAAAACACAAGAAAAGCAATGTAGTTTATGCAATCCAGTGCTGTGAGGAGTGCTCTGAACTCTACATTGGAGAAACCAAACAACTTTTGTACAGGAGGATGGCCCAACACAGGAGAAGTAACACCACAGGACCAGAGTCAGCAGTTTATCTTCATCTAAAGGAAAAAGGACACTCATTTGAGGACATTAATGTTCACATTTTAGACAGAGAAGATAGGTGGTTTGAGAGAGGGGTCAAGGAATCCATTTATGCCAACTTGGAAAATCCTTCCTTGAATAGAGGTGGGGGCCTCAGGCACAATCTTTCTCCCATCTTCCTCCCTGCTTTGTCTTCTGTGCCTAGGAAGATTAAGACCATTTCACAAGCTCAACAGCAGCATGGTGATCTTAACGATCCTCCTTTAGATGATAAAAGGACTTAAAATAACATCTCAATATAACCATGACCTAGCCCCAGGTGTAAGGTCACACAGCTACCTAGAAACATATTTAGGATTCCCTTACCAACTTTGCTCAGACTGAAGAAGCTCCTTGGATAAGGAGCGAAACGTTTTCACTGAGAAAATAGAAATCCAGTTGACATGATTCAAGCTACAGCCTAATCAAGGAACTATTAACTCAGTCAATCATCCAAGCAGCAAACAACCCAATCAAGGAACTACCAAGGAGAGTACAACACCCCCACCAATACAGGCAGGACAAGCCAGGGTATATAAACAGAGAGCAAGTCCCACTCCCTTTTCGCACTGAAGATGTTGCCTAGCCTGGCAATGAAACGTCTGCAAGAAAACAACAAGGCTCAAAGAGCACCAAGGACTCCACAATACTTACATTGTCTAATCTACTTCAGACTGTATAATGTATATACCATTTTGTCATTAATAATAATGTCCAATTATCATAAATCTGTTTTGGAGGCCAGCCATGCCTAGAACATGGAAGCTACTTTCTGTTCTGGAGGATCTGCTTCCAGCAAACTAGGAGCCATCACTGGAATGGCCAGATCAACATGTTCTGGAAGACACAGGAAATACTGATATTCAGAATGCTGCTGTTTGCACACCCCTGATCATTAAAAAAAATCCTATTTCTTTTCTACCACTTATTATTTTAGTGGTGCAGAATATTTTTTGAGTCAAGACTCACACTTGGTCTTCAGATGTCATGCTGAAGATCTCATTCTCCCAAAAATAAGGGTTAGGACAAAGAAGGGGTTGACTCAAAACAGGTATTAATGTGATTGTTTGCCAAGGAGATAATAATCTTCCCTTTAGCTAACATTTAAAAGAACAATTTGATAGGAATTTTTGAGGGCTTCTGGCAGCCACACCCAAGGCTTTCAGGGACCACATGAAACTCTGGGGCTTAAGGTTCTGTATCCCAGAAATTTATAGAACTTCGCAAATTGCTTTCATGCTTTCTGTTAGATTCTATGCTTCAAGTGCAACATTCCTACAAAGACAATTCAAACCCTAAATGAGATGTGCATGTCTAAAGTGCTGTCGAATTGGAGGTGGAAGTGGGATAAATGCAAAGTAATATTTCCACATAGTTGGGTTGTACTGTTATTGCTGTTGTTTTAATATATTCTATTTATTAATATATTACTATATTATGTTTGAGAGTCAGTTTAGTGTGGTGGTTAAAGCACCAGGCTAGAAACTGGGAGACCGTGAGTTCTAGTCCCGCCTTAGGCACCAAGCCAACTGGGTGACCTTGGACCAGTCACTCTCTCCCAGCCCTAGGAAGGAGGCCATGGCAAACCACTTCCGAAAAACCTTGCCAAGAAAACTGCAGGGACTTGTCCAGGCAGTCTCTGAGAATTGGACATGATTGAATGGAATACACACACACACACACACACGTATGTATGTATGTATGTATGTATGTATGTATGTATATATTATGTGTGTGTGTATATATATTGTGTGTGTGTGTGTGTGTATTAATAATGGCTGGATAGCGTAGTGGTTAGAGCGCCGCCTTTGGAGCAGGAGACCGGGGTAAACAATATATAAATTGTTTACTGCTATCCCGTGCCTAGCCCACCACCTGTTGGGCTCTGACAAAAATTCCATTAAAAGGGAAGCATTCCTGGGCCATGCCATCTGATCTCATTGCAGGCTTACACAACAAGGACATTTCCAAGCCCATGAGCAGGCAGCCAAACCCCTGCCACTTCCTATATCAAATGGGACCTTTGCATAATCAAATAACTAGCTGTGCCTTCATGTATGCTGCCCTTTTCCATGGGAGTACAATCTGGACTTTGACTTGAACTGTATAATCATGGTGTCCACAGGTGCCACTTATATCTACAAGGATGTGGTGCATTCTATGATATTCATTTTCAGGCTTGTTGCAACAAACTGAGAAAATTGTTTATCATCTGAAACTGGTTAAGTTGTTGATATTTATAACATCTGTGCTTCCTTCTTAACCCCATCTCCTATCTCTTCCAGGTGACTCTCCCATATATGTGCTTTTATGATTGTGTTTTAAAATTTCCTTGGTAAGGCTGTCTTCTCTAAGATGACACAGGGACCAAGTTATCCATTTCTGCTAGTTCAGTTCCAGCCAAGGAGATCTACACTCTGATTTTAAATCCGAGGAAGACGGTTCTTATTTGGAAATTAGTTGAGATGACTCTGATTGCAATCCTCCAAATCATTCACTTGGAGTCTGTATTTAGCAAAGCATTTGTTTGTGAGCAGAATCAACTTGATTAAGAGTAACTAGAGACATAAGGACAAATAAACCTTAGGACTAACATATTTAGTCCTAAACAATCATTAGATGGCAGCCAAGAATTAGTTTTCTATGTTGATTTGCTTCCAGCTAGTGGTTTTCTGGATTTTGCACCCTGGAACTGGTAGCCCTGATAATATTTATTAAGGAAGTTAATAAATCTCTGGGCTGTCTCGCCTCATAATGGAGAGGAGGAGAAGAAAATACTTTATTCTTTCTGTGGGAAGCAGATTGAAAAGCAGAGTCTAAGAGTATCAGTCTTTGATTACGGAAAGCACAGCAGACATATACACAAGAAAAATGCTTCCCAGCTCCAAATGCTCTTTGTCAGTAAGTGAATGCACAGTCAAGAAGTCTGAAGCTGCATCTTGAACAGTCCTACAATGTTGGATTTGGTTCAGTAAATAGATGGGATTTCATAGTAAAGGTAAAGGTAAACCCCCCCCCCCCCCGCATATTTGTGCAGTCGTGTCTGACTCTAGGGGCCGGTGCTCATCTCCGTTTGTTAGCCGAAGAGCCAGCGTTGTCCGAAGACGCTTCCACGGTCATGTGGTCACATGACGCATGCAGAACGCTGTTACCTACCCACCGAAGTGGTACCTATTCATCTACTTGCATTTGCATGCTTTCGAATTGCTAGGTTGGCAAGAGCTGGGGCGAGTGCGGGAGTTCACTCCGTCACACGGGACTAGGGATTCGAACCTCCGAACTTGCGATCTTCCGATCAACAAGCCTGGCGTCTTGCCCGCTGAGCCACCACGCCCCCCCCCCCCAGGGATTTCATATAGGTGGGCAATTCCTCCAAATTTCTTCCGAGGAAGGAGAAATGCTTACTTTCGGACTATACCTGGGGCTCTCTAACCTTGCCTGTTAGAAATAAAACAGATACAACATTGAATGTTATTATACAAGAGAGCGCTGTACAAACTGTGGAAAGCAGTATGTTGGAACATAAAGCCTACGTAGATATATGTGGAAGACTGAAAAGCACATTCAAACAGAATATTTTTCTGGCTTGTAGAATTTCCATTTTGGGAAACATCAAAGAGACATTCTAGTGTACCCTTTCATTCATTTGTTCTTGCTGCTGCCACTAGTTAAAAGAGGTTTCACATTTTTCAAACACCTCTACCACCCCCATCATCTTCACAACATCTACAAAAAGCTATAGATAAGAATGCTACATGATAAGGTCCCAATACCATATGTAGACATTATGTATGTATTTATGAAGCTCAAATACTTTGGCCACCTAATGCGAAGAGAGGACTCACTGGAAAAGACCCTGATGCTGGGAAAGACTGAAGGCAAAAAGAGAAGGGGACGGCAGAGGATGAGTTGTTTAGATAGCATCACCGATGTAATGAACGTGAATTTGAGTAAACTCCGGGAGACAGTGGAGGACAGGAAGGCCTGGCGTGCTATGGTCCATGAGGTCACGAAGAGTCGGACACGACTAAATGACTGAACAGCAACAACAACAAAATGTATGTTGATGTGTGGGGGTGAGTGCTGGTGTACCAGATTTTCTATTGACTGGAGCTGCATATAAGCCCAAGAAATGCATGCATGCATGATCAGTCTCTAGCCATTGTGTTCTTTCTAGATGTCTGAGTAGTGTCTACATATCCAAAAACCAATAATGATGCTGTCAAGGTCTTGTCCCAGTGTCTGGAGGCTGTGTGTATCTAAATGTTGAGGACTCAGACTATATCCTGATAAGACCAAGTGGCTGTGGGTATGTATGTGTGTGTGTGTGTGTGTGTGTATGTATAAATCAATTATTCAATCAATCAAAATTTTTATCACTGCCCATCTCCCTCCACAAGACCACTCAGGTCTGAAGACGTTCCATCTTTAATCCTGAACATCCCCCTCTGGGAGTCGTGCACAGTTGGGAATCTCCTTAGTCCCACAGCTCCTGCTCAAGGAGAAGGTGGCAGCTGTGGCCTAGAAGGTGCTCACACAAATTCATCTTGTGTGCCATTACTGGCACAGGAGGCCCTGAGGCAGTCACTCATCACCTCACGTTTGAACTATTGAAATGTGAACTATACCATTTGGAAGCAGCAGCTGGCCCAGAACACAACATCACAAGCACTTATGGACATTCCACATTATGCCTATGTATGTAACACCACTGCTGCGTAAGCTGCACTGGTTGCCAGTGGCCTTCGAGGTACAATTCAAGATGCTGGCTATCATTAATAAAGCCCTTCATGGTGTAGGGCCTGCTTATCTGAGGGATCATCTACCTTCTGTAATCTTATCCCTTATAATCAGGCAGAGTTGGCATACCATTCATAAGAGACAATAGAAAAGCCAGAAGACCAGAACACCTCCTTGCCAGCAATCATCACCCAGATATGCAAAGATTAATACCAAGATTAGCACCAGAGGAACAATCAAATAGCACAATATACCCTCATCAAAGAACTATTAACTCAGTCAATCAACCAAGTAGCAAACAACAGCCCAATCAAGGAACTACTAAGGAGAGAACAATACCTCCACCAACACAAGCAGGACAAGCCATGGTATATAAACAGAGAGTAAGTCCCACTCCCTTTTCGCACTGAAGATGTTGCCTAGCCTGGCAATGAAATGTCTGCAAGAAAACAACAAGGCTCAGAGAGCACCAAGGACTCCACAGTTCAACCCTGAGCTACAAATATTTGCTTCGAGAGTTGGCATGCTCTGGATCCCATTGATTAAATAGTGGCAACTAATGGGGCCCAGGAAGTGAACCTTCTCTGTTGTAGTGCCTCTGGTACAACATCCTCCCAGAAATTTGTATGACCCTACCTTATTTAAATGAGCCCTTAAAATCTGGCTCTTCCCCAAGCCCTTGGGGTAGAGTGGGTGGTGGA
Source organism: Charina bottae (assembly GCA_023362775.1). Taxonomy (NCBI): domain Eukaryota; kingdom Metazoa; phylum Chordata; class Lepidosauria; order Squamata; family Charinaidae; genus Charina; species Charina bottae. Next base: position 137,751,762 of record JALMGJ010000003.1, read on the forward strand.
CCCCTTGTATAACAACTTGTTGATTAGAAATTGCATTATTTTTCTCTGGATGTTTGGTTTTATAGTATTTTGTCTTAAATTGTTTATTACTTGACACAAATAAATAGATAGGGGCTGTTTCTAAGAGAAATCCATGTTTATTTTAAAGAACAACTTCAGGATATGGGGTTTGAAGAAGTGAGAGTGGGAACATACTGAATCTGTTTCCATCTCCAATTTCTCAGCTCCATACCCACCCACCCCCATTTTAAACCATACTTTTCTCAGAAGAGGAAGAATCTAATCTGCACATAACGAAGTTTTCAAGTGTTTCAGAGAAGCCTCTTATAGAGGAAGAAAGTGGTGGAGAAACTGATAGGCAGATTTTAACACAGTGTTTTTCTAGACACAAGGGTGAAGTTTTTCTTCTCGCTCAAACCCATATTTATCAATAATCTGCAGAATAGAGGTAGATAAAAATGAAGGGTCTACAGGTAATCCTCATTAATGACCATTCGTTTAGTGACAGTTCAGGCTTACGACGGTGCTGAAAAAACCGACTTACAACCAGTGCTCACACTTATGACCATCACAGTGTCCCCATGGTCATGTGATCATGATTTGGACGCTTGGCAACCGGTTTGCATTTATGACCATTGCAGTATCCTGTGGTTATGTGATTGCCATTTTTGACCTTCCTAGCTGGCTTCTGGCAAGCAAAATCAATGGGGAACCATGTGATTCACTTAACAGCCATGTAGTTTGCTTAACCACTGTGGTGATTCGCTTAATGACTGCCACAAAAAGGGTTGTAAAATCGGGTTGGATTTGCAGAGCTTTCCAAACTGTGTGTCGGGACACATTAGTGTGTTGGCTGCAGTGTCTGGGTGTGTCGTGGCTGCTGCTGCCTCCGAGCCCTGCCAGGTCCTAGTGCCTGCCTTGTGCCTGGCTGCCTCCAAACCTGCTGTGATTCCGTGGAGGTCCTAGTGCCTGCCTTGTGCCCTACTGCCTCCAAACCTGCCCTGCCAGGATTCCACGCAGGTCCTAGTGCCTGCCTTGTGCCTGGCTGCCTCCAAACCTGCTGTGATTCCGTGGAGGTCCTAGTGCCTGCCTTGTGCCTTGCTGCCTCCAAACCTTCTGTGATTCCGCGCAGGTCCCAGTGCCTGCCTCGTGCCCTGCTGTAAGAGTGTGTTGCGAAATGATGCCCTGCTGTAAGAGTGTGTCGCGAAATGATGCATGTCAAAAAAGTGTGTCACCAACATGAAAAGTTTGGAAAGCTCTGGCTTAATGACTGCTTTGCTTAGCAACTGAAATTCCGGTCTCAATTGTGGTTGTTAAGCAAGGACAACCTGTATGTTTTCAAATTAAGGGGAGCAGAGGTGAAGCTAACCTTTCCTTCAGGGTATTTCTCTTCTTCCTCTCTCCCAGTGGCACCTTCCACCAGCTTTATGTATAACATAGGAGAAGCTGAAAGGTAGAAAGCAGTGGGTAAGAAGAGGTGCATTACTCTCAACCATGTGTCCAGCTGACTTTATCAGACCTTCATTTTTCATTTGTAGTGGGCAAGCCTATGTTTCAACCAATGGATGTTCTGTCTTCATATATTTTCTGTGAATGGATGGTCTGGAGGCACACAGGCCAGTACTTAGCTTCAGTGCTTTAGAAGAAAGGATAATGGGAGTGTGCTCTGTCACTGCCATCTACCGGCCACTTTATATTATTGTTGTCCAGTATATGCTGAATTCTTCATTGAGTGTGGGTTTGTATAAAAATACCACCATTCATGCTTAAAGGGAGGTATTTATAAACGTAGTGGTGCCCCCACGTTTGTTGAACCAACATTACCCAATGGGAATCTTCCTAAAAGATCTCAATGAAGGCAGAACATACTTGGTAAGCCCAGAAGGACGACTGTCAAGGGGGAGGGAGTTGAAAAGCAGCTGGGGGAGGTATGAAATGGAACTTAGAGGTTCTCCACAGGGCAACATTTTGTTGCAGATTAATGCTGAGCCAAATAATAATATGCAGGAGTATAAAGCTAATGCTGTTTTTGCTTGTTGAAGAAAATCAGCTTTGGAATTTAGAGTGAAGGAATTATAAGAGCCAGCAAATGCTTTCTCCTTTCTCTGTCTATCTTCACTCTAAGTCACATACCCAAATAGCTATTTTTCCTGCAGAGGCTCGAAATGTATTTTTGCTAAGACCTGAAGCTCTGAAACAATGGCTTGAAGAAAGACTTAAGCACACATTTTTCTATCTTTTTGCCCAGCTTCACTGCTCTGGATTTAATACACCCAGGGCTGCTTTTCTTCAGAGACTGGAGAAGAGAAACAGTGAGTTGTGTGTGTCAATAAAAAGGTGCTGTTTGCTTAGATTGAAGGTAAATGGTTAGGTGCATTGTAGCATTTTCTGCTGAGAGCCAAGGACAATTTTTGCTAGAATTGGCACTGGTTAGCTAGCCAAAACAAAATATTTCATTTAATACAGAGTGATCCAAAGAACACACCCTTATAACAAGGAGTACAAAGGATGACCATCACATTCTGCACCCCTGTGGCACTGTGAGATGAACATTAGCAGCAGTGGTGTCTGCAGGAGCATCAAAACAGTCAAGATGGTGATCGCAATGGTGAGCTTGAAACCCCACCCTTTTTCTATGTGTGTTAATGTTGCATACACGTACAAAGGAGCAGGACTTCATTTGCAAAGTCGCAACCACCACAGTGACTTTTTATAGCCTTGATTAGCAGCAAAGGTAAATGTGCTCTTCAAACTTTTGCTTAACAGCAGAAGACTATTAGACTTGGCACTCGACATTCTCTTATGGGTTACATCTCTATATTGAATATTCACACAGCCTACTTTGGACCCATGAGAAGGTTTTATGTTGTTGTAATGATGCTGTTAAAGTGCTGCACTCAATATGCCAACAAATTTGGAAAACTCAACAGTGGCCACAGGATTGGAAAAGGTCAGTTTACGTTCCAATTCCAAAGAAGGGCAATGCCAAAGAATGTTCAAACTACCGTACACTTGCGCTCATTTCAAATGCTAGCAAGGTTATGCTCAAAATCCTACAAGCTAGGCTTCAGCAGTATGTGAACCGAAAACAACCAGAAGTCCAAGCTGGGTTTCGAAGAGGCAGAGGAACTAGAGATCAGATTGCCAACATTCGCTGGATCATGGAAAAAGGAAGAGAGTTCCAGAAAAACATCTACTTTTGCTTCATTGACTACGTACGCTAAAGCCTTTGATTGTGTGGATCACAACAAACTGTGGCAAATTCTTAAAGAGATGGGAGTACCAGACCACCTTACCTGTCTCCTGAGATACCTGAGAAACTGTCAAGAAGCAACAGTTAGAACCGGACATGGAACAACCGACTGGTTCAAAATTGGGAAAGGAGTACAACAAGGCTGTATATTATCACCCTGCTTATTTAACTTATATGCAGAGTACATCATGAGAAATGCCAGGCTGGATGAATCACAAGCCAGAGTTAAGATTGCCAGGAGAAATATCAACAACGTCAGATATGCAGGTGATACCACCCTAATGGCAGAAAGTGAAGAGGAACTAAAGAGCCTCTTGATGAGGGTGAAAGAGGAGAGTGCAAAAGCTGGCTTGAAACTCAACATTAAAAAAACTCAGATCATGGCATCTGGTCCCATCACTTCCTGGCAAATAGAAGGGGAAGAAATGGAAGCAGTGACAGATTTTATTTTCTTGGGCTCCAAGATCACCGCAGACGGTGACTGCAGCCATGAAATTAAAAGACGCTTGCTCCTTGGGAGGAAAGCTATGGCAAATCTAGACAGCATATTAAAAAGCAGAGACATCACCTTGCCGACAAAGGTCCACATAGTTAAAGCTATGGTTTTTCCAGTAGTAATGTATGGCTGTGAGAGTTGGACCATAAGGAAGGCTGAGTGCCGAAGAATTGATGCTTTCGAACTGTGGTGCTGGAGAAGACTCTTAAGAGTCCCTTGGACTGCAAGGAGGTCAAATCAGTCAATCCTAAAGGAAATCAACCCTGACTGCTCATTGGAAGGACAGATGCTGAAGCTGAAGCTCAAATACTTTGGCCACCTAATGCGAAGAGAGGACTCACTGGAAAAGACCCTGATGCTGGGAAAGCCTGAAGACAAAAGGAGAAGGGGACGGCAGAGGATGAGATGGTTAGATAGCATCACCAATGTAATGAACATGAATTTGAGTAAACTCCGGGTGACAATGGAGGACAGGAAGGCCTGGCGTGCTATGGTCCATGAGGTCACAAAGAGTCGGACAGAACTAAACGACTGAACAACAACAAAAAATGTATTAAACACAACTGGATTCATTGCACTCCCATAGTCAAGCTCTTCAGGAAAGGAAAAACCAAGAGCTAAGGAGGGGAGAGATGAGGAGATGTTTAATTGACAGCTCTTGGTTCCAGGCAGAGAGTGGTGATCAAAGGAATCTTCCCCTTTTTTCTGAACCATTTTGACTGAGGCCTGCCATATATGGTTGGGTCATAGACACATTGCCCGCCTCCTCTTCGAAGTAGCTGAATGGGATTGGCAGGCTGGCATTTCTGTCCATTAGGTAGCAGAAAGGAGGGATGTAGTGGGGTCAAGAGAGCAACTGTACTCACATGGGGAACAGATGCTCAAGTCTCAACTGCCTCTAAAATAATGGCACAGTAACAAGCAAGCCGGGAAGTATCCACAAATGTGTTTAAACAATCTGCTTATTCAGGTCACTTCAAGACTTAGTGACCTCATTTGTACAACATACTGAGTTTGCTCATGTTAACCTAGAAAGTATTTTTCCCCCCTTGGTTCAACATGTTATGCCAATCTGGTCCACTTGATTAGTTTTTAATGGAATGTATAGTGTGAACCCGTAAAGGTTAAAGGTGTTAGGTGAATGTTGCCATACCCAAATCTGGGGTGGAGAGGGCAGACCTCCAGTTCTTCATACCAGTAGTGAGAAAATACCCCTTAAAGCTGGGACCATGTTGAGGGCATCAAATATTATTCTGGCTGTCCAAAACTCTCCCTCCTGGGCTAGAGAAGGGCAGAACTATCTTTATTGTAGCATGGTGTAATGGTCTGTGAGAATGTCCTTGAGGGACAGGAGGAGGAGGAGGAGGAGGAGGGACTCATGGTTGGTGCTTCTTGTCTGGACTACCTTTAAAGGCTGACACACAGAGAAATCCACTGTCTCCCCACTCCAGCAAGGACAGATGCACACTTGACAACCTGGGATGGAGATAGGTTCCCTGAGGACAGCTGAAGCTTCTGGTAATCTCTGCTGAATAAGAACCCACATTTTAATCTTACTCCCCATTTTACCATGTATGCTTTTATTTCATTAGGTTTCAGCACTGCCCAACTCCAAAATGATTCTGGGTGCCTTACAGGGTTGTTGTTGTGGGGAAAATAGGAGGAGGAAGGAGTATTAGGTATGTTCGCCGCCTTGAGTTATTTATAAAAAATAATAATAAAGGCAGGATAAAAATTAATTAATTAAATAAACAAATAAATAAATAGCAAACAATAGCAAGATGAAAAGCACAGCACCATATAAATAAACAAGATAGCATTTGACCAATCAGTGCATTACAGATACAGAAACTCATCCAATAAAGGGGTGCCATCCACTCTACCCCAAGGCCAGGTTTTCAAGGCCTTCCAGGATGCCAACAGGGTGGGAGCCACATGGATCTCTGGAGGGATCTTGCTGTAGGGGCAGGCACCGCAAGATTGCCACTCCCCTGCTATTATTATCAGTGGGAAAAATCAGCAATTTTGGATAGGGCTACCAGAACTGAGTTGCAACCACCTGGATGGCCACTAGATGGAAGCATCTTTTTTTAACATTCCTGAGGTGTTTCTCAATGTCAGGACTTTAATGGCTGTTGTGGGTCTTCCGGGCTGTGTGGCCGTGTTCTGGAAGTTGTGGTTCCTAACGTTTCGCCAGCATCTGTGGCCAGCATCTTCAGAGGGCAGGAGCACAGATAGAAGCAAAATCTCTGTGCCCAGGTAGAGTGGCAATGTTCTATTTATAGAGCTAAATTATAGGAGATTAGGTGGGGTTTTTTGTTGTGTTGAAATGTTAACGAGTGGCTGATGAGCGTGATTAGCATGTTCATTGTGAGAAGTATTCCCATGACCTGGTGGTTGGACTGAGTTTGTTGACCTTTTGCAGGCTGTGTTTTTCAGGACTGGTAGCCAGGTTTTGCTAATTTTTAGACTTTCTTCTTTTTTATTGTAACTGTGCTGGTGTTTGTGAATTTCAATGGCTTCTCTGTATAATCTGGTGTAGTGGCTTTTGGTGTTGTCCAATATTTCTGTGTTTTCAAATAGGATTTTGTGGCCTGTTTGCTTGAGAGCATGTTCAGCTACTGAAGATTTTTCCGGTTGCTGTAGTCTGCAGTGTCTTTCATGTTCTTTTATCCTGGTGTGAATGCTTCATTTTGTGGTTCCGATGTATACTTGTCCGCAGCTGCATGGTATGCGGTATACTCCTGCAGCGGTGCGGGGGTCCCTTTTGTCTTTAGCTGATTTTAGCATTTGTTGTATTTTTCTGGTGGGTCTGAAGACTGTTTGAAAGTTGTGTTTTTCCATCAGTTTTCCCATGCGGTCAGTGACTCCTTTGATGTAGGGCAGGAATACTTTGTTTGTGTGGGGCTGTTTTTCTTCAGTTGGATGTTGTTTTCTTGGTTTGATGGCTCTTTTTATTTCATTCTTGGAATAGCCATTCGTCTGTAGGACCCAATTCAGATGGTTAAGTTCATTGTTGAGAAATTGGGTTTCACAGTTTCGATTAGCACGATCCACCAAGGTTTTGATCATGCCTCTCTTTTGTCGTGGGTGGTGATTGGAACTTTTGTGTAGATACCGGTCTGTATGGGTGGGTTTTCTGTATACTTTGTGTCCTAGTTTGAGGTCCGGTTTGCGTATGACCAGCGTATCTAAAAATGGAAGTTTGCCGTCAGTTTCTTTTTCCATAGTGAATTGTATATTGGGGTGGATGCCGTTTAGGTGGTCCAAAAATTTCTCCAGTTCTTCTTCAGTATGACTCCAAATTGCGAAGGTGTCATCCACGAACCGGAACCAGACTGTTGGTGTAATGGGTGCCGATTCCAAAGCCTGTTTTTCAAAGTGTTCCATGTAAAAGTTTGCTATGACTGGGCTCAGGGGGCTTCCCATGGCAACGCCATCCATCTGTTCGTAGAACTCATTCTCCCATTGAAAGTAACTAGTTGTTAGGCAGTGTTGAAATAAAGCTGTAATGTCTTCTGGGAAGATTTGCTTGATGAGTGCCAGGGTGTCCTAGCAAACTTTTACATGGAACACTTTGAAAAACAGGCTTTGGAATCGGCACCCATTACACCAACAGTCTGGTTCCGGTTCGTGGGTGACACCTTCGCAATTTGGAGTCATACTGAAGAAGAACTGGAGAAATTTTTGGACCACCTAAACGGCATCCACCCCAATATACAATTCACTATGGAAAAAGAAACTGACGGCAAACTTCCATTTTTAGATACACTGGTTATACGCAAACCAGACCTCAAACTAGGACACAAAGTATACAGAAAACCCACCCATACAGACCGGTATCTACACAAAAGTTCCAATCACCACCCACGACAAAAGAGAGGCATGATCAAAACCTTGGTGGATCGTGCTAATCGAAACTGTGAAACCCAATTTCTCAACAATGAACTTAACCATCTGAATTGGGTCCTACAGGCGAATGGCTATTCCAAGAATGAAATAAAAAGAGCCATCAAACCAAGAAAACAACATCCAACTGAAGAAAAACAGCCCCACACAAACAAAGTATTCCTGCCCTACATCAAAGGAGTCACTGACCGCATGGGAAAACTGATGGAAAAACACAACTTTCAAACAGTCTTCAGACCCACCAGAAAAAATACAACAAATGCTAAAATCAGCTAAAGACAAAAGGGACCCCTGCACCGCTGCAGGAGTATACCGCATACCATGCAGCTGCAGACAAGTATACATCGGAACCACAAAACGAAGCATTCACACCAGGATAAAAGAACATGAAAGACACTGCAGACTACAGCAACCGGAAAAATCTTCAGTAGCTGAACATGCTCTCAAGCAAACAGGACACAAAATCCTATTTGAAAACACAGAAATACTGGACAACACCAAAAGCCACTACACCAGATTATACAGAGAAGCCATTGAAATTCACAAACACCAGCACAGTTACAATAAAAAAGAAGAAAGTCTAAAAATTAGCAAAACCTGGCTACCAGTCCTGAAAAACACAGCCTGCAAAAGGTCAACAAACTCAGTCCAACCACCAGGTCATGGGAATACTTCTCACAATGAACATGCTAATCACACTCATCAGCCACTCGTTAACATTTCAACACAACAAAACCCCCCACCTAATCTCCTATAATTTAGCTCTATAAATAGAACATTGCCACTCTACCTGGGCACAGAGATTTTGCTTCTATCTGTGCTCCTGCCCTCTGAAGATGCTGGCCACAGATGCTGGCGAAACATTAGGAACCACAACTTCCAGAACACGGCCACACAGCCCGGAAGACCCACAATAGCCATCGAACTCCGGCCGTGAAAGCCTTCGACAATACATTGAACGCCTCTACGGAGAGGAAACGTTCTGACAGACACGGAGACTGGAAACACTCCGGAACAGAAAAGCACACCTACTCTGCTCCTTAACCTTCCTAATGCGATGCAGAGATACCAGGACCATTCCAGCCTTTCTCAGAACGAAAAGGACCTTCAAATCGTCACAAGCCAGCCGCATTTACGACCGCCTTGAACAAGCCCTCCTGCGCGCGAGAATTCACACAACCCGCCGAAACCTTGCCATCACAGAAAAAGATCTATTCGACACACATATGAGCCTCAGTCACAAAATGAGAAGCCAGGATTGGGACAAGATTGATACCATATCCTACAGAAAAATGGAAAAGGACATCTTTGACTACACAAACAGACAAAAGCAAAAATTCAACAAATGCCAAAACAGTCAACCAAAACCGGCACTGGATACTTCACGCATTGTCATCAATTTGACAGAACGCCTACTCTCTCTTGAAGGAGGAAACTTTGCAATTACACCCACCAGAATTCCGGTGGAAGATATCATTGCCAATGTGGAATCAGCCATTCACCAACGTCCAGAGGAAAAAGCAGAAGAAATAAGGGGTGAAGTGGCAAGAATCCTGAGGAAAGCAAAGCCCCCCACCAGCAACATTACCAAGAAGGAGAGAAACGCCATAGAGACCCTCAATTCGGACCCAGACATCATCATCCTTCCAGCGGACAAAGGCAACGCCACGGTAATTATGAACATAGATGAATACAAAGACAAAATCAGAGAACTACTAGACCCCACCACATACAGAACAATAAGACGGGATCCGACCAACAAAATCATGAAGCAAACCAACACACTGATAAAGAGCTCCTCCCTGCATCCCAACGTACTATAATGTATTTGCAAGACAGAAGCTCCCTCACCTAGACTATACGGACTCCCCAAAATCCACAAAGACTCTATCCCACTCAGACCCATTGTAAGTGCCATTGGCTCCCCAACATATGAATTATCCAAACATTTGGCTACCCTTTTACAGACCCACATCGGACAGACTCCATCCCACATCAAAGACTCAGGACACTTCATCAACAAAATCAGCACCCTAAAACTCAACCACATGGACACACTGGTCAGCTTTGACGTGGTCTCCCTGTTTACCAAGGTGCCAGTAAGGGACACCCTGGCACTCATCAAGCAAATCTTCCCAGAAGACATTACAGCTTTATTTCAACACTGCCTAACAACTAGTTACTTTCAATGGGAGAATGAGTTCTACGAACAGATGGATGGCGTTGCCATGGGAAGCCCCCTGAGCCCAGTCATAGCAAACTTTTACATGGAACACTTTGAAAAACAGGCTTTGGAATCGGCACCCATTACACCAACAGTCTGGTTCCGGTTCGTGGATGACACCTTCGCAATTTGGAGTCATACTGAAGAAGAACTGGAGAAATTTTTGGACCACCTAAACGGCATCCACCCCAATATACAATTCACTATGGAAAAAGAAACTGACGGCAAACTTCCATTTTTAGATACGCTGGTCATACGCAAACCGGACCTCAAACTAGGACACAAAGTATACAGAAAACCCACCCATACAGACCGGTATCTACACAAAAGTTCCAATCACCACCCACGACAAAAGAGAGGCATGATCAAAACCTTGGTGGATCGTGCTAATCGAAACTGTGAAACCCAATTTCTCAACAATGAACTTAACCATCTGAATTGGGTCCTACAGGCGAATGGCTATTCCAAGAATGAAATAAAAAGAGCCATCAAACCAAGAAAACAACATCCAACTGAAGAAAAACAGCCCCACACAAACAAAGTATTCCTGCCCTACATCAAAGGAGTCACTGACCGCATGGGAAAACTGATGGAAAAACACAACTTTCAAACAGTCTTCAGACCCACCAGAAAAATACAACAAATGCTAAAATCAGCTAAAGACAAAAGGGACCCCCGCACCGCTGCAGGAGTATACCGCATACCATGCAGCTGCGGACAAGTATACATCGGAACCACAAAACGAAACATTCACACCAGGATAAAAGAACATGAAAGACACTGCAGACTACAGCAACCGGAAAAATCTTCAGTAGCTGAACATGCTCTCAAGCAAACAGGCCACAAAATCCTATTTGAAAACACAGAAATACTGGACAACACCAAAAGCCACTACACCAGATTATACAGAGAAGCCATTGAAATTCACAAACACCAGCACAGTTACAATAAAAAAGAAGAAAGTCTAAAAATTAGCAAAACCTGGCTACCAGTCCTGAAAAACACAGCCTGCAAAAGGTCAACGAACTCAGTCCAACCACCAGGTCATGGGAATACTTCTCACAATGAACATGCTAATCACACTCATCAGCCACTCGTTAACATTTCAACACAACAAAAAACCCCACCTAATCTCCTATAATTTAGCTCTATAAATAGATCATTGCCACTCTACCTGGGCACAGAGATTTTGCTTCTATCTGTGCTCCTGCCCTCTGAAGATGCTGGCCACAGATGCTGGCGAAACGTTAGGAACCACAACTTCCAGAACACGGCCACACAGCCCGGAAGACCCACAACAGCCATCAAACTCCGGCCGTGAAAGCCTTCAACAATACATCAGGACTTTAAGACGCGTGGACTCCAACTCCCATGCTGGCTAGGGAATTCTGGGAGTTGCAGTCCACACGTCTTAAAGTCGCTGACATTGAGAAACACTACCTTACACAGTAGGTAAAGTTCCTCTTGAGCACACCTGATAAACATTCCTGTCCCAGACTCCTGGCACTGATGTTTGGTGTAGGGTCGGGAGAGACATTTGTTTATTTTAATCCTGAGTGTAAACAGGTGCAGTTGTGCACTTTTGAACCAACATACCGACACTGTAGTAGTCCTTATTCAAGATTTGGCTCTCTCTGAATTTTGAAATGCATTTTACTTAAGGGGTATGTTTTGTTAAAGTCTATACAAAAAAGTGCTATACCTCTGACAATAATGGGGAAAATTGTTTGCATAAGCTCTACTCTTTGTCTCTACTCTGGAGACAAAAATGCACGTTTGGAGAAATGTGCATCAAAACAGAGCCACCACTGCTTTTCATGCATAGGGGAATGAGAAGGCCTTGTCGAGTGTACAGTACATTGACTTTCATGCCTGATTTTTCAGTATCTTATTTTTTGCTTCCCCCTTGAACTGTCAGCTTTTTTGTTTTGATGTGTTGTTCAGATATGAAACAAGCAGATTAGAATAGTTTTAGGTGACTTGCATTTCCATGGAGGCCTTGGATTGGAAAAATATTGACATCTTAACAAATTTAGACTAGCAAGTCAATATAGCATGTTGCACTTTTAACGATGGGGAGAGTTCAAGTGGAAAGGTTTATAAAAATAGAAACTATTGAATGACTTCCAAAAAAGGCCCCTACATCAATCATATTTCCTCTTCTATCTTGACTCTTTTTGCTGTATGAGACACTTTTTGCTGAGGCAAGGTTGACCTTCAACAAGTTATTAGTCCTGTGTGAGGTATTTCATAAGTTGCAAACAGAATATGCACTAGGGAAAAGAAAAGAACAAAGGGAAGAAAAGAAAACTATCAGATAAACACAAAGTTTATTGATTGAAAAACATGGTAGCATTTCAGAACAAGCCCAAGCAAGCCACTTATAGTGAGTTTCCACTATGCTCCAGAAGCCAGTGACAGGAAAGTCTGCCTAACATTTCACAGGATCTCAGTTGCAATGGAGTCATTGCAGTGCTGGAAACAACAGCATCACCCAGAAAGCATTAATAAAGCTCTCCACTTTTCATTTGGGGACATTGGCTCAACATGCCACCTTAGTCCAGAACTGAGTTATGTTGACAGAATTGCTAGTCCAGAGCATCAAAGAGCTACATAACTGCTACTTCACTGCACAACTCCTGTTTGTCAGCTGCTGTAACTGCCACCATCATGCTGCGATAGAACCAAATATGGAGTGATCAGCAGTCCCCAGCAGAACAGCAAGAGAGATGTGACTGCTCCAAAATCCAGGACAGAACTTTGCTTTCACATGTCATGAACAGTGTAGCCAACATGATTGGAAATGGTCTTGGCTCTGATAGTTTTGAGTAGTAGTGGAAAGACACCTACTGCCTTCTAGTCCTACTTTCTGAAATGTCTTTCCACTCTGCAAACACTGGTGCATTCCATCAATTTAAGCAGGCTTAATTCCTGTTGTAGCTCTTTCTAGAATGGAAGCATTGGGTTGTTTTACAAGCAATGCTGCTGGTCTAAGCTCACAGAATCCCTCAAGATAAAAAGCTCAATGCAAGAAATCTGAAATGGAGGGAGGATTCTGGGGATCAGGCCAAAGGTGCCAATTAGTGCCTGTGGTATGGTAATCATCTCCCTGACATTGTGTAGCCTCATCCATCTAAATTGCCTATGGGTCATTGACACCATTCACTGCCATTTATTTTTAAAGTGCTCCCCCACCCTCCCACAGCTAAATGAGATACAAGGTGAATTCAAATAATAAGGATTGTCAGGGAGTTCAGAAAACATAATTTTCTACCTTTTGGGTACACAACAGCAGGACTGTTTAGTATTCAGGGGATGGTTGTGATGTGCTGTCCTGGTATTTTTCTAATGTGTTGCCTTAACAATCTCCACAAGCCCAGAAACTGAGGCTACATGAAGGGTGTAGAATCAGACACCATCCTGAATGGTCATCTTCTCCAAACCTGTGGGAGATAAGCTGAGAGGTTTACAGGGCAGAAATAGCAATCAACAACCACTGAGCTTCAAGACCATGAAGCAAAGGACTAAGAATCTTTGTAAGGTGGGAAAGGTGGGAAGAAGCAGCACTGGGTTTAAATTGCTGTGGGTGGAAAGGAAACACACCCTCACACTGACAAAGCCAATTAACTGTTTAATAGGGCTTCAGTCTAGTTTGCAGTAATGATTTTTATCTAGCCATGCTTATCAAGCGCCTGAGGGATGTTTGAGTATGAGCTTTGCAGCCTAGCTAAACTACATGATGTTAGGGTTGGAGATTTACAGCTGACTCCTAGTCAGGGAGCGTGAGAAAACACCACTCATCAGAGAATCTATTATTCCAGTTATTTCTGATGGATGGCCAAGATGGATGCTTCAAAACTTCTAATGAAGAAGAGTCCACTAATTTTCAAGGTTGTTTATTCCACTGTGACCTTTCTGGAAGAGTGGTGGTGGCAGTGTCCCTCAGGGTATACAACTAATGAACTCATCCTCCATCACAAACAAGAATCTAGTTGAGAACATGCTGTGCTCTGCACCATCTTTCTGCTGCCATGTCCTTTCTTTCATTCCTTTTATGCTCCCAGACTCATTACCACTACCCCACCCTTGGACCAAGGATCACTGAGCCTCTTCTGTTGCCAAATAAATGTTACCATCAAGAAGTTCTTCCTAGCATTTAATTAAAATCATCGTTCTCATAATCTATGCTCTGGAGCAATAGAATGCGAATGAATTCCATCATCATTATGTCAGCTCCTTAAATGAGTGGAATTGGCTATCATATTTTACCTTAATGGTATCTGTCCAGTTCCTACAGTTGCTAGGGAAAGTGGAAGGCAAAAGGAAGAGGGGCCGACCAAGGGCAAGATGGATGGATGATATTCTGGAGGTGACGGACTCAACTGTGGGGGAGCTGGGGGTGGCGACAGGAAGCTCTGGCGTGGGCTGGTCCATGAAGAGTTGGAAGCGACTGAACAAATAAAGAACAACAACCAGTTCCTACGCTATGGCCAAAAAGGCTCCTATCTATGATCCCTAAAAACAAAATAATTTCTGTCTGCAGCTTGCATCAGAAAGACAGAATACAAAAGGAAAAGGAGAGAGAAAGGGATGTAAAGAGCAGAAACATAAAATTGGATAGCACTTCTTAACTGGCATGAAATAGTTCTGAGTGAGGAAAAACTTGACAGAGCTGATTTTTCAAGAGAGCTGATGAAATAGATGTCTCTCATCCATTTGAGTTGCAACTTGAGGGGATGCCACAGGAAGACATAAATCTCCAGTGCTCTGTCATTCATAGGAAGCTAAACCTGTAGAGTGCTGCCCTTGGGATTTCTCACTGCCTGGAAAAGTGGTGTATGAATAAAAACATAACTTTTAAGAAATAATTCCTAGGATCTTCACACCTATGAGCTCCCAGACAATTTGCACAAAGAGGATTTGATAATTTGTTCTCTTTGGCTATCCCTGATCTTGGACACTTTGTGCAGTAAACTCTCTGGTGATCCTTTGGCCCTGACAAATGCCCAACTTTGGATGTACTTATGCTCTTTGAACTGAATAGCTGTAATTGTAGCCATGCCAACTTTCAGTGAAAGGAAAATTAAGTCTGGGGTATTTGCTTGCATGGTTATCTGCAAAAGTTTGGTGCTTTCATTAGAATGACCAAAGCAGTGGACTTCCGGGTGGAAACATGGCAGACTAACACGGCTCTATGAAACAGCGGGGATGACGCAGAGGCAAAGACAGACAGCCAGGCGATTTGCCCGCACTAATGGAGCTTCTCCAGACAAGGAGAAGCTATGAGATTGCCCACACTAGTTCTGGGGAAGTGGGTGGTGGTGGTGGCAGCTCCTTGCAAGGAAGCCTGCAGGGAGAACACATCATGCTCACAGCGTTGCGTGAAGCCTACCTAAAGGACACTGGGTCTGCTTGATCCACTTTATAAAGCACGTTTAAATGGAGCAAATTTAAATTGTAAAGAGACCTTCAGAGCAGCAGAGCACCTAAGGCCAGCTGAGTGAGTGTACCTTCGATCCGGGAAAGATTAAAGTAAAAAGGAAGGAACCGGTTAAAAAGATTTAAAAATAATTAAATGCAAAAAGCTCACCAGGATTTTGGAGTAAGAAAGTTAAAAAACGGACTAAACGGACAGTTCAATTTGGAATATTGCCTTATTTAAAGTATTTTTTGAATTAAATAAACAGATAATATATATTTATTTATTTATTTTTTATTTATTATTTCAATTTATTCCCCGCCCATCTCCCTTGCAAGGGACTCTGGGCGGGTTACAACAATTGAAAGTTTAAGAACTATAAAAATATCCTCTAAAAATACAATAATAAATAATACTATACAGTAATAAATTATCTAAATCCAAGATGGATTGGAGACCGTGGTGTAGATTGTATTCCTACGGGGCCAGCCAACCCCAGGAGGCACTGCCACCTCTGTCATCCCAGGCTCGATGGCAGAGCCAGGTCTTGAGGGCCTTCCGGAAGGCCAGGAGTGAGGGGGCGAGTCTCACCTCCGGGGGCAAGATGTTCCATAAGGCGGGCGCTATCGCAGAGAAGGCACGTCTCCTGGACCCCGCCAGATGGAATTCTCTTGTTGAGGGGGTCCGAAGCATGCCCTCCCTGCATGCACGGGTGGGGCGGGCCGACGTTATCGGGACGAGACGGTCCCTCAGGTACCCTGGCCCTATGCCATATAGGGCTTTAAAGGTAATCACCAACACCTTGAATTGGACCCGGAAGCAAACTGGTAGCCAATGCAGCTCGCGCAGCAGAGGTGTTACATGTGCCGATCTCATGGCACCCATAACTGCTCGTGCCGCAGCATTCTGAACCAGCTGAAGCTTCCGGATACTCTTCAGGGGTAGCCCCATGTAGAGCGCATTACAGTAATCTATACGGGAGATGACAAGGGCGTGAGTGACTGTTCGGAGGGCCTCCCGATCCAGGAAAGGGCGTAACTGGCGCACAACACGAAGTTGTGCAAAGGCCCTCCTGGCCGTGACTGCCACCTGCTCTTCGAGCAAGAGTCGCGAGTCCAGGAGGACCCCCAGGTTCCGCACTGGATCCGAGCGAGGTAGTGCCACCTCACCCAGAACCAAAGATGACAACTTCCCGGATCTAGGGGGGCCATCAATCCACAGCCACTCCGTCTTACCAGGGTTCAGCTGAAGCCTGTTGTTCCCCATCCAGGCCCCCACAGCCTCCAGACACTGAGATAAGGCATCGACCGCATCACTTACTTCACCTGGGATGGAGATGTACACCTGGGTATCATCAGCATATTGGTGATACCTCATCCCATGGTGACGGATGATCTCGCCCAGCGGTTTCATGTAGATGTTGAACAGGAGAGGAGAGAGAACCGACCCCTGCGGCACCCCACAAGTCAGGGGGCGGGGGTCAGCCCTCTCCTCCCCTATCAACACCGACTGGGAACGGCCCCGGAGGAAGGAGGTGAACCAGCGCAAAACTACGCCGCCCACCCCCAACTCCCTGAGCCGTCCCAATAGTATACCGTGGTCGACGGTATCGAAAGCCGCAGAGAGATCTAAGAGAGCTAGGATGGACGCACTCCCTCCATCCCGCTCTCGCCAAAGATCATCCATAAGCGCGACCAATGCGGTCTCCGTCCCATATCCCGGCCTGAAACCTGACTGGAAGGGGTATAGATAATCCGTTTCCTCCAGAATCCTCTGGAGTTGCCAAGCCACCACCTTCTCAACCACCTTTCCCAAAAAGGGAAGGTGGGAGACTGGGCGAAAATTGCCCAGGATAGTAGGATCCAGGGACGGCTTCTTGAGGAGGGGGTGCACCAGCGCCTCCTTAAAGACCTCTGGGAACACCCCCTCACTCAAGGACAGATTAATCATCGCCTGGACCCATCCACATGTCACCTCACTGGCCGATTTCACCAGCCAGGAGGGACAAGGGTCAAGCTGGCATGTGGTGGCGTTCACAGTCCGGAGGATCCTGTCCACTTCCTCAGGCGCAACAGGATCAAACTGTTCCCAGATAACATGGTAAGTACGAGCCCCTGGCATCTCCACAGATCCTGTCTCATGCTTGGAGTCCAACTTGGAATGAATCTGGGCGATTTTATCCTGCAGATGCTCAGCAAACTCTTCCGATCGGCCCTGTAAGTGGGTCTCCCCCTGCTCCCGACCCAACAGTGATCTTGTAATTTTAAAAAGGGCCGTCGGGCGGCATTCTGCGGATGCAATAAGAACGGAGAAATATTCACGTTTCGCCGCTCTTACCGCCACAAGGTAGGCCTTAACTGCGGCTCTAGATTGTGTTCGGTCAGATTCATTCTTCGTCTTTCTCCAGCGGCGCTCTAGACGTCTCTTAACCCTCTTCAAGGCCCTTAACTCTTCGGTAAACCACGGAGAGCGGCGGGCCAAGTAGGGCCGGAGAGGTCGCATAGGCGCGATCTTGTCCAGGGCTCCAGCCGCGGCCCTGTTCCAGGCCGCGGCCAGGAGCTCCACTGGACCGTGAAGCAAGTCCTCGGGAACAACTCCCAGCTCCTTCTGAAACCTCACTGGGTCCATCAGTCGCCGGGAGCGGACCAATCGAATAGGTCCCGCCTCCCTGCGGAGTGGGGCAGCACAAGAGAGTCTAAGGGTCACCAGGGCGTGGTCTGACCATGACAATGGGGAAAGATGTAGCTCTCCCCTCAGATCACATTGCCACTGCTCAGACAAGAAAACTAAGTCCGGGGTGAGACCACTGTCCCGAGTCGGGTCACGAATAATCTGAGACAGGCCCATAGCTGCCATGGTAGCCATGAACTCCCGAGCCGCCTCCGAGTCCCATCCCAGAGATGGCAGATTAAAGTCCCCCAGAACCATAAGTCTGGGGAACTCCACTGCCAGCCCCGAGACAGCCTCGAGCAGCTCAGGCAGGGAGGTTGCTACGCAGCAGGGAGGCTGGTACAGCAGCAACACTCCCAACTGTTCTCGTGAACCCAACTTGAAAAACAGGGTCTCACACCCGGCCACTTGTGGAGCAGCGCCCCTGAAGGCCACAAGAGACTCTCGAATGACCACTGCCACCCCACCTCCCCTGCCCCGGTGTCTCGGCTGATGCCAGACCTGAAACCCGGCTGGACACATTTCCGAGAGGGCCACTCCCCCCTCTGGTGCCAGCCAGGTCTCAGTAATACATACCAGGTCGGCCCCCTCATCCGTGATCAAGTCACTTATAAGGGGGGCTTTGTTGTTCACCGACCTGGCATTCAATAGCAGCAGCCGGAGACCGGAGCCCCCGAGGATCTGCCTACCAGGGCCTGGGTATGAACACGGGGGGCCGGAACGCACCACCGGTAACAAACACCGGGGGCGCCTTCCCCACAGATGGCATGCCCTCCGGTTCCCGTCATACCGTCCCCTGCCCGTCACCACCCGAATCAGATGGCCCGCCATATAGCCCCCGGAGATTCCCAGTTCTGGCCCAGTAGCCTCCACTCCCAGGCCTCCGGAATTCTCAGGGTTAATCAAGAATCCCTTCTCCAAACTATCCAACACACCTTCCCATACACTCTTGGGCGGTGGTAAGACCCCCCAGTGCACCAGCTTCCGCTCTCGGCACTGGTAGGGTCTAGCACCACCCAACTCACACCCTGTACCTCTCCCACAACTTCTCTCACTGGTCAGGGAGAGGTACCAACATTCACCACAATCACTCCTGTCCCACCTGCCTCTCACTCAGGGGGTGCTCTTCCATACTCAATTTCTTACATCCCATTCATACCTTACTCCCTCCCATTCTCTCACAATAGTAAGGGGGTAATACATTCACTCTGGAGGGATCTTAACCACCTCAGACAGTTTGACAGAGATTTCGAGTAGTCGGGAAAAGATGTTAAAAAGTTGTTAATTCAGATAACGATAGCTGTTGTTAGTATGATCTTAAAAATTAATTAAAAATTAATACAAATAGACTCCAGTCCCCGTTCGAATTCCAGCCAGGACCATAAACTGCTGGTAAAGGGTACCGGCAAAGGGCTACCGTCCAATATCCGCCGGCCCTTCAAGATTGACCAAGAGGTGGATCCAGTTCTAAGAGTCCTTGCTTGTAAGGGCCGCTGATGTTCTATTTGAGGGCCTCCCGGGCCACCTCCGGTTAACACGCCGACCAAATCTCTAAGGGCCACAGGAAGGACCACCGCGGTCGTCACTGGTGCCAGAGGCCGGTGGTAGGGCCGTTGAAAGGGCCGCAACCACTGATGTCCTACCTGAAAGCCTCCCTGGCCACTTCCGGGCGGACTGCCGGCCAGATCATCAAGGGCCGCTGGAAAAAGCTGCTGCTGTTGTTGGCGACGCCGGTGCCAAGGGCCGCTGGTAAGGGCCGCTACCACTGATATTCTATTTAAGAGTTTTTTGGACCGTCCGGGCCGTCCGGGGGGGTCAGGGGACTGCGTCAACAAAGGCCGATAAAACAAAGGCCGATAAAAGCCGGCGACAGACCCGCTGTTACTAAGGACCCCAGCTATCGTTACTGCCGTCACCGCCACCACCGCTAACGCCTTCCTGGTTCGATAGAAGCCCATCGGGTTGTCCGAGGGAGGAAATTGGGCCGATCTTAGTTACTGCTGCCCACACTCTCCCGTTCCTCCAGAGAGGCCAGCCAATTCCCAGGTAAAATAGATGGTAGATAGTAGCAGAAGTCCGTTCGGGAATCACCATCGGGTGTAAAGGGTCTATCTGAGTCCGCAGGAGAACACACCAGGCTCAACCGCCACTACTGCGCTCCGCTACTCAGCTCCGCTACTCAGCTGTTAGCTCCGCTCCGCTGACTCCGCTGACTCAGCTGTTAACTCCGCTCCGCTGTTCCGTTGTTCCTTCTGGAGGGTCCAACCATCCCCTAGTCGACCACAAAGTTTAAAAAGTCGAGGAACCCGCAAAATTCTCTCCCTGAACCCCAACCAGTATAGTGGGGCGGGAGAAAGATTGAAAACCGGGTTTCTAGGAGACCAGGATCCCTCTTATCCCGGAGCAGCAACTAGCGACTGCTC
Source organism: Charina bottae (assembly GCA_023362775.1). Lineage (NCBI taxonomy): Eukaryota > Metazoa > Chordata > Lepidosauria > Squamata > Charinaidae > Charina > Charina bottae. The sequence goes on from JALMGJ010000003.1 coordinate 137,772,156, forward strand.
CCGGTCGCCATCTTGGATTTAGCTTAATATATCTCCGTGGGAAAGAGAAATGTTTAAAATTGTTAAGGAAGCTGGTTGGCTGACTGTGTTAAAGAAAGAGATAAGTAGAAAAAGAAGGGAAACATGAAGTTCTGAGAAGGTCATGTGCTTACAGAAGTATGGAGTGCTGCTGAAGTGTCATGGACATGGGGAAAAAAGTCTCTCTTTTATTTTGTACTCCCCTTTTATGGATTACAATCTGAAATAAAGAAGAATGGTTATTACTAAAGGGAGTGAAATTTATAGAAGGGAGGAGAGGATTGTTGGACCACTCCAGAAGAATATATGATGGATAAATTCAGAGAAAAGGAAATTATTTAGTCGGCCAGCAAGATTATTATATGTGTATAAAAGAGATATATTGAAGTATCCACAATGGAAGATAAAATAACAAGTACTTTTGTGGAATACGGAACCTTTTATGAACTTTTTGCTGAAAATGGAAAGACCTGAAATGATGATTTTTAGATTGGACGATTGAAAAAGTGGATGAAGGGATTATTGTTATGTTTAAGAGGAAGGAAGGATAATTATTTTGATTTTAACTGCTGTAATGAAGGTTGAAAGTCATTTCTTTATCTTTTTTCTTTCTTTTCTTTTAATTGCATTGTTTCCTGCACTTTTTCTTTTTTTTCCCCTCTTCTTTTCTTCTTTCCTTTTTTTATGTTTCTTCTTTTTCTTTTATTCAAGTAAAAATTCTCAATAAAAATTATTTTTAAAAAAAGAATGACCAAAGCACTGTTGTGTTGCGAGCTCAACCCCTTTTGTATTCTGTGTGATGTCATGATGCAGATACAAAAAAAGGTGTCACTTGCATGAGGATTTGGCCAATTTGGTCGTTCTTCTCCCTCCTATGGATACCACTGTTTGCTTGTTTGTCTTGTGACCTTAGTGTTAACTTTAAAGCATGAGGATGTTTCACTTCTTTTCTTCACACCTAACTTCTTCCAGCTCCCTGGTAAACACTCTGAGCTAAAGCAGTCTCAAGCACTTCTACGTAGCATGCTTTCCTTTTCTAAATATTTGAAGTCATCCAGGTAATAATCTTCAGTGCTGCAGTATTCAGAAAACAGGAAGAGAACATCTTGAGTCAATCAGAGTTCTCCCTCCAGCTGATCAACAGAAAATGGCAAAACATGTCATTCTGCCAGGCCAGGCTATGGCTGGTCTTGCAGGGGTGGGGTGGAAATCCTTTCACTTTCACTCTAGAAAGGGAAATGAAAGAAAGTGTGTGCGCTCCTCCCACCCATATTTTCTGAGCATATTATGAATATTTGTCTGCATGTTTTCAAAAGAAAAGTAAAAAGAAAAAGAATCTCAGCAGTGGCCAAAAGAGGTACAGTATGTAGTTGCCAAGCCGCCAAGCCACCATTCCTCACTGTGGGCTGAATCTAAATTCAGGTGTACTAAGTTCATTATTTAGTTCTGAAGAAATCCTGTTAGCAGGTTATCATAACCATGGTACCAAGGCCAGAATCCATTTTATGAGCAGATTTGGGTGTAAAAAGAGGAACTTTGGAGAGACCTGGCATTTTGCCCTAAAGCCTTTTCCTTGCATACGTTTTGCTGTGATTCCATGCCCCTTTATTGTTGCTCTTAGCAATTACTTTGGAACAAGTTTGAAAACTTTGCTCTTATTGAAACTCAACACTTTTTAATAGAATTTTGCAAGAAAAGAAATCAATGGCACAACAAGAGATCCCTAAAGTGGAATATGGTTTGAGTGAAATTCAATCATACAGCACTTACAACGAATGCTACACCATCACGAAATGGAATGGATCCTTTTTCTCTTTCAGGAAAACATTTATCCAATGGTTCATTATTTCCAAATCAGATGAAAGGATGCTAGCCATCCATAAGGGAAGTTGGACATGATTTATTTATTTGTAAAGAAGTTTCTTTGTGGTGTTAAGTACTTGATTCAGCTGAAGAGGAATGATATAATCCATTTGATGTCATCATAGAACACATATAGACAAGTCAGATGTAGGTTGTTTGACTTGCCAGGAAGAAAGTAGCACTGAACACAATAGGATCTACTTTTGAGTAAACATGCAGAGAAGTGAAGTGCTAGCTGTATGATGATATTGCAAAGCAAAACTGAGTTCCTGTCTAGATTTGAGTAAAGGTAAAGGTTCCCCCCGCACAGTTGTGCTGTCGTGTCTGACCCTAGGGGCCGGTGCTCATCTCCGTTTGTTAGCTGAAGAGCCAGTGTTGTCCAAAGACGCTTCCACGGTCATGTGGCCATTTTTGTCCAATTTTACAGTGCCCCATTTTATTGTGAAAAATAAGCAAGTGTTATATAGTGACCAAACTTAATAGATGTTGGCTTTTTACACTATGATTCTACTTATGAAAACATTTTAGTTGGTGGAGAGTTCAAATAGGACTATGTATCAGTAATTAAATATTAAAATGTAATTAATATCAGAGAATCCCAAACATACCCATCCCTGTTACTAATAAATAGTTGTACAGCAGATATATCATCTGATAAACTTTGGTATCTTTCTTTTGTTCCTCCTAGTACTTTGCTGTTAAGGAGCTTCTGATTCATAGTGAGCACTAATTCCTTGAGAAGAATCATGTTCCACTAAGTTCAGTCCATCACCTAATTTTCATAGTGAGCAAGATGCCATGGCCATAGTGAAGCTTGTGGAAAATGCTTGATTTGAACCCAACTGCATGATTCTCATTCTCTTTTTTTAAAATATCTGTTTATTCATTAAAATATAATACAAAATGATAGAACATTGTTGACTTACATAAGAACCAGCATAATAAAATACAATTCTTACTACATACCATATAAACAATATATTATTATACACATATAAAGAAATAAAAAAGGAAAAGAAAGGAAAAGAAAAAAAGAGAATAACTAGTTTAAACTTAAATATTAAGAAATTAACTAGAACAATAACAATAACAACATACTAAAAATGGTTTCTGACTTTCACAGCTAAAAATTTAGGCATGATTCTCATTCTCATGCCTAAATTTGGACCACTGTGACTCTGCCAATCATTTGAGAAACCTGAGGTAAAGTGTTGTGATAGACAACATTTCATAGAGGTTCATAGTTCATAGAGTTTATAGACTTCATAGAGTTCATAGAGGCAACCAATTTGGTCTCTACTTGTGACGGTTTTTATCATTAGGAAAAATAGGTAACCCTTGCTTCATAGTGATTTGGCAGAATAGGAACAGAATGTCACCAGAACCTAAGAATTAATTTCAATTCCTTTCTTTTTATAATGGTAGAATTTAAATATCGCTGGAAGAAACATTAACAATCTTAGATATGCAGATGATACCACTTTGATGGCTGAAAGCGAGGAGGAGTTGAGGAGCCTTATGACGAAGGTGAAAGAAGAAAGTGCAAAAGCTGGGTTGCAGTTAAACCTCAAAAAAACCAAGATTATGGCAACCACCTTGATTGATAACTGGCAAATAGAGGGAGAAAAAGTGGAGGCAGTGACAGACTTTGTATTTCTAGGCGCAAAGATTACTGCAGACGCTGACTGCAGCCAGGAAATCAGAAGACGTCTACTTCTTGGGAGGAGAGCAATGGCAAATCTTGATAAAATAGTTAAGAGCAGAGACATCACACTGACAACAAAGGTCCTCATAGTTAAAGCAATGGTATTCCCTGTAGTAACCTATGGCTGCGAGAGCTGGACCATAAGGAAGGCTGAGCGAAGGAAGATAGATGCTTTTGAACTGTGGTGTTGGAGGAAAATTCTGAGAGTGCCTTGGACTGCAAGAAGATCAAACCAGTCCATACTCCAGGGAATCAAGCCAGACTGCTCACTTGAGGGAATGATATTAAAGGCAAAACTGAAGTACTTTGGCCACATAATGAGAAGACAGGATACCCTGGAGAAGAAGCTGATGCTAGGGAAAGTGGAAGGCAAAAGGAAGAGGGGCCGACCAAGGGCAAGATGGATGGATGATATTCTGGAGGTGACGGACTCAACCATGGGGGAGCTGGGGATGGTGACGGCCGACAGGAAGCTCTGGCGTGGGCTGGTCCATGAAGTCACGAAGAGTCGGAAGCAACTGAACAAATAAACAACAAGAATTTAAATAAACTTTTCCCCATGGGGTCTACTGAAGCATACCCCTATTTCCTGATCTCTCCAACCAGTAATCTCTTTTTCTTGCCCTAGAGAATCCAGAATGTGGTGGGGAAGGAGTAAAAAAAAGAGGGAGAGTGAAATTGTCACCTCAAAACATTCCCAGAAACATTTCTTGGGGAAGTCCAGATGGCCAGGCTAATCAGGAAAGCCCCCTGGCCTGCAGGCAGATTTTAATAATACTTCTTTAGAAAAAATCTAAGCATTTTGTTTCCTCCTTTGCATGTTGGCAGAGTATTTCATTTTATCTTTGGATTGCAATCTGTCATACAGTTTAAATTTATTTCTGCCAGAGACCATGTGGATACTTCCATCTAACAACTTGGAGGCCAGCAATTATTTGTTTATTTATTTATTCATTAAATGTTCTTTGGGTTTGCACTCTAAATAATAAGTATTGGTTTATGTAAATCCTACGTTTAACCTGCTGGATTATTCAAAAATTCCTGTCAACTCAGAAGTGGCTTCATGATATGGCATGGTTAAACTGTTGTATGCAAATAGATCCCCAATTTTTTTCAATGTATTTATAGCCAAAGAATGTTACCAAATATTTCCAGAGGAAGAGAATTCTCCAAATTACTTCTTTATCTCTCTTAAGGTTTCCTTCCTCTTCTTTCCTTTCATTTAAGGCCACATTAGATGGGGTTTTAGCATCTTGGAGGGACAGATTCTTAAAAGCTGGATTCCGGAACAGGTGGCTAGCATATCACGGATCTTCCACTTTTACTGTTGGAATTTGTATGCATTTCTCAATTTCTTCATGGACCTTTGCAGAAGACATCCCAGATGACTGTGGGAAATAATGGTATTAGGACTTTCTATGCCAACATTTGGCTGGCTGGGGAATTCTGGGAGTTGAAGTCCACACATCTTAAAGTTGCCAAGGTTGAGAAACATTGCTCATGGCTAAATTAACAGCTTTAGTAAGAGAGCATTCTATTTCTACATTTATATCAAATTGGCAACCACTTTTGGAATATTTGCTTGTAATTGAAAAAAATGATGTTTTGATTTTGGGTTTTAGAGATTGAATGATTCATTGTAATAGAAATAATGTTATGATAGGTTAATTCATAGATTTCCAAACTGTGTGTTGGGACACGTTAGTGTGTCGGCTGCAGCTTCTGGGTGTGTCGTGGCTGCTGCTGCCTCTGAACCCTGCCAGGATTCCAGGCAGGTCCTAGTGCCTGCCTTGTGCCTTGCTGCCTCCAAACCTGCCCTGCCAGGATTCCGCGCAGGTCCTAGTGCCTGCCTTGTGCCTTGCTGCCTCCAAACCTGCTGTGATTCCGTGCAGGTCCTAGTGCCTGCCTTGTGCCCTGCTGCCTCCAAACCTGCCCTGCCAGGATTCCGCGCAGGTCCTAGTGCCTGCCTTGTGCCCTGCTGCCTCCAAACCTGCTGTGATTCCGTGCAGGTCCTAGTGCCTGCCTTGTGCCCTGCTGCCTCCAAACCTGCCCTGCCAGGATTCCGCGCAGGTCCTAGTGCCTGCCTTGAGCCCTGCTGCCTCCAAACCTGCTGTGATTCCATGCAGGTCCTAGTGCCTGCCTTGTGCCCTGCTGCCTCCAAACCTGCCCTGCCAGGATTCCGCGCAGGTCCTAGTGCCTGCCTTGTGCCTTGCTGCCTCCAAACCTGCTGTGATTCCGTGCAGGTCCTAGTGCCTGCCTTGTGCCCTGCTGTAAGAGTGTGTTGCGAAATGATGCATGTCTAAAAAGTGTGTCACCAACATGAAAAGTTTGGAAAGCTCTGGGTTAATTAATTGTAAGAGATTAGATTTGTATTTAACCTTATATCTGTATCGGAAATAGTCGGAAGTCGTCTTTTCTTTTTTCTCTTTCTATTCACATCTTTATAGTTTGTTCTTTTTTCTTTAGTTCTGTTTTCTATCTATTCTATAGTTTTTTCTTTTTTGTATTTTAATTATATATTGAAAATAAAAAAAAATCTGGAAAAGAGAAACACTGCTCTATAGGCACCTCCTTGTGGCCACTTTAATGTGCATCCCTCCAGTCCTTGAGTTGGCATAGGTTGCAGAAAAATATGCCTGGAGAATTTACACTGGCTTGATGGCCAAGCTCCAATCCATCTCAATAATGAGACTGAAGCTTGTTACCAGATCTAGGAAAGACCCAGTAGCTACATTGACAGCACATACTAAGCTGAGTGAGTTTATCCTTGGTTAAATTTTTTGCTGCTTGTCATGTCTGTGAATCCATTCCATTGGTTAGTGTATTCTGCAGAACCAGAAAGTGGGCTAATTCAATAACTAAGTGAAGGCAGTCAGGCCATCCTCCATATTTAAGGAAATAAAAGGGGCAGAGGGAGTAAGCCTTTTCTTCTGCCAAAGCACATTCCATCTGTTGGGGTCTGCATACCATTTGCTTCGTGGGTTAAACCAAGTTGTGGAAGGGATCAGAGCCAAAAGTAGGTGGAGTCCCCATCCTCTGATTTTCCATTTTTTTTCCATTATGACATTCCTTCCTTTTTCTTTCTGTCATCCTCTCTGTCTCCCTCCTTTTCTCTCCATGCATGCCAAAGAAGAATTGTTTGCAATTAAGCAAAAGAACTGAAAATTGCCCATCCCTGCTCTAAGGAATGTAGAAGCAGTTGTAAAGAGGATGGTGGGAGAAGAAGAGAGATAAGGGATGTGGGCTTCACATGGCTTCCTAAAGAAGTTTTCCATAAACTTGAAATGGGGTACCTTTGAGGGGTGTCCTGAAGCTCCATCAGGTTTAAAATCAGCAACCAGCCTGCTAACTGATGCACAATCCCAGCGGTCAATCTCTTTAGTAGCTGCTTGAACCAAAAATTATTCTTTCCCAGGCACAATTCTCAAAGAGTTCTCTTTGTGGAGTCCTTGGTCCTCTCTGAGCCTTGTTGTTTTCTTGCAGACATTTCATTGCCAGGCTAGGCAACATCTTCAGTGCGAAAAGGGAGTGGGATATGCTCTCTGTTTATATACCCTGGCTTGTCCTGCTTTTGTTGGTGGGGGTGTTGTTCTCCTATGAATGGTATGTAAAGGTTGTTTACCTCTATGTGTCTGTTGATGGCTGCTTTGTCTGAGTGCCAAGCTTCCAGGAATTCTCTTTAAAGTTCTCTTTAGCAAGGTTTATTGAGATGAGAGGGATTCAAGAATTCCAGCAAGTGAACTCAATTTCCATTTGGAAGCAGTCTGTCTTGGCGTACAGCAGGGCAGGGTCCATTTCACAGACTTAGGGTGCACTGTAGGAGAGAGAGAGAGCAACTCTTACATCAGCAGCATGTTGTGTCCTTGTGAAAGACCTGCTTGCTTGTCAGATGTTTTCCAGGCCCAATTTAAGGTATGTGTTTTCACCTTTAAATCCCTAAATGGCTTGGGAATGGATTCCCTGAGAAATTAAGTATTTCAATATGAACCTAAAGGTCAGCAGGAGAGGTCCTTACTTGAAAAAGTCCATTTACTGGACCTTGCAGGGGAGAAGGTCTTCTAGTTGCACCGAAGCTGTAGAACACCCTCCCTCAAGGATTCCATTCTCCTACTTTTCCACTCTTAGAAAAGGAGGCAAGATGTTTCTCTTTAGCCAGATTAATAGCGCTACTGCCAACATTTTAAAGCACTAGTTTAATAGTGGTTTTAAGTGGTTTCTAAAAAGAAGTCAAGTGTTTATGTGCAGTAAAGCACCATGCTGTACATAAGTGCTTTATAAATAAATAACAGTAATAATAATGCCACTGACACAAAGTACTGTTCTGTTCCTACAACTGATACGGATGCATGGGTTGTGTCCATGCCAAACCAGCATGATCAATTCATCAGTGTGCTAGGCTGAACTATGAGCATAGCCCCTAGATATTATGGAGAGCTCTGGGAGGACATAAAAAATAGCTTTGCAAGCCACCTCTTTCACTGCAGGTCAGCCATCTTGGGCACAGCCTTTGAAAAATGGCATCCCAAGTGGAATATTTCAAAAGCAGATGTCATCCAGCATCAGGGAAAATGGACCATTAACTGGTGAGATCTACTGCCTTAAAAATGCAGGAGTCAAAAGCTTAGCAAATGATCCACTGGCCGGGTTTATGAAACTTTTGTGCTAAGCATGCAGGAGAGTTGCTATAGTGGAGGAGAGCTTGGATAAGAAAGCTTCTGGTTCTGCACCACACCAATGAATGACAAAGTTCTGAGGACTTTTTTGGAAGCAAAGCAAATCTTTTTGTTGTTGTTGTCCTAGTAGAGATAGGTAGACAGATATAGATGATGATATAGATCAGGGCTTTCCAAAGTTTTCCCGCGGCGACACACCAACCGCCGTTGGTGTGTCGCCGCGGGAAAACCCGGAAGCGCTGATGATGATCAGCGCTTCCGGGTTGTGTGGCGACACACCAGACTGTGTGTGGCGACACACTTTTGTGTCGCGACACACAGTTTGGAAAGCTCTGATATAGATGATGATAGATATAGATGATATAGATATAGATATAGATATAGATATAGATATAGATATAGATATAGATATAGATATAGATATAGATATAGATATAGATATAGATATAGATATAGATATAGATATAGATATAGATATAGATATAGATATAGATAGATATAGATACGCGATGGCTCAGCGGTTAAGACGCCAGGCTTGTCGATTGGAAGATTGCAAGTTCAGAGGTTCGAATCCCTAGCCCCACGTGATGGAGTAAGCTCCCACACTCGACCCAGCTCTTGCCAACCTAGCAATTTGAAAGCATGCAAATGCAAGTAGATAAATAGGTACCACTTTGTTGGGATGGTAACAGCGTTCCGCGCACGTCATGCCGGCCACATGACCGCGGAAACATCTTCAGACAACGCTGGCTCTTTGGCTAAGAAATGGAGATGAGCACCGGCCCCTAGAGTCGGACACAACTGTGCGGGGGAACCTTTACCTTTACCATATAGATTATAGATATAGATATAGATAGATATAGATATAGATATAGATATAGATATAGATATAGATATAGATATAGATATAGATATAGATATAGATATAGATATAGATATAGATATAGATATAGATATCAGGCAAACTAATACTAGAGGACTTCATAAAATAAGAAGACAGGGTAGCAGTTTATACCCCCTCCCCAGTTAACGAAGTTCAGTCCTGGATTGTCTATTTTTCAATATTTTTATTAATGACTAGGATGAGGGAGGTAGAGGGAATATTGATCAAATTAGCAGTTGATACAAAATTGAAAACAAAAATAAAATTCAGAGTCATCTCCAGTGGTTAGAGAAATAGGTTGAAAATAAGAGAATGACATTTAGCAGATTCAAATGCAAGGTTGTTAAATGCACAGGTATATCTGGGAACATGCAGGCTTAGTAACAGGACATGTGGAAAGCAATCTTGGAAGAGTAGTGGATTGCCAACTGAATGAGTCAGCAGTGTGAGGTGACTTCTAGAAAGGTGAAAGGCTTTATCAGCAGAAGTAGAGTTTCCAAATCAAGCAAGATACTCTACTTTATTCTAGTTTAGTCAGACCATCTCAAGAACTGTGCTCAGTCAAAGACATTGCACTTTAAGATGGCTTCAGAGAGAAACTGGAACAGGTTCAAGAAGGGCAGTGAGAATGATCAAGGATTAGTTTTTCTAGTAGAGACAAACTAACAAACTAGAGAGCCAGTTTGGTCTAGTGGTTAAGGCACCAGGCTAGAAACCAGGAGACTGAGAGTTCTAGTCCCACCTTAGGCATGAAAGCCGGCTGGGTGACCTTGGGCCAGTCCCTGTCTCTCAGCCCTAGGAAGGAGCCAATGGCAAACCAGGAGACTGAGAGTTCTAGTCCCGCCTTAGGCATGAAAGCCGGCTGGGTGACCTTGGGCCAGTCCCTGTCTCCCAGCCCTAGGAAGGAGCCAATGGCAAACCAGGAGACTGAGAGTTCTAGTCCCGCCTTAGGCATGAAAGCCGGCTGGGTGACCTTGGGCCAGTCCCTGTCTCTCAGCCCTAGGAAGGAGTCAATGGCAAACCAGGAGACTGTGAGTTCTAGTCCCGCCTCAGGCATGAAAGCCGGCTGGGTGACCTTGGGCCAGTCACCATCTCTCAGCCCAACTCACCTCACAGGGTTGCTGTTGTGGGGAAAAGAGGAGGAGGAAGGAGTGTTCGCCGCCTTGAGTTATTTATAAAAATAATAAAGGCAGGATAAAAATAAATAAATAAATAAAATTAGAAACCAAGTTCTATGAAGAAATATTGAAGAAACTAGGAAAGTTTAGCCTTGAGATGAGAAGAGTGAAGGAGGCTATGATAATACTCAAAATATCTGTAAGGATGTTTCACAGGAGGAAGGAAAACCTTATTGTTCTAAAATGCAGGACACAGAGTAAAGAATTTAAGTTACCTGAAAGCAGATTCTAAATGAATGTTAGAATAAACTTCCTACAGCAATTCAACTTTGGAATCAATTTCTGAGACCCATTGCAGGCTTCCCTTCACTGGACATGCCCACAGAATCTCTGTGTATGAGCTGGAAGGGGTTTCATAAGTCATCTAGTCTAGTTCCTGCCCAGGGCATCCCTGAAAGAGGACAATAAAAGAGCCAACAAGGAAACAAAAAGATCAGAACACATCCTCTCCAGCAGCCAACGCCCAGATAAGCAGGAATTAACACCAGAGAAACAAGCAGAAAACAATACTTTAATCAAGGAACTACCAAGGAGAAAACCACACCCCCACCAACACTGGCAGGGCAAGCTACTTTATATGAACAGGGAGCAAACCCCACACTCACCAGCACTGATGATGTTATCTAGTTGGGTAATGAAACATCTGCATGTAAACAACCAAGTTCAACCCTGAGCAGCATATATTTTCTTCTATTGAGGACATAATGGCAAACCATTGAACAACTTCCTTCCTTCCTTCCTTCCTTCCTTCCTTCCTTCCTTCCTTCCTTCCTTCCTTCCTTCCTTCCTTCCTCTTCTTTTTCACACTGTGTTTTTAAAGCCAATGTATGCAAATGTTTGTGCACATCACTAGAACAGAGGTATGTGCATGTGTTTGTGTTTGGGGGAGGGGAAAGAAAAATTAAATGGGAGCAAACGGGGGCAGCAATCTCTGCAAAGTACAGGAGAAATGGTCTATTCTGTTCCAAAGGAATTGGTGGGGTGGCTTGATTCTGCAAAGGAGACTGACAGTAGATTTGGAATTTAATGTCTGGAGAGAAATTCAGATGGGGAAAAATTCATCAGCATCCTAATGCTGATTAGAACAAAGCAATATATGCTCATATGCTGGGCAGCTCCTCAGGGCAGGGAATGTCACTCAGCATGCCGAACTCTAATAGAAAGACAAGTGTCATTTAACCACACAAGAGCAATGAGTACATCCAGGACAGGCAGGGTGTTCACACTAGTCGCCTGCCCTGCAACGCTCAATATGAGAATCCTATTGATTTCCTTGCCTCCAGCTTGAAGGATGATGAGCTCAATTTGAAATCAAAGCAGACAGCTTTGAAGTAACCTTGGTGGAACAAGTGGCTGGCATACATCAGCGAGAGAGTGTACTCGACAGGAGAATGCATATGGCTTTGTCTGATGCTTTTGAAATGGGGTGGGGAAGCTTGACTGACTTGCTGCTCAGGTATAGATCACTCAAAGAATGAATGTCTTCAGCTCAGAGAGTTTCTTATCCATATATGAAAAGTCTCTAGCATCACCTTGTGAGGTTCCTTTTGGGCAAACTTTAATGGTCCTGCACAAAAAGGGGGAAAGAAAAAACAACCACCACTGGACAATTTAATGGTCAAATATCTTCCTTTTTCAGAACCTAATTATAGGGCCTATTGAAAAACACTGCATTCCAGGCTGTTTGCTCATTTGTAGCAATTTTAGTTGATTATAGATCAATAATTCTTTAAAACAAGACAGACCATACCCTCAGAAAATTTAAGAAGACCCAACTCATAAAAGTAAAGGAATTGGGAGGGAGGAAGGAAGGAAGGAAGGAAGGAAGGAAGGAAGGAAGGAAGGAAGGAAGGAAGGAAGGAAGCCTTTTGTTCTTGTTTGCACAAATTGATAATGTAACAAAGTTGTTACAAACGGGGATGGCAAAGGGTTGACCACTGTAGATCTTTCAAAACCTACCTGTAAATTCAATCATTAAAGCCCCTTACTTTGCATGACAGATAACATGCGGGAAAGGCAAATGTTGTGGATCAACTGCAAAGGATAACATCATCCTGGCCCACTAAAATATCTTATTCCACAGTATAAATTTTACAATAGGGCAGAAGGTCCAAAATATGAGAAAAAAACCTGCATTTACGAATATAAGCCAGCCAAGGAGATGTGTGTAACTGACCATGCAGTGGTGGTGCAAGGACAATGGTGATCATTCCACCTGCAAAGCTGAAGCCAGAGAAATAATTGACCATTGCTTCTGTGCACCATCTGATGAATGAACCATTGTAAAGAACAGACTATACATTGCTTTAGGAAGCTTAATATAAATTTATAACACAGCCCCCTGTCAGCAGGTGGTATACCCCCTGTATTCCACACGCTACATTCCATAGCTACAGTCTCATATATTTTGTTCATAGCTGGACATAGTATAGAATGCATGTAAACACTAGTCCTTCATTCATATATAGTATGGGCACAGAAATCATAACAACAAAAGGAGTTTCTACTGTTCCTTGGATCAGTGTCCCTGATTATTACTTTTCACTGTTACCAGCTGTCATTCCCATATGCAAGAAATTCTGAGGCTGGTAGTTTCTGAGACCCCAAGTCAGATAATGAAATACAAATCTCTCTGTCTCAGGGCTGACACGGGGCTATTCATTCCCCCTGGTGTCCACGACAGACGTCCGACTCTCAGGCTTGTGCAGCGCTTGCCAACAATTTCCCATGTTCCATCCAAGGAGCTGCAGCTCCTCTTGAGCAGCATCTTGTCTCTTGTAGCCTGTGGGGACTGACAGACGGAGGTTCTGCCCAGACATGTGTCCAGTGCAGCCAAGGACAGAATATTCACTCTTCTGTTTTGTCTTTGCTGCTAGAACTTGGTGCTTTCCAAATGCTCCTTGGTTTTTAAGACAGAAATAAGCAGTGATATAGATTTTCTTTCTTAATTTTCAGACAGGTAAAATTATGTTAATATCCAGTCCCCTTGCTCTCCTCAACCAGTTCTTATTTTTAATTGTCCTGCCAGAATGATAATTTCATTGTATTTTAATGTAAGATTTTACATTTAAAAATTTCCTTCTCACCCCTATGGGTGGTATGTGTCTTCCTCAACCTCGGGTCCTCTACTAGAGGCCTAGGAGTTTGAGGGTTCTGCACAGTATCTTGGCTGTTCCTAGCACTGCACTCTTCTGGACAGAGAGCTCTGATGTTGCTCCTGGGATCTGTTGGAGCCACTCTCCCAGCTTAGGAGTCACAGCCCCGAGTGCTCCTACCACCACTGGGACCATTTTGGCCTTTACTTTCCACATCCTTTCTAGTTCCTCTTTTAGGCCCTGGTACTTCTCCAGCTTCTCATACTCCTTCTTCCTGATGTTGCTGTCACTTGGCACCACTACATCTATCACCACTGCTGTCTTCTGGTCCTTGTTAACTACCACAATGTCTGGTTGATTGGCCAGTACCTGCCTGTCCATCTGGATCTGGAAGTCCCACAGGATCTTAGCCCTGTTATTCTCCATGACCTTCTGTGGAATCTTCCATCTGGACTTGGAAGGGTCTAGCCCATACACTGTGCAGATGTTCCTGTACACAATGCCAGATACTTGGTTGTGCTGTTTAGTGTGTGTGTGTGTGTGTGTGTGTGTGCATAATATTTTATTGTTTTAATTTCTTATTAGATTTTTGAAGTTTTTGTACACTACGCAGGTGTGTGTGTGGTGTAAAAAATAATAAACCAAATGAATAAATATTAAAAATGCTATTAATTGTGTACTTTAACTAATGTACTGTATACCTTCAGTGCATTTTTGCTAACTGTGGGGTTTATTGATTTAATTTATATAATAATTCATAATTCATATTATTTTTATTTTGAATATTGCTAGAGTCTAAGATTGTTTCTGCAGATTTCAATAATTGTGCTAATATTCAGCTTTCCTGCTCTTCCTAACTGCTGCTCTTGTTTCCCTGGATTTTTTAACCAGGTGGTCCCATCACTGATGGGATCCATTGATCAACAGGTCAAACTGCAATGTTGCATTTAGGAAGAATGGAAGCTGTCTTCTGTAATAATTAGAAGATGCATAGGTGTCCATCTACATGGCAGCATCTAGCCATCATGGCTGCTTTCAGGAAGCTAAGCAGGGTCAGATCTGGTTAGTACCTAAAGAGGAGACAATCAAACAATTGCATTTGTTTGTTTTCCTGGCTATTCATGGTATTCTCAGGAGTATTCGCCAACACTTGCTTCTTTAAACTCCAACTTTCACTTCCATATAATGTCACAGTGAATGCACTATTCTGATCTTTGTAGGTATAAACACATAAAGGCATCTGAATATTTTCCCCCCAACATTTCTGTACCTCTGCCAAGAAAATTACATGGATGTCACCAAGAGTTGCACTCAACTTGAAGGGACCTTTTTTTAAAATGCTCATTTGTAAGAACAGGACTTGAAATAAAGCTAGTTGGTAACAAACTTGAACGTACTATTAAATTTGAGTGAATTGGCATCAATATTTTCTATTGTATGGCACCCATAGATTACATAGTTCAATCTCATGCATACTCAGAAGCTAATACTAACTGGCTTCAGTTAAGCATGGAAGGATATGTATGCTTATGCATTATGCTTATGCATGCAGCAAGATTATGAGATGATGATGATGATGATGATGATGATGATGATGATGATGATGATACTATTATTATGGCTATCTACAGTAGTCAGAATGGCCTATATGCTTGGCAAATGAGAACTTCTGTAGAGAGTGCGTATATGTTTTAGTCCCCTCACAACCCACTATTCCACAGGGCAGGCATAATGACAGAGAAGGCACAGATGACATTGTTTTACAGAGGGGACCAAGAGCATGCTCATTTGTTGGATCTCATGGGATGAGCAGAGTCAATTGGAGACAGGCAATCTCACAAGTAACCTGGACCTGTGCCACAAAGGGCTTTATAAGTGACAACCAGCACCTTGAATTACACCCAGAAGCCTATTGTGAGCCTCTGCTGCTCACACAGCAATGATATTACAAGAGTAGACCATGATGTGCCCATAGTTACCCACACTGCTGTATTCTGAACCAGTTGCCGCTTCCAGATGGTCTTCAAGGGCACATCATGATTTGCCATTGAGCACATTGCAATAGTACGACTAGGAAGTGACCAAGGTGTGAGTAAATATGAAAATGGCCATCCGATCCAGGAACTGTTGAAATTGTTGCACAAGATGAATTTTTGAAAAGGCCCTCTTGGCCATGGGTATCACCTGCTTCTAGCTCCTTAGAAGGAGCTAAGAGTCCAGGAGGAGTCCAGAGTTCTACCCCATCCAGAACTATAGATGGAAAGTCCCCAGAACTGGGGGTCCCTGACACCCACAGTTATTTGGCCTTGTTAGGGTTAAGATGAAGCCTATTCTTACCGCTCCAGACCCCCACAGTGTGCAGACACTGA
This sequence comes from Charina bottae, assembly GCA_023362775.1. Classification (NCBI taxonomy): domain Eukaryota; kingdom Metazoa; phylum Chordata; class Lepidosauria; order Squamata; family Charinaidae; genus Charina; species Charina bottae. Next base: position 137,787,940 of record JALMGJ010000003.1, read on the forward strand.
GAAAGAATGTTATGCTAGGACTGCCCTTGAAGACCCACAAAGAATATACATGTTTGGTGTGAATAAATATATAAATACAGAATAACCCAATTTGTAAGCCCACCTAATAAAAATGAATTATGGCAACAGTCTGCTCTAATCATTTGGAACATCTTAAAGAAGAAGTCATTGGGTCTATAAAATTGGGGTAAAAAGAAAAAGGCCAAAGCCATAGATGGTCTGGGGGCTGTGATTGCATAGCCCTGCTGTAAGGAACTAAATCTGGGGGATCTGCTGCACAGAATCAGACCCTAATCCATAAAAGATTACCCAGTTCTGGTGCTGTTACTGTATCCTTACCATTTGCACCTGAATGCTAGCTCTGGATATGTACTCCTTGTGTGAAGGATTTGTATTTTAAAGTTCCAGTAATTTAATATTTTAATTTATTCAGTTGCAATAACCAATTGGTTTAGGGGGTTTTCTGCACCAAGGATGGGATACCTATGCCCTCCAATGTTTCTAAGTTACAACTCTCAGCATCCTTGGCCAATCATGATGCTCCCTGAGGCTAATGGGAATTGGTCCCCCTATTTTGAAACTATGGTTGCTGACAGATGCAGGAGCAGACCCTGATGAGTGTATCAGTAATTAAATTATACCCTCTTGTTCTTTTGAGCTTTGATTTCCTGATCTAAATATGCAGTCTATGGAAGCCTGTTAAACTATTTATGCTGACTAGTATCAATGCCCACTGTACGTATGTATGTATGTATTTGCAAATAGATCCCACATGTTCTCTGAACATCAGGAGCTTAAGACAGTTTACATGAAGATCTCAGCTGACATGTTGTTCTCAGAAGGAGCAACCCTACAGGTTAATTTAGGTTGAAAGAGAGTAACTGGCTCAAAGTCACTCTGCAACCTCTGAGGGCAAGGGACAAATGGAACCAGGGAATCTCTAGTCCCAGTGCAACATGTTAGTCATTACATTGTACAGGCTGTTAACTGAATCATCTGACTAATGGGGGTGTGTGTGATATTAGTAATAGTTACAAGTGAAAACAATATGTCAGGTGAGTGTTGCAGCATGAACACATCCGTATAATTTTCTTGGCATCAGTAGGAAAGTGTCTTGTCATTGCTACCTTCCAGAATTCATTTTTTTCAACATCTCAGATGTACTGATGGTCTGCTGTTCAAATACTAACCATCTTGGATCCTATGCAGCTTTTACAACTCCTCCAAGGTCATTTACTGTAGGTGCAGCAGGTTTTTCATAACTGGCAGGAACTTTTAGTATAATAGGGACTTTTGGACAGAGACAAAAAAAAAAGATTACTTCATGAACAGATTCTTGCTCGGTAAGAAAGAACGTTGAGTTAGAAAAATACATTGAAATACAACAAAAATACAAATCTTTTAGATGAGGACTAGACCCACTGGCTAGCCGTAAAAGAAAGCAAAGCAGGAATGTGGGAAAACAATATTCTGATTATTTTTAACAGTTTCAAGAGACTCTCACACAAGACAAATAATACCTATTCAGGATTTCAGCAAAGCTTTTTTTTAACCCACTTTCTCTGCCAGCAATAAAATCCTGACCTTCTAGATTCAGAACATTCTGTCTGAAAAACAAAAGACATACTATTTCAACTCTCTCTCTCTCTCTCTCTCTCTCTCCCTCTCTCTCTCTCTCTCTCTCTCTCTCTCTCTCTTTGCAAATGGGCACTGATAGTTTTTTGAATGCCACCACCATCATGATAATGAAGCATTATTAGAATAAACCACTCTGGCCTTGTTACAGTATATAGAAGCAAATGCAGATTAAAAGGGGAAAGCGTATGCAATCGAAGAAATGGCACAGGAGATTTTAAATGGCTTTTCTTTCCCTCCTTCTTTGTGAAGATACAAACCGAAGTAGGAAAGGCCTATTAAAAATGAAAAAGAAGAATTATAAAACGAGAAGGAGAAATGCACTGCTGAAATTACACCAGAACCTCATAATTACTGTTTGCTTAACTTGAGGGACAGGAAGTCAGTATTTGTAAAACTGATTGGCCTTCCTTTAATTATACATTAAACCCTTGATAAGGTGACTTGACTAGAAATGGGATACACAATTATATTTCATTTTTTAAAATTAAAGTAAAATGACAATCCATTTATATTTTCAGATTCTCCTCCTCTCCCCTTCTCTGTTAACTATTATTGGGTAAAATTGCTTCAGTGAATGGGCCTTTTATGTCCTTGAACAGATCTTCTGTTAGGCAGAGTGTAATCTGTCCTATATTGCATCAAGGGTTTGATTAATTAAGGGTCCTGGACCAAGAAAAGCATAGAAGCCCTATTAAATGGATCATTGAAGATGGTTTTCATATTGGCTTACCTGAAATAGACATTAGTGGGCTCTTTAATATGGCTATTCTGATTTAATTAATACACAAGCGTATGCAGTCTTTTTCTCTCCTATAATACTGAGAACCTGTACCATGGTATTCTTCTCATGATGCATTCTTGTAGCCATGGTGCACATGGTCAGTGTGAGAACTGGACTAGGATTTTCAGAGCACATCAAAGGCTGCATTCCAGAAATAGTCAGGGACAGGAATCAAAGTTGATCTGATCAGGGATGAAATGGATGTTTTAAGCCTCTGCAAGACTAATATAGTAGCTGCTTTGCCCCTTATTTCCCTTTACTCTCCAAACCAAGCCAAAATTTGGGGTCCTGCTCACTCGGTGGGGAAGGGTCCTATAGGGACTGGCCCATGTAGCTCATGGAATGGTTATCAGCATCTTCATCCCATTGGCCAATCAACCAGGTCAGCTTTCTCTGTTTTTTGCGTTGGAGGATTAACGTTTGTATTTAGGTGTATTTGCCTGTTTATTCAAATATTTATAACTCATTTTTTATTAATGGATCTTTATATCCATGGTTTTAAGGCAGGACCCAACCTGTGAAAACAAATAAATCATCCAACACTTGAACACCTCTATTCAAGGAAGGATTTTCCAAGTTGGCATAAATGGATTCCTTGAAAAAGGAAAAAGGAAAAAGGGCACTCATTTGAGGACATTAATGTTCACATTTTAGACAGAGAAGATAGGTGGTTTGAGAGAGGGGTCAAGGAATCCATTTATGCCAACTTGGAAAATCCTTCCTTGAATAGAGGTGGGGGCCTCAGGCACAATCTTTCCCCTATTTTCCTCCCTGCTTTGTCTTCTGTGCCTAGGAAGATTTAGACCATTTCGCAAGCTCAACAGCAGCATGGTAATCTTCACGATCCTCCTTTGGATGATAAAGGGACTTAGAAATAAACATCTCAAAATAACCATGACCTAGCCCCAGGTGCAAGGTCACACAGCCACCCTAGAAACATATTTAAGGATTCCCTTACTAACTTTGCTCAGACTGAAGAAGCTCCTTGGATAAGGAGTGAAACGTTTCCACTGAGAAAGTAGAAATCCAGTTGACATGATTCAAGCTACAGATTTTTAAAAGAAGTTTGGAGGACACTGGCACCATCTATTTGGGGCATAACTTGCTTGCAGCCATCATATTGGGTGAACCCAGGACCAGTTTATTTCCTGCCCATTTGTTTTTGACCAGCCCACCTCCAAGATTCTTGACTAACCCTAAACCCTATTGGTTAATTCTTGTCACAGATTGGTGGATCATAAATAAGAAATAATGGGGGCTATTTATTTATTCAATCAATTTGTAAGGCCGCCCACTCCCAAGCAACTTTAGGTGATTATCAAGGGTTAAAAATGTCCAGAAAAGGAAAAGGGTAAAATAATAAAATATAATCAGGTAAAACATACTACACTGGGATCCAGACCTGGAATTCATGTCATATAACTGGCTTATATGGCCCAACACCTGAAGGAACAACAGCTTCTTAGATGCAGTAGTGTAATATCACTGAGCCTAAGTTGGGGCATCTCAAATAATAGCAACTTGCTGTTGTACATATCACTAATTCTGTTCTCTCTTTTTTTTCTTGTTTCCATTTGCTCTATTATTATATTATTGGCCCACTGGATGTGGACATCCCTAAGGCCCTTATCCTTTGAAAAGCATTATGTACACTCATGGCACTACTTAAACAAACATATAAGCAGCAACTAGAGTTTTGGAGTATCTTGATGTACATGAACTAAACTTTAGTAGAAGAAAGCTTTGTTGGATACATAAAGCTGGGGGATTTAAATACACAAACACATGCAGAAAAGGGGGGATTTTATACAGAGGGATCCCAAACCACAAGAGAGACAGCATGGATTTATCACATTCCTATGCAGCATTGATTTGATTAGTTGGCATTCGACGAAAAATAATGTGGGATTTAATGAGAGAGCAAACTCTCTTCTAAATTGCACTCACTGTACCTAATGAATGGGATTAGTTTTAAAAAAAAGGACAATGTGATTCTCTGGAGAAAAGGGCAAACATAATTAAAATTATTTCTACTCTGAAAATCCAGTTCTCATTACTTGAGTTGCACCTGGGTATTCCCAATGCAATTTTTGTTTTTCTGCTGAGAGGAAGAGAACTGCACTCCCAGAAAATGAAGCTGGCTACAGAATATGATGGCTGTTGGAGAAAGTGTGACTGAGATGCAAAATTGCAATTGTGTTAGACAATGTCCAATCTTCAGTCTGCATTACAAACAATGGGAAATGAAACATCATGTTTCAGAGAAGTATGACACGGGAGACTAATTACCAGTTCTTAAATACAGTGGTTGAAGCCTGATGGGAAAAATGCCTAATAACTTTGGGGATCCCAAGGATGGTTGGAACAGCAGAGTAACAGATGCTTTCAAAAATCACTAGAATACAAATGTTAAATATAATTTATTCACTTTATTTAGTTAGTTTTTTAAACATCACACATGAACAGAAACACAGCTGAAGCATGCAAACAAACAAGACTAACGTTAAGACTTAAGCATAATAAAATATAAGATGATCAATGAGAAGGGAAAAGTTGCTAGCAAAGAAAAGCAGATGGTCCTTTTTTATAAAGGAAGGATGGGTGGGTGAGAGAAGGGGATAATAAAAAGGGCTGCCAGAAAAAGTGGATTGGAGGAAAGGGACTGAAAGGAGAGGTAGTAGTGAATCTTTAGAGCAATAAGTCTTCTAGAGCAGGACTTCCCAAACTTTTTCAGGCCAGGGAACCTGCTAATTAAAAAAGAAAATTCCAGAAACCCTTCATCAAGAGGCAAAGCACTAGTGATAGGAAACTGGCAATGAAATGAAAAGGAAAGCATTTATTGTAAATGGAAAACTAACATTTCTCATGTAGAAAAATGTATTTAAAAGATTTGTATGGCCACCCATAGAATTCTGGGAGTTGAAGTCCACATACCTTAACGTTGCCAAGGTTGAGAAACACTGCTCTGGAGACCAGACCCAGAGACTCCAGCACACTGACTTCAATAGAAAATTTACTCATATATCTGTAAATTTAGTGTAGATTGGCAAGGTTATTACCGTAATAGAAGTAGTAAACTAGAACTGTTTTTAACTGGTTCAATGCCCTAGATATTGGGTTTTATTACGTTTATGGGAGGGATGGTCCTTAAAGCCTCTGCTGGTTGGAGAGTGAGCAGCTGGCTTGGTTGAAGGAGTTTAGACAGTAAGTAGAGAAGAAACTGAAAGTGTCCAGACAATTGGGACCTTTGAAGTCCAGACGAGTTACTGTGTAAAAAACAGGGCCATCTTAATAAAAGCTATGTATGGCTTTGTTCATGTGGAAACAACTAATGTCCATCAATCTTCACGGTCCCCATTTGCTATTTTTCACCATGTAATGCTTCTTAATAAGAGCTAACATTCCTCTTCTGCCTCTTTACATCTTTCATATTTTTCTCTGCCACACTTATCCACCCCAGCAAGCTGGATGTACCACAGCTCCTTTAGTCTGAAATCTAAAAGATGCCAGTGCTTCGACCGTGGGTGCTTCCATGATGTTTTAAATTTATTTTTCTGGCGAAAGAGTGTGTTAGTAATGACAAGGTTAGTCGCTGGACCGGTCATGTTGTTCGAATGCCTGACCATCGTCTTCCAAAGCAGCTACTTTACTCCCAACTTAAGAATGGAAAACGGAATATTGGTGGAAAGCAAAAGAGATTCAAAGATACTCTCAAAGCTAATTTAAAAAAATGTAATATCAGCATTGAGAACTGGGAAGCCCTAACTCATGAGCATTTCAATTGGAGGTCATCCTTTATTAATGGCGCTATGGACTTTGAAGAAGCACAAGTACAGGGCGAAAGGAAGAAAAGAGCTAAAAGGAAGGCACGTCAGGCAAACCCTCATCATGACCGTCTCCCACCCGGAAACCTATGCCCTCATTGTGGGAGGTTGTGAGGATCCAGAATTGGCCTTTATAGCCACTTACGGATCCACCATTAAAATTTTACCTTTGGAAGACAATCTTACTCGGCTACGAGTGATCGCCAGTGATGAAAATGATGATGGATGAGTCTGAAAGCCTTGATTAGGTTAGGTATAAGTTGAAGTAGAGAGGGGCTTTGACTGGCTTTCAAGATTCTGTTACAATCCCTTACCGCATTAACATTCCTTCCAAGACTCCAAGGCAGAGTATTTTGAGTTTATTTCTCATGCTTTCTACTTTCCCTGGACTCAGATATCTTTTCTGTAATGGCTCAGTATTCCCCTCCTGAGTCAAACCCACATTCCATTACAATACCACTTTTCAACGTAGCACTATCATTCCCATGGTCCACTCTCTCAAATATTCCTTTTAGCATTCCCTCATTTCAGTTTCATCCCAAATTATTTCATCTCTTTAATATTTAATCTCACTAAGTCTGCTGGAGGTTGATTGTTTAGCCCCCTTCACTTACTTCCAAAACAATTTTTTGTGACCATCAAAATCATTTTGCATTTTCTCTGCCTTTTATCTTTCTTCTTTCTTCTAACTCTTTTTCTCTCTACAACATAGTACATTTTTCTCTCACCCTCATTTTTTGCAGCAATCCTCTTCCATGCAGTTTTCTCACCCACAGCCTTTCACTTCATAATTCCACCAGGTAGCCTTTCTGTACATGCCATGAATGTACTGCCACACACTCTGTAACATTATTCTTTTCATACCATCTACCTGTGGGAAGTGGGTGTAAGGAAACATGAAGAATCATTTGTTTATCTATGTGTATTTTAGTATATGTGAATCTTTATAACTTTTCTTGTATGCTAAATTGCAGAAAATATATTTTAATGCCATATATCTTCTAGAGGTGATTAATGTTAAATGTAACAATGAAATACAGAATTGAATGGAATAATGGGAATTTTAGATAGAAGTATTTCATGCTAGAGGTGTGTAAAAAAATCCTGTTCAATCACTTCTAGACACCTCAGAATGGCCCCACTTTTGTTCTGGAAAGTTCTCTGACAGAATGTTTATGGCATCTTAGTTCAAACTGTATATCCTATGGAGTCCTTGGTGCTCTCTGAGCCTTGTTGTTTTCTTGCAGATGTTTAATTGCCAGGCTAGGCAACATCTTCAGTGCAAAGATGTTTCTCACTGAAGATGTTGCCTAGCCTGGCAATGAAATGTCTGCAAGAAAACAAGGCTCAGAGAGCACCAAGGATTCCACAGTTCAACCCTGAGCTACAAATATTCTCTTCGATTGGTGTATATCCTATATCCTATACCTCAATGCACTGATTTGGTCTAATCTTCTTATACCCTTATAACTTATACTGGTTAGACAAAGATAGTTGACTTTATGGCTTGTTCCTAATTTCCTAGCAGCATGTATCTGAGAGCCAGTTTGGTATAGTGGTTAAGGTTCTAGCCTAGAAACCAGGCGACTGTGAATTCTAGGCCTCCCTTTGGCATGAAAGCCAGATTGGTGACTTTGAGCCAGTTACTCTCCCTCACAGGGTTGTTGTCGTGGGGAAAATAGGAGCAGGAAGGAGTATTAGGTATGTTTGCTGCCTTGAGTTATATATAAAAAAGGCAGGATAAAATAATAATAATAATAATAATAATAATAATAATAATAATAATATGGCTACTGCTGCTACACACAGGGAATGTTGGACTAGATAGTCTGATCTAGCAGGGACCATTTTATTTTATTATTCATTTGTGTCCCTGTGTCCCATCTTTCTCTGCTGCAACTTGACTGATCCAAGGTTAATATGTATCATACCTGAGATCCACAGATGTAGGCTTCCTACACAATAAGAAAGCACAGGTCAACGTTCTTGAGAAAAGCTTCATTCCAAAGTAATGAATATAACTTAAATATTGTAAATGTTAATTATGCATCAATAGAGTTTTAAGATGCTTTCAGAAATCAACATGGAGATTTTAAAAGGGACTTCTAATGGAGTTTTTTAAATGGTATAGGCTGAGAAAAAAAATGAAGAACATTAAAATATCTGCATCAGAACTTATATAACAAATTAGATTCATTGTTTCCACTTTTGTTGCATAATGACTTTAAAAAAAAGACACACAGTTCTGGAATTGCTCTAAGGATAAAACTGCAGATAATTAGAAATAATTCTACTAAAAGTAAGATTTTGAAAGAAAGGAGAATAAAACAAGCTGCATTGTACTATATTCTGGGTTTGTCCTTAAAAGAAAAGCCTTTATGTTCTTGGCTTTAAAAAAAATGGATATTGGACTGTGGAAGGTAAACTAGAGCTAGAACTATCAAGCAGCAGGGCAAAAAAATGATACAACATACTGAAAGGCAAACTGAAATTATAATAAAGTACAATTATATAAAAATAATAATAAAATAATTTTTGGTACAAGATTGAAGAAATATTAATGTCAGAACATGCAACATAGGAGATGTAGTTTCACAATAAATCCAGTCCCCATGAGAAGATTCTAGAAAACTCAGAAATATGGAAAGCAAATCCAGAAATCAGGTCTACAGGTATACATTTTAAAAATCAGTAAGGTAGAACTTTAAATTCTCTGACAATAATTGGGGTCATACTTTGTACCAAACCATGGTTAGTCAATCAAACCATAGTGGCCTTCTTCACACATAAATGCCAAGCCTCATATCATGGTTTATAGGTCACAATACTTGAGTTCACATATCCCACTAAGTCAAAATTAAATAAAACACATTATGACTTGGTGGGATATGTGAACCATTGCAAAGTCAATTGAATGTATAATTTGAACAAGGACACCATGAACTGATTAGTCAATTGATCACATTCCATCACTCCCCAAACAGTAAATGGAAGGTGTGATTTATTATCTAGCAATATTTTTCTTCTTCAAAGCTTAGAATTTGTACTTGAGTAGTAAAACCAGCAGAGAAGCCATCTTTGACCATTTGCTTTTATGGAGTTTGCAGATGATTTTACTGGAACTCCTACCCAAAGTTATTTTTCCCCCTCTTGACTTCATTGTAATTAATATTGCTAATAGACTGCAGATGTGCCCACTAGTTTAAAGATCACAAAACAAAACTGTAGTTCCCTGCCCTAAAAGACTCCTAATCTATTGGAGGCATGGAAAATGCAGAAGTTCAACTGTATTATTTATTGAAAAGTGCAGGCGAGGTCATAACTGCAGAAACAAGGGCAGGAAGGGGAAGTTTCTTGGAAGAAATATATCATAAAGTTGCCTTGCATCTTTCCACCCCTGTCTCCAGGATGTGTATGTAACAAAGACATGATTTTGTCTCTGATTTCCAAATTGTTTTCTTCTGGCACAAGACTATTGTTGTGTGCTCTTCCTTTCCCAACAAAATTCCAAGGGCATGACATCAGAGACTGGCTTCCTCAGGGTATAGGAGCCCTAGAGACGTAGCAGAGGTTTTATAATGCTTGCTTCGTTTATAACTAAACAAAGTGATTGCATGTACTGTAGGAGAGAGTAGTGCCTTTACAAAGAACCAGATCCTTTACCTAATATTAGAACCCAGAAGAGGGATCCTAGGTTCCCAATGGCCTGCAGATTTCATCATTGCTAAAAATATGTTGTACATTAATCTTTAATGTATAATGCAGCTTCCCCAGGTACCCTATTACGGCACAATCAGTGAGCTTCCTCACCACTGGTGTGCAGCCCTGGGTATTCAAAATATTGTGGATGCAATCTAAGAACCTGCCCAGCATTGCACTCATGGTGTCCAAGTTCTGTCCAATCAGTTTATTAGATTTGTATTCCAACTTTCATCCAATTTCAAGCTGGGGATTCAGGTCTTCTCCATCTTTCTTCATAACAATCCTATAAAATTGCTTTCTGCCAACATGGAGTGACTGACCCAAGGTCACTGAACAAAATTTGTGGCTGAATAGTGCTCTGAATATTTCTCTCCACACTGATTGTTCACACTAGTAATGATACAGATAGTCCTCGCTTAATGACCACAATTGAGACCGGAATTTCAGTTGCTAAGCGAAGTGGTCATTAAGCGAATCCGACCTGATTTTACAACCTTTTCTGTGGTGGCCATTAAGCGAAACACAGTGGGTGTTAAGCAAACCATGTGGTCGTTAAGTGAATCATGTGGTTCCCCATTGATTTTGCTTGCCAGAAGCCAGCCAGAAAGGTCGAGAATGGTGATCACAGGACCACGGGATGCCGTGACAGTCATAAATGTGAACCAGTTGCCAAGTGCCCAAATTGTTACCACGTGACCGCAGTGACACTGCGACGGTCATAAGTGTGAGTTCCAGTCCTAAGTCGGTTTTTTCAGCACCGTTGTAAGTCCAAACCATCACTAAACGAATGGTTGTTAAGCGAGGACTACCTGTACTGCATTGTCTGTTACTGATGGAGCAAAGATGCAGGCCAGGGAAGCATTGTTTTTCACACTCATGGATCGGATGCAGCACAACTAGGGGTGACATAGAACAATTTCCAACCGCTGCCCTTGAAGGAATCTTCCCAGGAGGCATTTACACAGTCCACAAACAAAAAAAAACCCCAAAACCCTTTTCATTTTATGGAGCTTGAAAAATTGATTCCCTCCACTTCTTTAATTATGTTTGATCCTATTTTACAACTTAGTGTTGAGTATCTTTGTTCATTTTTATTTTGTCATTTTGTTTTCAAATATACATAGAAGTAAAACATTTATACGTATGGGGAGGGTGGGAAGCTGAAAAGAAGAGTGGCGTCATTGTGTGTAATTGTTCTGAAGCAGGAGTAGACAGCATGGAGCCCACCAAGCTCCTTGTCCCACCTTATTATTATTATTTTTAAAAAAATAGTTTTAAAACACTTTTAATGAAAAGAGGGGAGCCTGTTGCCCAACAAGTCAAGAGGTGGGAGACCTGCGGCCTGCCTTCTGGGTGGCTTGGTATTTTCATACTTTTTAAGTGTAACCAGAAATGTAGCGTGCATCAATAAGCATCAGTCCCACTGAGTTGCAGTTGGATAAAAACAGCCACATTTAAACCGTTTGCAAATTGCAAGCTCAGAAGTGACTGTTTCCCTTGTTGCCAGCATCACCACCTTCGGGTTTATTACAAGTTTTTGGCATGTTAGCAGCCGCAGCCAAGCTATCTGGGAGGCAATGTCTCCCCCGCCTTTGGAAAGGTTCTGATCCCAGCCGCTGTTTTTTGCCTGGCCGTCTGACAGCAACCCGCTTTTACCTGTCTCCTCTTCTAATTTGACAAGGAAGCGCTCCATCAAATCGTCCCACTCCAGGTCTCTGCTAAACCTTGCAGCATTGCATGTCGGTAATTGTAGTCTCCCTTTCCCCATTGGTTTTGAGCGCCTGAGGCACGGCAAGAAGGAACGGATTCCTCCTCTAGGGGAGGCGGCCTCAGGTGCAGAGGGCTGGACGTCCGTCGGAATGAGGGGGCCCCATCCCCACAAAGGGCCACTGTGCCGCAGCTTGACTGGGGGGCAGAGACTCCATTTCCCAGGCTGCAGAGGGAAAGGGGCTAAGCCTTTCTCGCTGCAGGTTGAGCTTCTTGGTTGCAGATGAGCAAGAGAGAAAACAGTGGAGGGAGAAAGAGAAGAAAGGAAAGGAGGGGTGGGGGAAGAGGGGAGGAAGGAGGAGGAGGAGGAGGAGGAGAAGCATCTCTGGGCAGGCGAGTTATGCATGCACTAAGCGAGCTCTGAGAGAATGGCTGTGGAAGGTAAGGGCTGCGGTTCTCCTGCCTTTTCCTTTTGCAAAGCCAGAGGTGCCCCAGCCGCCCCCCCTTCCTCGTCCTTTGCCCTCACCTGAGGGGCGACCGCAGCCGAGTCGGCCGGCTAGGAAGCGGGGAAGCCTCCGGTGGAGCAGACCAAAGGCTTCGGCGCCTTTGCAAAATGAGGGGAGACTGGCCATGGAGGGGCGCGGAGAGGTGAGCCGGCGAGGACCTGCTAAGGCGGGGGCAGCCGCCGCGGCTTCTCTCTTTCCCAGCCTTCCGGCGACCAAGGAAGGCTGCCGCCCCCACCGGCCCAGGTTCCTGCATAGCTCCACTGCAGCGCTCGCTCGCCCCCACCTCGCTTTCCCGGGAGCTTGCGGTTTCGATCAAAGGAGACCCATCCTTCCTGCCACACAGATCCATTCCCTTCCGTGGGCATTAATCGAAGCCCACCGTGTCTTGATTTGCGTCCCCTGTGTTGGCAACTGTTAGCCAGTGCGGGGTGTTGATCTCTCCTGCCTGCAAGCACTTTCTGGTTTGTATTCTGGGCCCGGGAGGGTCTGCTGGACATTCGTTGTGAAGGCTTCTGTCCGGTGGAGGTTGCCCTTGAGGTTCACCTGAGGAGGCTTCGAAGGAGGCCTGAGCACCAGCATTTTGAGCAGCTCCTGTGGGGTGGCCTGCTTCTTGCAGGCAGTGCCTGGGTTCACATACCGTTGCCAAGTCCTTAAGCCTGGCTTACAAGCCCCAGGAGCTGGGTTCCCACCAAACCACACTGTTGCCCATTAGCACCACCAGTGAACTCAGCCCTGGATTTATTCCCAGGTGGTTCTAATCAGCCCTGGGTCGTATACGGACGTCCCTGTTTATGAAATAGAACAAGGAAGTCGTTTTTGGTGCTGGGTGACTGTTCTGCAAAGAGACCTTGAAACTTGTGAAACAGGCAGTGTTTGTTCCTCAACCTTGGCGACTTGAAGATGTGTGGACTTCAACTCCCAGAATTCTGGGCGTTGAAGTCCACACATCTTCAAGTCGCCAAGGTTGAGGAACACTGGGCTAAAGGACTTCTTTTGGGGGGGGGGATTAAGGGAGGCCTTTCCCATCATTTCCAAATGTTCATGTGTTGGAAATTATTGTGCAAGTTCATGGGCAAGTTCACCGTCGTTTTTAGACAATGGGGTCTCTGGGACTGGGTTGCCTAATAAAGTTAGCGTAACTTCGGCCTCACCACCACTAGTAGCATCTCTTCTGCAGGAGAGGCTCAGTTCAATTCTTACCAATAGCTGAATGTATTGCCTTGCTGAGCATGAGAATCTCTAGATCTGAGGAAAGCAATGAATAATATTAGCATTACCATTGCAACTTATATTAGTGCTTCTCTTCCCCTCAGCATGATTTGCTGCTGAAATAATTCTCTTTCTAATAATTCTTGGCTCTTTCTCTCCTTTCCTAATCTCTTCATTTCTGTACTATTAACATACTTAAAAAATTAAATTCCAGGTTTTCTGGTGTTGGGGAAGTGATGTTCCCTTTTGATCACATGATTCTGGCAGAATCTAGTCTACAGCCCATAATTTAAATAGTCTTGTGCCAGTCCTTTCTTGTTTTGTACCATAAAACAACAGTCTTTTTTCCTGCTTAAACCAGCAACAAGCCATGGTATGTAAGTTTTATTATGCTCCTCCCTTTTTTAGAGGTTTGTTCATATGATCAGACCACTTTAATCAGTATATTTCCCAGTGAGATACCTGCATTTTAGAAGAAAGGGCAGGAAATGCATGCTATTGGCTATTCTTGATGCAATGAATAGTCTTGAAATATTCCTTCCCCATTCCACTGAAAGTAATAACATCTCATTAACCACCATAGCAGCAATGAGAGTCAGAAAAGCATTTTCATTGGCCCAGCATAGCATTTATTGACGTAGCAAGGGTTGAGTTTACTTAAGCATCCCCAGACAAGAAAGGTTCTGTCTCTTGCAAAACTTTCATTTCGCAAAATAGAGTGTCTGTCTGTCTGTCTGTCTGTCTGTCTGTCTGACTGTCAATCAATCAATCAATCAATCAATCAAAGATTTCAGTGTGGAAACAATATAAGAATATTAAATCTTACTGTTTTTTTTAAAAAAATCACACTTTAAAAATGCAGTTCCCAAAGCAATATTTTAGGATCATCAAAGGAACCTTTTAAAAATTTCTCCACTCAATTTAGGGAACCATTGTTCATGCCATCTTACAATCTGCTTTTGAAACTCCCCTCTGTTTGGAAAGCAGCTTACCATGTGGCAGCGGGGGCTGCTGCCTGAAAAATACAAGCCCCCAATGGCCTGGGACCCATATGTGCAGTGTGTTGGAGCCTAGCCTGTGAAAACAAACAACAGGAAGATTAAATAGCCAGGACAGAAATATGATCAAAGCAGTGGCATTCTGCAAAAGCTAGGGTAAAATGATAAATGTAAAAGCCTCTGTAGGACTTTTTTCCCCTTTATCAATGGTTCTTGGAATAAGTTTTATATTTCCTCCACCTCTTCTTCAAAATTGTTCTCAGCTTTGAGATTGGGAGAAGAAAGAGAATGGGTTAGCACTGGGATAGATCTAAATAAGATGTATGGGACAGAACCATATTTTATCAACCTATTTCTCTCTCCGAAGAGATCCGATGCTTATCTTTTCAGCAGTAGATGCTGCTCTGGCAAAAATAGCAAGAGTGTGCATGGATCTGTTTTGAATCGAAATGAAGGCTGGATGCAATTCGATGTGCAGCTTGCCTGCAAATAACAGCTTCCCCATTCATGTGTAAATCTGATGAATTTTGCTTCATGGGATTGTTTTATCTCCATTTGGCCTGAACATACAAGGCTGAAACTGAGTGGGAAATGGAGGGTGGAGTTTCCACGCATACCTGAACCTGCCCATGTGCTGAGATTTCATATTGTTGTGCATTCATCTGACTGTGCATAGAAGCTGCCTTATAATTAGGAACCATGAATATGTGGAGGTTTTTACCCATATTTAGTTCAGCCAAAATGCCCTGAAAACCTTTATAGACAGCTTGGAACAAAACAGGATGTTTTCTGTGTGTTCAGCCATTGGAAACAATAGGAACTCAAAACAATAGTCTTTCCCCTTGTTTTTTGTCCTAAGGAGCAGCCAGTTCAGGTGATAAATCTTCAGGTCTAATCCTGCTGCTATTATCAAGTCAGTAAACTTTTGACAGCTCTGTGAAAGTATTTGCACTTTAAAGTTTCTGTGTTTCCTCCTCCTGTGGCCAAAAAATTGGCTGTCTTCCTCATTCTTTCTGCCTGAGAAGAAGGATTGGCCCAGAGATTTTTGCTATATCCTGGTGGCTTGAATCAATCCAGTAATAACTTTCTGTATCTAAGAGCAGCAGGAAATATTTCAGGTTGTATGAAAAACAGAAAACAAAATACTTTCCTGGCATTCAGCTGTGCCTTCAGATGGGCACAGAGTGTTTTATTGCAAAACTTGAGATGTATCATAACAAACTAAATTCATTATTCTGTGTTTGCTGAAGTAAGAGAGGCTGCATGCCTCCAGGGCCAAGGTTTCTATAGCCACCCTAGTTTAATATACTGTAGTTCTTCCAAGCACAGAAGCAGAAGGTAGAGGTGAGGTCTTCCCACGTTTGTGGGAAAGCTTGAATAAAGAAAGAACAATACACCCAGTTAATTTCCTAATCAAACTAAGTGGGAATCATTTGAAAACTGCCAGTAGAAGCCAATCATAGGAGAGAGCAAAGGGCACATGTCTCTGATGATTAGGGAAACGTAATTGTTGGGTATTAATTTGCCCTTTCATTATCAGAATACAAACAGTGATAATCATTCTGAATGAGGAAGGCAGGATATAGCAGAAATTCTGGTTCTTGCCAATGCATAGGGTTGTCATGCCTAGGTTGCAAAAACATGTCTGACCGCTAGAGGACAGCAGAGAGAATTTACTGTACTTGGCTACTAGTTGCCCTGCCCAGCTATGGCAAGCCTACTCTGTATATGTACAGGTAGTCCTCGTTTAGCGACTCCCTCATTTAGTGACCATTTGCAGTTACGATGGTGACAAAATAGTAACTTTACAACCAACCCTCGCATTTATGACCTTTGCAGGTCTGTAAAGCAAAGGAAAGCTGAGGTAAGATCATAAGCACAGTCACAGTTTCACTTAGTGACCGCTTCGCTTAACAACCGAGTTGCTGGTCCCAATTGTGGTCGCTAAACGAGGACTACCTGTATACAATCCAATCAAGATCCATTACTCAGAAAGTAAGTAGGAACAATATTAATTGGACTATTCTGTATTTCCAATGTGAATACTATAGATCTGTGCATGTGCAAAAGAGAGAGGCAGATAAAAGGGAGGAAATAGTTATGCTCCTAGTATTAATGATTTGAGAAACATTGTGTTGCAGAATATAGGGCATGAGACTGTAAGTGAATATATACTGAATTCTATTAGCTTAGTTAGAAATCAGGACTGATTTCTTTCATCTTGAATCAGAATTATCTTGTTCTGTAAGGTGTTTGCATTTCTTCTACGTTTACAAAAGGATGATGATAAAGGTGGCTATGAATAATGCAGGTCATCTTTAAATATAAGCCCATTGAGATGGCTGTCAGGGAAGGCCTATATTTTGGTTTTAGAAGGTAACATTGCTTGTTTACTTCTAGTTAAAGTGAAAGAAATAGGTCAGAGCTGATAGTTTTGTGATCTTTATTAAAATAAATGCCGTTGTTTCTCTTTGATACAGCAGAAAAATTCTGGGGGTAGGTATACCTAGGAAATTGGTTACTGTATTGCAGTAATGGAGATGGGAGAAGACCGGGGGTATTTGCAGAGGAATAAAACAAAATTGAGAGAGCAGCTGCCACCTTAGCAAAGCTCCCACCCTTTTCATGTGTGATGCACACATGAAACATATAAAACAGGGATGGCCTTTGACTGCGTAGGCCCAGTTGCTGTCTAGACTGTTTTGACCACCCTTTCCAACAGATGTCCCTGGATAAGACCATTTTTTTTACCTGCACCTTTGCTGTGTTGGAACTACACCTGCCTGATTTCTAGCCAATGTTGGCATGCTCCTTTGGGATTCTGGGAGTTGTAATTCCCACATATCAGGAAGGTGCCCACCCTGTGCTAATTGAGACCTTCCATGAATTTTTGACTGCCTGTCACTGCTGGAGCATGCATAGGCAGGTTTTCAGGATGTTGGAGTACAAGGCCTGGTACTCCAGAGCTTGTGCTGGTCCTTAGAAGTCAAAAGATTTGTGGCCAAAGACTGGAGGGGTGGGTGGGTGGGTGGGTAGGTAGGTAGATAGTCAGTCTCAATACCAGCAAAAGGCTGGAAGACTCAGGAAACCTTTGGTGGGATAAAGCAAATTCTCATCTGCAGAATGGTAGGATTGACTCCAGATAATGGGTTATGGTTTTATGGTGGCTCAGATTTTAACCTAAGGATATTTTATCTTCCATATTCAACGACCTCCATCTTGTTTCTAAGCTGTTCCATTTAAGCTATAGTTCTGTCAGCACCTAACAACTGAATTTGCTTTTAGGCAAGAGGGTTGTATGTACACTTAAAACACAGATTTTTAGACCAAATTTGCTTTTTAAAACATTTGCAGTCAAAACCTATGTTGATAATTCAGATTTCAAGCTTTTTTTCCCCCAGAAGGAGCCACAGATGCACTCAGAAACAGCCTTTCAACTGATTTTATGGGACATGACCCAGAAGCAGCTATAGTTAGGCCAGGTGTTAACAAACGGGCTGGCTGCCTAGGCTGTGCCAACTCCACATTAACTCTGTGTGAATACCAGTGAATACAATTGTTTCCATTCTGCTGCCCCAAGTGGTTCACTTCAAGATCAGAAAGTTGCTGGTTCTAGCCATGTTGATCCTGAAGCTGTCCATTATCAGTAATTGATCTGCTGTTCTACATAATGGTTTTTTATTGATCCCATTTTAGTTTGCTGTTTTGTCCTGGTCTTTGTAGTGCAATGTGTTTAATATGTCTATGAAGGTTCTCAGTCATCCAGGTGGAATTGTCTGTAGCTTGAATCATGTCAACTGGATTACTATTTTCTCAGTGGAAACATTTCGCTCCTTATCCAAGGAGCTTCTTCAGTCTGAGCAAAGTTGGTAAGGGAATCCTTAAATATGTTTCTAGGTGGCTGTGTGACCTTGCACCTGGGGCTAGGTCATGGTTATTTTGAGATGTTATTTCTAAGTCCCTTTATCATCTAAAGGAGGATCGTTAAGATCACCATGCTGCTGTTGAGCTTGTGAAATGGTCTTAATCTTCCTAGGCACAGAAGACAAAGCAGGGAGGAAGATGGGGGAAAGATTGTGCCTGAGGCCCCCACCTCTATTCAAGGAAGGATTTTCCAAGTTGGCATAAATGGATTCCTTGACCCCTCTCTCAAACCACCTATCTTCTCTGTCTAAAATGTGAACATTAATGTCCTCAAATGAGTGTCCTTTTTTGTCTTTTTGTCTTCTGTGCCTAGGAAGATTAAGACCATTTCACAAGCTCAACAGCAGCATGGTGATCTTAACGATCCTCCTTTAGATGATAAAAGGACTTAAAATAACATCTCAATATAACCATGACCTAGCCCCAGGTGTAAGGTCACACAGCTACCTAGAAACATATTTAAGATTCCCTTACCAACTTTGCTCAGACTGAAGAAGCTCCTTGGATAAGGAGCGAAACGTTTCCACTGAGAAAATAGAAATCCAGTTGACATGATTCAAGCTACAGACAATGTGTTTAATATATACATTGGCCACAAGTCTCTCAAGAGTTGCGTAAGATCAGGTACCGATTTCCTTATTGTCCTACCCCCATTTCAAATACTTCATCAAGGCATTTGAAGGCAACAAGGATCTACTAACGTTATGAACTTTAAAGATGTAAACTTTATAATGTCAAAGAACCCTGGTGGAATAAACCATATGAATTGGGTCCCTGGCAACCCCATTCATAAAAGAAAAAAATAAGGTATGGAAGGAGTCCATTTTCCAGAAGGTCAGTTTAAATCCATAATTCTGACAGTTCAACCTCATCCATATATGTCCAGTGAATGGAGAGGTGTGTGAAGTCTTGACTGTATCGATACTACGGATGTATATTGTTTCATTCTCATGTTCATTCTTTCTAGGCCATCTTGAGTACTGTAATTTTGTGGGAAATCTCACCAGACTTCAAGACTTTTGTGGGATGTTTTAAGATGTGAGTTTGTAGTATAGAGATTGTACTGTGCTATTGAAAAAAAGATAGTTCTTTCTTCCTTCTCTTGCAGAGGAGGGTGTCTGAATGAATTCCTGTCCTGGGCTTTCTTCTTTCTAGTTTTCAGTTCATTGTGGTCAAATCATCCTGCTAATTTTGTTGGAATTTTTGAGAAAGGCTTGCAGACAAGGTGGAATCCCAAAGAATTTTCTTTGTTAGTGCACCATCTCCCTTCCAGAAATACCCCAAAACTTAGAGTACCTTCTAAAGCTTGATTAGATCCATCTTACCACCTTCTTGGATGCTTTCTTATGCATACAGTCATGGCTATTCATTTCATAATGGCTGTCTGATTTGACACCTTCCCCTGTTCTGTAATTTAACAACTACAGATTAAATCTACATTCTGCTTTTGATGGGTTCTCTTGGTATATATTTTTCAAGAATACGTGCAATGAGTAATGACTAGCCATTAAACATACAATAACTAGGTACTGAAAATAGGACTTGGCAAGCAACCTTGTTGCAACAAAAGCAACGATTTAGTTTATATATTTAATTTGATTTCTATAGCCGCCCATCTCAACAAGTGACTCTGGGTCATAAAAACATAAAACAATTAAAAACAATTACAGCAATACAAAATAAATATATATGTTTGCTGAGTAAAATTATTGCCATAGATGTCAATATAGCCAAGAAACGGGGCCCTTCACACAGTTAGAGGCCCAGGCACATAACCAGGTCTTCACGGCCTTACAAAAGGCCAACAGGGTTGCGGTCATCCTAATTTCTGAAGGGAGAATGTTCCAGAGGGCAGGGGCTACAGCAGAGAAGGCATGCCTCCTAGTCCCCACCAGCCAACATACCATACGTATGGATGGATGTCTGTATGTGTGTATAATTTTTTGAATTTTGAAAAGCTACCATTGCAGTTTTATGTAAATGGGATGTGCTACCCCTACCCACATGTAAGCTGCCATGATATGAATAACTTGTAGGAGGTGAGGAAATATTCTTTGTCAGTGTCCAACAATCAAATTAGTTATTTTAATACATACAAAAAGGATTAACAGTTTGCTCTTAAATGCCAAAAATTAGAGCAGTATTAAAATATAGCCAGTTATTGAATCTCATATCTGTATTTTTTAAAAATCTAAGCGTAAATGGTATTGCTCAGTTTTTCATTAGAAATTGAGATTTCGTAGTTACAGAGAACTTTCAATCTAAGCTGTGAACACACTTCTTCTTCTAAAGACAGTTGGTTCAAAGCCCTAAAACCAAGTTAATTAAACACAGTACCAAACCAAATAAGCATACTTTGCCTTGACATGATGGCCTGATTGACAACACTTTTTGTAAATTGACAACTCTTTTTGTAAACCGCCCAGAGTCACCTTTGGGGGATATGGGGCGGTGATAGAAATCGAAAGAAAGAAAGAAAGAAAGAAAGAAAGAAAGAAAGAAAGAAAGAAAGAAAGAAAGAAAGAAAGAAAGAAAGAAAGAAAGAAAGAACATTGCTAAGGCAATGGGAGTTGCTGAGAGTCAGGTCGCATATAAATTTAATAAATTATGATTATTATTATTATGGTTGGGTTCCACATTAACTGAACCACAACCTACCCAGTCCAATTAAACCTAGTGTGAACTCAGCCTAAAACTCTAGTACAGAGCTTTCCAAACTTTTCATGTTGGTGACACATCTTTTAGACATGCAGCATTTCGCGACACAGTAATAACAGGGCTCCCCGCCCCCCGCCCCCCGTGATTGGCTCCCGGGTGGAAACCCCGCCCCCAGCCCATGCGATTGGCACCCGGGTGGAAACCCCGCCCCCGGCTTATGCGATTGGCTCCCGGGTGGAAACCCTGCCCCCCAGCCCACGCGATTGGCTGCCTTGCCCTGCCCTGCCTTGCCTCTGCCAAGAAAAGCTGTGGTCGCGAGGCGAAAAAACCTCAGATCACCTCAAAAAGTGATGGTGGGGGGGGCGCCCCAGGGTGGAAAATATCCGTGCCGATCAGCTGTGCGGCGGGGAGGTGGAGGCGTGCTGGAGCTACCCCAGTAGGGGCCGAAAAAACCACAGGGAGCAAAAGGGGGGGGAGTCTGCCCTGCACCCTGCCGGGGTGCCCCTTTGAAACGGCAGGCTCCGAGGACCCCGAAAATGCCCTCAGTTCTGCAAAAAAACGCTGCACCGAGCGGCAGGGAGGCGAAAAGCCGGCAGCGCGGTCCCTGAGGAAGCCTCCCTGCCGCTAGGTGCATCACCCCAATCAGCACTTCCGGGTTGTCGCGCGACACACCTGGACATTCCTTGCGACACACACTTTGGAAAGCTATGCTCTAGTAGGTCAAATGCAAAAAGGTAAAGATATTTTGATTCAAGGACAACTATTGATGACACATCCAGGCGTTTTTCTTGACAACAGTGCAAAAGTGTTTGCCATTACTTTATGCTGAGACATTTTTTTTTAGTCCCCAGTCTAGTTGCAATTGGGATTTCTAGTGGTTTCCTATCCAGGTACTAACTAAGTGGACAAATGCAGGCCTTGAACTCTAGTCTGTAAAGCTATGTGGATCTTCTTAGAGAACAAGATTCTGCCACTCATTTTGATTAGAGAGGGTTAAACTTGGTGCTGGCATGCTATAAAGCAGTGTTTTCCAAAGTGGCAACTTTAAGATGTGTGGACTTCAACTCCCAGAATTCCCCATCTATCTGGGGAATTCTGGGAGTTAAAGTCCACACATCTTAAAGTTGCCAACTTTGAAAAACACTGCTATACTGTAAAGCATAAATTGATTGCTTAAATATCCCTAGAAATAAAACAGGTGATTGGTTGTGGCAGTGTTTCATTTAGAAGTATACCCATGAAGTTAAGCTGGAAATTCTAAGACTAGAAGCCGAAATAAATGTGGAAGGTTCAAAGTTGGAGCATGGGACTGGAGGGATTTAGTGCTCCATGTGGATTTTTGTTGAGCTTTGCTAAGATGGGAAATATAAAGGCCTTTCTAATATAATAGTTGCCATTTAGGAAATTGAAAGACACCACAGTTTGACTTCTAAGCATTTTCAGGAAATAGGGCAGTTTGGCAAAACCATGAATTCTTAAACTGCAAAGAAAAAGTACTATAAAAGGTTTGGCATCGCTGTGCAAACATCACAGAATGCTTATTAATTGTTACTTTTGGAAAACACTCAGTGTTATGTTATAGTCTTTCAAGTGAATCTTGACTCCTGATGACTACATGGACAGGTCCCTGAAGTTTTCTTGGCAACATTTTGGAAGTGGGTTGCCAGGACCTTCTTCCTAGGGCAGAGAGAAAGTGACGATGATGCTATCCATTCAATCGTGTCTGATTCTCGGTGATTCTATGGACCAGCTCTCTCCACTTTTTCCAACCTTGTATAGTTTCTTTTAGTTGTTCAATGCTCAGGCTGGTGTTGACTTTGATGGTGTCTAGCTAATGTGCTTTTTGGTGGCCTTGTTTCCTTTTACTGCTGACCATTCTGAGCATAACTGCCTTTTCCAGCGAGTTTGATCGCATGACATGGCCAAAATAAGTAAGGCAGAGTTTTGTGATTTTGCCCACTAGCGATATGTCTGGTTTTATATGCTCCAATACTTGCTTATTTGTCACCTTTGCTGACCAAGGAATGCGCAGGAGCCTTCTCCAACACCACAGCTCGAACAAGTCAATTTTCCTCCTGTCTAGTTTTTTCATGGTCCAACTTTCACAACCATAGTAGCTATGGGAAACATGATAGTGCGGACTAATCTGCATTTAGTTGCCAGGCTGACGTCATTGCTTTTCCATACTCAATTCATGTTCATCATTGTGGCCCCAAATCACCTAACTAGCTTTTAAGGAAGGATTAAAATTTACAATCCCTCCACTCCTAATCCAGCACCTTTATCCACTATACCAAATTGACTTAACAACGGTGTAGACCAAACTTGTTTTTCTTCAGTTAACAGGCTACGTAGGTGTGCTGTTATTCATAAGACTTGCAACTTACGATATACAGCCATTACCAAATGATTTGCCCCAAGAAATAGAAAGTAAAATGCAATATTTCTCCCTCCCCTGAATACCAATTCACAGAGGAGGCTGCCTTTGTGTGTCTCTGTGTTTCCTGCTCTGGTCTTTCCCATTTATTTCCTTTTTGTTGTTTATTCGTTCAGTCGCTTCCGACTCTTCGTGACTTCATGGACCAGCCCATGCCAGGGCTTCCTGTTGGCCGTCGCCACCTCCAGCTCCCCCATGGTCGAGTCAGTCACCTCCAGAATATCATCCATCCATCTTGCCCTTGGTCGGCCCCTCTTCCTTTCACCTTCCACTTTCCCTAGCATCAGCTTCTTCTCCAGGGTATCCTGTCTTCTCATTATGTGGCCAAAGTACTTCAGTTTTGCCTTTAATATCATTCCCTCAAGTGAGCAGTCTGGCTTTATTTCCTGGAGTATGGACTGGTTTGATCTTCTTGCAGTCCAAGGCACTCTCAGAACTTTCCTCCAACACCACAGTTCAAAAGCATCTATCTTCCTTCGCTCAGCCTTCCTTATGGTCCAGCTCTCGCAGCCATAGGTTACTACGGGGAGTACCATTACTTTGACTATGCGGACCTTTGTTGTCAGTGTGATATCTCTGCTCTTAACTATTTTATCAAGATTTGTCATTGCTCTCCTCCCAAGAAGTAGACGTCTTCTGATTTCCTGGCTGCAGTCAGCGTCTGCAGTAATCTTTGCGCCTAGAAATACAAAGTCTGTCACTGCCTCCACTTTTTCTCCCTCTATTTGCCAGTTATTAGTCAAGCTGGTTGCCATAATCCTGGTTTTTTTGAGGTTTAACTGCAACCCAGCTTTTGCACTTTCTTCTTTCACCTTCATCATAAGGCTCCTCAGCTCCTCCTCGCTTTCAGCCATCAGAGTGGTATCATCTGCATATCTGAGATTGTTAATGTTTCTTCCAGCGATTTTAACTCCAGCCTTGGATTCATCAATCCAAAATCGATCTCCTTCTTTCCAGTGTCTCAGCAGACAGCCATCTTGCCTTCTTGGTTTTCTTTTTCTTTGGGACGTTTTTTGTTGCTGCCTCCCAAACAATGTTGTGAACTTCTGTCCATAGTTCTTCCGGGACCCTATCTACTAAATCTAGTACCTTAAATCTATTCTTCACCTCCACTGCATATTCATTAGGAATGTTAGTGAGCTCATATCTAACTGATCTGTGGGTCTTCCCTATTCTCTGTAGTCTGATTCTAAATTGTGCAATAAGAAGTTCGTGATCTGAACTACAGTCAGCTCCGGGTCTTGTTTTTACCGACTGTATAGATGTCCGCCACCTTTGGCTACAAAGGATGTAGTCAATCTGATTTCGGTGTCGACCATCTGGTGAAGTCCATGTATAAAGTCGTCTTTTAGGTTGTTGGAAGAGAGTGTTTGTTATGCACAGTGAGTTGTCTTGGCAAAATTCTATCAGCCTATGTCCTGCTTCATTTTGTTCTCCCAGACCATGCTTGCCTGTAATTCCAGGTGTCGTTTGACTACCCACCTTAGCATTCCAGTCTCCTGTAATGAAAATAATATCTCTTTTTGGTGTATTATCCAGTAGGTGCTGCAGATCCTCATAGAACTGATCTACTTCTGCTTCTTCAGCATCTGTGGTTGGGGCGTATATTTGGATCACTGTGATGTTAAATTGCTTACCCTGAATTCAAATTGAGATCATTCTATCGTTTTTTGGATTTTATCCAAGCACTGCTTTAGCCACTTTATTATTAATTATGAAGGCTACTCCATTCCTTCTGTGGTCCTCTTGTCCACAGTAGTAGATCTGGTGGTCATCTGATGTGAAGTGGCCCATTCCAGTCCATTTCAGTTCACTGACACCCAAAATGTCTATATTTAATCTTGACATCTCACCAATAACCACATCCAATTTGCCCTGGCTCATAGATCTTACATTCCAGGTTTCTATGGTGTGTTGATCTTTAGAACATCGGATTCGTCGTTCACCACCACCAGCATCGGCTGCTAGCCATCCTTTCGGCTTTGAGTTAGCTGTGTCATCACATCTGGGGCTAGTTGAACGTATCCTCTGTTCCTCCCCAGTAGCATTTTGACCATCTTCCGACCTGGGAGTCCCATCTTCCGATGGTATACCAACATATCTCTGGTTGTACTGATCCATGTAGTTTTCATGGCAAGAATACTGGGGTGGGTTGCCGTTACCTTCCCCAGGGATCCTATTTAGTCTGACCTCTCTGCCATGACCTTCCCATCTTGGGTGTCCCTTCATGGTTTAGCTCATGGCGTCATTGAGGTGCTCAAGCTCCAGCACCATGACAAGGTAACGATCTCCTTTGGGCTCCAGTAATTAAGGCACAGTCATGGAGCAGTGAAGCAGAGTTGTACTCCTATGGTTTAAAGGATGCATAACCCACTTTCCTTTTATAAAAAAAAGCCCACCGGCTTTCATCTTACTCCTCAGGCGAAGCTTAGATTTGCTTTCAGATACTTAATGTGGTATATTGAAAGGTTGGAAATGGAAGGAAGTGAGCACATCCAGGGAAATTGAAGGTGGCAGCGTGGCACGTGTCCCTGTGTCACTTACATGTAAATTCCTTTGTGAATTCACTCACCCTCTTTTCGAAGGGGCATTTTAATCAGAGCATAGTCCTGCATTTTCTTATCTTTCTTCAAATGGCATAATATCTACTTTGTGTGGGAAGAGAACAAAATTAGCACAGTTACTGTTGGACTGAATAATTCTTAGTATTACTGGCCTGTCTTTTTCCTGCGGTATGATTTAAATATGTTGGGTGACATATTAAGTTAGTGACCTTGTTACTACTTGCACTCTGTGCGGTAATCTATTCCATTGATTGACAACTTCTACAGTCAAGAAGTTCTTCCTAATGTCTGTACCTACATCCTTGAAGTTTTACCCCATTAGTTCTAGTCTTTCCCTCTGGAGAAATGAGAATAAATCTGAACCCTCTACAATGTGACTGCCTTTCAGATATTTAAAGACAGCTATCATGTCTCCTCTCAGTTTTCTCTTCTACAAGCTTAACATACCTAGGTCTTTTAACCATTCCTCATAGGATGTGGTTTCTAGTCCTTTCACCATCTTGGACTTACTCCCGTTTATCAATGTCTGTGGAATCCATGGTGCTCTCTGAGCCTTGTTGTTTTCTTGCAGATGTTTCATTGCCAGACTAGGCAACATCTTCAGTGCAAAAAGGGAGTGGGACTTGCTCTCTGTTTATATACCCTGGCTTGTCCTGCTTGTGTTGGTGGAGGTGTTCTCTCCTTAGGCGTTCCTTGATTGGGCTGTTTGCTGTTTGGTTGATTGACTGAGTTAATAGTTCCTTGATTAGGGTATATTGTGCTGTTTGATTGTTCCTCTGGTGCTAATCCTGGTGTTAATCTTTGCATATCTGGGTGTTGATTGCTGGCAAGGAGGTGTTCTGGTCTTTTGGCTTTTCTATTGTCTCTTATGAATGGTATGTAAATGTTGTTTACCTCTATGTGTCTGTTGATGGCTGCTTTGTCTGAGTGCCAAGCTTCCAGGAATTCTGTAGCGTTTTTGGCGTCTAGCATTCTAGCATCTAGTCTGGCAATGAAACGTCTGCAAGAAAACAACAAGGCTCAGAGAGCACTAAGGACACCACAGTTCAACCCTGAGCTACAAATATTCTCTTTGATTGTTATCAATGTCTTTTTGATACATTACCCAATCTAGTGATCTCCTGATATGATGGGCAACAACTTTTTTTTAAGAAACTTTATTAAATTTCAAAATACAAGTAAAATATATAAAGATAGAAAGAGATTGAAGAAAGAAGAAACAAAAAAAGAATAAACTTAAAAGTGCAGAAATAAAAAGAAAAGCATAGAAAAAAAGTTCTCTTAAGACCACAGGATAGCATCATTGCTCCTGTGTAAAGCAATTTTCTTATGTCGATGGAACACCAGTGTTCTTTGAACAATGTGATCAGTTCTGGTTGAGTGTGTTTGTGTGTGGGGGGGCAGTTGTTGAATCCATTGTTTTACTAGCTAAACAAGTATCCTATTCATGATTAAAGAGGAGATGTTGGCAAGTATCTCCTTAAGCATCATATTGGAAGAGGAGGAAACTATCACTAGAAGATTTAAGGATGAAAGCGGACAAGGAATATGAGACAGTTTCACAAAGAATATGACCTTCGGTGCTTTGAAATGGTGTCAGTGATTCTACCCTGGCTTTTGTTCTTCAGTCTTATTTTAGACTGCCTGGCCAGGCAGAAGACACACATAAGATCTTTCTGGGTCAGAAGACCAGTCTTTTAAAAGAGGCATGCAATAGTGGGGGATTTCAGTTGTACCGATATCTGCTGGGAATTTAACTCTGTCAAGAGTTAGAGGCCCAACAAATTCTTGTCCTCTCTTTCTGACAATGTTATTAATTGGAAGGTAGAAGATAGAATACAGGGGTCTGCTATAGTGGACCTAATCTTCACCAACAGGGGGAAATGGTTGAAGAAGTGAAGGTGACTCATATCTTTGGGAAAAGATATCATGGTATCCTTGAATTCCTGACACTCAGGGGAAGAGAAACTGAAGAGAGTCAGATCTGCATATAGAACTTTAGAAGACTGGAGTTTGATTACCTCTGAGGGCTTGAAATCCTGACGGAGAAAACTTTCCATGAAGGCTGGAAATCCTATGAAATGAAATACTGAAGTCACAGTCACAAACAATTTCCCCCAAGAAAATATGGGGCAAATCTAACAAAACAGAGTAGATACACTCAATGCTCTCTAAAATGCTGAAGAAAAGAAGAAACATGAATTGGAAGGAGAGAACACATAATCAAAAAAGAATAAAGGTAGTGTCTGGAAACTGTAGGAACTATGTCAGAAATGCTAAAGTTTAGAAGCTGACATTTGTGAGAGTTACGATAAAACACAAAAAGGGGGCTTGGAGGTAAGTTAGAAATAAAACCGCGCTCTACATGGGGCTGCCCTTGAAGAGCATTCAGCTGGTACAGAATGCAGCTGCACGGGTTGTATATAGTGTCGGCTACTTGGCACATGTGACACCACTGCTTTGGGAGTTGCATTGGTTGCCGGTGTCTTTCTGGGTGCAATTCAAGGTTCTGGTTGTTACCTTTAAAGCCCTTCATGGCTTGGGACCGGGTTACCTTAGGGACCATCTTTTCCCAGTTGTTTCTACCCGTCCAATCAGGTCCAGCAGGATGGGCATGCTCTGGGTCCTGTCAGCCAAGGAATGTCGGCTGGTGGGGACCAGGAGGCGTGCCTTTTCTGCTGTGTCGCCTGCCCTCTGGAACATCCTTCCTCCTGAGATTAGGATGGTCCCAACCCTTTTGGCTTTTCAGAAGGCCTTGAAGACCTGGCTTTGTGCCCGGGCCTGGGACCCTGAGTGTGCGAAGGGCCCTGTTTCATGGTTGTGCTAACACCAATGGCTTTTAAGATCTCTTGGCTGTTTTTATTTATTTAACTTTTTGGTATTGTGTTTATTGTTTGATTGTTTTTATTATTGTCAGCCATCCAGAGTCACTGGTTTGAGATGGGCGGCTATATAAATTGATTGATTGATTGATTGATTGATTGATTGATTGAATGAATGAATGAATGAATGAATGAAAAGTTAAAAAGAGCGTACGTCCTTTATGAGGAGAACATGGTGAATTAGTAATGGGTGATGGTGAGAATGCAGAATTTCTTAACTCATATTTTGTGTCAGACTTCTGTCAGAATGGAAATGAAGCCCTGTGCTCCAAGGGAAATTGCAGCTTAGGATAGATAGGGCGAGGGGTAAGAGAGAACCATACTAATATGTGTGTGTGCCTTCAAGTCAGTTTTTGACTCCTGGGATTGCCTGGACAACTCCCTGCAGTTTTCCTGGCAAGGTTTTTCAGAAGTGGTTTGCCATTGCCTCCTTCCTAGGGCTGGGAGAGAGTGACTGGCCCAAGATCACCCAGCTGGCTTTGTGCCTAAGATGGAACTAGAACTCACAGTCTCTCCTCTTCTATCCTGATGCCTTAACCACTACACCAAACTGGCTCTCCTATGCTAATGTAAGTAGTGGCATACTACAGTTAACAGGAGCCAGAAAGGGTTTGTCAGAAACAAACATGCCAAACTAACCTTACTTCCTTCTTTGAGAGAATCACTACAGTAGTTTAGTAGATAGTAGAGGAATGCCATGGACATTGCATACTTAGACTCAGCAAAGCCTTCAACAGAGTGTCTCATGGTATTCTCCTTAATAAAATAGTAAAATGCTGGCTAGATTATTCTAGGTGTACTCACAATTGGCTGAATGAAGGCAAGATTGCTCCATAATGGCTCCACTTCAGCCGAGAGGGAAGTAATGGAGTGCCATAAAACTTCATCCTGGACCCTGTGCTGTTCCATAGTTTTATCAATCTTGGATGAGGAACTACTTACAAAGTTTGCCAATGACATGATGCTAGGAGGGATGGCTAATAATTTAGAAAGAGAGGAGATTCAAAAAGAACTAGACAGTCTCGAGCAGTAGGATGAAATAAATAGGATGGTGAATTCATATATTCTGCTTCAATTGTTGAATAAGGAAGTGGAGAGTATGTGAGATGGGGCAGGCAAATAATTTGGCGATTACATCTAGAATTTTGAGGGCATGAGATGTGGGCACTCACAAAATGGCTGTTACGAAGGGGTTGCCTGTTCATAAAATGGCTGCCATGGTGGAGTGGTAGGGATGAAATACTTCCAAAGTTTTTAAGGGATAGGCAGAATCCTAAAGTTTTTTTTAAATCTAAATTATAATTTCCATAGGAGATTGGGTCTGACAGCTTGACCTCTATTTCCTTACAGAACTTAAGTGAGGGATTTATCTAAAAAATCATTATGGGAACAGATAGTATTTGACCCCTTTGATAGCATGGCAGACACTTGGTTCCTGTTTTAGCTATAACTCGGTTGTTTCTCCCAGCTTAAAGGCTGCAAGTGAAGGAGAATGGAAATTTAAATTTGAATTAAATTTTCACAAGAAATTGACATTCTGGAGTTATATAATTCACATCATTTGCATATCAATTACATGTGATATGCATATGATCTCAACTACCCTCTCCTGAAGATGCCCTTGGATACCTGAATGTTGCTGATAATTGGAATATCATATTTCAACAATTCAATGGTTAGAGTTTTAAAGTATGTTAAACTGTATCCTATAATTTTAAGATGAACTTAATTCAATAAAGTATTCTTTTTCATGCTTACTGGACTCCAGAAGATATTTAGTGAAGGTTAGGTCTTAATTTTGGTATGCTGGAAGTGTAATATTATAGAGGAACATCAACTTGTGTATTTTGGGCTTATGCAGGTTTCACATTTTCCAGCAAATTTAAATCCTATCCAAATGTCTTTAGTATTGATTTCTCAAGATTTGATGAGTAAAGATAATAAATCACCCAAATAAATCCTCCATCTCAGGAAGAGTCCGTATTATCCTGAATTAAGTAGGATCAATAAATGAAAAGAAAGAGAAACTTTATTTTACTCAGTATTTGTCGTAAACTTCATAAAAACAGTGAATGCTACACTTATTTATTTAGAATTTATTAGCCGCCCAACTCCAGTGGACTCTGGATCATGGAAAAGGATCATGCAAGCATTGAAAAGCATAAAAAGGACATATAATCAAAGCTTAGACATGCTTCCGCCTCTGTCTTAACATGGTTGCTCAGGAAGTTTTTTACTCATCTAGCGTTAGCCTTTATATAGTTAAATGGACTTTCCGATCAGCTTACAGATTTTTAATTATTCACCAAAATATTAGAAGTTTGTCAGTGCGTACACAAAGTTCTTTTCACTTACGTAAAGAACAGTGACACTAAAAATGAACTTTTGCTCTTTATTCCTCTACAGAAGAGCTTTCCAAACTTTTCATGTTGGTGACACACTTTTTAGACATGCATCATTTCGTGACACACTCTTACAGCAGGGCACAAGGCAGGCACTAGGACCTGCGCAGAATCCTGGCAGGGCTTGGAGGCAGCAGCAGCCGCAACACACCCAGACACTGCAGCGGACACACTAACATGTCCCGACACACAGTTTGGAAAGCTCTGCTCTACAGGCAGGAAAAAAATATATGCTTTTAGTTTGTAGAAATAAAGGATGGAGCTGTCCAAGTGGGAAGTGTTAGAACTATTCAAGAACTTTCTTTTTTCATTTATAAGCCTACCTGGGAATTATGTGATTTATAGTTCAACAGATCTGGACTGTAGGATACCAGGTTGGCAAAGCTGTTGTAGGATATACAGTGTGTGTGTGTGTGTATGTGAGAATGTGTCCACTATTTTTCCATCCCAACTGTTTCTTTATCTTTGAAACATTTATTAGGTTGATAGCATGGATTAAAAATGGATGTATTTCTTGACGTAAATCAGTTAGATGCTGCCATATGAAATTATGCAGGATCCAACAGCAGAATTCTATTTAAGTTCAGTTCTCTTTTTCAAGTTTGAAGACAACAGTGTTAAGATGGATCTATTGTATTCTTAAAACAGAATGCTTTCATGAGAAATATTATTTTATGTAGCTGAACAAATTGTACTTTCACTTTGGTACACTGCCAATTAGAATAACCTAATTATTTAGTACAGTTTGATACATATGAGCTGTGCAAAGCTGTGACAATGCTTTCACCAAATCTGCTTTGCAATATACCCTGGAGTTCAAGAGAATTTTATTACTGTCTTCTAGGGTATTAGCCATCGTACTCAATTTTGTGTCATCTGCAAATTCAGTAAGCATTCTATCCATCTCTTAGACCACATCATTAATAAAAATACTGAAGAATACAAGGGCTAGAAGTAACCCTCAAGGCATTGCATTCAATACCTCAATCCAGTTTGATTTGAGCATGATTTTGAGCTAATTATATTTCTAGTTAATTGTTATACCACCCAGCTTATACTTAACTAGCTTGCTAATCAGAATGTTAAGGGGATACCTTATTTATTTATTTATTTATTTATTTATTTATTTATGAATGAATGAATGAATGAATGAATGAATGAATGAATGAATGAATGAATGACATGTATATAGCTGCCCATCGTATACTGAATTCTGGGTGGCTCCCAACCAACAGTTAAAACAGCATCATTATACAATTAATATATGCATATATCTATTAAAACCAAAAATAATAAAAACCTGGCACTATAATAAACTTTAAGAAGCAGTCCACCAGAAAAACTCTCATCGATCTCACCCTATCCCAGCACTTGGGGGAAAAGCCAGGTCTTAAGTACTTTCTGGAAGGCTAGAAGGATTGGGGCCTGCTGAATTTCAGGGGGAAGGGTATTCTACAGTGCAGGGGCTGCCATGGAAAAAGCACGCTTCCTAGAACCCATATGATGGTAATGTTTAAGGCAGGGCTTTCCAAAGTTTTCCCGCTGCCGCTTTCGGGTTTTTGCGTGCCGCCGTTGGTGTGTCGCCGCAGGAAAACCCGGAAGTGCTGATGATGATCAGCGCTTCCGGGTTGTGTGGCGACACACCAGACTGTGTGTGGCGACACACTTTTGTGTCGCCACACACAGTTTGGAAACTGGTTTAAGGGAAGGGACTAGGAGCATGCCCACCTTATCTGTTCTGGTAGGACGAGTAGATGTCCTTAGAGGTGGTCCTACAGATAACCTGGCCCTGTGCCATATAGCTTTGTCAAATGCTTTGCTGAAATCAAGATATATTGCATCTGTAGTATTCCCATGGTCTTCTAAGGATGAAATTTAAAAAGGTAGATGAGATAAAGTTTCTTGATGCATCCATACTTTTAAAATGTTGTGATAATTACCAGGCTTCTGGTAATTATCACAGCATTTTAAAGTACTTGCAGATCAGTCTCTTTATGATCTGATGTAGAATCTCCCCAGGAATCAGAGTCAATGTTCCCTCCTTTAGCCATCCCACAATTCACCAGTTTTCCAAGATTTAACAAAGATAATACAGTACATAAAGATCTGACCAGATCATCATCAAGTTTCTTCAGGACTCTAGTTTGAGAAGACTGAGCCAAAACAGGATTTAAGAGCTCTGCTTTTTCTTAGTTATCTGCTAGTATTGAGCGCCTTCAGAGTAGACAGTATGCTGATTTCCCCCCTCTTTTATTTGGAACATACTCCGAAAAAGTCCCTTTTTTTACTCAGCCAGCCTTCACTAATCTCATTTCATTCTGCTCTGCAGCTTTCCTGACACTATCTTTACAGTTTCAGGCTATCAGGGTTTGTTGTTCCTTGGTGAGTTGATTCTGACTCCACTTCCTCAATGTGTCATTTTGTTTTCAGGTTTTCCCTAATTTTTTGTGTGCAGCCAGATTGGCTTCTTCTGTGGTGCTTGATTTCCCCTCCCCTTCAGACTGGAATTGTTTGCAGTTGTGCCTCCGTCTCTCCTTCCTAAGGAACTGTGGATTCTGGACATTTCCTTTCCCATTATTGATTTAATATTTATTTATTGAAGAATTTATAAAGCCACCCAAGTTGCAAAAATGCCACTCCAGGTGGTGTTCAATAGCAAAATCAAAATTACAGCATCCCTCAAAACTGAAAATCAAAGAAAGACAACAAACACACAGTCGGGGCACACCAACGTATGCTCCACATCCCAAGATGGGTTCATCTAGCATCCTAGCCCAAAGCCTTCCTGAAGACTAACAGGATCAGGGCATCTTCTGCCATTAGCTTCTTCTGTCTTGATATCTGTTTATTATGCTTTGCGTTTATTGAAATCTACTGTTTCAAGAGTTCATACCATTATATTGTTTCTGCTTCTTCTACTTCCTTAACAAGTCTCCCTTATTGGTTAACATTAAAAAGGGTTATACAGAGATCTGGATTTGAAGGACAAAATGTGATTTTGTGTGCAGGTAGGGACCATGATAAAGCTGCATCTTTTCCTGGGCCTTTGAAGGTGCTTTCTACAGGTGATGCCCAATCCTGGGAGAAAATTCATTTGGTTATCAATCAAGGACAAATTATTTTCCTTTGTTTTTCTTTATCCTCTGAAGGAGAAAGCTGTCAACAAGACAAGTCAGGAATTGGTAATGTTAGTCTCCCAACAGATGTTGGGGTAACTGAAGACTCACATCATTATTACTTCATCCCTTTTGGAAAGATCTGCAATTTGGTTTTAGAAAACCTAGTCTACATATTTTCCTTGGCTCGACGGGCAAAGTAGAAAGCAACAACAGCATTACTTTATTTGTTGGGCTTGGGTCCAGATCTTTTCTTGTTATATGTTCCTACCTTTAGCTGACAATGTTATAAGTGAGTAAATATTGAGTTAGGTGGTCTCAGTAGAAATTGGACCAACAAATGCTGGCTTATTTTTCTTCTTCATTCTGTATCTTCTCCTTTGCCAGGCAGAGAGCTTCAGCCAAATTACTGGCACAAATATAGCCTATGGACCTCTTTGCCACAAATGGAGGAAAGTGGTTCATTAATTATGTGTAGAGAGTAAGGAAGATGACCTTAACAGATAGACCAGATTCATTATCAAACCATCAAGGGGAAAACATGGCTTAAATCCAAAACAAAAAGACATGCACAAAAGATTCAAGCAGACACCTCCCTAATTCCAGTGGAGGGAGATGGGTGGTGATATAAATTTAATAACTAACTAACTAACTAACTAACTAACATGAGTATGCAGGGAGTGGGGAAGTAATGCAGACTTGGAGCAATCAGACTTGCAAGATTCTGTTACTATAGCCAATATTAATAGAAGTAGTTTTAGCCTTCATGGGGAGTTAATTTCTTAGTTTGGCCTACATAGTGGGGCTCAGATTACATGAGTGGCTCTAGTAAAACACATGATGCTGTCTTCAGTAAAAAGAAAAGGAAGTCAGGATGAGCATTTGGACAGTTGCTCAGCCTGAAACACTCTGGCTCTCAGGCTGGTAGGTATGAGAGGGTATCTTTTTGTTTAGAAAGTTTCAGAAGGCTATGCTAGCGTCATGATTCTGAACCTGAAATGTGTATTTCTGTGCTATGTCTGTATATATTATATATTTATATTTATGGGGCGCGATGGTCAGTGGTTAAGATGCCAGGCTTGTCGATCGGAAGGTCGGCAGTTCAAGACCTGAGCGCCGCGTGACGGAGTGAGCTCCCGCACTCACCCCAGCTCTTGCCAACCTAGCAATTCGAAAGCATGCAAATGCAAATAGATAAATAGGTACCACTTCGGTGGGATGGTAACAGTGTTCCGCATGCATCATGCCGGCCACATGACCGCGGAAGCGTCTTCGGACAGCGCTGGCTCTTCGGCTAAGAAACGGAGATGAGCACCGCCCCCCTAGAGTCGGACATGACTGTGCAGGGGAAAACCTTTACCTTTTACTATATTTATATTTATTAAATTTTGCCACCACCCATCTCCCCCCAAAGGAAGGACTCTGGGCAGTTTACAATAGTGATAAAAGCCTAAAATAACAAACAAACATAAATATCTAATACAATACAATATAAAGCATAAATATAGTATAAAATCCAGATGACAATAATTATAGCACCACTTGTGTATATCGAAAGGGCCATTTTAGGGCACCAGCCATGTGTATGCAATAATTACTATGGCTTTTTTGTTGGTTTAAAACATTTCCTCTTTCCAAGACAGTTACCTAAGATAACTGTCTGAACAGATTAAAAATGGTAGAAATGCAATAATTACAAGTGAAAAATGTACTCTGTCAAGACCCGAACAGCAGACCATACTCAGGGATACAAACTTCACATGGGGTTTCATTAATCAGCTTTAGTATCAAGAAAGAAGTGGCTAGGATACAGGATGTTGGAAGGTGAATAAGCAAAATTCCCAACCACATTCATGAGCAAATTCATTAAGGTGATATCTCAGAATTGTTTGAACCTCTTTTTCCCTGCATGCAAAACTGAAGGGCTAATGCCATTTTCCCAGATAAAGCTGCCACTGGATCATCCATTTATTAGTCATGTTTTGAAATACCCTCTTTTGTTTCTCAGGCTCAGTAACTTTCTCTGCCTGGTCTCAATGAGATGCCAGTGTTTGGAATCTTTGCTTGGTTAGCCATGGATAAAATAATTCCCTTCTTCCCTGCCACTCAGAAATGCACTGATTTGAAGTTGGCAGCAATGTAATCTCCAAAGTAATTGGGGTGCTTAGGAAGATGGCAAGTAAATTGTATTCTTGGGATAGGCAACTAAAGGCTCTTCAGGTATTTTGAATCACAATTTCCAGAGTCCCTGAATATTGCTCCTTGACTGGAGCAATATGTGAGATGTAACCCAAAACACCAAGAGATTATCAGGTAATGTACCCCTCCCTCTATTTCAGCCACAAAACAAGATCAGAATGCAAGAGAAACATTTGTATGTGCGTGTTTCCTTTCAGTAGGACAGAGCTTTCCAAACTGTGTGTTGCGACACGTTAGTGTGTCGGCTGCAGTGTCTGGGTGCGTCACGGCTGCTGCTGCCTCCAAGCCCTGCCAGGATTCCGCGCAGGTCCTAGTGCCTGCCTTGTGCCTTGCTGCCTCCAAACCTGCTGTGATTCCGTGCAGGTCCTAGTGCCTGCCTTGTGCCCTGCTGTAAGAGTGTGTCGCGAAATGATGCATGTCTAAAAAGTGTGTCACCAACATGAAAAGTTTGGAAAGCTCTGCAGTAGGAGATAAATTATGATTTTCCTTATGCATTGATTTGAGGCAGAGGGAAATTTCTTGAGTGATCTATAATGGATTCTTATATGAAAGATAATAACAGTAGCAGGAACAGTCTATTTTATTTATGTTTCAATTTATATACCGCTCCATCTCCCCACAAGGGAACTCTGGGCGGTTTACAAAACACAACAATTAAAATTCGACAATTAAAACAACCTAATAAAATACTCTAATATAATAAAATTAAGTATAAAAATCCAAGATGCGATGGTTTGATGTTTAGATGTTTAAAAGGGCCCTATGGCACCAGCCATCCCCAAGAGGAACTGTTCCCCCCCTCCCCCCATGCAAGGCGGCAGAACCAGGTCTTTAAGTTCTTTCTGAAGGCCGGGAGCGATGAGGCCTGCCTCACCTCCGGGGGTAGCATATTCCAAAGGGTGGGCGCCGTTACCGAGAAGGCATGCCTCCTAGACCCCGTCAGGTGACATTCCTTTACGGACGGGATCCGCAGCATGCATGAGACGGTCCCTCAGGTAACCTGGCCCCATGCCATGTAGGGCTTTAAAGGTGATAACCAACACCTTGAATTGGACCCGGAAGCACACAGGCACCCAGTGCAGCTGTCGCAGCAGAGGTGTCACATGCGCTGATCTAGGCGCACCAATAACTGCGCGAGCAGCCGCATTCTGGACCAATTGAAGCTTCCGGATACTCTTCAAGGGTAGCCCCATGTAGAGCGCGTTGCAATAGTCTATATGGGAGCTGACCAGGGCATGAGTGACTGTACGGAGGGCTTCTGGTTAAGGGGCACAGGTACAAAAAGGGGAGGGGGGAGGGGGGCAGCATTCCTTTTGTGGCTCCCTGGAGTCTTCTAGAATAGATATGTCGATGAAGGTTCTCAGTCATCCAGGTGGAATTGTCTGTAGCTTGAATCATGTCAACTGGATTTCTATTTTCTCAGTGGAAACGTTTCGCTCCTTATCCAAGAAGCTTCTTCAGTCTGAGCAAAGTTAGTAAGGGAATCCTTAAATATGTTTCTAGGGTGGCTGTGTGACCTTGCACCTGGGGCTAGGTCATGGTTATTTGAGATGTTTATTTCTAAGTCCCTTTATCATCCAAAGGAGGATCGTTAAGATTACCTTGCTGTTGTTGAGATTGCGAAATGGTCTTAATCTTCCTAGGCACAGAAGACAAAGCAGGAAGGAAAATAGGGGAGAGATTGTGCCTGAGGCCCCCACCTCTATTCAAAGAAGGATTTTCCAAGTTGGCATAAATGGATTCCTTGACCCCTCTTTCAAACCACTTATCTTCCCTGGTCACACAGCCACCCTAGAAACATATTTAAGGATTCCCTTACAAACTTTGCTCAGACTGAAGAAGCTTCTTGGATAAGGAGTGAAACGTTTCCACTGAGAAAATAGAAATCCAGTTGACATGATTCAAGCTACAGTCTAGAATAGATAGGTCCCTAAATTTAGATCACTTCTTTGTATTTTTGTGCTTAATTCACCCATTTCACCTTTTAAATTGCTAGAACCATTCAAAATGGGCTTTGCTTTAGTAACAGACTCCTTGACATGCTACACCAAATCCAGGGTATCCTTGATAAAAACTCTGCAACCATGGGGTACAACCGTTCTGCCCCATAAAGTTGCAAACTCTGCTAGCTCCTGCTTGGATACCCCTACCATGTCAACCCACACATCAGAGTGCCATTCCCTTGTGAGATGCTGGAGGGGTGGGTGATAGAACATGGTGCACCATCTAAAATCAGCCTTTCCTCTTTCCTATCTTCCAAACTCACTCTAATTCCTTTTCCCAGCTATCCACTGCAGCCTCAGTCCAAATGGTATCGATCTCTCTGTGTGCACTGAAGGAATTAGCCTGCAACTTGAAGGTGAGAGAGTGGAATCATCCTCACTTAAGAAGGAAAACTCTAAGTTGCCTGAATTGAAAGGAGCGCTCCAAAGGCAGCCCCTGGAATCAGAAGCATCTAAGGTAGGTATGCCAGGTTACCATGTCTCTTTCTTTACTCTTTTCCTTTTTTCCCAATATTTGTAAACTGCCCCAATCATTCAGACTGTGGGCACTATACAAGAGGGAAATAAAAAAACAGACCCAAACAAGGTTGAAACCAACAATATGTAATCACAATAATGGATGGTCACCCACAGTCATCCCAAGTCAGAGGTATTCTTGAACAGAATGGTTTTCAAAGCCTTGCGAAAAGTATGAAGGGTTAGGGCTGAAAGGAAAAGCACATTCCAGAGGATGGGTGCTACTACCAAAAAGATCTACCATCAGGCTCATTGTCCAAGGTACCTCCTGTGGGGGTGGGACCTTCAAGCAGGCCCCCTCTAGATGATTGGACTGGTCAAGCAGAATCAAATTTGGCTAGGCAGTTCCTGAGGCATCTCAGTACCATACCCCAAAGAGGTTTATAGGTAATAACCAATGTTCAAGAAGTTGGTCCAAGTCTCGTGATGAGTGCACACCTTCCATGTTCAGTTCTGATGGTCTCAAGGGAAAAAAGCCTGGATGCTTAGAGTTCTGGAGACAAGTTGGTTAGATCTGTTCAGTGGCCAATTGACCATATGTCAGTGAAGTGAGTGTGGTTGAAATCCCCAAAGTCCCAGGTTCAATCCTCATCTTCTCCAGTCAAAAACAGTAAAAAGCACAGGGGATGGAAGCCTGGGGTAAAGAGACGCTGCCTGAGATTTTTTATTAAACATTTTTTTTCTCTGACTCAGTCCTAGTTAATTTATTTTTAAAAAAATTCTGTGTACAAAGCAGATCGTTGGTCCAACTCAAGCTTAGGAGATCCGAAATCACAAAACCTCCTTGAGTCTGTTTTGTGGAATATTCTGTCCATCCTTCTTTTACTTTTTATTATGTTGTCATAAATCTTAGTACATTGTGTTCTTTCCATACATTGATGTTTGTATAATGTTTAAAAATTATTAACATTCTATTATTTAAATAGCTTAGAATATTGAGAATAAAAAAGAGAAAGAAAAAAAATCTTATAAATGTTTTTAGGATGGCAATATTACAAACATATGTAGGTTTCAATGTATTGTCGAAGGCTCGGAAGACCCACAAGCCCGGAAGACCCACAACAGCCATATGTAGGTTTTTTTAGCTTTTTCATCCAAAGTTGGGTATAACACCGAAAAAGAACCGCTACAACTCACATTAAAATAATTGTTATATACTAAACAAATTTATATAGCTGCCCATCTACCAAAGGGAACTCTGGGCAGTGAGATCTTGGAAATTGGCTGCCAAATGAAGCAGTTGGGTTGGCACATGACACTGTCTTATGTCTTGTTTAATCACAGTCGATTGAACAGACTGCAAGAGTCTGTGTTTGCTCAAAACACCAAGCTGTAAGTCCACAGATTTCTTACACTTTGGTCCCTTAGAACCAAGGAATGGGGCCATGGATGCCATATCATCATCTGATGTGTCAGGGTCAAAACCTTTGGTCTGAATTGGGATGGGAGGTGTGTGGGGAAAAAAAGAAACAAGTGCTTCAAGGTAGCTTTTGGCATCAATTTTTCCATTTAGCCCCAGCCACTAGGACAAATCAACCCAATACTGTGTGTGTGGGGGGGTGTTAAATGGGATGAAAAGCACCCATTTCATTCTTTAATTCCCCTCATTCCATTCCCCCTAACCAAGCTCAACAAACAAACAAAAGTTGACTATTTTAGCTTTGTTCATTTCCATGAACGCTCTGGGGCTGCAGAAAGTTGGTAGGAGCCTGTAACTTCTGCATCTAATCTGTAAAGAAAGGTTGTGCAGTGCTTCACATTCAAAGGCAAAAATAGGCTTTGGAACAGACAGGGCTGCCCATGTAGCCCTCGTTGGCAGCTCCTTAAACAAAATGTTTCTTTTGCTGGGTCCCTGTTGTGGCTGCAGAGATCAGCTGAATGATCTCAGGATAAGGCATAGCTGCTTTGCAGGTGTTAAGTGTCCATCCCCATGTGCTTCAAAACACCTTTTCTCTTTGAATCTGAATGACTGAATAAACCAACTATGATAAACCAAGGCTAACAAACCACAGCATCTGGGTTCAGGCAGCATATTACGCCCAAATTGAATTATTCAAATTATAGCTTAGGAAACCAAGTGAACCCAACTGCGGCTGGGTAGGCAAGTAATCCTATCTGATCTAAGTCTACTTTCTTTGTTCTTGGCATTAACTGAACCTGCTGACTCCTTCCTAGTCTTTCATTCTGCTGGAAGCTTGAAGGTGGATATGCAGAAAACGTATCGCCATGGAAAGCCAACCTTGTAGAATGGGATATTTTCTTTTTAAGGAAACAATTTTATTTAAGAGTGACTACCATGTAATGCCAAGGGATCTTAGTCCTTCTTGAAGACTTCCAATTGCAAAAGCTATCTGATGTTGGCTGTCAATACGCTACTTCAAAGGTGCTTTTCACAATTCAGTGTGCAGCCAGGGCAATAGGACCTGCTAGAGAAAATAGATTGTGCTTTCTGCTTCAGTTTTCCTTTCTTACGAATCTGCTTTCTCTAAAAGAGACAGAGAGTGTCTCCTTTACATACAGGTCTTATTATGAGAAAAGGCAGTACAGGGTGATGAATGTACTCATATGCTTCAGTCCAGTAATTAAATCTCTTTAAGGGTTTAGTGCTGCTATTCATTACACCTGAGCAACATTAGAAGGTTGTCATTGGGGAAAAACCATGCCAAAAGATTATTATTCTCTGCTTTCCTCTTGTAATTGGCTTGACACTGAGCACAGATGGTTTTTACTTAAGAGTCGTAAACATGTTTTACACTGATTTACTGACATCTCAGTTGATTCCTTTGCTAATATCAAGTGTCAGTTAACAAATGCTGTCTGCATTTATCAACTTGTTTCCCGTCCTTCTCCATCCATCTCCTTCCATGTGGCCAAGAACAGTGGCTAGACTTGTAAAGAATCTTGCCTTTTCCCTGTGGAATAAAGGATGTGTGGATATGACTTGTGAGTTCTGTGAGAAAACTTATGTGATAATATTATAAAATAGCTCTTCCTGTTTCCTCCGTGGTCTGAAATGTGTTGGAAATATGGGGTTTCAACCAAGCCTGTCTCACACGAACACAAGGGAGGGGCGGCTCTGCTGCAATCTAACTTTGCTGCTTTGTGTGGGAGGGGCTTGAATCCCTGTTCCCCGTTTCCTCTTTCTTTTCTCTCTCCATGGACCTGCACGAGGCATGAGGGGAATCATTCTCTCTCCTCGTGGCTCATACTTGCACCCAGAAAATCTGCCAAAAGTGGGTTTGGTCAGAACAACTCGCTTGCACACATGGGACAATTTCAACAATGAAACTGCTTGTAACGAGATCCATGAATAAAAATGTAATCAATCTTTATTGTCCTTTTTACACTGACTAAATGTGTGAAGAGTCTTTATTTTCTCTGAACTATAAAAATAAGCCTTTCTGTGCAAGTTTATTACTGGATGCTTTCTACTCTGCTAAACTAAATAAAACGCTGCTTGGGTTTTTCTGTTACTAAAATTTCAGAACCCCTACAAAATGCACATGTTCTCACATTCAGAAGTTCTGTGGGGAGGACTGGAGAAGGATATTCAAGAAAATGGGCAATATCCCTTTAATTGATTATTGCAGTCAACCATTCCCCCCCCCATTATACTGACCTGTCCCGCCCAATGAGGCAGAGAAGGCATGTTGTGGGTCCCGTCTACAAAAGAATGTCGATTGGCGGGTCCCAGGAAGAGAGCCTTCTCTGCTGCTGCCCCTGCCCTATGGAACACTCTTCCCCCAGAGTTGAGGCAGGCCCCCACTCTCCCAGCCTTCCGGAAAGGGGTGAAGACCTGGCTCTGCTATCTCACTTGGGGCGGGAGGAGGGGTATCCAACCCTGGAGGTGGTTAGCACCCTGAAGTTGCTCCCGTAAATTAAGAACTTTTTAACATTTATGTCGTGGACTATATTTTTTATTTAAGAATATTGTTTTATTGTATTTTAATGACTATTCATTCTTTTTTTATATAATAATTTTATTAAGTTTTACAATACATGTTAAAAGTTAGAGTAAAGAAAAGAAATAGAATAGAAATACAAAATAAGAAAAAAGGGTAAAGAAAAAGTGAAGTTGAAAAATAATAAACAAAGAAAGTATAGAAAATAGATGTCCTCCAATCTATCTTTGAACTTTAAGGTACAATAATTGATTTTAAATGTTAGTCCTTCATATAATACACCGGAACTTTTCTTTGTCATATGTCTTTCAATTTCTATAATCCAATCTTCTGATCTTCATATGGGTTTCACCTTTCTTACTGTCTCCCAATAATCCATCTTTGGCTTCCACTCTTTAAAGTAGTAATTAAGTGTTGAGTGTTCATTAATGCATTTTTATCTCTTCCATAAAGTCCAATTAGTATAACAAATAAAAGCCTTATGTACTTCTAATAAACTACAATATATTCTATTCATATTATGATTATATATTCCATTAATACATAACCTAACATAATACTTAACTTAATACATAATATATACTCAATGGCAAATTCGCAATATACACCATCTCATCATATCATTATCTTAAACAATAATCTATAGTATCAACTTATATTTGTGTTTAGCCTTATATCTTATATTTAGAATATCA
Organism: Charina bottae; assembly: GCA_023362775.1. Lineage (NCBI taxonomy): Eukaryota > Metazoa > Chordata > Lepidosauria > Squamata > Charinaidae > Charina > Charina bottae. The sequence goes on from JALMGJ010000003.1 coordinate 137,831,603, forward strand.
CTTATACTCAATGGCAAGTTCGCAAGTATACAATCCAAATCCATTTTTTTCATTAACCTTATGTCCCAATCATAATACTGAATCTTCTGTTTAGGTTATGCCAAGTTCATAATATGCAAAGTCAAGTTTACAATATACAGCCTGCTTTTTTCTATGTCTCATATAGAGTATCAGAACAATTTGTATTTCACAGTATCTATCCAATTGCATACTCAGATTTTCTTCCTGTCTCCACAACCATAACATTTTTATATCAAAATTATAATGTATAGCCTTCCGAATGTTTTTTTGAGCCCATACGTCCAAAATTCCCTCCTCCTGTTTCTCTTCTATTTCAAAAACGTTTTTCTTTCCTGTTTCAGATTCTATTTTTTGTTTTTCTTTCTCTTGGTCTTGCAAAGATACCAATAATAATTCCAGTGACCTTCTAATCCCTGAAAGAAGTAGAATTGCAGCTGCAAAAACCATCTCACTTCTATGACCTTCAGATTTTTCTAGTCAAAACAAAAGTTGGTCTGTTCATGGAATATTACCAACAAAGTCTATCAAATGAAATTAAAAAAAAAAACATTCCAATAATCCAAAGTACAGGAGGGTTCAAACTGCAGGCTGCTTAATCCAAACAGACAGTTTCTCAAAAAGTAGATTGTCAATTAGTTTATCAAGCGAAGAATTGCAAACAAAGTCTCTTAAATCCCTCTAATACAAAAGAAAGGTAAAAAAAATTCAGACGTTTCATATGTTGCAAATATAGAATCCATCAAACTTCCACCAGAATCAGTTATAGCAAAGAAAGCACAAAATTAGCCAACATTTTCAACAAAGTCCAAAAGATAGATCTTAGATTTCAAAAATATTCTAATCTAAAAAAAACATTCCTAAAGTGATCTAAAAGCGGCTGGACGCTCTTGTGTCTCTTCAAAGAGACTTGTTTCCCCTGCGAGAGCCTGATATCTCTCGGCCATTTCCCTGCACTTACCCTGTTCTTTCCGCGGCGGAAAACTACAGAAAAAACAAGGGTAGGCAATTCCAATGGCCCCACGAGTAATCTTCTGGTCTCCCCTTCTCCAGGGGAAAAAAAAACTTCAGTGGTCCACAACTTCTGCAATCCACTGCAAGCAAGGAAAATTCAGTCAGTTCTCAGCTTCTCTGAGAAATCTGACTGGTCGAGGTGGCAGCCAAGCCTGGAGTCAATGACTATTTATTCTTGCTTTGTTGTAAACTGCCTAGAGTTGCTCTTTGAGTGAGATGGGCGGTGAGCTAAATAGAAATAAATAAATAAATAAATAAAAATTCCCATTTTCTGTTTACTGTAGTTTTGTGCTCTATTGCTCAAGTTTGGATTAAGAAGATACACTATTGTGGTAATAAGTGGGAAAATGCAGTGCGTTAGTTGTTTCCAGCGTTTCTTTTAACCTCAATTGCTGCTGTTCATCAACCAGCAACATGACATTCATAGGGATTATATATCTCCTGCCCAAAACAAAATTTGCATCTCTAAAATTTAAATCCAGGACAAATTAAGAACTCCAGCATTCCATGGAGTTACATTGTTTCTGCCTCTACTACAAAATGTCTTCTCTACTGGTTAATATCTAGTTGAGAAACTGTTGGTCACTCCTCCCCCCCCCCCATTTTTGCAAGGTCTGGGGGAGTGGGAAGGCATGTAGGTAATGCTTTTCAGTAGTATCACCTATTTATGGAGTGCCCCCCCCATTCGAAGCCCGACTGTCCTGCCATTCCAGAAACTCCTGAAAACTCAATTATTCCAGAGGAGTTGTGATGAGTGATAGAACACCCCACTTGATTGTTTTTATGATGTTTATGGTTTTAGGATTTTATTTATTTTAGTTCCTATCATGGATATTTTATTTAAATGTTTGTGTTGTTTGTCATTACTAAAAATTGCTGAGAGGCATGCACTTGCCACTAGCATAACTATAATAAATGAATAAATTAAACAAATAAAATATGATGTAAATATGAAAATACAGGTGCCCCCTGCAGTGTCTTCTTTTAGACAGTTGAAGACGTGCCTGCTCATCCAGGCATTTGTTGGATGACAATCTATTTCAGGACTGCCTTTCTGATTGTTATTTTTTTTTTACATAAACCCTGGGGTTTTTATGTCTTGGCTTTAAGGATTGATGGTTTTGTTACAATGATTTTATTTAAGATTGTTTTTATTTCATTTCCTCCAGAAGGAAGAACAGGTTAGAAATAAAATGAATAAAACAACAAAAATTAAAAAAAATAGAGGCTGTAGTCTCATGAGACAACCAAAACCTTGTGAGTTTGGGGGAAGTTTGGGAAGAAGTGGACATCTGGGGTCTGCCAAGGTTATTAACACTTTAATGACATTGGCTTTATTTAAAAAAAAACAAGAATTGTATCAAGTCTGATAGCAATGTCAGGAGATACATTCATATCTATTTCTATATTACATCGCATCTGGTTAGACTTATCCTGTATTGGCCTGACGTTGTTATCCAAATGTCTCATTTAGAAAACAAACTGCTATACCTTAAAGACATATCTGACAAAACTCTAATTATTCTACATACTCAATATCTTTTTATCTGTTGCAAATGTACCATAATGTTTAGGGGTACATTTCTTATTTCCCACTTTGAGTCATCAGCTCATCTTTTAGATACATATACAAGATTTTTATCTTACCGGAAAATACTTTAATAATTTGGTTACCTCCAAGAAAGAATAAAAAAAATCAGTACCAAGAATTTTTATATGGGTTCGTACATATCTTTATTTCTTATAGCTCAATAGGGTACAATACTATTTATGGTAATTTAAGTATGAAAGTTCTGCACAAAAATTGAATTCCAAATCCCAAAGGTGTTTTGTGCTCATTGTAGAGTACATGTTGGCATAATTGGGTTTCTTTTATATTGACCATTAGAGCTAGAATTACATTTCCCCTTTAAAAAGTAATTGCTGCATTATTATTATAACTCAGCCAAAGGTAAACTAACAAATCTCAAAGAAAAAAAAGCTTGCTTTAAAAAAAATTAGAGGAAGTGATTTGATCTCCTCTTTATTGACAGGTTGCCCTTAGAGGCTGGCCTACTGTACTTTTAGAAGAATTAAGAAGCTCATTAGTATTTTGGGTGCTCGTTAATGTTTCTCCCCTATATAATTAAGTTATAAGAAATGATACCAAAAGATGCTAAGGAAGTGTCTAATAGAGCTAAGAAAGAGATGGAAATTTTAGATCAATTATTTGGGAGCCCATTTAATCACTAGGAGTCAGCCTAAAAGCCACACACTGGTTCAGACATGGTTGTCTTCCTTCTAGGCCAGACAGCACTGCATCACTTGGCTCAGGAAATGAAACATCTACCTGTTTCCTGTCCTGTAAGAACTCAGAAGCTTGAAGACCAGCTTGGGATTCTCAGGCAGTGAACCAAATCAGGCCCACTTTATGCGTGGCTCTTTGCTTTTGAACTGTGGTGTTGGAGGAAAATTCTGAGAGTGCCTTGGACTGCAAGAAGATCAAACCAGTCCATACTCCAGGAAATAAAGCCAGACTGCTCACTTGAGGGAATGATATTAAAGGTAAAACTGAAGTACTTTGGCCACATAATGAGAAGACAGGATACCCTGGAGAAGAAGCTGATGCTAGGGAAAGTGGAAGGCAAAAGGAAGAGGGGCCGACCAAGGGCAAGATGGATGGATGGTATTCTGGAGGTGACGGACTCAACCAAGGGGGAGCTGGGGATGTTGACGGCCGACAGGAAGCTCTGGCGTGGGCTGGTCCATAATAACATTATTTCTATAAATCCTTCCATTAACACATATACAAATCTCTAATACAATTGCTCCTTCCGCTTACATAAAAAAGTATGTGTGTGTGTGTGTGTGTGTGTATATATATATGTGTGTGTGTGTGTGTGTATGTGTATATGTATTTGTATATGTGTGTGTGTGTATGTGTATATGTATTTGTATATGTGTGTGTGTGTATGTGTATGTGTATGTGTACGTGTACATGTACATGTACAGTATATGTATAATATCCTTTAAGTCTTACAAATCTATAATCCTATAAATCCTAATCCAAACCATAAGAAAAGAAAAAAAATCATATTAGCCTCATTATCAATCTAATTAAATATTCTTAATTTTTATAAATTGTCTGCCTTTATAGTTAAACCTCAAAAAAACCAAGATTATGGCAACGAGCTTGATTGATGACTGGCAAATAGAGGGAGAAAAAGTGGAGGCAGTGACAGACTTTGTATTTCTAGGTGCAAAGATTACTGCAGACGCTGACTGCAGCCAGGAAATCAGAAGACGTCTACTTCTTGGGAGGAGAGCAATGGCAAATCTTGATAAAATAGTTAAGAGCAGAGACATCACACTGACAACAAAGGTCCGCATAGTTAAAGCAATGGTATTCCCCGTAGTAACCTATGGCTGCAAGAGCTGGACCATAAGGAAGGCTGAGTGAAGGAAGATAGATGCTTTTGAACTGTGGTGCTGGAGGAAAATTCTGAGAGTGCCTTGGACTGCAAGAAGATCAAACCAGTCTATACTCCAGGAAATAAAGCCAGACTGCTCACTTGAGGGAATGATATTCAAGGCAAAACTGAAGTACTTTGGCCACATAATGAGAAGACAGGATACCCTGGAGAAGAAGCTGATGCTAGGGAAAGTGGAAGGCAAAAGGAAGAGGGGCCGACTAAGGGCAAGATGGATGGATGATATTCTGGAGGTGATGGACTCGACCTTGGGGGAGCTGGGGGTGGCAACAGCTGACAGGAAGCTCTGGCGTGGGCTGGTCCATGAAGTCACGAAGAGTCGGAAGCAACAATGAATAAACAACAACAACTTTGCTACAACTTGGTTGTTTATATTGAAGTAAACTCTCTTCCCATTGAACTTAACTCCTGGTGACTTGGTGGTCATGTCCATGTAATTTTCTTGGGAACAGTAAGGACGGTGTTTGCCCTTACTTTCTTCTGGGATGTTTTTTCAACTTCCCAGTATAGCTGAACCCTTGGGATTTTCCTGGAGATTTCCATTCTGAGAATGAACCAGGTTTTTATTTGCTTTACTTTCCGAGGTTGGACATGGTTGGTTCAGTGCTATGTGGACAAGGTCTGAATTGATTGGTTATGTGCTATCAAGTTGTTTTCGACTTCTAGCAACCACAAGATGATCTATCCATAACCTGTTCTTTCATGTCTCCCAATGGTGTACTCATTGCCTCTGTAACTGAGTCCATCCACTTTGCTGCTGGTCATCCTCTTCTTCTCTTTCCTTCCACCTTTCCCAGCATTACAGCCTTTTCCAGAGAGCTGGGTCTTCACATAATGTGTCCAAAGTAGGATAATTTGAGCCTGGTCATTTGTGCCTCGAGTGAGAACTCTTGGTTGATTTGTTCAGTGGTCCAGTGGTTTGTTTTCTTGGCTGTCCATGATATTCTCTGGAGTCTTCTCCAAAATAAAAGTTCAAAAGCATCAATACTGTTCCTATCCTGCTTCTTTAAAGTCCAACTTTCACTTCCATAGAGTGTCACAGGGAATACCATGGCTTGCACAATTCTGATCTCTGTAGGTATAGACACATCACATTTTCCAAGGCCTTCATGGCTGCTCTACCGAGTGCTAGTCTGCAGCGTATTTCTTGACTGCTTGTTCCTTTACTGTTGATGGTTGATCCTAAAAGGCAGAAGCTATTCACCACTTCGATAACTTTATTGTCAATAATAAGGCTGGTTGTTATCTGTTGTCATTAATTTGTCTTGTTTATATTTAATTTCAATCCAGTTTTTTCACTGTGCTCTTTGACTTTTAGTACTAGGGCTTGCAGATCCTTTGCATTTTTGGCTATCAGGGTAGTGTCATCAGCATAGCACAGGTTATTGATGTTTCTTCCTCCAGTTTTAAAACTACACTCAACTTCTTCCAATCCATCTTCCATTAATATATATTCTGCATTAGGGGTACTTTATGTACTTCCTGCTAAAGGCTGAATTTGGCATTTGTGGGAGATGGGGAGATTCCCCACAGTGGGCAAGGTTAGGACAAACATATTTATTTTAAATTTGTAATTAACAAAATTAAACAGATTATTTCTAAAATATTTTAGAAATTTCCTCTTCTTTCATATTAAAAATTAGAATTCAGAAGCAATCCTGGAATGGGCTCTGGGGGAGATTTTGTTCCTTTCCTTTTCTTTGCCATAAGTAAGCCTGAGACTTTTGGTTATTATCTATCTCTATCTATCTATCTATCTATCTATCTATCTATCTATCTATCTATCTATCTATCTATCTATCTACAGTTGCAACCAAAATTATTCAACCCCCATTGCAAATCAGGTTTATTGTCAAAATTTACAGACTTTCAGCTATTTGCAATGAACAAATAAACAAAAGCAATTGAAATAGCTCAACACAACGAATGCTTCAAGTGGTGTCCCCAAATTCAACTGAAAATGCAACTTATAATGACTTCTCCAGTCTCAAAATTATTCAACCCCTTCATGGCAAGCATCTTCAGTACTCAGTAGAGCACCCTTTTGCTGTTATGACCTGCTGCAAACAAGATGCATAGCCAGACACCATCTTCTGGCAGCATTCCTGAGGAATCTTAGCCCACTTAGTCACTCAAGGGTTTCTTTCAACCTGCCTTCTCAGAAATCTGGTTGCAGCCATTGACAGCTTCCTTTTTCTGCCCGGTCCAGGTAGTGTAACCACTGTTCCTTTAACTTTGAACTTGCGAACTATGCTTCCAACTGTGTCTCTAGGAACATTCAGTGCCTTCGCTATCTTTTTGTATCCTATTCCTTGTTTGTGAAGGGCGATGATCTCTTCTCTTACCTTTTTGGACCATTCTTTTGACTTAGCCATATTTCTAACATGCAGTCAAACATGACACTCACCAAACCCCTAGCCAGTTCAGGTATTTCATGTGTTCCAGCTCAAGCACACCTGGTGTAACTAATGAAGCCCTTGATTAGTTGCATCAGGTGTGCTTGAGACAACACCTGTTTTGCATACTGTATGTGTTGTGATGGATTCTATTCAGGGGTTGAATAATTCTGAGACTGGAGAAGTCAGTATAAGTTGCATTTTCAGTTGAATTTGGGGACACCACTTGAAGCATTCATTGTGTTGAGCTATTTCAGTTGCTTTTGTTTGATTTGTTCATTGCAAACAGCTGAAAGTCTGTAAATTTCAGCAATAAACCTGATTTGCAATGGGGGTTGAATAATTTCGATTGCAACTCTCTCTCTCTCTCTCTTTCTCTCTCTCCACAATTGAAGAGATTCTAGGCAGTTTACAACATCCATCATAACAAAATAATAAAGTTCTACAGTAAAAACCACCACACAAAAACTAACGCACATAAACCAATCTTAACTTATACAATTCTATAACCAATGATGTCAATTCATATCTCAGAGGCTCTCAAAAAAAAGCTTTGTTTTGAATACCCTGTTAAAGGCCAACAGTGTGAGAGAAGATTGAATTTCAGAGGGGAGGCTCTTCAGAAGGCAGACTCATCAACAGGAAAACAAGAACTGCAACACTCCACCCCCTCACTTGGCAGAAGTGGAGACCCACTAGTAGGTCCTCTTGAGACATATTTGTTGGGCAGGTCAAGAAGTGCCTCAGTGCCAAGCAATGTGCCATCTAGGCTTCGAAGGTCAAAACCAGCACTTCGAATTGCACTTGGAAGCTGATAAGAAGTCAGTTCAGAGCCCATAGCACCAATGTTATGTGTTCATGCTATTGGATCACTGCATTCTAGACCAACTGAAGGATCTAGGCGAACTCGGTTGTTGTGGTAGTTAAAGGCATCAGTCTAGAACCCAAAGGACCATGAGTGCTAGTCCTGTCGTAGGCATAAAGTTAGCTGGGTGACTTTGGGCCAGCCCTAGGAAGCAGGCAAGGGCATACCACTGAAAATGTTGCCAAGAAAACTGCATGGACTCGTCCAGGCAGACTTCAGGAGTCAGGACTGACTCAAAGGAAAAGAAAAGAAAATAATTATTGCAGCCTTCTCCATGTGGAGCCAACCTGCATGACACAATCTCACCTTCTTTGCTATTCAAAAGTTTGTCCACTTTTGCATCATTTTTACATAAATCCACTGGCCAAACTAAATACTATATTTAAAATGGAGATATTTTAACTGTAATCTTAAAATGTCCCTGCAGAGATTGAGGCCCCCACATCCTAGCATGTGCTAATGAATTTTAATTTAGTTTCCTTTATTGAAAAGCATTATAGATTGCCATTAAGAATACAGTTCCCTTGAGGTGGTTTACAGATTTAAAAAAAAACCCAGTCCTATAGTAAAATTAGTAAATGCCAGTAAGTAATAAAGAGATGTCTCAAAGAAAAACTTAAATAATTGCAGCTATGAAACCTATTGAAAGTCAGAGAAAATTGAGAACTATCCAAAAGGCAAACAAAGTTGTGGCCTGACAAATCTAGCTGGCGGCTGATTCTAGAAAAGAGGAATCATAGTAGAAAAGACTCTTCCTTGCCCTTGGCAGCCTAAATTTGAGAAGGGTCTTTGTTATTGATGGTGAAGTCCCAACAATCTTACCTCAGAAGACAAAGTTCATGCAGACAGATCCAAGACCTAGGAATCTGAGCTGAGTATAGTCTTGGACAAGTTGAGAGGCCCACCAAGAAATCAGAAGCAGCATACATTCAGAAAGCCAGGCTAAAGGGTGGAAGTTGTTTGCCATCAGGCCAACTCCCAAGCTCTTCTTTAATAGCAGTGACTCAGGCACGCCTATTTTCCTGCGTCATGCTTCTTTCTTTTGAGGAACCTTATTGAACATCTTTGTTTTACTTACTTGATCTTTCTGCATGTGCAAGGACTGAGGATCTTTCCCAATCTAGCCCTCTGAACCATCTGACTCAACCTTCTGCCTTGCTTCTGCAAAAGGGGGCTGATGACCTGATTGCTCCAGACCTGCTGGCTCTTTCTGAGAGCCTGCTGATTCCTGAGCTGTAAGGTCAGGACCTGCCAAGCCCTGCTTCTCCAATTCAGAGTCTTATTTATCAGATAGGCCCGTGACATTAAGCTGGGTTTGGAAATAACAAATACAGTAAATACATTGATTGTAGCAGGCTTAGCATAGGTGTGGACTGACTGCTGGGTCCCCCAATATCATTGGGGGTTGGGAGTTTTGACACTATCTCTAAATGCAGCCCAGTGTAGTCTATTGCAGTAGTCCAGCCTGAATGTCAATGGTGTATTTATAACCAAAGCAAAAATGAGGCTTCCTTATTGAGTTGCAGGTAATGTAACTGCCTGTGCTGGTACAAACCACATAATTCCGCTGTCACTTGAGCCCCCTCCGTTAAGCGCAGAGTTCAGGAGAACCTCCAAATTGCTCACCTGAAAAAACGTTGATAGAATAATCAAAGTACTAGCAGAAATGATATCCTCTTCTTTCTTTCAAAACATCTCACTATCTTTCTGGGAGTAAGGACTAAGTCAAAAATATTTATTTGTTTTTATTTATTTGATTTATTACCACCCATCTCCCCCGCGGGGGACTCCTGACTTCTGAAACATGGTTAGACAAGATAATGGCATTGTGCATGGAAGGCAGAGGTAGCAAACTATATGTGGGTTATGCAAAAAAGTTAAGCATGCAATGGATTTATTGTAGACAGGTTGCCATTATTTTCCAAAATGGTTTATAGTGTAACATATAGTCTCATTTTTCAGTGCTTTTGCTATGTGTAATTTGCTTGTGCATCAGTTAATTGATCCTTTGAATAACCTAATTATGTGTGTGTAATTTTTTAAAAACTCCTATGAAATATTCCTATCATTTATGAAATGGAAGAGAAAATAGATGAATCGGTCTTAAGGCAGGTGGAAGGAAAACATTTTTTGAGCCAAAAATTTCATGTTAAAAGTTGTGCTTCCGGTATTTATTGCATCATCACAAAGCTAGTGAAGAACATCTTTTTTGTTTGTTTGTTACAAAAAGCTATCAGCAGCTTTTGTAACGAATTTGCAGACAAACAATGTGGTTGTAAACCGCTCAGAGTCTACCACGGTAGAGATGGGCGGGAATAAATCCAATAAATAAATAAATAAATAAATAAATAAATAAATAAATAAATAAATAAATAAATATTTCTAGTATTTAATGATGAAATCACATGAATAGTTGGAAGTGGTGGAAATGGTTTCGGGATGGTGTGGAACAGCCCTAATGTACTGATGAAAAGAAATTGCATATTTATATTAAATAAACAACATGGATCAGAGAATCTAGTGCTTATAACCAATGAGGAATTTAATGCTTCACTGCAAGTGGTGCCAATAACATTGACAAGATGATCCAATCTGTGTTTAGAACAATAGCTTCGTTACTCTGCATAATTAGTTCTCATAAATTGTGCATTGTGAAATTGATTAGTGGTTACAAGAGCTTACATGCAAATTTTAGGAGTGGGAAAGACACTTCTCGGGTCCCTGGAAATGCTGAATTTTTCAGTCATGTGTTTGAGAACTAGAGAAGATGGTATTCTCCGTATCAACCTCAAAAGCGAAAACCTGCTTGCCTTGTAAGTTTCTCTGTGTTCTCTTTCTTTTATGTTTTGTTGTTGTTGCCCAGTTTTTGCAGTTGTTGTTGGTTTATTTTTTTTTCAGGCAAGCAGAGAACCTTTAAGAAAAGGAATCATCATTTTTGCTTTGCTGTAGTTTAACTCTTTATTTATTTGGGGAAATGTATATGGCCACCCAACTCGAACAATTGTGACTCTGGGCAGCCTGCAGACTATGAACCACAAAGTAAACAGCAACAGAAATTAGTGGGTGATCAGGAACCCAAATTTACCTTACACCCCTCCAGGCAGGAACTCCCATCCATTTGGCCCCAATGCATTTATATACTATTTTATGGATTTTCTGGAATTAGTTTGGCAGTATTTTCATCAGTGTGAGTGGGGGGGGGGAAAGAATTCTGATAAAAAGCTCTTGATTTCTGGTGATTAGGCAGAAATGTCTATACTTTTTCTTGACAACATCATGGAATCCTTGTGGCATTGCTTTCTTCTGGGATGCTTTTCAACTTCTTTGTCAGAAGGACAATGAGATTCCTTGGTATTCTCCCATCCAAGTATTAACCTGGTCTGATCCTGCTTAGCTTTTTTCAATATCAGCCAAGGTCAGCTAGGCACTGCTACCTGCCGTGACTACCTGCATATTGGCACTGCATCCTTCCTATCCTGTGCTGATGCTGACTGGACTTTTAACTAGTTTAAGAAAATTCTGTCCGCCCTCCCAACTTTCTGAGTCAGAAAGGACGTGCCAATCATTTTCCTTTCTATAGTCAGGTCTTACTGAATATATAAAATTCTACACTGGATTGAAGTTTTGGGAATTGTGGTCTCAGCACATCTGGAAGATGCCAGATTGTGGAAAGGTGGAAGGAGTCATGTCTTCTAACTCTTTGGCTGCACGTATTACACTAACTCCCCCCCCCCCATGACTTAATGTCATGTTTGAGCCCTGGCTATGGTTCTGCCTACTGTAACTTCTAATCCAAACAAGACACACAAATCCTGCTTTGGCAGCTGCAGGAAGATGGGAAGGTTAAGGTCATTAAAATGCATCCAGAGCTGCTTGGGAGGATGGATGTAGTTTTAGCAACTGGTCTGCAAGCAGATAAAATATGCACAGCTCTGGTTAAGTATTTAGGTTGATTCTCTTACTCAAAGTGTTTGTCAAGAGATGCCAAAGGCCTCCAGATATTTTGTGGCATCTGAAAGGCATCAACTGGGGAACGCTGCCTTAAAGAAACCCAAAGCATCTATCTGTATTACAGCAAGGAAAAGCTTTGTCAAAATGTACAATTGGAAAGCCAACTTATCCTATCTGACAAACGGATATCTAATCCTTTGCATTAGTGTCTGAATACTGACGAATGGGGCGTGGTGGCTCAGCGGGTAAGACGCCAGGCTTGTCGGTCGGAAGATCACATGTTCGGAGGTTCGAATCCCTAGTCCCGCGTGACGGAGTGAGCTCCCGCACTCGCCCCAGCTCTTGCCAACCTAGCAATTCGAAAGCATGCAAACGCAAGTAGATGAATAGGTTCCACTTCGGTGGGTAGGTAACAGCGTTGCACGCGCGTCATGCCGGCCACATGACCGCGGAAGTGTCTTTGGACAACGCTGGCTCTTCGGCTAACAAACGGAGGTGAGCACCGGCCCCTAGAGTTGGACACTACTGCAGAAATGTGCGGGGCGAACCTTTACCTTTTTACTGAAGAATACTAAAACAATGTCTTTGTGATTTGCATCTATTATGCATGACAGTTTGGTGACTGACATTTTGATAATGTGAAGCACAAGTGGCCACTTTAAGAGGCAAAAGGACTTGCAGATTAATATTCCATTTCCCAAACTTGAAAATAATGACAATTTTTTTTGAAATACACATTTTTACTGAGCACAAAGTATATTGATGTTGCTGTAACAGAATATGAGACATCACTTGAAATATTTCCTTTATCTCCGAATTACAGATGTGTCATCTTAATTCTCTCTTCTGCTCACATGTCAGAGCATCCTTTTGTTTTGTCACATGCCTGTTTTCTATGCTGAGCTACTGTTGAACCGATCAGTTTATTGTTGCTAATGTCAGAAATGATTGGGGGGAAAACATTTTCACTGAGCAATAGTAATGACTTTCAAAAATCTAAATTCATAGAAGTGCATAAGTTGATTTTTATAGGTTTTTTTAAAAGAATGAAACGAGATGGACTTTACATTTAAATACTAATTTAGTGTTTTAAAGTTGTGGGTGGATGCTATGTGAAAGGTATGTTGGGGTTTGCCTAAGAAATTCAGGCTGAATCTGATGAAGTAGTATGAACTAGATTGTGGAAATATTATACTTGAATAAGTTTGTTAGCCTTAAGGTACCACAAGCTCTTTAGATGTTGATTATGCTAAGCAAGCATCACATTTCAGTGATTTAAGCAAATTCCCAGAAGATGAAGAGACACCAAATAGTCAAAAACAGGCTAGGTTCCTATCTCTATACATCACAATGAGTAATAGGAGGAGAGATATTGTTTGGTTTTGCTTTCTATATTGTCTGTTTGGGTTTGAAAGCTGTAGTTTATGACTTGCATGACTGAAAGTGAAAGAACAAGCACGACCAGGCGGGGAAGACTCGCTACATCTAAATCCCATCATAAGTCTTCCACAAGAGTGACTGATGTGGTTTCTTCCCCATGTTCAGGCTTGAACCCTGACTGGAAGAGGTCAGCTAGTGTTTCACTGTGTGACAAATTGGATCCTGTGGAAATCATAATTTTTTGGAATTATTTGGAAGCTGGTTTGCTTTTTATCCTATCTATTCCCATTTCATAAAAGGAATATTGCGTATTGAATTGTTGCATGTGTAATGAATTTCCTGGAAAGAATAACCCATCACTGACATCATAATAAAATGCAGAAATCCTTAACTTTCTAGTTAAGTTTGCCCTGGCTAGCAAAATGGACAAATTCCTAACTAAAAATGTGGTTGTGATATAGGAACAAGGTTAATTTTAAAAATTTTAAATGGTATAAAATTTGCATGGGCCATGTTATTTTTACTACAGTAAAGCTGTTAAGTTAATGCCAGGTCCATCTGGAATAAGATGGGGTCAAGGGGACCCAGGTTAACTCATCCCCAAATCATATTGGCAGTCACATATTAAACTTTGTGTTTATTTTGGAGCAAATGGCACAGGATCTGAAAACAGAAGATATTAGTATCAGTTCTTTGATCTGATTACTTTCTGGTCAAGCTACATATTTTATTTATTTATTTAAGTTATATGGCCACCGATGTCACAAAAGTGAGATCGTATTACCATGATTCCTGATGTTATTATTTTTACTAACTGCTGAGTCTTGGCTTAAAGTGATTGATTTCTGTATTTTAGTCTTATTATTGTAAACTGCCCAGAGTCGTGTGTTTACGTATATACCTGTGTGTGTGTGTGTGTGTGTATGAATGAACGAATAAATAAATAAATAAAAAAGAACTTGAATTTGAACAAATTAAATCGGAACTTGAGACACAATTATGTGAGACAGATGATCATTTAATTGCTAAAATGTATAAATTATTGTTAAAAGGTGAAATGGTAGAGGAACAAGTTAAAGACTGTATGATTAAATGGGCAAACAATATTGGTCATAATATTCAAATGCAACAATGGGAAGATATGTGGATTAAAGGACTAAAATTTACTTTGTGTTATAATTTGAAGGAAATTTTTTACATGATGTACAGATGGTATATGACCCCACAAAAACTAGCTAAAATGTATGGGAATGTTTCCAACTTGTGTTGGAAATGTAAAAAAAAAGAAGGGTCATTTTACCATATGTGGTGGACATGTGAGATTGCAAAGAAATTTTGGATTCAAATACACTCATTGATGCAAAATATTCTACAAATATGAATTCCATTTAAACCCGAACTATTTCTATTGGGAATAATAGAAGAACAAATAGGAAAGAAATTTACAAGAAGTATGCAATATATGGTTACAGCAGCAAGATATATATGCACAAAATTGGAAAAATCAGATTATACCTACAATACAGGACTGGATGTTAAAAGTAATGGACATGGCAGAAAATGATAAATTGACATGTTTATTAAAAGAAAATACAAATTATTACTTTCTTAAAGAATGGAAACCATTAACGGACTATTTGCAAAATGCAGGAGGGGCAAAGCTTATATGGGGTTTTGAAGATTAAAACATATAAATTGATATATTAGACAGGAAATGTTTTACAATGTTATATATAGTACTAGCATGAAAGAGATTAATATCTAAATTACTAAGACCAAAGATAAATCAGAAGTTGATCAATTTCTGTGTTTCATCTTTCTCTTTTTCTATTTACTTTACTACACTTTTTCTTTTCTTTCTTTGATTTGTATTTCTATTTCTTTTTCCTTTTCAAGCTTTTATCTATGTATATTTAAAATTCAATAAAATATATTAAAAAAAAGAATAAATAAATAATAAAACCTTGTAAAATAAATACCATCCCCACCCCCAAATCTGAATTTTGATTGATTCACAACCAACAGACTAGTTTGTTGGCTGGCAAATCATTCCAATGTTCATACATTTTCCATATTTTTTTCTTAATACCTTCGAGTCAGTGTTGACTCCTGGTGACTGCCTGGACAAGTCCCTGCAGCTTTCTTGGCAAGATTTTTGGAAGTGCTTTGCCATTACTTTCTTCATAGGGTTGAGAGAGAGTGACTGGCCCAAGGTTACCCAGCTGGCTTCGTGCCTAAGGCAGATCTGGAACTCATGGTCTCCCAGTTTCTACTCAGATGCCTTAACCGCTACACCAAACTGTTGTAAATTATGTATCTTACATAAAGTTTACATAGATACAACTTAATGAAAATAGGAGCAAAATCATTGTCTGAGACTTAAAAGAGTGACTTCAGCAATTTGCTCTAAATGGGCTCAGTATATATTCTGCGATTCTGTGCAACTGTGGAGAATAGTGGGCATGGAATCCAACATTCAGAAAAATTCAGCCTTCGCATATATCCTGGTTTTGATCATTAAATTCAAATTTAGCTTTAGCAGGCACCTTTTCTTCCCAATTGGTTTGTAAAAGCAAGGTTTTACTGTAATGCATTTTTGAAATCTTTTGTAAGGTTTAGGTATTAATCACTGCTCCATTGTCTGTATTGGGCTCTACATGCTTTTTTGTGGTTTGTCAAGAAAGCTGCTGCCAACTCTTTCTGGCTCAAGGATGAGAGGGCTGCTCTTCTGCCTCTGCAACTCTTGCATTTCTGCCATTGATCTGTAGAATTGAGTCCGAAGTAATCCAATTAAGCGAGCAAAGAATTACATGACATACATTGCTATCTATTATTTGCTTATCTCAAAAGGAGTTTGAAGACTCCTGGTGATCAACAAAAGCAAGAGAAAGTGGTGGATTAATTTCCTTTAGCTCTAACTGTCAATATACTCAAGTAGAAAATCAAATTTCATGTCCTTCAGAATTCAGCATACCAATTCTCCCTCTTCACTTTTCTTTTAACAACTTAATGACAATGGGAGCAAAATCAGTATCTCAGACTCAAAAGGGTGACTGTAGCAATTTGCTCTAAATGGGCTGAGGGTGTTTTCTGTAATTCTGTGCAACTGCAGAGAACAATGAGGGCTGAATTCAACATTCAGAAAAATTTAGCTTCCCCATATATCCTGATTTTCACCTTGAGAGCAACCAGGCTCTGATAAGGACAAAGAGGAGCCAGCAATGGAAGTACCAATTCATCATCTAGTGCTGCAACTGATTCAGGCTAAGAGGAAGACATGAACTCAGGTCCAGACTGCATGTTACACCATTGAAAGGGTTGTTGTAACAATTAAAACCATGGTCTTTTGGGGAGAGGGTTAAATTATGACCATGGGATGGGGATGGGAATGTTTAAGGTCTTCCTTCTCTGTTCTAGTCCTGAGAAAAAGCCACCCTTCTCCCCAGCGCTTCAGTGCTTCAGAAGGTAAATGCCCACTCCCTCTAAGGGTGATATGCACAAGGACATGCATGCCAGTTGGAACAGAGCAAAATTATGCAGGTAACAATTGCTTCGCAAAGGAGCATGCCCCCTTACAAGAAAAAGACAGGAAGTCCTGATCATGGTAGCCAGTGTGATATAGGGATTAAAGTGTTAGACGAGGACTAGGACACCCTTAGCCATGAAAACTCAGTGAATGACTTTGGGTCAGTTCCTCACTCTCAGCTCAGCCTACCTCCCAGAGGAGTTTGAATAAAGGGACATTTCCATAAAAACTGGCTTATGCTTCTAGAGAAAAGGCAGGTAGAAATCTAACAGATAGACAATTACATTAACTATTTGAGAAAGGCAGAGCTATCTTCCCATGGCTGTGACACTGATTTCTTCAACACATCTGGATATCTTGGTGGACACTAATTTCTGGACATCCTGTTGCTTTCTATGGTGCTCTTAACTGCCTGGCCAAACATTATGTTTCTGCTTGGCCATGAGACCAGCAACATGGTGCTTAATGACTGATGCTTTCTGGCCAAGAATGATTGATGCTTTCTCCAGATGTACTTTCCAACCAACAAGTCCAAGATTTCTCTGCCATAGGCTGAGCACCAGAGGTGCCTCTGCATCTTCCCTTTGATGGCTGTTTTAGAGCACCTCATTTGTCCTCATGCAGGCAAAGCACTTCCATATTGTTATACAGTGCAACAACTGGGCTTTGGGATGGCTTTTGCACCTGCAACAACATTTTGCACCTGCAACAACATTTTGCACCTGCAAAAAATTTTGCTGGAGTGCCAATGCTGCAGTGTGGGCTTTATTAAAACAGAGTAAGTTGTATATATTCTGCAAATAAATACAGCAGCAGAATGAATGGGAACATAAATGGCCTTCTTGGAAAATGGGCTTTTTGTTTCTGTCATGATGAGAGGCAAGATTGTTCATGGAATGATTGGTGTGGTTGTAAAATAGGGAAATTACTGTAGATAACTCCCAAGTGATCTGTCCATGGTTCTAAAAGCTTCCATTCAACCATGCTTCTCCGTGCTATGTATTCTGTCAGTCTAATCATGTCCTCTGCTTTCCAGTTCAGTATCTCTCCGGGATCTTGGTCATAAATTAGTCTTTGGTTGCTATGGGCATTTCTGCTCAGATACGTAGAGTCAGATTGCCCCTTTTGTCTCTCCAGCCTATTTATGTTTGAGAGCATGATGATAATAATTGTTTATTACAGTTTATCTTCTCCTTCTTCCAAAGAACTCTTAGCAAGTTTCAAGTTTCAGTATTCCAGCTTCGGGTTCAAGTTTCAGTATTCCAGCCTCCCATTTTACTTTTAATACTGCTGAGAGCTATAACCATATACTCAGAAATATTTCCTTTTGTGTCCTCATCCAAAAATGATCTTGGGAAGATGTATGTGAAGATTTAAAATTTAATCCAATATGATTAACCTAAAAGCTAAACAACAGAAGAAAAATATGTTTTGTTTGTTGGGTGTCAAGTAAGCTTTATTCTTTTCTCCAGGGGCTTCCTGACCTCGTTTGAGAAACCGTTCTGGCACAGGTTACTGTGTCAATCCAGCTCATGCATTGGCTCCATTAAACTGATTTCCAATGTTCAGTAGATTTGCAATCAAATCATATTGCCTCCCCAAAGGCATTGTTGGTTACTCAGGTTTGACTATTGATAGCCCTCCTCCCTTTTAAGGAACTGAACTTGCAATATCGTGACCTCCCGTTTTGACTACTGCAACACGCTCTACATGGGGCTGCCCTTGAGGAGCATTCGGAAGCTTCAGCTGGTAGAGAATGCAGCTGCACGGGTTGTAAATAGTGTTGGCTACTTGGCACACGTAACACCACTGCTTTGGGAGCTGCATTGGTTGCCAGTGTGTTTCCGGGTGCAATTCAAGGTGCTGGTTGTCACCTTTAAAGCCCTTGATGGCTTGGGACCGGGTTGCCTGAGTGACCGTCTTTTCCCAGTTGTCTCTACCCGTCCAACCCGGTCTGGCAGGATGGGCATGCTCTGGGTCCCGTCAGCCAAGGAATGTCAGCTGGCAGAGACCAGGAGACGTGCCTTTTCTGCCATAGCGCCTGACCTCTGCAGCATTCTCCCTCCTGAGATTAGGATGGCCCCGACCCTTTTGGCTTTTCGGAAGGCCTTGAAGACCCGGCTACGTGCCTGGGCCTGGGGTCCCGTGTGTGCGAAGGGCCCTGTATCCTGGTTGTGCTAACACCGACAGATTTTAATATCTCTTGGCTGCTATTTATATTTAATTTTTTGGAGGTATTGTTTTAATTGTTTGACTGTTGTTATGATGGTTAGCCACCCAGAGTCACTGGTTTAAGATGGGCGGCTATATAAATTGAATGAATAAACAAACAAACAAATAAACCACATTATTGCTTACTGCTCCACAATTCTGCTTCAAGTCTTTACCATCTTGAAGTACAGATGCTTGGGTTAAAGAGGAAGTAAATAACAGTAAATAAAGATGTGGAAACACCTGTGAGTACGTACGTACGTACATTTATTTGTTTGTTTGTTTGTTTGTTTGTTTGTTTGTTAGTTAGTTAGTTAGTTAGTTTGTTTGTTTATTTAATATGACCGCCCATCTCCCCTCATGGGGAACTCTGGGCGGTTCACAATAAATTGGTGAATATACATTGATCAAAATACATTGATCAAAATACATTGATCTTGGAAAAGCGTATTTTATAGAAAATACTGTAGAGATATTTTACTAAATCATGGGTTAAACTTTGCATGGTTATTCAGAGTTTGTGTGGGACTTGAGTGCTGATCTCCCCATCTCTGGGACATGCATTCAAATACTGCACAAGCTATCATTTTTGTTTTGTTTTTATTATTACTATTATTGAAACCGTGATATAACTTCTTTCTGCTTGGCACTGGGGAACAAACAGAGCATGAAATTAAGTGTCACATATTAAATATGGTGATTTAACTTCCTCTTCCTGATTTGGTTGTGATCTGAACATTTTTTTATTGTGTTTGAAGAGTTCAGGTGAAACCTTTGTTGCAATTCTGAAAACAAATGTATGCTGGGGGGGTGATTTAGGAAGTCGCTTGAAGTAATTTTTTTTTAGGTTTTTAGTGAAAGAACTAGCAGTCTATAAAGACGTACTAAATCTGGTGATTGATTCCAAACCTGTTGGACAATAATTCTCATCATTCCTAATCAGTGTAGCCAATTTGGAGAGCACAGATCAAGGAAGATGAGCATAAATAAATGAGGAACCTGCTTGTGGTTGTCCGTTTTTATCAGTAAGAAAGATACAGAAAATCCAGTGTGTTTCCTTACAAAATATTACTCAGGGAGACAAGATGATATTCAGTGAGTAATGATAGAATATGCACTTCTTCTCAGTAGAAAATAGAGTATGATAAAGTTTTATACATGGTGATGTGATTTGTCCTCTGTTTCACAACTACTGGTATAAAGCTGAAACTGTGGCTTCACAGACATCTAGAACTTGCAGCTGATGAACCTTTTTTTTATTTGTGGGATGTGCATCACTGAATTCCAATTTCCCTTCATTTTGAGGTGGGAAGTATAAGAACATTGTAATATAAGTCTTTTTTTTACCTTCTTCCTTGCCTCTTTCCTAGGGCTGAGTGAGAGTGACTGGCTCGAGATCACTTAGCTGGCTTTGTGCCTAAGGCAGGACTCATAGTCTCCTGGTTTCTAGCCTGATGCCTTAACCACTACGCCAGGGGGCGGGGGCGTGCACGGCGGCGGTGCGGGGGGGCGCGCGTGTGCACGGCGGCAGCGGCGGCGGCCTCTGCTAAAATGTGGAAGCGCTGATGGTGCGCCACTGCCGCCGTCGCCATGCACGCCCCCGCTGCCGCTTCCGGGTTGTGTGGCGACACACCAGACTGTGTGTTGCGACACACTAAAGTGTCACGACACACAGTTTGGAAAGCTGTGCACTACACCAAATTGGCTCTAATATAAACCTAAAATAGGTTAAATATTATTTAAGAAACAAAGGGGGAAAAAGCATCCCCAAGCCCTGAAAATCTGAACTCTGCCTGCCTGCAGTTTATTATTTTATTTTATTTTATTTTATTTTATTTTATTTTATTTTATTTTATTTTATTTTATTTTATTTTATTTTATTTTATTTTATTTTATTATTTTATTTTATTTATTTTATTTTATTTTATTCATTTTATTTTATTCATTTTATTTTATTTATTTTATTTTATTTTATTTTATTTTTTAATTTAATTTAATTTAATTTATTTTATTCATTTTATTTATTTTTTTATTTTATTTTATTTTATTTTATTATTTTATTTTATTTTTTTAATTTAATTTTATTTATTATTCCATTTATATTATCTCTATATCTCCCCCGAAGGGGACTCTGGGCGGTTTATTGATTTGATTTGACTTAAACAGATATGAAAAGAAGTCTTCCAAACCAGATTCCAGTAGATAGTAATTGATTCAAAGAAGACCAAACAAAGATGGAAGGAGTATTTATAGTAGAGATGTTAACAACTAAGAAACCTCTAGTACTTGAAGATGAAGTTAGATCAGCCCTCTGGTCATTACCAAATCAGAAGGAAACAGGGCTTGATAAAATATCTACAGAAATATGTCAACAGAAGAAGTATCTATGAAGGTTCTAACCAAACTACGTCAGCAAATCTGGAGAACAACACAGTTGCCAACGTATTGGAAGAGATCAATCTACATTTGAGTACCAAAGAAAGGAAACTTAACAGAGTGTGCAGACTATTGTACAATATTCTTAATTTCACATGCTAGCAAAATAATGCTTTGGATCATCCAATGCAGATTGGGTGCTGGATGTTCAAGCTGGCTTTAGAAAAAGCTGAAGAATAAGAAACATTATTGCTGATGCATGCTGGATAATTGAGGAAGCCAAAGAATACCAAGAAAAAGTCAATATGTACTTCATTGATTATAGAAAGGCCTTTGATTGTCTCAACCATGTCAAGCAGTGCAACATGCTTAGGAAAATGGGAATACCAGAATATTATCTTCATGCAAAATCTACATATAGGTGAGGAAGTCTAGACAGAGCATGGTGAAACAGACTGGCTCCAGATCGACAAAGGAATGAGACAAGGCTGTATATCTTCTTATTTATTCAAGTGATATGCTAAATGTATATTGAGGGAAGCTGGGTTGGAAGAAGATGGATGTGGATTTAAAATAGGAGGAAGAAACATCAATAACCTGTGCTGTGCTAATGACACTAATCTGTTAGCTGAAAATGCAAATGATCTTCAAGCTCTAATAATTAAAGTTCAAGGAGCAGAGTGAAAAAAATTGGACTAAGATTAAATATAAAAAAGACTAAACTAATGACAACTAATACAGCAACTAGCCTTAGAGTTGACAGTGAAGATATTCAACTGGGGGATAGCTTCTGTTTTTTAGGATCAACTATCAACTGTAAAGTAACTAGCAGTCAAGAAATATGCCATAGGCTAGCACTTGATAGACTAGCATTTGGTTGATTAGCAATGAAGGCTTTAGAAATGATATACAGATGCTGTGATGTGTCTATACCCACAAGGATCAGAATCATGCAGGTAATGGTGTGACATGTTATGGAAGTGAAAGTTGGACATTGAAGAAGTAGGAAAGAAAGAATATTGACATGTTTGAACTTTGGTGTTGGACAAGATTCTTGAGAATATTATGGGTAACCAAGGAAACAAATGGATCATCAAACAAATCAAGCCAGAGTTCTCACTTAAGGCACAAATGACCAGGCTCAAATTATCATTTAAGGGGCGCGGTGGCTCAGCGGGTTAAACCGCTGAGCCGTTAGACTGCCGACCACAAGGTTGGCAGTTCGAAACCGCGTGACGAGGTGAGCTCTCGTCACTAGCCCTAGCTCTTTGCCAACCCAGCGATTCGAAAGCTAATATAGCAAGTAGATGAATGGGTACCACTCACGTGGGACAATTTGCGGCGTCCAGCGGAGGGTCGTCCTCGATCCAAAAGAAGACCTGGGAATCCCGGTGATGACGGCGGAGGACGACGGATCCGAAGAACAGCTTCCTGGACGTCAGCAGCCGGCGCAGAAGCGAGGCATGCTGGGGCATGTAGTCCGATGCCTGCAGCTGAAGAGCCGGTTCCCTGTCCTCTTCCCTATCGCGCGGTAATATGATATATGATGTATAAATTGATGATGTATAAATTGATATATACTGATGTTGTAAGCCGCCTAGAGTCCTCCAGTAGGGAGGGGATAGGCGGGGTATAAATAAGATAAAATAAATAAATAAAAATAAATAATCATTATGGGAAGTCATCACTCTCTTCAGAAGTCTATAATACTGGGAAAGGTGGAAGGAAAAAGAAGAGCATGACCAGCAGCAAGGTGGGTGGAACCAGTTACAGTGGCAATGGGTGCACTGTTGGAAGATCTGGAAGATCAGATTAGGGACAGATAATTCTGGAGAAAATCCTTCTATGTGATCACTGACTGGATGGCACATATTTATCATCATTTTTATTGAAGCAAATATTCAAAGCAGCTAATAAAATGAAAAAAAAAACAGGATTGAAAATGTTAAAAAATAATTAAAGAACAAGCACATTAATTATTAAAAATCTAGTGGCTTTTCTAAATACTGAGATGATGGAAGGTCCAATAGAGCTCCTGAGGGAGGATTTTCCTGCATGCCAGAAAGACGGCAAGGCGATCTGCAAAAAGGTATTCTCCTGCAGATCTTCATGGTTGCCCAGAAGAGGTGGTGTCCCAGAGAGTCATTACATAAGCTTTTTTTATATTCAGTAACTCCTAGAATTAGTAACATGCATGGCAATTCTCTCCACTTTCCATTATGGCTCCAACCTGCAAAAGATTACCTATCACTGCTCTATGGGGTTATACCAGAGCAATTGCCCCATTAACCTTGAGATCATTTGGCTTTGCTTATGATATGGTCTTTTGGGCCAAGCAATAGGAGATGTCATTTTAAGTGGAGGTGTGGGAAAACTGTGCTGTCATTATAAGAAAGGCAGAACTTCAATTCCCTGGGGTTCATTAAAATAAAAATGCACTTTCAGGCTAACCTAGACTGTACTCAGGGATCCTACACAAGGCCATTTCCTGTTAAAAACAGCCACATAGCTACTTTTAAAATGGCATCTATTTTTAACTTCCAGAACATGTGATTTTTTCTAAGAGGGAAAAATCAATGCTTTTTTAAAAGAAGACAAGCTAAAACCAAGGTACAAGTCCTTGAGGAGAAGGACTGTAGAATATAACAACAGTTTAAGGAGACCTTATAGGCCAGAAGTAGCTTCTAGTAAGTATTCTGACACCTCAGCATTAATTTATCACTAAGAATGTATTTATGCTTAAGGCACGAAGGCTTAGTTGTTTTCTCTTTAGAGGGTTGCTAATGGACTGTATTTTAAAACTTTAATAGCTACTAGACTTTATTCTTTTGTATTTGATGTCTTTGTATTAATAGCAAAAAAAAAAGTTGGAATGTATGTATATATACTGAACTCTTGGATTTATACCAAGTACTATCCCTCTTAGACTGGATATCTGCACTCTGTATCACAGCACTGATCAACCTCAAGCAATTTTTGAGACCAGAATACAGAATATCCTTGTTCTGAATGTTGATGGTCCAGGGTATGGAATTGGCCAATGCGCTCACTTTGAGCCATGTATCCAGGCAGAGGCAGGGCATGCAATAACTTAACTTAACTGCTGTCCAACTTCCAAATGACTCTGGACTTACAACTAGAATTGAAGGTAGTGCAAAGATTCTCCTGCACTGCCTTTAAAAATCCTGCAAAAGGATGGAGTGATGGTGTTTTCTGGATGAAAAAGCTTGGACTTTTCACTCTTGGCATGATGTTCTAACTTCAAATAGTGCAAAAGAAAGGGCTACCACTATACCTGATTAGTAAGGCTGGCTGAACATCTTTTGCTACATGTCATTCTGTTGGGGAATCTTACTATCTTCCCTTTGTTTTCATCGTTGACTTCATTCTGCTCTCACAGTCTGCACTGATAGTGATTCCAAAGCTCCACCTTAGTTTTGCATCCTAAAATGTATTATCGCACCATTTACTCTATCACCAAAAATGAAATTTAAAAAAGACTTCCTTTGCTACCACTTCTACTTAATCCTGCAAACAAATTAGATATTGAGGAATGTCACACCAAAAAAAGTTGTGACCTTTCTCTATTGAACCAGGATATAGGACACAGAACAGTCTCAAGTTACAGGAAGGTAAATTATGGCCGAATATTAGGAAAACATTCCTAATAATAAAACAGTTCAACAATAAGAGCAATTCTGTGGTGGAACCAATTGTCTAGTGAGTTGATAGGTTTCTCTTTGCTGGTTGTGTTCAAGCAGAGGTGGTTATTCTCTGTTAGGGATGCTTTGATGAAAATTACTGCTCTGAGCAGAAAGTGCTCAGTGGCCTAAATAGTCCTCTTCAGCTCTATGATTTTATAATATAAACCAGTGTTTCTCAATGTCAGAGCCTTTAAGATGTGTGGACTTCAACTCCCAGAATTCCCCAGCCAGAAGTCCACACATCTTAAAGGTGCTGAGATTGAGAAACACTGATTTAAACAGTTAAATATTTGCTAACTGAAGGTCACTGATCACGTAGAAAAACTAAAGCAAAGCAAAGTCCTGATGCAAAATTGGGCAGAAAATGAAAATGATATTGAAAATATGTTAGCCTGCTATTGAAAATATAGAATTTCTGTACCATGACCATTTGATTATGACTTTCCTGTTGTATCCTTCATAGCATAGTGAAAGAGCAAAATGTTGGTTTCCTCTGGATGTGTAACACAGTCATGACTTGAAATTGCTTTAAAGAAGTTTGCCTTGCAGCATCTATATTCATGCATAATGGGAACATTTAAAATAGCCTTGCATGAAAAAACACACATATTCTTATACAGGCAAAGAAGAAGAAACCATTATGTGCAGAACTGAACAAGATATACAGCAGATTGTGATTTTAAATAGTGATTGGCAGGCTCCCCAGGCAGAGGGGTTGAGTTCCAGATTTTAAGTCACCACTCTTCTATCCAAAACAAATCAGTGATTTACTCCACTCCAAAGCAGATTGTTGGGATTCAGTCTGCTTTACTCAGAGACAAGAAGTGGTGGTGGGGAATGCAGCAATGAGGTTTGCTCCAGGGTTCAAGTGCTTGAACAAGGGTCATACTCCTCTCCATGGTGGGCCATCTCCACAACACAAACTTTCACTCCCCAAAACTTGCTGGAAGACACATCTTTATTCTACTCTAGGCAGACGATGCAGCAATACTTCAAAGTACACCTGTTGGCCTTTAAAAGGCACCAAGAGCACCAACATACTACTGCAAGGAAGACTAGTTAGAACTCAATTGTCAGAAAACTAAAATCATGGCATTTGCCAAAAGGCCCAAGAGCCACTCCTGGAGCATAGATGGCTACAAGATTGAGCAGGTTTCCTGTTTCAAATACCTGGGGTAGTCTTCCATTCTGCCGGCAGTAGGAAAGCTTACAGGGACTACATTGCTGAAAATGCCCAGAGCTCACATGCCATCCTTAAATTCCTTAAGACAAGAGGTGGTCACTATACACTTGCAGCACTCAAATTATTTGAAGCCAAGTCAATAGCACAGCTTTTTTATGGTGCTCAGCTGGGCCCCTTCTCCAATTTTGCACCATTAGAACTTGTACAATCCAAATGTCTAAGATCAGCCCTTAAAGTCCCAAAATGTGTCTCTAATGCCACCCTGTGAAAGTGGAGGCTAGAGTGTTTAGGTACCTAAACACCGGAGGGCCTTTACTCTGGCACGATGTCACTCCCTCCCCTCAGCTGTCCTTGAAGGCTGATACAGGAAGATTCCTTACCTGGAGAGAAAATGCCCCCGTGACTCTGGACACACAGAAACAACAGAGCATGTGCTTCTCCAGTGCCTGTATTACAGAGACATTCGTACTAGCCTCATTTCACCATTACTGCATAAATAACCAGAGTGCACAGGACAATTCTACACCTCCCTGCTACTTTCCGATACCAACCCTGCTACAACATACAGTACAATGTTGCCAGGTTCTGCGCAGCAGTGCTTAAAATTTGTTGGATGATGACCTGTGCCATAAACGAGACTTAATGAACATCTAGAGCCATACTATGTAATTTGATAGATATACAGTAATCTTCCACATAATAATCTTTATGCTCCCCTACACACATCTAATGCTCCTACCCCTCCTTTTAGATGCTTTTAGACTCTTGTTTTTTATATATACTTTCTTTTTTAATACATATATATTTTTAAATATCTTCTAGCTTTTCATAATTTTTTTTAGACTCTAGTGTATCTTCTATGCTTTTTAAATGACTGTACCCCATCCTCCTTATGCTAGTCTATGACTGTAATAAATATTTGATTCTGATTGGGTCATAGTACCTGCAAAGTAGCCCCTAGGGTTAGGGTTAGCCCCTAGAATATTTCCCCGTTAGTTCTTGCCTCTTTATAATGCAGTGGTGATGGAGGGCCTACGATGACTCCCAAGAATACTACATGAGGGATGTTGTGGAGGTCGGGAAACTGATCAGCCTACTCGGTAATGGTTGTAGAGCCATTTGTTTGGAAGATCTCTACTATTACTAAGTAAACGTTATTATTTTGTAGCACAATGTTGTAAAGAAATGAATCTCCACCCACGCTTGGTGTATCCTCCAAACTCCTTATCTATGGTAAATTGTGGGCATAGAGTAGCACTGAACTCTGCATTATGTCATTCTAGATATTGTAGCTGGAATACTTAGTACAGCCTGTAAAGAAAACATTGCTTTTTCTATGCCATGCCCTGCACAAATCCCCAATCTGGTGCCTTGGTTGTACTTTTAACAGCATTAGTCCCCCACCATCTGGAATCTTCCATACTCTCCTTGATAATGCAATTCAGTTTGAAGGGGAGCGGGCCAAGGGGGCATCTGACAGCTGTGGAACAGCTGGTCAGCAGCAAAGCAGAACATAGACTGGAAATGGTAAAAAGAGAAATGGCTGAAAAGAGCTGAAGCCCAAGAAGACTTAGAGTTCTTCAGCACCTCTAAGAAACCAATCCAATTAAATCTCCTTGTGAATCTGATGTATGAAATTCAGATAATCAATATTGCAAGTAAACTGCATAGTCTGATTAAAAATAACCTTGACTGTATACAGCTGAATAAATGTTTGCTCATCGTGGTATTGTCTGTTGTTTCGGCAATGTGCAGAATTTACAAGTTGGATAAAATTAACAGAAGACGGAAAACACTGGCTTTTAATATGAAGATAGTAATTTGAGGCAGCATACAGTTAATGGCTGGATCTTGAAATGGGCACATTAGGAAAGCAATAAATTAACATGGGTTGTTTGGTAAATATCATCAGAATATATTATCTGTCTAGCATGACTTGACCTCCAAAAAATGGTTTCAAGCAATATTGTGGTCCAGAATGATTAATTTGACTGCAGTGTCTGATTCAAGAATGCCTTATAATTTAAAGTCCCATAATAGATTAAGAGATAGTTATAGAATAGCTACTTAAAATTACAGCATTAACAATGATGATGGGGCACTAATGAGTCACTATACAATAAATTGAAACAATAAAAGTAATAAAATTTAAAACTCGTATGCACAAAGAGAGGAATAAATGGGGTGATTAATTTGTTTCTTTTGCACGGAGTTCGGAAGCATTTAATCCTCACCTCATACTTTGTGAGTCTCCCCTTGCTCAATGTAGAAGACAAAAGAATTAGAAAACTCTCATTCATACGCTTTGGTGTGATTGTCCAGTCACCCAAGTCAATTTAGGGAACTGTGTGTGTGTGTGCGCGCGCCTTTGAGTCATTGTTGGCTCCTGGTGACTGCCTGAACTAGTCGCTGCATTTTTCTTGGCAAGTTTTCAGAAGTGGTTTGCCATTGCCTCCTTCCTGGGGCTGAGGTGGTATGACTACCCCAAGGTCACCCAGCTGGCTTTGTGCCTAAGGCAGGACTAGAACTCACAGTCTCCTGGTTTCTAGCCCAGTGCTTTAACCACTACACCAAACTGGCTCTCATTTAGGGGACCAGTTGGAGCAAAATTGATCCTAGCCATTGAACCCAGGCTTGCATTTAAATTGGACCTTCACTCAAGAAGTTGAAAATGTCTGTGTTACCCATCCTTGTTTCTTTTCAAAGAAGAGGGAATGACAGGCTTGGCTTGGCTTGTTTTTTTCCACTGAGATTCCAACCTTGGGACAGGGAATCCAATAGACTCAATGGGGGTCACTTTTGTGTCACTGCCACGGCAGCAACTAAAGACTGTTCACATCCCCTCTTCCATCTTCCATACTCAAGTCTTTGGGATCTCCAGGTTCTAAGGCTGCTTTTTTGCAGACCAGAAGAGCTGAGGAATGCAGGATCTGGCATTTGGTAGCTGCTGCCTTCTATAACATTGTCTATACACAGCAACTACAAAGCATTTCTACTGGTAGAAGTTTCTGCTTCTCAGATCATAGAGCAACAGCAGAAGATTGTAGGGCAGCTGCAGCAAAATTGGTTACGGAGGCCTAGCACACAGGAGCTAGATGGGAGTAGACAATCCTACTGTGGGCCAATTGGAGGCCAGCAGATCTCCAACCACCCAAGACAACTCTTCCATGTGACTTAGAATGTCCACCTGACAGGTCGTCTGCTACATTAACTGGAAAAATACCATGTTTGTGCCTGTACACCTTGGACCAGCTTTACAATGCCTAAGTAATGAGTTGCTTATGAGATGGAGGATTTGTTATGAGGACACGTTCTTGGCAAATGGTAAGTGGGGTGTCTTCATGCTGTGGAAATCAGGCTGTTTAGATGAGTTCTTACACTATTAAATCTGTATGTGTTGGCAACTTCAGTTACATATTCAGTTACCACCCTCTTCCTGCTGTGTAATGCAGCAATAATTTATATCATCTGGCACTGCTTCATAGGAAGGTGTGGCTCTGTTTTGTAAAGAGATGATTTCTTAAATAGTATGGGGAGAATCCATATTTCTAGTGCATCATTAGGAATCTTGGCTCGGTTTAAAAGTAAGAGGTTTGTTCCTTTAACTACTACATGTAGGAAAGAGGAAGAAACAGGAAGTGCTACAGTATATGGACTGTAATAATTATGTTGCAGAGGAGCCTAATTGGCTCATGGCTTTAATCTACAGAATACTGTAATCCAGCCCAAGCAGACTTGTGAACATGAATGCATACTTAGTACTTTGGCATGATTCCCTATCTTCCCCTGAGCACTCATTGGAACCTTTTTAGAATTCTTAAACAATTGTGCTGGCTGCTGGTCCATTTCTGAGCACAAATTTAAATACTGGCACTCATTTTTATAATCTTTTGTGATCTGAGCTTAGGTAAAGACACTCTTGGGTCAAATTCAAATCCAGGCTCCTATGTTGATGCATCCATACAGTCTTCTTGGCAATTGCTAGAATGCCTGGACCAGCACTTGGCTGTAAATCTCCAACCCCCAACTTTAAATGCCTTAGCCAGGCTGCCAGACTCAGAAGTTTCTCAGATACTCAGTGGCAACAGTACAAAAAGGGGTTGCCATTGCTTTCTTTAGGAATGTTTTCTTGACTTCCCAGTCTAGCCTACAACCCCAAGATTTTTGGGTGGTCTCCTGTATTAGTATTAACTAGATCTGACTTTTCAAGTTCAGTCAAGATTGGCTAGGGGCTTCCACTTACTAAGATGATCTGGGACTAGGTTGGTCAAGGAGAGAGAGAGAGAGAGAGAATAATATACACTCAGAGAGAGAATAAAAATATGCATAAACAGTACACATGCTAATTTGTAGCTATAGATGGCACTTTAGAAATCGTTGGAATTTGGCAAAAAGCAGCCATTTGATGTCTCATCTAAATAATTTCTCAGTATTCTGAGAATTTGTTTCTCAATTCACTTCTCATTAATTCCTAATTTGATGTTAATGGGCTGTGAGAATAACCTTAGAAAACAGGAAGAAGAGCTGCAGCCTAGACAATGGTCTGACAAGAGATATCTCAGCCCACAGAAGAAATGGGGGTGGAGAAAGCATCTCAGAAGGGACCCTCCCTAGTTCTCCCAAAGATAAAGGGGGGGGGGAGGCGTATTCAGACTTGCAAGATTCTGTTACTGTAACCTTACAATAAAGGTAGTTAGTACTCATGCTTTTGGCTTCCTATCTGGACTACCTTGAAGGGTTGACATCTAGGTCACCCCAGTATATTTTTCAGGTTATTAAAGAAATAATGATGTGATATTTTTATTTATATTTATTTGTTGAGTTATTCTAGGGACAGAAATAATAACAAGGTTGGTTAT
Source organism: Charina bottae (assembly GCA_023362775.1). Lineage (NCBI taxonomy): Eukaryota > Metazoa > Chordata > Lepidosauria > Squamata > Charinaidae > Charina > Charina bottae. The sequence goes on from JALMGJ010000003.1 coordinate 137,862,556, forward strand.
AATATTAAATAACACTATAGTGCTTTACCAAAAACAGCTATGCCAGGTCCTTCTCCCAAGTGCCTTACAATCTAAAAGAGATACATGGACATGAGAGAGGATGGAGACATGGATAAGCAGAAGATTTAATTACTTAAAAGATATAGGGACTTGGGGAATGATCCAGAAGTCCCCCCGCCCCCAAAGAGACTGATTTTGTGGGGGCACATTAATACATCCTATAATTTTTTGTTCACATTAATTGATGTGAAGTTTTTAGTGTTTATTGATCTATTTCTAAAAAACACACATTGTATGTGACTTCTGAGAATTCCATAAAATTTGTCTGGGATATTTGAAATGCATATGCATATTATAACTTGTGTGAAGTGTCTTCGGACAGCACTGGCTCTTCGGCTAACAAATGGAGATGAGCACCGGCCCCTAGAGTCGGACACGACTGCACAGATGTGCGGGGGGAACCTTTACCTTTACTACAGAAGATACTAAATCCAACTCTGGTGAACATTTCATCCTTAGTGAGATTAACAGATTTAGACCTCAACAAGTATAAGCATATTTCCTCAGATGTAAATTTAGTTGATTTCAAAAGGCTGAGAAGTTCAGCTGGTTCACAAATTGGATGACTATTTTTTTCTCCCTAGGGAAAAAATAAATACATTTTTAAAAAATCTTAATTTCAGATGATTTTGTGTTATGGTTTTTGTTGTTTATTCATTCAGTCGCTTCCGACTCCTCGTGACCTCATGGACCAGCTCACGCCAGAGCCTCCTGTCGGCCGTCACCATCCCCAGCTCCCCCATGGTTGAGTCCGTCACCTCCAGAATATCATCCATCCATCCATCTTGCCCTTGGTCGGCCCCTCTTCCTTTTGCCTTCCACTTTCCCTAGCATCAGCTTCTTCTCCAGGGTATCCTGTCTTCTCATTATGTGGCCAAAGTACTTCAGTTTTGCCTTAATATCATTCCCTCAAGTGAGCAGTCTGGCTTTATTTCCTGGAGTATGGACTGGTTTGATCTTCTTGCAGTCCAAGGCACTCTCAGAATTTTCCTCCAACACCACAGTTCAAAAGCATCTATCTTCCTTCGCTCAGCCTTCCTTATGGTCCAGCTCTCGCAGCCATAGGTTACTACAGGGAATACCATTGCTTTAACTATGCGGACCTTTGTTTTCAGTGTGATGTCTCTGCTCTTAACTATTTTATCAAGATTTGCCATTGCTCTCCTCCCAAGAAGTAGACGTCTTCTGATTTCCTGGCTTATGTGTTATGGTATAAGTACCTTTTTATGTATTCAGTAGATTCTAGTGGTAAAGGATAAATGAGCAACCAGAAGGCTGGAATAGGCCCTGTATTTTAATTAAGGTGTGATAAATTTACTGAAATGAATAGTGTGGAATTTAATGGAGAGAAATGTAAAGTTCTGTGTCTGGATAGGAAAAATTAAAGGCAAAAGTATAGGATGGGGAGAGACTTGGCTTGGTGATAGTATATGTGAAAAAGATCCATCTGGGTATTTATTTTATTTATTTATTTATTTATCAAATTTATCACCGCCCAACTCCCCCAAGGGGGACTCTGGGCGGTTTACAACAGAATTAAAATCATTGATATACATTTATAAATAAAATAAAATACATAATAAGTAACAATTTAAAATATAATGAATAAAATGGGATCCAATGGCAGAATATTCTTAAGTTCGTAAAAAAAGGGCACCTCAGAACTAATCTAAGGAGCTAGCCATCTCCAGGTATCTCCATTCTCCTTCCGACCCCAAGCATACTGACAGAACCAGGTTCTGAGTTTTTTTCGGAAGTCCAGGAGTGAGGGGGACTGTCTGATCTCCGTGGGCAGAATATTCCAAAGGGCAGGGGCAACAGCAGAGAAAGCACACTTCCAAGACCCCGTTAGGTGGAACTCCTTAACCGATGGGGTCCGTAGCATGCCCTCTCTGCATGCCCAGGTGGGACGGGATGAAGTGATGGGGATGAGACGGTCCCTTAGGTATCCTTATCAATCACAAGTTAAACATGAGCCAGCAGTGTGATACATCTGCTAAACAGATACAGTAAATGCTATTTTGGGATGCATTACAGGAAAAGTCCAGATCAGAGGAAGCAATTGTTCCACTGTCCACTGCCCATTTGGAGTACTCTGTCTGGTTCTGTGCACCACAGTTCAAACAAGGAGAGTGAAAAATTGGGGCAAGTTCTAAAGAGGGCTACCAAGATGGTGAAGGGTCTGGAAACCATAGGACTGTATGATGAAAAGGATCTGATTATGTTTGGCCTACAGAAAGGGCAACTTAGCAGTCATCAAATATCTAAAGGGTGTCACACAGAAGATTGGACTTATTTTCTATTGAGGGCAGAACCCAATCCCATGAGTTAAAATTACATGGAAGTCTCTAGCTTAGGCTAGACATTAGGAGCAACTTCCTGTGTGAGCTGTCAGCCAGTGGAACAAGCTGTCATATGACATAGTGAGTTCTTCTTCCCTGGAGATCTTCAAAAAGAGGCTGGATGGTCATTTGTCAGAGATGCTCCAGTGGATCCTGCACTAAGCATGGGTTTGGGCACAATGACTTCAAAGGTCCCTTCCAACTCTACGATTTTATGATACTGTGATCAGAATTTTGCTTACTGTTTTTCACTATATGGTGCTTGATGGGTATTCCAATGTGCTTGAGAAGATTTCTTAACCCTTGCCCCAGGACTGAGGAGAAGCTCTGGCCAATTCTCATTCCTTCCCTAGTTTTTTCCATTGTAGCTCTGGGAACTTCCACACTGACACCATTTCTGCTCCTCAATCCCTCAAAAACAGAAGACAACCAAGAAAGGAATAAAGGATCATCCTTTATGTCTTATTCCTCCCCAACCTCCCCTCTACCCACCAGCTTCCTAAAGCTTTTAACCTTTCCTTCTTAAATCTATGGTTCTGCAACTTCCCATAGTTTTTGTTTCCTTGTTCTCTCTCTCTCTCTTCATTATTGTGCCCTGATGATTTTACTCTCTGCTTTCCAGGCAAGATTTCTTCACCCGTTTGTCATTTACTCTTGTTCTTCCTGTGATGGTAACAAAAAGCATCACTGAAAATTGCAGATACCAACTGTATCTGAGAAGGGAGCATTTCTCCCCCCCTTTTTTTTCTCCACAGGAAGGTTCTCCCCACCTTTTCAGTTGGGTACTTACTGTGGTGTGCAGATGCTTCATCAAAAAGAAAAAGAAAAAAAGGAGAGGAATGACCATTTCTTTTCCTTTCAAGAGTAGTTTCCTATACAGAATTACAGGAATTAATCAGTTGCCTTAATCAGTTAGTTGCCCTTAATCAGTTGCCCAATGAATTAAAACTTATCCATTAGTCAGCTAAGATTGTTTTAGTGCAGTGTTTCTCAACCTTAGCAACTTTAAGATGCGTGGACTTCAACTCCCAGAATTCCCCAGCTACTTCTCAACCACGTAAACACTGCTTTAGTGATATGGCCGTCCCAGCAGCAATATTTCACAAAAGCTGGGCTATTAGGCCATTACTTGCCAGTTTTGGAAAGGCAAAAACCCCAGTACAATCTGCTGCTTTTTCTCAAGGACCCCCTCCCCCAAATCCTGCCAGGTGTCATGAAGCAGATGGGTGCAACTCTTACTATTAATCCATGCATGTAAGGACCTGGAGGTTCTAGAACCCAGAGAGGGTCTGATGGACAGACATCCCCCCAAAGCTATTATTGCCAAGGACTTTTGAATGAGAAGACAACCAAGAACATCACTGAGATTAGCTTCCCAAAGGCTGATATTTCAGCATCCAGTGTTTCCTTTGCAGTTTAAAGAGAATCAACAGAGATGAGTCTGAGATGTTTGCTGATCACCCAAATTGTTCCTTGAACTGCATTTGAGATTTTCTCACCTGCCTTCGGAGTCTGAAATATCTCCGATATCCATGGTTTATTAATTGCTAGCCACATTAAGAAGTATCAGATTAATCATAATCCCTTCATTATTGACCTTTTTGTGCAAAGCAGAAAACTTGCTCTGCAGGGTTTGAGCATCCTGGCTCATGGTGGTGCACAAAATGCACATGGATATATATGTGAAGTGTGCGAAAAATCACTGGTTTAACTTCTGTTTCACTTCTTGTTCTATATTTCCAGTTTCATATTGTGAAGCTGACAAAGCCGGTGGCCCTTTGGACCCAACAAGATGTGTGCAAGTGGTTGAAGAAACATTGCCCCAATCAGTATCAGATCTACAGTGAGTCATTCAAACAGCATGACATAACTGGTAAAGTATGACAATATCAGACCTATTTCATTTTAGAATAGATGTTTACATGTTTAATTTCTTCTGAAACCATTTAAGAGTAACTTGTTTTATATGGGGGCTCAGTTTGATAAAATGGATGTTATTCCCTGGAATACCCTGGAGAAGAAGCTGATGCTAGGGAAAGTGGAAGGCAAAAGGAAGAGGGGCTGACCAAGGGCAAGATGGATGGATGATATTCTGGAGGTGACAGACTCAACCATGGGGGAGCTGGGGATGGTGACGGCCGACAGGAAGCTCTGGCGTGGGCTGGTCCATGAAGTCACGAAGAGTCGGAAGCGACTGAACGAATAAACAACAATTCCCTGGAACAGTTTGAGGAGAGGAAGAAATAAACAGTATGTGATGCGACACTATTTAAAGGAATGATGAACAGAAAATTTGCAATAGGAGTCATTCTGTGATTTTAAAAAAATAGTTTTAATGGCCTTTTTTGGGAGGTGACACATGCTCCTCTTAAGGACCTGGTTTAAGAATAAAAGCCAGGATGCAAAGAAAAGTAACTAATAAGTAGATCCTCATCTGCTGAGATTTCAAATTCAGGAGCTATGGCTTTACCAATGGGTGCCATAGCTTTTTGGAAGAGAACTTGTTTCATATATAAAGGTGAAGCTTGATATAACTGGAAGTTGTGTGTGGGTTTCATAGGATTTCAGTGCTCTCCTAAAAAAAAGGCATTAGGAATTGGAATTCTTTATTGGCTGTCACTAAACGTAGGCAGGAGTTAAATTTCTGATGTAGTCCCACCTTCCAATCCTTCAGTGCTTCTAGCTTCTTTCTCCTGCCTTCCATGTTTCCTCTGAAGCCACATGTGCCTCATCTGAAGGAGGAGAAGCAGGGTGCTCTTTCCTGCTCTATTTTCTGTGAATTTTGGTAAGTTCACTGCACTTCTCCAATAATCTCAAAAAGCTAAGCAGGGCCTAATGCTTGGAGCTGAAACCTTCTAGAAATACGAGGGCTATAGGCTAGATTGGGAAGTTGTAAAAAACTTCCTGGAAGAAATCAATTCAAATTGCTTCTTCATGGTGTTCTACCACTCACCTGTTTATTTATTTAATTTATATTTCGAATTTAGTCACCGCTCATCTCACTCAAAGAGCACCTCTGGGCAGTTTACAATAAAACTAGAATAAATAAAGATTAAAATACAAGAAAGGCAATACTCTTAAGTAAAAATATAAAATCCAAGATAGAGATGTTAAAAACTTCTTGATTTAATTAAATTAATGTGTATTCCTTTCTTAAATCATTCCTAAATGCAGAGGAGACTCCGTGGTGTTCCTCTGCTTGACTCCCCACACTGCCTGCTTCCAAATTGGGAGGAATATTTAGAAGGTTTTTTTTTATTCTCCATGTTTTGCATGCAGAAATTCCCAGTTTATATTCCTTGCACAGCCAGCTAACACAGGCTCATCAGATAATACATTCCTAAGATGCAGAGGGCTGCTTTCAGTCACAGTGTGTATCCTCTGTTTACCACTACTCTGAAGCGTATTAAGATAGATAACTATGCTCTTAGTGACTCAGATGAATTACTCTGGGACTAAGTTTTCTAAAAACAAAAACATTCTGGAGTAAAAGTGAAATATACAGATAGAAGATGAGCAAACCTGCCTATTTTCTATCATACCTTTTTAAAAGCTTTGATTCATAAAGAGACCTGAAACCTGTTCTCCCAGGGGCATTTGTTTATTTATTAAACCTATTTCTATGCCACCACAATCAAGATGACTCTCGGAGGCTTGCTTAGGAAAAATTTATAAAGCATACCCAGCAAAAAAATAAACACAGTGGCAGTACAGCAGTACAAATGAAAAATGCTTTCTTCATCTCGATGCAATTTAAAAAATGAAGTGGAAGAGAGTAATTCTATGAAATCACAAGAAAAGTGATGTTGCATAAGCTACGCATCCATTCCATTGGTACAAATCATGAGCAAAGCTGAACGGGAAAATCTGAGTAGGATTTATGTGTCATTTTTGCATAATGCACCAGACATGGCTTTTTTGTTGTTGTTTATTCGTTCAGTCGTTTCCGACTCTTCGTGACTTCATGGACCAGTCCACGCCAGAGCTTTCTGTCGGCTGTCACCATCCCCAGCTCCCCAATGGTTGAGTCCGTCACCTCCAGAATAGCATCCATCCATCTTGCCCTTGGTCGGCCCCTCTTCCTTTTGCCTTCCACTTTCCCTAGCATCAGCTTCTTCTCCAGGGTATCCTGTCTTCTCATTATGTGGCCAAAGTACTTCAGTTTTGCCTTTAATATAATTCCCTCAAGTGAGCAGTCTGGCTTTATTTCCTGGAGTATGGACTGGTTTGATCTTCTTGCAGTCCAAGGCACTCTCAGAATTTTCCTCCAACACCACAGTTCAAAAGCATCTATCTTCCTTCGCTCAGCCTTCCTTATGGTCCAGCTCTCGCAGCCATAGGTTACTACGGGGAATACCATTGCTTTAACTATACGGACCTTTGTTGTCAGTGTGATGTCTCTGTTCTTAACTATTTTATCAAGATTTGCCATTGCTCTCCTCCCAAGAAGTAGACGTCTTCTGATTTCCTGGCTGCAGTCAGCATCTGCAGTAATCTTTGCGCCTAGAAATACAAAGTCTGTCACTGCCTCCACTTTTTCTCCCTCTATTTGCCAGTCATCAATCAAGCTCGTTGCCATAATCTTGGTTTTTTTGAGGTTTAACTGCAACCCAGCTTTTGCACTTTCTTCTTTCACCTTCGTCATAAGGCTCCTCAACTCCTCCTCGCTTTCAGCCATCAAAGTGGTATCATCTACATATCTGAGATTGTTAATGTTTCTTCCAGCGATTTTAACTCCAGCCTTGGATTCCTCAAGCCCAGCATGTCGCATGATGTGTTCTGCGTACAGGTTGAATAGGTAGGGTGAGAGTATACAGCCCTGCCGTACTCCTTTCCCAATCTTAAACCAGTCCGTTGTTCCGTGCTCTGTTCTTACCGTTGCTACTTGGTCGTTATACAGATTCCTCAGGAGGCAGACAAGATGACTTGGTATCCCCATACCACCAAGAACTTGCCACAATTTGTTATGATCCACACAGTCAAAGGCTTTAGAATAGTCAATAAAACAGAAATAGATGTTTTTCTGAAATTCCCTGGCTTTCTCCATTATCCAGCGGATATTGGCAATTTGGTCTCTAGTTCCTCTGCCTTTTCTAAACCCAGCTTGTACATCTGGCAATTCTCGCTCCATGAATTGCTGGAGTCTACCTTGCAAGATCTTGAGCATTACCTTACTGGCATGTGAAATAAGTGCCACTGTTCGATAGTTTGAACATTCTTTAGTGCTTCCCTTTTTTGGCATGGGGATATAAGTTGATTTTTTCCAATCTGATGGCCATTCTTGTGTTTTCCAAATTTGCTGGCATATGGCATGCATCACCTTGACAGCATCATCTTGCAAGATTTTAAACAGTTCAGCTGGGATACCATCGTCTCCTGCTGCCTTGTTATTAGCAATGCTTCTTAAGGCCCATTCAACCTCACTCTTCAGGATGTCTGGCTCTAACTCACTGACCACACCGTCAAAGCTATCTCCAATATTATTATCCTTCCTATACAGATCTTCCGTATATTCTTGCCACCTTTTCTTGATCTCTTCTGCTTCTGTTAGGTCCTTACCATCTTTGTTTTTGATCATACCCATTTTTGCCTGGAATTTACCTCCGATGTTTCTAATTTTCTGGAAGAGGTCTCTTGTCCTTCCTATTCTATTGTCTTCTTCCACTTCCGCACATTGCTTGTTTAAAAATAATTCCTTATCTCTTCTGGCTAACCTCTGGAATTTTGCATTTAATTGGGCATATCTCCCCCTATCACTGTTGCCTTTTGCTTTCCTTCTTTCTTGGGCTACTTCCAGTGTTTCAGCAGACAGCCATCTTGCCTTCTTGGTTTTCTTTTTCTTTGGGACGTTTTTTGTTGCCGCCTCCTGAACAATGTTGCGAACTTCTGTCCATAGTTCTTCTGGGACCCTATCTACTAAATCTAGTCCCTTAAATCTATTCTTCACCTACACTGCATATTCCTTAGGAATATTAGTGAGCTCATATCTAACTGATCTGTGGGTCTTCCCTATTCTCTTTAGTCTGATTCTAAATTTTGCAATAAGAAGTTCGTGATCTGAACTACAGTCAGCTCCAGGTCTTGTTTTTACCGACTGTATAGATGTCCGCCACCTTTGGCTGCAAAGGATGTAGTCAATCTGATTTCGGTGTCGACCATCTGGTGAAGTCCATGTATAAAGTCGTCTTTTAGGTTGTTGGAAGAGAGTGTTTGTTATGCACAGTGAGTTGTCTTGGCAAAATTCTATCAGCCTATGTCCTGCTTCATTTTGTTCTCCCAGACCATGCTTGCCTGTAATTCCAGGTGTCGTCTGACTACCCACCTTAGCATTCCAGTCTCCTGTAATGAAAATAACATCTCTTTTTGGTGTATTATCTAGTAGGTGCTGCAGATCCTCATAGAACTGATCTACTTCTGCTTCTTCAGCATCTGTGGTTGGGGCGTATATTTGGATCACTGTGATGTTAAATGGCTTACCCTGAATTCGAATTGAGATCATTCTATCGTTTTTTGGATTGTATCCAAGCACTGCTTTAGCCACTTTATTATTAATTATGAAGGCTACTCCATTTCTTCTGTGGTCCTCTTGTCCACAGTAGTAGATCTGGTGGTCATCTGATGTGAAGTGGCCCATTCCAGTCCATTTCAGTTCACTGACACCTAAAATGTCTATATTTAATCTTGACATCTCACCAATAACCACATCCAATTTGCCCTGGCTCATAGATCTTACATTCCAGGTTCCTATGGTGTGTTGATCTTTAGAACATCGGATTCGTCGTTCACCACCAGCACCGTCGGCCGCTAGCCGTCCTTTCGGCTTTGAGCTAGCTGCGTCATCACATCTGGGGCTAGTTGAACGTATCCTCTGTTCCTCCCCAGTAGCGTTTTGACCATCTTCCGACCTGGGAGTCCCATCTTCCGATGGTATACCGACATATCTCTGGTTGTACTGATCCATTTAGTTTTCATGGCAAGAATACTGGGGTGGGTTGCCATTACCTTCCCCAGGGATCGTATTTAGTCTGACCTCTCTGCCACGACCTTCCCGTCTTGGGTGTCCCTTCACGGTTTAGCTCATGGTTTCATTGAGGTGCTCAAGCTCCAGCACCACGACAAGGTAACGATCTCCTTTGCTGGAGAGACATGGCTTACCCTCTCCTTTTCAGTCCCCAGATTCCGTAACATGAACTGCTCTGGTAGATATGCTCTAGAAGGAAATGCAAGCAAGGTGTCTTTCCAGATTAAAGGCAATAATTTTAAATAATGCAAAATGCAATCTATAAACCAGATCTTTGGAGCAGGCAGGAGTGGAGGAACAAACACTAATGCAGCAAGACAACAATACTTCTATTTAATGTTTTAAAAGATCTAGATAATAAGATCTTTGGTGGGTGCCCCCCAGAATCATTGTTTGACACTTAGACAGTCTCCCTAGGGAAATTATTCTTTGGAAAAGCCTTTTCTTGGATCCCCAGTCACATCTAATTCACTTACATTTGCCATTAGAGGAGAAGCTCAGCTGATGACTTTATCTATAGGCCGGTTCATATGCCAGAAGGGGATCTCTTCAGAACCTAAGTCCCAATCTGTATAGTGTAGCTTTCCTTAGCAACATAATGTACCTTTAGATATGATAGAGCCACAAGTGTCTAAATTCTCTGACTGGCTCCAAAGCTGAAAGGCCTAGAAGACAGGTTGTTCTGGTGGGGCACTAAGGTATTTGTTTATTTACTGCATTTATATGGCCTCCCAACTCGAAAGAAAGAAAGTCAAAACTAACAAATAAAAAAAAACCCAACACATATCATTAAAACCAAATAGACAATGAATGGCCAATACAATTGAAGCATATTACAATTCCTAAAAATAGGGACTCTACTCATTCTGGCCCAAAGGCCTGGGTCTCTTTCTCAGACCAGCCAGCTAAAACCGCCCATAATGCAACTGACTTAAAATTGCTCCTCACCATCCTGGCAAATTCAAAATGGCAGCTTGCAATCCCAGTAATCCATATGGGAGGTTTAGGGCAGGTATCAGTAACAGAGTCCAAGCAGCTACTTCTCTTGATCCTACTTCAAGAACTGCAAGAAAACATTGCAGAGAGTTACACCTAGGCTGGATGAAGTGCCTTTGGTTAGAGGGCACCTCTTCTCAAGGTATCACCACAGATTAAATAGCTAGTGGGGTTATAACATCTATGAAGTTGACAGTCCCAGCATAAAGGGGAAATCAGTCTTTTTCCGATAGTAGTTCTATGCAACTTGAGAAATCATCATCAGTTTCATCATAATCATCACCTATAGCAGGGGTGGGCAACGTCAGGCCCGTGGGCCGCATAAGGCCTGCGGGGCTCCCGCCTAAGGCCCGCGGGGCTCCCGCCCGCAAACCCCGCCCTTTCCACGCGATTGGCTCCTGCCCGCAAACCCCACCCCCCAGTGCTTGTGATTGGCTCCTGCCCGCAAACTCCGCCCCCCCCCCAAATATCCAAATGGCCCTTGGCAGAAAAAAGGTTCCCCACCCCTGACCTATAGTTTAGCAACCATCTCCAAACACATATTCAAATATGAATGCAAATGCATATTTTAATGTGTTCAGCCTGCAGAAAGCTACAGTGAAGAATTCAGGGAAATACAAAATATGATGCATTGCTAAGCCATCGTCTGCATATTAGTCCATTCTTTACAAAGTGGAATTTCTAAAAATTAAATTCCTTAATTATCCCAATTGACCAGTATGCTTGAAGCAAGTGGATTGCCCGTAAAACAAGAATTGGCTACAAAAATAATGTATAGTTTATCTGAAATTCACATAAAATTGCATTGTATTAATCAAAGGCTTAGTAAATGATGCTGGAGGGATTGTAATGGTGAATGTTCCTGGTGGCCATGTCTATTTAGTTACTCATTTGGTTTGGAAATTTAGGAGGAAATTGAAAATATTGCATAACAGTCTTCAATAATTAATGATAATGTCACTTTATGACCCATTTTCCCCAGAACATATAAAATCATGAAATACATGAAATTAATTCAAATTTTGTTTTTTTGCCTGCCAGATTGACCATAGTAAAACACTGGAAAACTAAACTACATATTTATTTTGATCAGTGATGTTTAAAAGTGTGAAAATAACCATGGCTGAAAGATAAACACAGCAGCAAAAACTGTTGAAGATCCCTTTAATTAAAAATCATTTTATTCATATTTGGTCTTCACTTTTAGTTAGGTTAACAAAATAACTCCTAATACATTGTCTCCATCTATACACTGTCTCCTAGGATAGAAATATTGAATATGAATGTTTTAAAATAAGTATGTATCTCTCCAAAACAGGGCTTTCCAAAGTTTTCCCACGGCGACATACCAACGGCGGCGTGCGAGAAAACCCGGAAGCGCTGCCGCTGTGGCAGTGCACAAAAACCCGGAAGTGCTGCGGCGGCGGCAGCGCGCAAAAACCTGGAAGCACCGCCACAGCTTTCTGTTTTTGCGCGCTGCCGCCACTGCGACACTTTTGAATTTTCGTGCGCCGCTGTGGTGGCAGTGTCCTTGTGTGCTGTGCGAAAACCCAGAAGCGCTGATGGCCCGCCGCCGCTGTCAATGCTTCCGGGTTTTGACGCGACACACCTGGGCCCCGCAGGCGACACACTTTTGTGTCGCGACACACAGTTTGGAAAGCTGTGCTCCAAAAGATCAGAAACTATGCATTTCATTTTTGCTAGTGTATAATTGCTGTTTTCTCTGTCTCTTGCTATTCCCCAAGTTGTTTTTAATTCAAAATGTTTGTGTGCATGTGTTAAAAGAAAAAAAGAGAAAAAGAAACAAGTACATTCAATAAGGATATCAGAAACTCATTTCTAAATGAATGTCTTCTCTGAGTCATGCTTCGCTCTTAGTGACTTCACGGACATGTCCACATAGTTTTTTGAGCTGTAGTATGGAGCCAGTTTGGTGTAGTGGCTAAGAAATCAGGCTAGAAACCGAGAGACCCTGAGTTCTAGTCCTGCTTTAGGCACGAAGCCAGCTGGGTGACCTTGGGCCAGTCACTCCCTCTCAGCCCTAGGAAAAAGGCATGGGCAAACCACTTCTGAAAAACCTTGCCAAGAAAACTGCAGGGACTTGTCCAGGTAGTTGCCAGGAGTCAACACTGACTTGAAGGCACAAAAAATAATAATAATATGGAAGTGGTTTACCATTCCTCCAGAATGTTTTTCAACTTTCCTGTCTTGTGTAGATCCTTGGATTTCCTGGTGGTGTTCTGAATATTAATCAGGTCTGTCGCTGCTTAGCCTTGTGAGACCAGATGTCTCCAAACAGCTCTGCATAGACTTTGGGGAATTGGGGCCGGATTACAATCTGTGTGAATGAGTTGTGGCAGATTAAACCCCATAAACCTCATCATCTCAAAAGTTGTGCTTTTTGGCTAGGTCCGTATTGTCATTCATTTTTTTTCATTCATTTTTTATTCAGCTCATCAAGTGCTGAGATACCGCAATGTATTTGTGCAAACTATCTCTGATATATCGGTAGAAAAAAGAGAAGAACAATGGTTTGTCTCATTTGTAATGGATTTTCCCGCAGGATGCTCTGGAGACATGTAATAATTTTCAGCTCCTCTAGGGGGAGCTTGAACACAAAATACTATAGTTTTTAGTTGTTTGGGGAGACACAGTAATGCAATCTCCCTGCCTTTGGGAATGAATTGAAATTAACAGAAAAGAGTAATTTAATTCAACAGATCCTTTTAAAAAAAGGTCCCATTTAAGTTGCAAGAGTCATCACTTATTGTAGTTGCATCTATCTATCTTCAAAAGTTAGTGATGTGTTCTGTTTGTGTTTAAATCCAATTGTTTTTATCTGTTTATTTTTGTAAAATTTAAATATAAGCTACTTTAACTATTCAGCTGGATCAGCAAAAGTGATATAAGTAGAATAAACAAATTAGTAAGCATTTCTTTCCTCTGTCGTGATTTTTTGTAAGTTGTAATTTAACTGCTCATTAACTGGTTTCTGATGTTAAAATTTGTGGGAGAGAAATACTTAAATTTCTTAGTGCTGTATTTCCCCTTCTTTCTATTGTCATAGCAAAAGCATATTTTTAAATTACATGCATACAAGTAGTTGGGGCCTTAGAAATAATTAGATTGATGCTCTGCTTTCTTGAACTAATCCTTAAAAACAGTTTTCAGTACGCTGCAGAAAAGAAATTTCAAAAGAAAAAGGATGCCATTTTTGAGTTAGTTTCTTTTTATTTTGGATGATTTTGTAAATTGTTGAAAATAAGCAGGAGGAAAATATTACACGGAAGAAGTTACCTGTAATCTATTAAAAACAAAAAACAAAAACCATCACAGTTCAAAGTTGAACCCTTTGCCTGAATAGTTGACAAGCAGGCTGTGTGAATGCAGCAGTTTATTGGGAAGAAAACATTTCTTGGCAAAGACAGCCTACTGGAAAATATCATCATTAATTACCATCTCTGCCATCACAGTGGATAACAGCTTTTAAGGAAATCTGTTTCTCCATTTACTAACCAAATGCCAAATTGGACATCCCCATTCGTATGCCTGCAGAAATATTAGAATTGCATCTTAGCAATGATTGTACTAGCTAAGGAATTCTGGAAGTTGACATCTGGACATCTGGAAGGTGCCAAGGCTTGGAAGGCTGGTCTAAAGCTATTAAAAATTGCACCAAGAACAAGTATGGGATAGTGGTGAAAGTATTCCTCTCGGACAGTGTTTCTCAACCTTGGCAACTTTAAGATGTCTGGACTTCAAATCCCAGAATTCCCCATGCTGGCTGGGGAATTCTGGGAGTTGAAGTCCAGACATCTTACAGTTGCCAAGTTTGAGAAACACTGCTCTAGGAACAGATTAACAGATCTAGCCCACCTTCAGCTTTAGAAGCTCACTGGGTGACTTTCGACCACTCACTCTTTCTCAGCCCAACCTTCCTCACAGGATTGTTGTTGGGGGAAAGTAGGGGGAAGGAGCACATAGACTGTATACTGTACTGTACAGGGCCTTGAACTCCTGAATGAAGGATGGAATATAAATCAGGTGAATTGAATTGAATTGAATTGAATTGAATTGAATTGAATTGAATTGAATTGAATTGAATTGAATTGAATTGAATTGGAATGTATGTATGTATGTATGTATGTATGTATGTATGTATGTATGAGCACTATGTATAGTCTAGAGCTTGGCTTCCCAAATTATTGCCCTGAGATACCATTGCTTCCCCTGTTTGTTTGTCTTTTTCATTAAAAAAAATTGAATCCAAGCAAAACTAAATGGATTCCTACCTATCTGCCAAGGAAAAAGTAGCAAAGGTAGCAGAGATGATTAATGGTCTTTTCAGAGCCTAGGAAAGAAGAAGGATAATACTGCAAGTTCATAACATCTGGAGATTCTTCCATAATCTGGTGAAGGGTTAGTTAATGTCTGTTATTCATCAAAGGGTGGATATCAAGTGAATGAAGAAAGTTCTACTCAAGTGAACTCAGAGATGTGGGGGGGAGGTTTCTTAGAAGTGGAAGCTCTTGTTATCAAAATGTCTGTAACAGTTTCTCTTTCAATAAAGGGGCTAACGAAACCTGTCAGAATCTTGCTATTGGGTTGTCATCAGCTGCCAAACATTTAAAAGATAATACAGAATGCCCTGAAGGGCATTTACCTGTTTCTGGTAAATCAGTGCTTGTGACTGTTGCCTTAAAATTCCAAAGGTGTCCCCCAGCTCAAAAAAAAAAATCTGGGGACCCCAAATCTGCAAGCTTCGTGTTTATTACGTTCTTCTTTGCTTCCCCCCGGACTCCTCAATTTATTTATTTATTTATCACATTTCTTCACCGCCCATCTCGATAAACTCCTCAAAACTTTTACCATGCTATATTTTTATATTCATTCATAAACTTTATATTCATTTATTTTAAAAATTCAGTGCTAAAATACCGAAGAAAGCCAAGAATACTAAAAAGAGGTCAGTGTGTGCTTCATTGATTTTCGAAAGGCCTTCGATTGTGTTAATCATGTCAAAGTGTGGAATGTGCTTAGAAAAATTAAAATCCCAGAACATTTAATTGTCCTCATGAGAAACCTATTCAACCTATATGCAGATAGATAGATAGATAGATAGATAGATAGATAGATAGATAGATAGATAGATACATACATACATACATACATACATACATACATACATACAGTGGGGCGAAAAAGTATTTAGTCAGCCACCAATTGTGCAAGTTCTCCCACTTAAAAAGATGAGAGAGGCCTGTAATTGACATCACAGGTAGACTTCAACTATGAGAGACAAAATGAGAAAACAAATCCAGACAATCACATTGTCTGATTTGGAAAGAATTTATTTGCAAATTATGGTGGAAAATAAGTATTTGGTCACCTACAAACAAGCAAGATTTCTGGCTCTCACAGACCTGTAACTTCTTCTTTAAGAGGCTCCTCTGTCCTCCACTCATTACCTGTATTAATGGCACCTGTTTGAACTTGTTATCAGTATAAAAGACACCTGTCCACAACCTCAAACAGTCACACTCCAAACTCCACTATGGTGAAGACCAAAGAGCTGTCGAAGGACACCAGAAACAAAATTGTAGACCTGCACCAGGCTGGGAAGACTGAATCTGCAATAGGCAAGCAGCTTGGTGTGAAGAAATCAACTGTGGGAGCAATAATTAGAAAATGGAAGACATACAAGACCACTGATAATCTCCCTCGATCTGGGGCTCCACGCAAGATCTCACCCCGTGGGGTCAAAATGATCACAAGAACGGTGAGCAAAAATCCCAGAACCACACGGGGGGACCTAGTGAATGACCTGCAGAGAGCTGGGACCAACGTAACAAAGGTTACCATCAGTAACACACTACGCCGCCAGGGACTCAGATCCTGCAGTGCCAGGCGTGTCCCCCTGCTTAAGCCAGTACATGTCCGGGCCCGTCTGAAGTTTGCTAGAGAGCATTTGGATGATCCAGGAGAGGATTGGGAGAATGTCATATGGTCAGATGAAACCAAAGTAGAACTGTTTGGTAGAAACACAACTCGTCGTGTTTGGAGGAGAGAGAATGCTGAGTTGCATCCAAAGAACACCATACCTACTGTGAAGCATGGGGGTGGCAACATCATGCTTTGGGGCTGTTTCTCTGCAAAGGGACCAGGACGACTGTTCCGTGTACAGGAAAGAATGAATGGGGCCATGTATCGTGAGATTTTGAGTGCAAACCTCCTTCCATCAGCAAGGCATTGAAGATGAAACGTGGCTGGGTCTTTCAGCATGACAATGATCCCAAACACACCACCCGGGCAACGAAGGAGTGGCTTCGTAAGAAGCATTTCAAGGTCCTGGAGTGGCCTAGCCAGTCTCCAGATCTCAACCCCATAGAAAACCTTTGGAGGGAGTTGAAAGTCCGTGTTGCCCAGCGACAGTCCCAAAACATCACTGCTCTAGGGGAGATCTGCATGGAGGAATGGGCCAACATACCAGCAACAGTGTGTGCCAACCTTGTGAAGACTTACAGAAAACGTTTGACCTCTGTCATTGCCAACAAAGGATATATAACAAAGTATTGAGATGAACTTTTGATATTGACCAAATACTTATTTTCCACCATAATTTGCAAATAAATTCTTTCCAAATCAGACAATGTGATTGTCTGGATTTGTTTTCTCATTTTGTCTCTCATAGTTGAGGTCTACCTATGATGTCAATTACAGGCCTCTCTCATCTTTTTAAGTGGGAGAACTTGCACAATTGGTGGCTGACTAAATACTTTTTCGCCCCACGGTAGGTAGGTAGGTAGGTAGGTAGATAAATAGATATGAGCATGGTTTTAAAACTGGAGGAAGAAACAATAATTTGAGCTATGTTAATAACATTACTCTGTTAGCTGAAAATGCAAATTATCTGCAAGCTCTAGTAATGAAAGTCAAGGAGCATTGTGAAAAAATGGGATTAAGATTAAATATAAAGACCAACCTAATGACAGCAGGTACCACAATCAGCCTTAGAATTGACAATGTATTGAAGTGGTGGATAGCTTCTGCCTTTTAGGATCAGTAAGGGGCGTGGTGGCTCAGCAGGTAAGACGCCAGGCTTGTCGATTGGAAGATCGCAAGTTCGGAGGTTCGAATCCCTAGCCCTGCGTGTGGAGTGAGCTCCCGCACTCACCTCAGCTCTTGCCAACCTAGCAATTTGAAAGCATGCAAATGCAAGTAGATGAATAGGTACCACTTTGGTGGGTAGGTAACAGCGTTCTGCGCACGTCATGCGGCCACATGACCGTGGAAGCGTCTTCGGACAACGCTGGCTCTTCGGCTAACAAACGGAGATCTTCCGATCGACAAGCCTGGCGTCTTACCCACTGAGCCACCACGCCCCTTAATACAGTGTAGGAGAGGATAAATATACCCAGTTACGCTGAACAGAAAGACCAAGAATAGAAAGACCAAGACTGCTGCATGTCTGTTAATGCTGGTGAGCCAGGAAGCAGGTGGACCATCTAAGATCATCTGAAAGCTACGTCTGAGGATCAGATGATGTAAACTCAGCCGTTAGTATAGAGTTGCCATTGCTATAAGGTGGGGTGGAATTCTTTGGGTCTCTTGATTCACCTAATGACCCTGTTAAGCTAATTGCTGCAATACCACTCTCTGCCCACCTCTTGAGTGGTGCCAAAGCACTACAAAGGACAGGTTAGCAGTCCTAAATGTGGTCAGTTGCGCAGAGATGCTTCCTGTTAGATGCTCTAAATGCAGATCCCCATTGATTTTACCACCCAGAAACATACAACCAAGCAATATGTCTATGTCTATGAAGGTTCTCAGTCATCCAGGTGGAATTGTCTGTAGCTTGAATCATGTCAACTGGATTTGAGAGGGTTTGAGAGAGGGGTCAAGGAATCCATTTATGCCAACTTGGAAAATCCTTCCTTGAATAGAGGTGGGGGCCTCAGGCACAAACTCTCCCCCATCTTCCTCCCCGTTTTGTCTTCTGTGCCTAGGAAGATTAAGACCATTTCACAAGCTCAACAGCAGCATGGTGATTTTAACGACCCTCCTTTAGATGATAAAAGGACTTAAAAATTACATCTCAATATAACCATGACCTAGCCCCAGGTGTAAGGTCACACAGCTACCTAGGAACATATTTAGGATTCCCTTACCAACTTTGCTCAGACTGAAGAAGCTCCTTGGATAAGGAGCGAAACGTTTCCACTAAGAAAATAGAAATCCAGTTGACATGATTCAAGCTACAGACAATACAACCAAGCAGTGCTGCTTCTTCTTCTTGTACCCTAAGTTGGACATCCATCTTCTATCTAGAGTCAATTCCTTTCTAAGGAAATGTTTATGTATATTTTATGCTATTTATAATACTTTACACAGTTTCCTATTGCTGACTTGTAGAAATTATTCAGCAGTATGCTTCAACTGTGAGATCATTCATCTAGCAAAAAGCAAAGATCTACAATTAAATTACCCGTCTCTGTACAAAACGAAAACAGAAACTCTCCAGTGTATCAGTGGGGTTTTGTGCCATTTTAGATTTCTCCGAAGTGTTATGTAAAACTTTCCTCACTGTGATGGCTTGTTTGTTCAAGCCTGTAGTTAAGGTACTTAGAGCAGCTGTAGTTGTGATAGAATCACTTGAAAATAGCTTTAAATAGGCGCTGAAGGACTTTTACAAGGCAGTAAAAAGGCATTAATTTTCCAGTAGTTGCTAGATACCAGGGTGTAGGAGGGCACTGCCAAAGTTATTTTCTCAAAGATACTTGTTCAGGTCTCAAGAGAACAGGAAGACTGAACCTACAAAGCTGGTACGTACAGTACATCAAGGTTTTTACCAGACTGTCAGACAGGGATGTTGATGAAAGAGCCGAAGCAGAAAGCAGAAGGAATTGAGAATCAGGGATCTAGTCTAAAACCAAAAAAAATGTTGGGTAACAAAATAACATACATCAGAGGTTGGAGGAAAGTAAGGTCACCATTCCAGCCTGAAGAAATTGTGAAGGAGCAGAAGAGAGTGGGAATGGGTTTTTAGATAAGCTCAGCAGACGAGGGTACTCAAATTGTAGAGGGTTAAACAGTTTAGTTTTACAAAACTATGGGATCCATGGTTTGGCTAAAACTGTGGAAAGACCAACACCGGTAGTTGGGACAATTCTGAAAAGGTTGTTGGTCTAAGATCTAGCACAGCTGATAGTAATCCATAGAAATGTCTTGTTGTTGTTGTTGTTGTTCAGTCATTTAGTCGTGTCCAACTCTTTGTGACCTCATGGACCATAGCACGCCAGGCCTTCCTGTCCTCCACTGTCTCCCGGAGTTTACTCAGATTCATGTTCGTTACATTGGTGATGCTATCTAACCATCTCATCCTCTGCCATCCCCTTCTTTTGCCTTCAGTCTTTCCCAGCATCAGGGTCTTTTCCAGTGAGTCCTCTCTTCACATTAGGTGGCCAAAGTATTTGAGCTTCAGCTTCAGTATCTGTCCTTCCAATGAGCAGTCAGGGTTGATTTCCTTTAGGATTGACTACATATCAACTGCATACTACATACTAGATACATACATACATACTACATAGCAAATGTCTTGCTATGGTTCAATTTGTTGTTAAGACAATGTTTTGTTTCACAGAGATTGATCAGTGTCTCCCTCAGTTTTGGTGTATAAGGAATTCCTAGGTGATGATTTTGGATAAAAAAAATCAGACATCAAAATCTTAGCTGGTTCTGTATCTGAAAGGGCTTTTATTTAATGCTCACCTAGACACAACTTGATTACTGAATTAGCCCTTTTCTGGGTTTGTACAATGCACTGAACCATCAACTAATCAAATGGGCTGAGCTTGTACGATACAACCAGAAAACTTTAAACCAAGGTCAAATTAACCAGTCTTGACACATTGTACAAATGCAGTTACTAGATCTTTATCTGACCTGGTTAAGCATGAATAGATAAAACTAACTGACCAATTATCCTCTCAGGAAGACTATCATAAAGGTATATGTAGTGATTGACAGTCTCAAAGTTGCTGTTTTGTTCATCTGGTAAACTAACTACCTACTGAGATAAAGTCAAAGGCCCTTCTCTTGGTTGTATATCTCAACTAGTAAAATTAATGTTAAATTTCAGTGTGCAGTGTTACAAATTACATTGCTGAATTCTGCTGAAATAGCTTCACTTTTGTTTTTTAAACAATGCAACAAGGAAATGAAGGTTATAAATGGTTATCAGGATGAGGCTGACTTAATAGGCATTAAAATTCAGTGACTGTCTGCCTGTATCTGGAATAAAGCTTACAACACCTCTTAAGAATAATTTCACTAAAATCTTTTGGTGTTCTTAAAAGGTGCTAATGCAGTGAGGCTGAAATGTTTGAGGATTTCAGGATTACACTTTTAATATTTAGTTAGTTAGTTAGTTAGTTATCAGTCACATTTATATGGCCGCCCATCTCACAAGAAGCAACTCTGGGCAGCATACAACAATCAATAAAACCATCATTATTAAAGTACAAAAAGTCATTCAAAATGAAAAAAAAAACACTATAAAAAATTAAAATATACAAACCACACGGAAAGAGTAAAAAAACCAACCACAATGGAGCCATCTAAGAAAATCTCCGGTTCCCTGGGACCCCAGGCCTGTTGTCATAACCAGATCTTGAGGGACTTATGGAATGATAACAGGGATGGAGGTATCCTGACTTTGGGGGGAGGGGGAAATTTTCCATAGGGTAGGCACCACAGCAGAGAAGGCTAACATGTACACTTCTGTAGCTTTTTTTCTGATACCCATTTTTCATGCATTAGTGGTGGTCATCTCTTGCAATGGCTATTTTGCACCTGGGTTTTGAAAGGGACATGGCTTGATCCAGCTCTAAAGGGCTGTGTTTTCAAGATCATATGCCTTCTTAAAGCCAGGTTTCTCTTAAATCCAGTCCCAAATGTGCCGAAAATCAACATGGCCTTTAAAATATCCCACAGCAATTTCATGGGAACATGGCAAATTAACAAAATATCTTTTGACAATTGGGAGGTCTACCCAATGCTGGGAATTCACTGTATTAATGAAAATAAACATGGTTAGACCTTGGACGAGAAAGGTGGAAAGGACATCTATTAGAAAGACCCATTCTGAAGGAGTATCCCATTCTATTTTGCTTTCTGAATCTGATTATCCAAAATTATTTGATCTATTTGTTGATCAAATTTCTCTTTCTTAATGGTTTGATTGATGAAAGCTCTTCTCTGCATCTTGTATGAAGAATCCTGCTTTCTTTCCCCGCCCTTAACTGACAGTCAAACCTGTCTATGCCTCCTACTTTGGCAAACTAAAAAACAAACAAATACTTTTTACAGAACAAAGCATTAACTTATAAACGTTACATTTTATTATTTATATCTTAAATGTGGCACCTGCTTTTTAAGGGAAAAAATCCCACTCAATTGCATTAATCTGTCAATTTCAATTCAATTCAATTCAATTTATTATGGTCACTGACCAGTACAAGTTAGAATTCTACATGGTAAACACATTGGGCTTTAAAATATAAACCCTCTGATTTGAAATACTGTAGTTTTAAATCTAATTTAACAAGTCCCAATTAAATATTAAAATGCATTTAGATCACAATGTAAATGAGCCCCTTATCAAATTTAAAAACAGTCTTATTCATTTACATTATCATCACTAATATTCTCTCAGTTGTACATAATTATAAAAATATATAATACAAATATTAAAATGAGTGAGCATTAATCTATCACTGGTGGTTAAGAGTGAGATCTAAGTGGGTGCTCTCGGTTGAGAAGTACTGTAGTTTTCAGGTCCTACTTCATAACCTACTTTTGGATTCTAAGAAGCATCTGGTTGTCTCCTGTTGAATCCAAGAGCATCTTATTTTTGCCAGTAAAAGTTGAGAAAGGAATGTCAATTTTATTTGCTTGCTTGGAGAGAAAGAGCAAGAGAGAGACTGGAAAAAATCTACTGCCTTGTAAATATATTATTTGTTCTTAGAAATGACATTGTTGCATATATTGTCCTGTGCAGGTAAACATTTAATCTGGAACACAGGAATACTTTCCCCCACACGCCTAATTGCAATAGAATACATAGTTTTCTGAAGGGGTATTTTAGCATTTTAAACTGTTTTTGTATCCTTTGGGTTTTGCAACTATCCAGCGTGCATCAGCAATAATGTCTCATGTTCCTCGGCCTTTTCTAAAGCCATCTTGAAGATCTGGCATCCATTTTCTAAGTAGGGCTATAATCTGCACTGAATGATCCAAACACTATTTTGCTGTCATGTGGAATTAGGGATATTGTACAATAGTTTGCACACTCTGTTAAGCCTTCTTTTTTTAGTATTGGAAGTATTAGTATTTAGTATTAGTATTTAGTATCTCTGTTGGATACTGTGGCGTTCTCCAAAATGTATATTTTTTAACCAATAGGTTCTGCAGCCTGAAAAAGTTTGAGAACCCTTGATCTAATAGATGATACTGTTGTTTGTCTTTCTCAGATTCAATTTTTATTAGTGAATTTAACCATAACTTGTATTCTTGACAGCCGTTTATCAATAACTGGAGGATTTATTTATTTCATTTCCAATATGGTTATTTCAGCAATAATGAATAACCAGTCACTTGCTTCCGGATTGGATAAAACAGTATTTTATCACGGTATAAAAGTGAGTTGATTTCTTCTAGGGCTTCAGTGATGATTATTCATTTTGTGGAAGGTTCTTTTTTGGTTTTCTGTTGGGTTTGGCTGGTTGTATATATTACCAGTTATAGAAATTCATTTTGGCAGATAGGCCTAAAAGAAATGAGGATACATTATATTAAAGTATTAAAGATTTTGCAGTGTTTGTGGAATGTGTCACTTTTTTCTTTCTTTCACATTTCACAGTCCATTTGGCAAGTTTCGCTCCTCCCTGCTTCCCCATTTCATTACCTTTGACAGGCTGCCTTTATTGTTTATACATAATACAGGATTAACAATGTGCAATTAAGAATACTGCTGAATACCTCTAAGAATACCTAACTGCCTTAGAATAGATTAGCATGTCTATGAATATAAGATAAAACAGGATGCTATTTTGTTGATGCAGAGCTGAAATTTTACAAAAGGCTTTGTAATTACAATTGTGAAAACTTAATAAACCATTTATATTTTTAATAAAATTGCAGGCTGATTTAAACCTATTTACCAGCTGTGGCTTGACATCTTCCATGTTTATGCAAATGAAATGTCAATATAAGAGTAGCTTACTTTCATGATACTAGCCTGTTCCATTTTTTCCGATCTTCTGGTCGGAATGGCGGCGCGATAAGTCGGAATTTTTCAGAGTGCTGAAAATCCGGCTAACATTTCCCTGTTTGCGGTGGTCCCCAGAAGGTAAAAGACCACCGGAGTCTCCCTCCGAAGAGGAGGGGGCCAGAAGATTCCTCACTAAGCTGTTAAAACTGCTCCTCTCTGCTCTTTCGGCTGTTTTCCACCATGGAGGGAGCGGGGGGTAGAAGCGGCGAAAACGGCATGAGAAGTCAGCTGGCTCTACAGGGAACTGTAAGTCTTCTAATAGAGACAAAAGCGCAAGAAACCGACTCTTAGATCACTTTATTTTATTTTTAGTTTATAATTTATAGTGCCTTATTATTATCTAAAGTCTATCCTTGGACAATGCTGAAAATGTTGGTAAAGTCTTTGCTTTCTTTGCTGTGTTATTCGTGGTGGAAGATTGAGATGGACTTTGCTTTTGAAATACAGTGAAATGTCTTCACCCTTCTATTTTTACTAGAGTGAGTTTCCTCTCACTTGGAAGTATAAACTTTGTTTAAAATTTCATCGGATTAATGATTAGTGACTTGGAAATTTTTTATATACAGTGACTGGGTTTTATTAAATATTTTTTATTGGATTAATGAGTAATGAACCTGTTTTGGCCTGCACAGAGATCCTTAAAGCTAAACGTAATCCTTCAATTTTCACACTATTCCTAAACCTGGTGTCAGGATGTGACCTCCTGCCATCATAAGGGTTAAGAGGGTTAGAGTGGTAGAGACTTAGGAATGGGATTTGTAGTAGTTGCATTAGGAAGCAATTGGGCTTGGGAAGGAAAGGAGGGTGAAGACAAGCTGAGCATCTGCAAGGTCAATGGTGAGAGCTATCAGTGCTTGTTAGTCTGGAATGGGTGGCAAGGGGGGAGAGCTGCCAGACAGTGGAATGGAATTTACTGTTCGTTTGTAAAACAAGAAAGGGGTTTTTTTTTTGTTTTTTGTTTGGCTGGTTGATGTTATGGGAATGGTTGAAGCCGTTAGGAGGGGTGAGTATCATAGGCGGGATTTTAAGTTAGCTTTTGCGCGCACTTTTCTTCAGACTGAGCTTTGCCTTGGAAGTGATAACTTGCATTAATAAAGAATTCTTTTATATCCGTTAATGGCTTGTAATAAGAGCCTCTATGTTAATGACTAAGGTATCAGAACCATCACACCTGGTGTCTTTCAGATTTCAGTTTCCCCTGCTTGGGATTTATGGGACTAGAATACAGAAGCCATCACATTGGAAAAAGCGGTTACAGGCAGCTGGGTCCATCAAGTAGTCCTGCTGTTAAGCTACTAAGCTTCCTACATGATCTCTAGTAGGTTGAAGAGCATGGTTCCCTTTCTGTGCTCTTTTCTCCATTACATATAATGTGCTTTTAATTTTCCATTTCTATTAACATCAATTATTTAACCTTATAAATATTAATGGGCATCCTCAATTTGGCATTCTTAATTGTATTTGGTTTAAAAAAGAAGATGTAGGACCTGTGGATTTGTGGAGAATTGCTTTATTGCACATTTCTTCAGAACTGAAGAGTAAACTAATATTTTCATAAGGATTGGTTTGTAGAATTAATTTAGCAGACAGCTATTGCATGAGCCTTGGTTGATCTCAAATTATAATCTGTTGACTTCATCGAAACTGTGGTCCTGCTTCCAACTGAGATACTTCCATGCTATTGAAACGTTGCAGCTACTTTTTGGCTCATTGACAGGAGAATTTTCTGTTACCAGTCAGAAGACAAGAAAAGTGACCTTTTCTTCTCCAGGCAAGACAGAATAGGAGATGAGAATATATCAAGCTGTCTTAACAGTCCATCTAGCTCACTGACTAATAATGATTCTCCAGAGTTTCAAAAGCAGGTCTTTCCCTGCAGTGTTGGAACTCTAACCCAAGTTCAATCCTAAGGATTTTTGCATGCAAGCCATGTATTTTGCCACCACCTTTCTAATAGTTTAAGGAGCATCTATGGTTTTCCCTCAAGAAATATATCAAACAAATGAGCTTCATGCAGGAAGATCTAATGGCAGCATTAGAAATTGTCATGGTATTGCCTGCCTCTATGGGGCAAGGATACAGCAATTCTTTCTAAGCATAAGAGCAGCAAAATATACTAGGAAAGGACAAAGCAAGATTTCACAAGAACATTCCTTTAAAAACTACGATAAGGAAAACATAAGGAAGGAAATAATGTGTGCCTCAATGCTGATAATCTTGGGCTATTCCAATGGTAGGCAACTTTTTGGGAATGGTGGATGCATCTAGTATTTGGAGAAAATGCCGTGAGCATGCGCCCAGAAAGTGTTTGCTTTTTCACCAATTTTTTTGAGGTGGGCATGACTGGGAACACATTTACTATCCTATCTACCTTCTATACTCTCAAGGTGCTCCTTAATCACCCCTAGCAGCATATTGTTGTATATACAGTATCTCTCAGCAGATGGGTACCACTCCAAACAAAATCCTGGGTGGCAGCCATCCACCAGTTCTAATTTTGACTGAATGCCTGTGGAGAAATATGTGGAAATGCCAATAAAACAATATTGGGGATGGTGATGAAATCAAAAGCATTACGCACCTCCCAAAGAGCCCAGTTTTGGATTTCATGGCTTGAGGTTGCTGTGACCATCAGTAAAGAAAACAGGACCTGGGAATGAAGTAAAGAGAAAACGTATTGAGCAGGGCCATACCCTAACGTGACCTTCTCTTGCAGATTTTGCTTGTTGGTTACAATGCCCCATTGTAGAGAACCCCAGAGATGATCTTGGAGAAGGCATGCAAAGGCCATTAGCAAAACAAGCTCAGGAAGACAAGATAGCATGAGAAAGAAAGTTGCCCTACCTTGACTCTCTTTGGTATAAGAGGGAGGGAAGAGGAAACACTGCCAGGCTTTCAAGGTTCTTTTATTATAGCCTATATTAATAAAGGAGAGTTCCAGTATTTCTGGTGGAGTCTGTTTCCTGACCTGGACTACCTCGGGGGGTTGACATCAATCTTGAAAGCCTCACACTGTGTCCCCTTCCCTCCTTATACCAAAGGGAATCAAGGTGGGACAACTTTAAGTTTCTTTTTTACGTTATCTTGTCTTCCTGAGCTTAATTCATGTTTTGCTAATGGTCTTTGCATGCTTTCTCCAAGGTCATCTCCATGGTTCTCTACACCAGGGGTCCCCAACCTGTGGGCCGCAGCCCACTAGTTGGCCGTGGCCTGTTAGGAAGTGGGCCGCACAGCAGGAGCTGAGCGGTGGTGTCAGGAATGAGCCTGTCCCTGCCGCCATGAGTCAGAGGAAGAGCAGCCGGTAGCAGGAAGAAGCTGGGAAGGCGCAAAGAAGAAGCTGGGAAGGCGCAAAGACAGAGCCTGAGCCAGAACAGCTGATTGGTGGGGACCCTGAAGGGGAAACACCTTCACCTATTAGCGCGCAGCAAAGAAGGGCAGAGAGGCAGGCCGAGGAGCGCGAGGCCCGATTGGCCCCCGCTCTCAAACCCCGTCCCCCATCCACGAGATTGGCTCCCGACTGCAAACCCTGCCCCCCAGTCTGCATGATTGGCTCCCGCCTGCAAACCCCGCCCCTGGTCCACGCGATTGGCTCCCACCTGCAAACCCCGCTCCCTGGTCCACGCGATTGGCTCCTGCCTGCAAACCCCGCCCCCATTCGCGCAATTGGCTCCCGCCTGCAAACCCCACCCCCCGGTCCGTGGAAAAATTGTCTTCCACAGAACCGGTCCCTGGTGCCAAAAAGGTTGAGGACCCCTGCTCTACACCCTTCCACCATCACTAATAGTTAATGACATAAGTGGTTCCATTCTATTGCATAAATTTTCACTTTTCTGGGGGACACATGACCAGTGTGTTTTGACTGCCAGGTACAGTCTAACATGTTTACAGATGTCTAACTATTTCAGTCCAAAATGATCATGTAGGTGTTTTATCTGATAAGGATGCCATAAATCTATCTGCTCTGTCATCTATTCAGTGATGTCTATAGGTTGTGTAAGGGCTGGCCTTGTTGGGGAGCAAGGAGAAGAACTGTAACAAAACAGAACGATTTCATTTGTACTTGTAAATGGTCTTCATCTGATATATTGCTGTGTACCCTACACCATCAGTTCATGAAGGCATGCTGGATATATGCACCTCCCAAAGCTAAGGGGATGGGGACCACAAAACCTGCCTTCTCTGTGGCTGCCTAGCCTTATAGAATATCTTACTTCTCCCCTCCCAAATGTAAAAATAGCCTCCTCCATGCCAGCATTTAGGAAGGAAGTGAAAACCATCCTCTGTTCCTGGACTTTCAGATCTGCTGATGTTGCTATAGTGGTGGTATTATTATTATTATTATTATTATTATTATTATTATTATTATTATTATTTTAAATGATTTTATATTTTATGGTTGATTTGCATATGTAAGTTGCCCAGGCCCAGGCATAAAATTGTGTAAGATAAATAAAATAAATAATTGAAAATAAAATTGATCCATAGCCTTAGCAGGTGGCTGATCTTGGCTGACCTTGACTGGATTTGGAAGCTAAGCAGGGTCAGGCATAGTTAACACTTGAGTGGGGGACCACAGAGGAATCTAAGGGCTTTAGGCTAGACTGGGTAGTCAAAAAGCATTTTGGAACAAGACAGCAGTAAACCACTTCCATACAGTTAACAAGAAAACTGCATGGATGTGTCAGTGAAGTTACCAAGACTTGAGCTTGCCTCAGAGGACGCTTTACTTACAGCCATATTTATTGAACAGTTAGTGCATCTAGGAAATAGATTTGTAAATGTACACGGAGCTACTAATGTAAAGTTATAAGTCTGTCTGCCTAAGTTTTAGATTTATTTAATTTGCTTTGTGGGTCGTCAAGGTTCTTCCTGCAAGCTCTAAAAATGGCTCTCTCACATTTTACAATACACTTTCAAGGCAGCTTAATATGATTTGTGCTTGAATTTATATTTCAGATGGGAATTCAAGTTATGATTATTTCTTCCTCTTCGAATCATCAAGCCCTCCTGAATATGAAAAAACGGAACTGTCTTAACAGTCTTTTATATCCAAGACTTGTAAAGGATCAATATAGTTCCCATCAGAACAGTAAATTACTTACTGAAACACTTCCAAGAATTATAATGTACAATTTCATATTCACTTTTCCCCCCCTCCAACTAGAAGCTTCTTCACTGTGTTGGATAGCTGGTGTTCCCCCACCCTCACTCAAAAACAATGGATAGTAAATTAATAATTAGCTCATTCCATGCTCAGGGTTAGATTTAGCATTGCTGCTATTAATTAAAGAGGAGCCATGCCAAAGTGAAGCCTTTCTGTTATGTCTATCAAAAGGGTCCATGCAGCATTGCTGTGTTCAGATATCCCAGGACCTGGGGAGAGTTACAGTAAGTATTGCATTCTGAGGCCACCACATCACCATAGGCATTGTCAATCCTTTGATGTAGGCAGATCAAGAAACAGAAGCAGCAGGATTCCAGGAATGCTTTTTACTGTTTTCAGGTAGAATAACAGAATCATTAAAGCCTGTTAGAACCTCTCTGTGCTACATCTTATACCAAACAAAATCAAAGAGAGGTTATTTTGAGTTTCTTTCTCACACTTCCCTCTTTCTTAGGACCGCTTTTCTCCTCCCTTAAGGGTTCTTTGCTCCCTTCCCAAGGCCAGATCTACATTCATTCATGCGTAGTACTTAAATACTGGTTACTGAGAAGCAATAGTGGAAGACAGCTAGCATCATCTGTCATGTGAGCTTCCTAAGGGCAACTGGCCAGCCACAGAATACTGGACTGGATGAATCATTGACCTGATTCAGGATTCAGGATTCTTCTACTGTTCTGCTTCAGCCTTGCTAATCTCCTTCAATAAAGCAGTGGGGATAGCATTATGCCATGAATCTTTATTTCAAACCCATCCTTCATAGAAGCAATGAGGAAAGATTATCCATGGTGTCCATGTTTATGCTCTTCTAACATCTACATTCATGTTTCTCTATGGTATCAAAAATAGGTATGAGAAGTGAGGGATCACTTGTATATACTTGAGTGTGCAAAGTATCTGACAGTATCCTTAATTTCACATGCTAGCAAAATAATGCTTAGGATCATCCAACACACTTTAGAGATGTACATGGAAAGGCAGATGCTAGCTTTAGAAAAGGCTGAGGAGCACACTGGTTAATTGAGAAAGCCAAATAATAATATCCCAAAGAAGTTGGTATGTGCTTCATTGATTATAGAAAGGCCTCTGATTGTGTCAATCATGTCAAGCTGTGTAATGTGCTTAGAAAAATGGGAATCCCAGAAAATCTCATTATCCTCCTGCAAAATCCATATATACAGTAGGTCCGGAAGTCACAGTATGGACCAAATATCCAGGTTGGCAAAGGAGTGACACAATGCAGAATATTCTCCCCTTATTTTTTAAATTTACTGTATATGCTGGATTGAGGGAAGCTGGATTGGAAGAAGATGAGCATGGTTTTAAAATTAGAGGAAAGAACATCAATAACCTACGCTGTGCTGATAGCTGAAAATGCAAATGATATGCAAGCTTTATAATGAAAGTTCAAGGAGCACAGTGAAAAAATGGGACTAAGATTAAATACAAACAAAATCAAACTAATGGCAACAGATACATCAACCAGCATTAGAATTTACAATTAAGATTTATTTATTTATCATATAGCACATTCACATTGCATTACAATAAAAAGACATAGAGCATAATAAATATGAAATATAAAATATAGACAGGAAAATTACAAATGTATGTCTAGGTTACAAATATAGTTTTTTGCTTCAGTTTGCCAGGAAATCAGCAAAGTCTCCATTGTAGGCTTGGTTTTGACACTCTGTCACTATATGTTGGATAGTTTGTTTTTTGGCCCCACAATCAATTTGATGATGTTGTTTTGCCCCATTTATAAAGGGCATCTGCACATCTACCATGACCCGTGTGAATTTGGTTCAAGGTTGTCTATATTGCACGGGGCTGGTCAAATTCAGGTGGTTTTTCCAAGATGCAGGGCAAGCTTCGGCATTATGGAGGGCAGTTTCCTAGCCAATGTTTCCACATGTTGTGGATATTGAAATCATCTTCTAGAAATGGCTGGATGTCTCGATCTCAGCCTGTTTCTCTCCAAGCAGGCTACGTCATTTAGTATTGGTAGCTGGGGATTACCAATAATCTTCCGATATTCTTGAAGAAAGGCGCTCTTTCATCTTTCATCCGGATGTGGTATATGGCTCAAAATAGGCAGGCAGTATGTGGGAGTAGGTCGTATCGTCCCACTCATGATGCACATTGACAACGACTGTTTGCGTCCGTGACATTCTTTAAGTCACACATGTCCCCTGGGTGGTGCTAAAGAACAGTCACTTCGAAGCAAACACCTGAAGCTTCGAAGTTGCGGTCACCAGTCAATCCTAGTGATCACCTGGCTATATCACATCGCATCAAATTACAATGAAGATATTGAAGTAGTAGATAGCTTCTGCCTTTTAGGATCAACTATCAACAGTAAAGGAACCAGCAGTCAGGAATTATGCTACGGACTAGTACTCAGTAGAGTAGTCATAAAGGCCTTGGAAAGGATATTCAGAATGTGTCTATACCTGCAAAGATCAGAATCGTGCAGGCAATGGTTTTCTCTGTGACAGTTTATGGAAGCTAAATCTGGACTTCAAAGAAGCAAAATAGAAAGAATGTTGATGCTTTTAAACTTTGGTGTTTGAGAAAACTCCTGAGAACACCATGGATAGTCAAAAAGCAAACAAATGAATCTTTAAACAAATCAACTTAGATTTCTCACTTGAGGCACAAACAGCCAGGCTCAAATTGTCATACTTTGGACACATTATGTGAAGGCCTCATTCTTTGGAGAAGTCTATAATGCTGGGAAAGATAGAAGAAAGAGAAGGAGAGGATGACCAATAGCAAGGTGGATGGATTCAGTTACAGGGGTGATGGGTCTATCATTGGAAGACATGAAGGACCAGGTTGGGGCCAGATCCTCCTGGAGAAAATCTATCTGTTTGGTCACCAAGAGTTGACACTGGCTTGATGGCACATAATCAAAAATGTATGTGCAGCTACATGTAACATGATATTCTGGTGGAAGGTGAACGCAAAAACCTGGGGCCCCAGTGTGTATATGCTGGATACTTAATTTTAAAATGGCTACTAATTGTGGTTCCTGATTTTGTATTTTTTTTTAATATGCATTTCTGACAATAAAAAAGGTCTGGCAAATCTATTGTGGCTTCTTTCAAGGCCCCCGCCCCCCGCAAACTGGCAATTGGCCCAAAAGTCAAACAAACCAAGATTGTGTTGTGTGCAAATTAGTTATCTCAATGTTCTTTGGATGCACTCTGTCACATATTAAATTGATCAAAGAGCAGATTTTGTTCTTGTTCATTTTACTAAATCCTTAGATTATGACAAGGGTTCTAATGCAAGTTAATGATGATGGGTATAGTAGTGGAAGACTAGTGTTATACTGTTTTGGTCAATGGACTGCACTGGAGGAAGGGTTGGAAACTGCTAGGCTCAGGTTCTGTAAACAGGGTTGGACCAAGTTAATTCCTAAAAAGAAGTTAATACCTGTTTTTAAACAAACAGGAATAAGAAATGGAGCAACAAGTATGCTTGTTTGTGGGTTGCTCCAACCCAAAACCAACCAGCTGTTGTTCACCTTTACACTGAGTGCAGCCTTCTCACTAAAAAGCCTGTAGATATGACAATGTCAAGACTTTGATGAAGAGAGTCTGCAGAGTCAGAGGACAGTAAAGTCATCTCATCAATCCTCATCCCATGGGTGTTACTGGGAGGGAAGTAAGTAAGTAGATACTTAGATATGTTTTTCCAAAACTTAATCCTATTCCTGGCTAGAGGAATTGTTTATGCTGGCCAGTTCTTTCCTTGAAGAGGAGGGACTTGAGTCATAATGCTATGTTTCCATGGGAGAATAATATGCATGAGCCCATTACATTTCCTCCTCCTGAATAAAGCTATCACATCAATAATTTGGACTTCAGCATCCCCACTTGGAGATGCATGAGTTCTTGATGAGGGGGGAAATCAAGCATCAGTTTGTCAGAATTGATTCCATGGTTATACTTCTGATGGATGGACATGTACCACAAAAGGAAGTGCAGCGGCTTATGATCCTCTGTGAAGTTTGCTCTCAGGTTGACTTGGTTCCTATTAAGTGGTGTTTCCACTGGTCCATCACCCAACCACATTCCTGTAGTTGGGTGATGGACCAGTGGAAACACCACTTAATAGGAACCACAGGAACCACATTCCTGTTGTGAGGACGCAGTGGCGCAGTGGCTTAATGACGCTGGAGTTTGCCGGCCAGAAATGTCGACACTCCAACAGTTTGAGCCCAGCTCCATGTGACAGAAGTGAGCTCCCATCATCTCATCCCTAGCTTCTGCCCACCTAGCAGTTCGGAAGCATACCATCTGCGAGTAGATAAATAGGTACCCCCATTTTGGTGGGGGGAAACGCTGGCGGCGCTCTGTGCGTGGAGCAGGAACTGGTGCTGATGGAGGATTGGTGGAGAAAAAAGCCCGGATGAGCTGACTTCCCTAAAGGAATGCTGCTGGCCAGCTGAAGCAAAGCTAGCTCGCCCACTTGTGGTGCATCAGTGCAAGAAAGACTAGCAACTATCGGCACCAGAACATCTACTGTGTAAAAAACATTGTAGACTCCCTGGCAATGTGTGCCATATGCTAAATAGATAAATAAGTAATTCCTGTTGTAAGTTTTGTCTTAAGGTCCTTTTTCTCCTGCTGCCATTTCTATGTTTTTACTGTATTTTAATATTTTGATAGTTCAATTGATTTTGTTACACTACTTTTTCAGTTATGAGGGATGCATTCTGAATAAACTGGCAGAACAGATATTGTAGATAAGTACAACTATTTTATACTGAGCCAGACGAATGGCCCCTCAACCAGTACTATTTGTTTCCTGACACTTCATCAAAGATATCTCCCGTTACTTGCTAGAGGTTCCTCTTAAGCAGAGAGGGCCAGGGCTTGAACTTGAGATCTCAAGTACATAAAACATATGTTCTCCTCCTAAACAATTGTGCAGTCCTCATAACTTCCCTTTGACCATAACACATAAGCCCAGCTCCTTTCCTATTACAAGTGTATGCCCTGGAATCTAAATGAGTTATTTCATCCTCTTAGCCTGATTCTGAACCTGGATCTCCAGTGTGGAATGTAATTAAATCACTGAGCCAACAAATATTTCAGAGCCTCCTATTCCCTCGCTCTATCCCATCGTGAATCAGATTGTTTCAGAGAGAATATGTGTGCTGCAGGCAGGTTTTGTCTCCTAGAATAAGGGCATTTACAGCATGTAGAGTTTTTGTTCATTAAATGGAAATCCTTGAGTAATCCCTCTTTCTCTGTCTCTTCCTTCGGATCCAGGCCGCGCGTTGCTCAGGCTTACAGACAAAAAGCTTGAGCGAATGGGGATTGCTCAGGAGAGCTTAAGGCAGCACATTCTGCAGCAAGTCCTCCAGCTGAAAGTGAGAGAGGAAGTTCGAAACCTACAGCTACTCACCCAAGGTAGGGAACATTCAACTAAAGGACTGCAGAAGGTGAGAGGGAAAGGTCACCGTCAAGCAAGGAGAGATGACTTTGAGGCTCTCCAGCATGAACTCTTGCACAAGGAGGTCTCGTGCAACCAGAGCACTTTCCCTTGCGCGGAGCAAAAGGAAAATAACAAAAACAGTTGATTTACAGTATGTGTTATGGACTACCTGCCTGTTATGATAAGAGCATTTTTCTAAATTAAAAAAAACCCTCTACTACTTCCTAACACATATTTGCATATACAAGCTGGTCCTTCTGGAGACAAGCCTATTCTGTGTTAATTAATGAAGATGAAATAGTGATAATTTGCTTCTATATCACTCATCCTGCTGAGGAAAGAATTGGTTGTTTGACTTAATATGGGCTGATTCTGAAAACAGGAGCTTTGTGCTTAATTATTTGGATTCCAGTGTTAGTCAATATCATCCTCATGTTGATTTCTTCCAGCTGGCCAATTTTAGGAATATACTGTATGTTCGTTCGTGCTGTGATATCAGTTCTGGCTGTTTCTGTCACCTTCTATCATGAATTTCTGCTTGCAGGATTGACAAAGGCTGGAGCCAACACATCTAAAAGGTGCTAGGCTGGAAAAGCCTGCATAGATGGAAGGAAAGGTCTAGGCAAAGCTATTTTCAGGAACAGAGTTGTGTTAACTTTAATGCTGAGTTCTTGGGATCATAATGAGGCTAAATCATTGGCCCAAGTGAAAGCTTTTACTACCAGACACAACATAATTCTAACTTGTTAGTTTACTCTCTAGGAAGCTCTTCCAAAGCTCATACCAAAAAAGATGAAACTTATCCTGGGAAAAATGAGGAAGTACATAGTCATCCAGCATTATAGAGTCTTCTCTCAGCTTAGAGTCAAAATTGGAATAGATGCAAGAGATTTGATCACAAAGTGTTTTGCAATAGCTGTTCACCAATAATTCTTATTACCCTGGACCCAAAATACAACAGCACTTTAACTACTTGGAGCAACTCAGTTTAATGACACAATGCTGTCATTCATTGCTTTACTGCCTTATTTGATGACTCCCAGTCCTTGACCTTTTCAGAGTGCAGAAGAAGACTACACAAGGGTAGGACTCAAAGACAGCTCAAGGGATGGAAAGTGGATCCAATTTTGATGGCCCTTCTGGGTCAAACGATTTACCTACAGCACAATCTCCATCTTGCAAAAGTATAAGACTGTGAAATGAAGAAAGACCCTTTAATTTTCCAGCCCTCTCCTCTGGAAGCTGAGGAGATGCCAATATGATAAAGTCTGGATCTCAGCATAAAACTTTAACTTGCTATTAAACAAACATCTTCCTAGTGTTCTAAATGAGGAAGCTTTAGCTAAGAAAGTTGATTTGGAATTATCCATAATCCCTTGATTTGGCCTGCCAAATCTGATTTCTTTCCCTTGATCTAACTTGATCCAGTCTTGCCTGATTAATCCAAGATGTAATTGGTTTATCCTCTGAGCCTTATGTAACCTCACAATAGAAACATCACAGAATAGATGTTAAAATGGGTGTTAAACTTTAGCTTCTCAAAAAAACAATCCGAGCTAAAATAGACCAACCAAAATAACACAAAAGGAATTTAAGTTTTCAAGTTCATCAAGCAAGTTGTTACACTGAATACAGGCTAGGAAAGAAGAAAGAAAGTCCATAAATTAGGTTAGGTGTTACGTTCACGGCTTAAAGTCTAATTCCAAATCAGTTACAAGATGATGATTGTGGAGCAAATATGGTATTCTGGGTAGATGTTAATAAAAGAAAATAGTTGCTTCTACACTTCTGAAAACACAACTGTTAGTTCCCAGTCTGCTTTTCTCGAATGCAAAGGACACAGGCACCCTGGCCTAGCAGATCATAGAACAGAACTAAAGTAACATGTCTGCACACTTATTTCTACTAATAAAACTGGAGAGTCATTTTGGATGGTTCCCTAGTTAAAAACCAAATCCTGCATTATTATTAGTAGTTGGAAGGAACCAGACCCATTAGCCCAAGGAGCCCGAGTTCTAAGTGCAGAGTCCATTAGAGTTGGGTGATTAGAATAAATTTGAAAAATAAAATAAAATAAAATGACTGCTTCGGTCTGATTATGTCAAGAATCTCTCCTGCTTTTAACTTATACAACTCCCCCCGCCCCGCAAATGTGGATATAAATTTTATGGATAAATAAATAAATAAATAATGCAGGTTATACTGCCATATTACAGTTCATCTTCAGTTGCCAATTCTAGTTATTAGTGAATCTCCAAGTGTATTGTTTCAATCCATTCCACATTTCTTGTACTGGTTATCTTCCACGAAATCTAAAACCTATTACTGTATATAGTTTTCTGTCCATGACAGTGTTCCCTCAAACTCTCAGATCAAATTTCTCAGGTCAGGCTTATATTCCCCCATGTGTGTAGGGCCAGCTATTAATTGAGATGGACCTATAATTGTCATAACATTCTTCCTTGCTCCAGGAGTCCTGAGTGTACATGCTAAATTTCCTTAAAATAATATTGGATGAAGTCAACATCACCCCATAAGCTCAAGTTTGAAGACAGCAAGAGAATAGTACATCAAGGGAAACTTAGTTCTGTCTCAGTTCCTACCACTCATACACAGATACACACTCAAATCCTAGATATTGCTAAACAAAGTACATTGATAGGAGAATGATTAATGATAAATAATTATAATTTTACCTCCACATTTATTGAACCTTACTGAAATGGGAAAAAAATGGGGGCATTATTTGGTGAAACTGAATCTCTCATCCTCATACAATCATGTTCAGTCATACATGAAGTCAACATTGGTCAGATTCATCCTGAATCATCAAGGTATTCCTAGTTACTGAACTTTATTAAATAGTAGCATTTTAATTTAGCTTTTGCTTGAATGGTAAACCAGACAGATTGACCATGAGATGTCTCCTTTTCTCTACTAGCCTTTTCCACCTGCACCCTCATCCTTTATAAATAATGTATTGATACCTTGTTCCATTATTGCTCTCCAAATATCTGAAAAACCCAAATTAAAATAGCCTAGTCATTAAATGCAGAAGAGAGATGTGAAAGAATAGAGGAATTTACAGAGGGTGCTTGAGGTAATCCTTCTCCAAATAGCCAGCCACAAAATTTGATGACTTAAATTTGGACGTTTCCTGTCCTCATAGAATATAGCTTGGAATTCCAGACTCTATTCTAGACTTTCTCACTTGGTTCCAGCCTTTTCCCTTCCTTTTCAAGGCAAGGACCAGGTATTATATATTTATTTCTATTTCCCCTGTGAAGTCAAGGCTGTGAGCATTGGGTTTTCTTCTTTAACTGTAATATAAGCCTATGAGGTAGGTTGGGCTGAGAGAGAATAAGTTGTGGTTGAGTGGTCAGATTTGCAGTTGTTTTTCAAAGATAGTATTGCAAATTTGAACCAGCTTCCTCTCTCCAGTTGCATATTTGAATCGGCTTCCCTTAGTAGATATCCATCTTGGTGGCTTCAACAAGCAACTTACTGGGGGGTCATAACAATTATTTTTGGATATTAGTTCATAGTTTCAGAGTCTCAAGATTCAGGGTGTCTGTGAACATACAGTATGACTACTACTACTACAAGTTCTCCCTAATGCATGATTGGCTGAGTACAGTTTCATAACCAATACACTCTTCTGGGTGCTTGGGGCTACAGGTGTTTAATGATAATGTTACACCAAAGTGCCTTGTCCATTTCTGTGGTTTTAGCTTGATTCAAATCCATCTGCAGCTGCCTTTGACATTATGCACTGACCTGCTCTTTGGAAAGCATTTGCTGCTGAGATAATGCCAAGTATAAGCATACTACATCATGGTACAAAGTGGTAGGGTAGTTATAAGAACATTATTTTTCTCCCTAATTATTTGCAGGGTCAAACGTTACTAAGAAATGTTATTTTGCCAGTCAGCGCAATCATTTTTTCTTGCCAAAAAGTGAAGGGATGCATGTGAGTGGTGTCTGGAACTGTGATGCAGAAAAAAAGAAAATGGACTTTGAATAGTTGATTTTTGCATTGATGGAAAATACCTGGGACAAATTGTGAGAATTCCTTTCATTTAGTTGACCTTGAGGAAAGCAATTCTTAACATTCACCTTTTGAGTGAAGTTAATGCTATGCCGGTCAAGGTTGTGAACCATTCACAAGACCTAGATTGGGGTCAATAGTTCACTGTAATCCTATTGATAGTTTAGATATAGCCTTGAATGGACGTGAAGGGCTCACCTCAGTGGAATGACTTGACCAAGATATTTTTGGGGGAGATGGGCAGTCATATAAATTAAATAAATAAATAAAATAAATTTTGCTGGCTATCCCAATGATCTTACTTTGTTGAAACCAAGTATGTTATTACCAAGGGGATTCATTTTGTCACTTTCCAATACTCCAGTTATCTGCCATCCTCTGGATGATATACAGGAAGCCTTTAGGCAAAAATTGTTTAAATTCAAAGTACTATAATGCTGTTGGGGTATCATAAAAGTGTGTCGACTGTTGTGAATGTGGCAAATCCATGTTGGGGAGTAGAATATTTACTTAGAGAAAAAGAATTGTTAAAAAAAGCAACACATCAAATATCATAAATGCTTTTATACATAGAAATCACATACTTGGAATATTGTGCCCAGTGTTAGTCTTCAACAAGGACTTCAAAGAGAATACTATAGATCTCCTGTGACAGCCTTCATAGGAGGCTGTGGAGACCTGGCTAGGGAGGAACAAGCTTAGATTCAACCCTAATAAGACTAAGTGGCTGTGGGTTTTAGAGGTCCCTCCTCCCAGTACTTTGGCCACCTAATGCGAAGAGAGGACTCACTGGAAAAGACCCCGATGCTGGGAAAGACTGAAGGCAAAAGGAGAAGGGGACAGCAGAGGATGAGATGGTTAGATAGCATCACCGATGTAATGAGCATGAACTTGAGCAAACTCCGGGAGGCAGTGGAGGACAGGAAGGCCTGGTGTGCTATGGTCCATAGGGTCACAAAGAGTCAGACATGACTAAACGACTGAACAACAACAACAACCCCCCCAGTACTAGGGATCTTCCATCTTTAGCACTGGATAGGATGGCACTCCCCCCCAGACAGAACTAGTCTACAATTTGGGGGTTCTCTTAGCTCCTTCTTGTGAAGCAGGTGGCAGCTGTCATGAGGAGGTCCTTTGCACTAATTCACCCGTGAACCAATTTCTCCTGGATCAGAAGTCTCTGCTCACAGCCACTCATGCTTTAGTGACCTCCTGTTTGTATTACTGCAATGCACTCCATATGGGGCTGACCTGGAAGACTTTTCAGAATCTGCAACTGGTCTACAATGCAGCAGCACTGGCTTTCATTAGGTGTCCAGGTGCATATCAATGTGCAGGTCATAATCAATAAAGCCATTAATGTCACAGAGCTGGGTTATTAGTGGGACTGCCTGCCCCACCAGATCTGACAATATTGACATGCTTTGTGTCCTGGTCAAGTAATGCCATCAGATGGGACCCAGGAAGCAGGCCTTCTTTGTCATGGCAGCTGCCACTACCACCACCCCGCCCCCCCAAAATTCAGTCATTCCAACCCTGTTGGCCTTTCAAAAGATCTGGCTGTTCCAGTGGGCATTGGGCCAGGGCGTTGAATGAGTCCAACTCTGAGAGATGTTTCTATCTATCTATCTATCTATCTATCTATCTATCTATCTATCTATCTATCTATCTATCTATCAAATGTATATGGCCGCCCATCTCACTGAATGTGACTCTGGGCAACATAAAACAACAATTAAAACAATATCACAACCATTAAAACACTTTATCTTAGTTTTTAAATTTGTTGTAAGCTGGCCAGAGGATTTTTTTTTTTTGGATTAGCCAGTCATATAAATCAATAATAAATTCAACAAGGGTTGTGTCATCTAACTGTGTACATTTCAACACACAGAATTCTCAGTAATGCTCCTGCTGGCTGGGAAACCTGGAGGGTGTTCAGCATTCTCTGAGAAAAGTTAAAGATAATTTAGGATTCTCTAGCTTAAAATAGTGTTTCTAAGTAGGGGTAAAATGATGCAAACCTTCTAATTTCACATGTACACTGAAGGGAATCTAAGCTGTTTGTAACTAATCAGGAAAAATATGTGGGAGTCAAAATGGATAGTTTAGTGAAGATGTTGACTTAGCATGTGATCACTGTATATCTACAGCTGTGGACTGTTCTGGTTGCTACTTTTGAAAACGGATGTAATAAAGCTGGGAAGAATGCAGAAGGAGGCAGCCCAAATAATCCTCAAGGGGCGCAAGTCCCTTCCCCCTGAGAAATAGCTAGAGCATTTGGGACTCTGTAGTTAAGAAAATGTATGAAATCAGGTATGACATGAAGAAAATGGCCAGGGAGAATTTTTTCTCTCTCTACCCAAACAGGGATAATAGGGGTTATCCAATGAGGCTAATTAGAAAATGGTCTAAGTCTGAACGAGAAACCATTTGAAAACAGGATGTGCCCTTCCTTAAAGTTTAGGACAAAAAAGGATGCATCAATCTAATAAACAGGTGCCTTTAAAATGTAAAACAAGCAAATGGGGACTGTAAAGTGTGTAAGAGGTTCAGAATGCAGAAGTAGGTGACATAACAAAGAGAAGGACAGGTATTCAATGAAAATATCAATGTGCAAAACAGTGGTGAATGTGCAAGAATGACTGCTGCTAATTTATTAGCAAACTGCTAAAATATTTCTCCTCAAAACAGGGAACATATTTTACATTTTTTTTCTTTTTACAGCAGAAAACGTTCTGCTTAAATAATATGCAGTGCCATTCTTTTTGCTGATTTTCACATTCCCTTAAGTGTTTTGAAAATAGTGACAATATTTACATAAATTTATGACTCTTTTATATTAAAACATCCTGACTTCCAGCATGTGTGATCAACCATAGGCAGGGCTCAGTGGGAACATGGCAGAGATTACAAGGTTAGAATAAAAAACCTTGTGCCCTCAACGTGGGATCTAGTCCTAGCAAGACAAGACTGTCTCTATCTTGCAAAACTATTTTTTTGCACCAGTACATACATAATTAGGTCTCACTCGCTGGATCGTCACCTTGTTGTGGTGAGTGGGCTTGTGTGTTCCCAATGAACCCTGTGAGCGAAGCCGTCGGGAGTCATGTACTCCTGGTAGGGTCACCCATGGCAGTAAGGTCCAGGGGAAGGAACCAGACAAAGAACGATCCAAGAAAGTCCTCAACGGCAGAACAGGTGGAAGATAACAAGGTGCATTGTTACAACGGCTGCGAAGGCGGATGAAGGCTGCAGCAGACAAAAGGTCACCAATCGTCATGGTATCCATGCCATTGGATTAGAGCCTTTTTCTGTGAAGGTTGTGTGCTGATCGTTGTGCACCGATCTCCACACATAAAACAAATTCACGCACAGGCGTCTTCCAACCACACCAAACCCAAAACAACCAAAAGTCCCATGCCCTTCAAGATCCTATTAAATGAGCTTGCTTTCAATCAACTCTCAAGGAACATCTGCCTATGGAACTTCCTGAAAATGTTGAGGAACACTGGATTAAATTGAAGACTTCTGTTATTTCAGCCTGTGAACAAACTATCGGATACCAGACTAAGAGACATCAGGACTGGTTTGATGAGAACGATAGTGAGATTGAACATATTATTGACAAGAAAAGGAAAGCCTTCCAGATATGGCAAAAAGATATTAACTGTGCTGTTAAGAAAAAAATCTACGCCAGTGCAAAGGCAGAAGTCCAAAGAAGAACTAGAGAACTTAAGAACATATGGTGGATAAAAAAAGCCCAAGAAACCCAACATTTTGCAGATGCTCATGATGCACGGGGCTTTTTTAATGCCATAAAGGCCATCTATGGACCAACAAACCATGGTACAAATCCCTTATGCTCAGTAGATGGTGCTAAACTTCTAAAGAACAAAGAGTCTATTGCACTGCGCTGGAAAGAGCATTACTACAATCTCCTTAATCGTCACTCTACCGTGGCCGATGAAGTCTTCTTGCAAATCCCGCAAAAACAAATAAGAGATGAGCTTGCAGTACCCCCTAGTTTGGAGGAAGTCAGTAAAGCCACTAAACAAATGAAAAATAACAAAGCTAGTGGACCTGATGGGATTCCTGCTGAAGTCTTTAAAGAAGGTGGGCCTGAACTTACACAACAACTTCATAAGCTCATCGAAAAAATCTGGATGAGGGAGGAGATTCCAGCAGACTTTAGGGATGCCATAATTATCACTCTCTTTAAAAAGGGTGATAGAACAGACTGTGGAAACAATCAAGGCATCTCCCTTCTAGCCACAGCAAGCAAAATCCTGGCAAAGATCATTGCAAACCGTCTCCTATCTGTATCAGAAGACATCCTCCCTGAAACGCAAAAT
The DNA here is from genome assembly GCA_023362775.1 of Charina bottae. Taxonomy (NCBI): domain Eukaryota; kingdom Metazoa; phylum Chordata; class Lepidosauria; order Squamata; family Charinaidae; genus Charina; species Charina bottae. The sequence goes on from JALMGJ010000003.1 coordinate 137,905,323, forward strand.
GGCTTCCGCCCTTCCAGGGGAACAGTGGATATGATCTTCACTGCACGACAGCTTCAAGAAAAATGCAAGGAGCAAAACCGCCCTCTGTACATGGCGTTTATTGATCTGACTAAAGCTTTTGATACTGTAAATCGTACTGCTCTCTGGACCATCCTTCTGAAAATCGGATGCCCTGATAAATTTGTGAACATCTTGCGGTTACTCCATGACGACATGATGGCAACAATCCTGAATAACAATGGCTCTCAAAGCGATCCATTTAAAGTGGAATCCGGCGTTAAACAGGGATGTGTTATTGCTCCAACCTTATTCGCTATCTTCATCGCTATGATTATACACCTTGTTGAAGAGAAATTTCCTACTGGTGTAGAAATTATATATCGAACAGATGGAAAGCTTTTTAATCTTAGTAGGCTGAAAGCAAAAAATAAGGTAATTGCAACTTCTGTTATAGAACTTCTGTAGTCTGTGCACACTCCGAGGAAGATCTTCAAACTATCCTAAACATCTTTGCAGAAGCATATGAAAAGCTCGGCCTCTCGATTAACATTAAAAAATCCAAAGTGCTTTACCATCAAGTTCGAACCAATCCCTCTGCAGCGCCATCAATCCAGCTTAAAGGTGTGTCACTAGAAAATGTTGACCACTTTTCTTATGTCGGCAGCCATCTATCTACAAAAGCCGACATCGACGCTGAAATTCAGCATCGCCTGAGCACTGCGAGTGTAGCTTTCTCCCGAATGAAGCGTAGAGTGTTTGAGGATCGGGACATTCGCAGGGAGACCAAAATGCTTGTTTACAAAGCCATTGTACTACCAACCCTTCTGTACGCCTGTGAAACATGGACCCTCTACAAACGCCACCTCCAACTTCTTGAAAGATTCCATCAACGCTGCCTCCGAAAAATTCTGCAAATTACTTGGGAAGATAGGCGGACTAATGTTAGCATATTAGAAGAAGCGAAAACCACCAGCATTGAAACAATGATCATCCAACATCAACTTCACTGGACCGGTCATGTTGTTCGAATGCCTGACCATCGTCTTCCAAAGCAGCTACTTTACTCCCAACTTAAGAATGGAAAACGGAATATTGGTGGACAGCAAAAGAGATTCAAAGATACTCTCAAAGCTAATTTAAAAAAATGTAATATCAGCATTGAGAACTGGGAAGCCCTAACACATGAGCGTTTCAATTGGAGGTCAGCCTTTATTAATGGCGCTATGGACTTTGAAGAAGCACGAGTACAGGGCGAAAGGGAGAAAAGAGCTAAAAGGAAGGCACGTCAGGCAAACCCTCATCATGACCGTCTCCCACCTGGAAACCTATGCCCTCATTGTGGGAGGTTGTGCGGATCCAGAATTGGTCTTTATAGCCACTTACGGATCCACTGTTAAAATTTTACCTTTGGAAGACAATCTTACTCGGCTACGAGTGATCGCCAATGACATAATTAGGACTTCTTTTGCAGGGCTTGGAAGCTTTGTTGTTGTTTTTTTCGTTCAGTCGCTTCCGACTCTTCGTGACTTCATGGACCAGCCCACGCCAGAGCTTCCTGTCGGCCGTCACCATCCCCAGCTCCCCCATGGTTAAGTCTGTCACCTCCAGAATATCATCCATCCATCTTGCCCTTAGTTGGCCCCTCTTCCTTTTGCCTTCCACTTTCCCTAGCATCAGCATCTTCTCCAGGGTATCCTGTCTTCTCATTATGTGGCCAAAGTACTTCAGTTTTGCCTTGAATATCATTCCCTCAAGTGAGCAGTCTGGCTTTATTTCCTGGAGTATGGACTGGTTTGATCTTCTTGCAGTCCAAGGCATTCTCAGAATTTTCCTCCAACACCACAGTTCAAAAGCATCTATCTTCCTTCGCTCAGCCTTCCTTATGGTCCAGCTCTCACAGCCATAGGTTACTACAGGGAATACCATTGCTTTAACTATGCGGACCTTTGTTGTCAGTGTGATGTCTCTGCTCTTAACTATTTTATCAAGATTTGCCATTGCTCTCCTCCCAAGAAGTAGACGTCTTCTGATTTCCTGGCTGCAGTCAGCATCTGCAGTAATCTTTGCGCCTAGAAATACAAAGTCTGTCACTGCCTCCACTTTTTCTCCCTCTATTTGCCAGTTATCAATCAAGCTCGTTGCCATAATCTTGGTTTTTTTGAGGTTTAACTGCAACCCAGCTTTTGCACTTTCTTCTTTCACCTTCGTCATAAGGCTCCTCAACTCCTCCTCGCTTTCAGCCATCAAAGTGGTATCATCTGCATATCTAAGATTGTTAATGTTTCTTCCAGCGATTTTAACTCCAGCCTTGGATTCCTCAAGCCCAGCACGTCGCATGATGTGTTCTGCGTACAGGTTGAATAGGTAGGGTGAGAGTATACAGCCCTGCCGTACTCCTTTCCCAATCTTAAACCAGTCCGTTGTTCCGTGCTCTGTTCTTACCGTTGCTACTTGGTCGTCATACAGATTCCTCAGGAGGCAGACAAGATGACTTGGTATCCCCATACCACCAAGAACTTGCCACAATTTGTTATGATCCACACAGTCAAAGGCTTTAGAATAGTCAATAAAACAAAAATAGATGTTTTTCTGAAACTCCCTGGCTTTCTCCATTATCCAGCGGATATTGGCAATTTGGTCTCTAGTTCCTCTGCCTTTTCTAAACCCAGCTTGTACATCTGGCAATTCTCGCTCCATGAATTGCTGGAGTCTACCTTGCAAGATCTTGAGCATTACCTTACTGGCATGTGAAAGAAGTGCCACTGTTCGATAGTTTCAACATTCTTTAGTGCTTCCCTTTTTTGGTATGGGGATATAAGTTGATTTTTTCCAATCTGATGGCCATTCTTGTCTTTTCCAAATTTGCTGGCATATGGCATGCATCACCTTGACAGCATCATCTTGCAAGATTTTAAACAGTTCAGCTGGGATACCATCGTCTCCTGCTGCCTTGTTATTAGCAATGCTTCTTAAGGCCCATTCAACCTCACTCTTCAGGATGTCTTTCTCTAACTCACTGACCACACCGTCAAAGCTATCTCCAATATTATTATCCTTCCTATACAGATCTTCCGTATATTCTTGCCACCTTTTCTTGATCTCTTCTGCTTCTGATAGGTCCTTACCATCTTTGTTTTTGATCATACCCATTTTTGCCTGGAATTTACCTCCGATGTTTCTAATTTTCTGGAAGAGGTCTCTTGTCCTTCCTATTCTATTGTCTTCTTCCACTTCCGCACATTGCTTGTTTAAAAATAATTCCTTATCTCTTCTGGCTAACCTCTGGAATTTTGCATTTAATTGGGCATATCTCCCCCTATCACTGTTGCCTTTTGCTTTCCTTCTTTCTTGGGCTACTTCCAGTGTCTCAGCAGACAGCCATCTTGCCTTCTTGGTTTTCTTTTTCTTTGGGACGTTTTTTGCTGCCGCCTCCTGAACAATGTTGCGAACTTCTGTCCATAGTTCTTCCAGGACCCTATCTACTAAATCTAGTCCCTTAAATCTATTCTTCACCTCCACTGCATATTCCTTAGGAATATTAGTGAGCTCATATCTAACTGATCTGTGGGTCTTCCCTATTCTCTTTAGTCTGATTCTAAATTTTGCAATAAGAAGTTCGTGATCTGAACTACAGTCAGCTCCAGGTCTTGTTTTTACCAACTGTATAGATGTCCGCCACCTTTGGCTGCAAAGGATGTAGTCAATCTGATTTCGGTGTCGACCATCTGGTGAAGTCCATGTATAAAGTCGTCTTTTAGGTTGTTGGAAGAGAGTGTTTGTTATGCACAGTGAGTTGTCTTGGCAAAATTCTATCAGCCTATGTCCTGCTTCATTTTGTTCTCCCAGACCATGCTTGCCTGTAATTCCAGGTGTCGTCTGACTACCCACCTTAGCATTCCAGTCTCCTGTAATGAAAATAACATCTCTTTTTGGTGTATTATCCAGTAGGTGCTGCAGATCCTCATAGAACTGATCTACTTCTGCTTCTTCAGCATCTGTGGTTGGGGCGTATATTTGGATCACTGTGATGTTAAATGGCTTACCCTGAATTTGAATTGAGATCATTCTATCGTTTTTTGGATTGTATCCAAGCACTGCTTTAGCCACTTTATTATTAGTTATGAAGGCTATTCCATTTCTTCTGTGGTCCTCTTGTCCACAGTAGTAAATCTGGTGGTCATCTGATGTGAAGTGGCCCATTCCAGTCCATTTCAGTTCACTGACACCTAAAATGTCTATATTTAATCTTGACATCTCACCAATAACCACATCCAATTTGCCCTGGCTCATAGGTCTTACATTCCAGGTTCCTATGGTGTGTTGATCTTTAGAACATCGGATTCGTCGTTCACCACCAGCACCGTCGGCCGCTAGCCATCCTTTCGGCTTTGAGCTAGCTGCGTCATCACATCTGGGGCTAGTTGAACGTATCCTCTGTTCCTCCCCAGTAGCATTTTTACCATCTTCCGACCTGGGAGTCCCATCTTCCGATGGTATACCGACATATCTCTGGTTGTACTGATCCATTTAGTTTTCACGGCAAGAATACTGGGGTGGGTTGCCATTACCTTCCCCAGAGATCGTATTTAGTCTGACCTCTCTGCCACGACCTTCCCGTCTTGGGTGTCCCTTCACGGTTTAGCTCATGGTTTCATTGAGGTGCTCAAGCTCCAGCACCATGGCAAGGTAACGATCTCCTTTGCTGGAGGCTTGGAAGCTTAGAGTTCCCAAAATTCCACCCTAGAATATGTATTGTTCCTGCTGCTCATTGGCTTCCAGAAAGCACTCTCTCTTAATGTCCTTCCTGTGCATGCTTTTTGCATGTTTAGGGAGCAGGATCAGAAGGAACATGATAGGAAAAGGAAAGGATGTCTTGAAAAGTAAATTTCAACTGAAGGACTACAATGAGCAAGAGATGTACTCTTTAAAATGTGCTACAGAGAGGAGAAAATACTGACAAAGATGGTGATCTGTCTTGCTCTGATGTCATTCTCTGTGGTCATTTAGCCATACTGGCTCGGGGAAATTGGGATAGGGGCTTCTTTTCTTAACATGATATTGATCTGAAATCCAAAATAGATTTTGGCTCCTGCTTTGAGCAGTGTTCTTCTTTCTCATCACTAGCCTTCTCTCTCTCCATTTCCTAACACATGCTTCAGCAACATTCATTAAGCAATGGCATATGTCTAGGATGAGGGCTATCCAGCAGGTCAGTGTTTCTCAACCTTAGCAACTTTAAGATGTGTGGACTTCAACTCTCAGAATTCCTGGCTGGGGAATTCTGGGAGTTGAAGTCCACACATCTTAAAGTTGCTAAGGTTGAGAAACAACGCAGTAGGCACTTCAGGATGTTTCAGTTGAAGGGGAAGCAAATGCTTGGAATAGAAGTAGCAACCGGGAGCAAAGTTACTGATGCTGCTGATGAGAGTGAGGAAATGCGTTCTGTATTTATGTCAGTATTTATTTCCATAATTGTCTGCCAGAGGAGAGTTGTTCTGGTTATTATTTTCCACATATGACAGGCCACTCTATTTGCTTAAGAGATGGGGCCAAAGACAGTTTGACTTTTGATTTTCAGACCTGGGGAAATGATAATTCTTTGCTCTTTCCTCATCCTAGCAGCTCCATGGATTTTCTGGCTCAACCTAACCATTGCAGCACCTGAGGTAGCTACTTTGAATGCTTCTGCCCGTTCCTACATTCCAGCTAAACTTAGACCAAGCAGAATTAATGACTTGAATACATCAACACTATCTTTTTAAAAGCTCCTCTCTATTCCCAAACTTGTCTTTTGAAACCTCTTACCGAGGTTCATAAGTGTGTGTCCTTTCAATTAGCTTAACACAGGAATGATCTTAAAATGGATTTGAAACACAGCGTGACATGCTTCATTTTTTCTAGCTTTATTGCGGCATTTTGCACTTCTTTTTCTGTTGACAAAAACAGGGAAGCCCATGAAGCTTTTGTCTCTTTAGTTTTACACTGATCATTTCTGTTGAGTAAAGATTTGACAACTAGGTCAATTTTCTGAAGAAAAGTTAGACTGGTATCCCTGTCGGCCTTCTTCCCTTCATCCTAATTGAAGGGCAGAATTTTGACCTTCTCACCCTACTGAGGTTGGCTGCAAGAATTCAGTCAGGTCATTAAACATATTTGACAAAAATATCTGCAGACTCTCTCTGGGAGAGATGCTTGGGGAGACATACTTAATTCATTTCTTAATCCTGAGTCATACAAACCAGCAACCAGTCTCCTAATGATTGCACAAAACACAGACACACACACTCATTGCTCATTGAGCTATCGGCTGGTACATTCCTTAGCTTTATGTGTGGGCTGATGTGCTTTGTGGAAACAAAGCCCACTATGTTGGTGATTTGCTGTTGTGGCTCAGAATTGAAGCATATTGGGATTATTTTTCAGACAGCTTTTCTATGTACAGTAGCTTTTTCAAGTGGCTTTTAGTGGCATTTTCTCTGTGAAGGATACATTTGGCAATGCAACTGACAAAACAAAAGAGAAGGAGACAATAATAAGTTGCATTAATAATACGGTAGACATAATCAGCAGACATGATGCGATTTTACATGACATTAATTACTGCAGTTAAACCTAGGTATACAGTATGTACTTGAAATGCACATGTTCCTTTTTTGCCCCCACTTTGATTTCCTTCTCATTCCTCTGTTTCCACTGTCCCCTTGCACTGCACACTGGACTTAATGTCCATGTAACTCTTCTACTAATGGTATTATTAAAATATTACAGGTTATATTGGCATTGAAATCAATGTACTAGATATATAATTCTTCTATATTGCTATTATAGGTCACAAGGGCAGCCAGTGGCAGGAAATTGAGCCCCAAGAGAATAATTATGTCTAGGCAGATGAGGTTGGACAAATAGGTGGAGTCCAATTCAATCAAGGCAAGCAAAGGTAAAATCCCTGTTAAGTTAAGCATGACTCCTGGTGACTTATGGACATGTCACATACTTTTCTTGGCAATCTTCAGGAAGTATTTTGACCTTGCCTTCTTTCAGAATGCCTTTTCAACTTCCCAGTCTAGCCCACAGCCCTGGAATTTCCTGGTGATCTCCCATACGTTTTTGCCACTGCTGATGCCAGCACAGCAGGGTGCCTCAAGGAAAAACCGGTTTGTGTAAAGGCATCTGAAATCAGCACCATGGAGAGCTACAGTTGAGTTTTGCTGATTAAAGTTCTTGGTTATGTACTAGGAAGGTGTTGTCTCAGTGTCCGCTAAAGCCAACTGATGTGAGTGGCCATGATATGGTTTTCTCCACTGCTGGAGGAGCTGGATGTACTGTTAAAAAGCCCTCACCTGATTTTTACAGTATCATTTCTGCAAGTCTAGGGAAATAAAGTTTAAAAGGCTGGACTTTTAATGTCTGGTCAAAGAACATGGCAAGTCTGGAAGTACCCTGAATATGAACAGAATGTCCTTTACTGGAAAAGTGGTTTAACCCACATCTTCATCAGAACTATGAGTCTGAAAAGCTTAAGAGACCCATTTTTCCCCATAAAATGCTCCTTTGCAAAGCTTCAAAGTGCAAAATAGGTCCAGTCACTCTAGGGGCATGGGGTTCAAGGAGCTGCAAAAGGGATACAGCTGTCCTGCATGAAACACCTGGCTTACTGTTTTGTGCCTGTGTTGTATCCATTCGTGATCTGCTCAGACTCTGAAAGGTCTGGGAACTGAAGTGGAGAATCAAGGGTGTGCATGTGAATTGCAACTATCCACCTGCCTTTTTTGAAGTTAACTACATTGCAACTAGTTGCAATTTCAGAAAAATAAAAAAGGAAAGGGTTGTCTTCAGAATTAAGTGAAGAATATCCTGTTGAGAATTATAGAAGTTATAGACAATAATTCTCAGAACAGCCGTGTTTTTAGTGACATTTCACTAGTTTTCAGAAACTGGAGAAGGAGGAGGAGTTAGGAGTAATTGGGGAATGTAGTCAACCAAGTGATGGACTTGATCTATGAGATCTCAGTTAAAACTCTGTGCAACCATAAATCTCAATGGCTGATTGCACAAAAATTTCAGCCTAACCTAACCTCAAGTATTGGGAAGATAATATGTGATAATCGGTGTATATTCTTTGAAGGATGAAAGGAATCCACATGCCTTAGATACTTTTAAAATAAATACAGTGTTGAAATTCTTCATTGGGTTCTCAAATTATACAGTATATTGCAAAGGTAATCTGTTTCTTCTTCCCATAGAAGATTGCCCTGTTAGTTTTTATATACAGTACCTGTAGCCAAATTATAAATTAAACAATTTTTTATTATTTATGAATTGTTTAAGGCTTAGCTAAAATACCTTTCAACAATGTGGATTTTTAATTTCCTTACCTTTTGGGGGGGTGTCACCCCAACATTTGCATTGTCTAAATTTCATGATAGTTTAATTCCTATATGCATATTAGCCATTTTCCACACTTTTGCTATCCTTCCCTGCCCTTATTCTTTCCCCAAATTAAGTAATTTCTAGCACAGCCAGTGAGGACCTTGCATCATTTGCTTCTAGCAAGTATTACTATGCAGATGTCTCCCATATATCCCATGCCAAAACTGAGAGTCGACTGTTTTCCAGAGATGTGCACACAAACTTTAATTTCCCAATAGATTTACTTTGCCCTGGGCCACTTTCCCTTGTCAAACCTCTCTCCGCTACCTTGCCAAGTAAGTCACTTTGAAAGCTTTCAGTAAAACTTCAAATGCATAGTTCACGTCAAACTGTTTTATGGGGCAGAGAACACATAGGCCTTGGGAGATGTTGCTCTCCTGCCGTAGGGACTAATCCAATAATTGTAGCTAAAACTAGGCTTATTGTATGATGGCCTCAAAGAGTTCATCTCCCTCTTACAGGTGTTTGTAAAGACATACTTCATTTTTTAAAGGATCACTGCAACCTGGCTGACCACTTCTTAGAGCAACAAGCACTTAAAATGATGGTTGCTTCTTGATTTGTCCTCAGTGTTGTGTGTGATTTTTGTTTACTTTGAGTGAACTCTAAATGTGGCTGAATCTCAATGCCAGACCTACGTTCTGCAGGTTCTCCCTAATTTCAGCCTCACACTAACCAATTGTTTCCACCTCTCTTTTCCTAGAAGGTGCTTAAACACTTTTTTCCCCACTGCTCTTGAGTGTTCTGATCTTTTTGATCATGGGCCCTGTGATGTTGCTGGACAACAATTCCCATCCCTCTAACTATTGGCTATACTGGATAAGGATAATATGGGTTCTAACCAGGGTCTTAAATTTGTAAATAGCTGCAATACAGAGATCTAGGAAACCTTGTATGGAAAAACTCAAGAAACTGAGTTGATGACAAAGTTCAGAAGGAAGAGACCTGATTTTCTGTTCACCCACCTCAATGTTACAGCACCAGGAGATGGCATCATAGAATTTATTCCTGTTCCTCCTCCTCCTTTTACAAAAAACAGCAGAGGGTTTGGGAGCCCTAAAACTCTCACGCGGGTTAAGAGGCAGGATGCACTCCCTGGAAAATAGGTTGTCTCGGTGAAAATTAACAAGCTGCTCATCTAGGCAAAAGGTGGAGCTCGCTTATATAGACTCAGGGCTTCTGGGTAAGGAGGGTTAAGGCCTCCAACCTTTCATTCTATAGCCTCAGCCCTGCCTGCCTCTGGAGCACTTAAAAAAGTTTCTTTTTGTCTGTCTTATGAATTACACTGCTAAGATGAAAGAAACTTTGGTGAGAGAACTAAAGATTTCAAAGTGCAAAGTCCTGTAAGTTGAGTTCTAGCTCTGCAGATAAATTCCTTTGCTGAGCATGTGCGAAGTTGCATAATTGTTCCTTGAGCCTAAGCGTTTCTGCTTTCTCCTTCAACCCGCTATTTTGTATTATACTTAGAAGGATATAGTTTAAAAAAAAAGCTGTTTTACTGAATCAGTTCATTGGCCCCTTGAAAAATTCAGTTGTCATTGGTGACAGGTAAAAAGAGGAGATTACCCCCTTTGCCATAGCCTCTGAGAAGACTCTGTGGCTTGAATCATGTCAACTGGATTTCTATTTTTTCAGTAGAAACGTTTTGCTCCTTATCCAAGGAGCTTCTTCAGTCTGAGCAAAGTTAGTAAGGGACTCCTTAAATATGTTTCTAGGTGGCTGTGTGACCTTGCACCTGGGGCTAGGTCATGGTTATTTTGAAATGTTATTTCTAAGTCCCTTTATCATCTAAAGGAGGATCGTTAAGATTACCATGCTGCTGTTGAGCTTGTGAAATGGTCTTAATCTTCCTAGGCCCAGAAGACAAAGCAGGAAGGAAGATAGGGGAAAGGTTGTGCCTGAGGCCCCCACCTCTATTCAAGGAAGGATTTTCCAAGTTGGCATAAATGGATTCCTTGACCCCTCTCTCAAACCACCTATCTTCTCTGTCTACTCAGACTGAAGAAGCTCCTTGGATAAGGAGTGAAACGTTTCTACTGAAAAAATAGAAATCCAGTAGACATGATTCAAGCCACAGACTGTTCCACCTGGATGACTGAGAACCTTCATCGACATATTGCCATACACTCTGAGAAGACTGCATTCCCTTGATAAACTCACCAGGTACCTGGTGTCATTCGAGTGCATGCAGTATAAGCTGATTTGACTTCTTGTTGTTGATTTTTATTGAACTGTACCATTCTATGATGTTCTTGTTTTGTATTCTTGTTCAAGGGTACTAAGAGACCAACCTCTTTTAACTGCAGATGCTGGAGATTGTATAGGAGAGTTTCTTATGCCCTGGGAGAGTTCTAGCTTAGTTGCTTTAGGATGGTGGACGAGTGACTTTCATTTAGTATTGGACTGTCATTCCATAATCTATGATCATTGGCCACCATGGGGCTGAAGCAAGTTAGAATCCCAAATTTGTCAGATGCAAACTTTAAAATGGAATAAATAAATAAGTAAATAAAATGGAAGTGTAACCATGTGTTTATTAAAATTATTAAACTATATATTTTTTTAAAGTTTTAAAATCATTAAGTGTAAATTGAAGCTCCGTTTGTGTCCTTTGGTGTAAATGTACATATTGATAGGTGTTTTCTTGAGAAGGAAACTCTCAGAGAGATGGAAATATTTTTGTCAGGATCTCTTTTCAGTATAAATGAAGGCTGTTTTTGACTTCACAGCCTGCAACAATATATTATTATCCTGAAAGTCACAGCTAAAGCATTTCAATATATTTATTCTTAGTAAATCAATTTCAGCTTTATGTATGCAAACTACGATGGGAAAAAAAGAGAAACTATTGACCTGAAAGAGAAACCAATATTGTTTCTTGCTTGATATTTCTGGACCCATCAGAAGTCCTTGCTTTACGGTCATTCGAATTTTAGAAAATGAGTAACAGTTCTTTTCCTTTTATGAAATGCTCCAAATTTTGTTATATCTTGGCACATCTTCTTCACACCATTAACTGCTAGTACAGTATATATATGAATAAATGAAAGGTGGTTTGTCAGATGAAGCACAAAAGCCATTAGCAATACACTGTAATCTGAATAAAGCAACATTAATCTTTAAAAATAAATTATCCAGGGACTTGAGGGGAACATGAATGGAGGAACATGAAAATACAAGCAATGCTTTGTGGATAATTATTTATAGCATCTCTGTCCATATCTGGGCATATATGATCAAAAGTATTACTAGACAATGAAGAATTTTCATCAGGATGGAAATTACATAGATGCCAGCATCTGAAATTTCATTTGCAGTAGTCCTAGCAGGAAGAATTGAGCACAAGTTTTGCATGCAAAAGCATCATGTACAACTTCTGCCAAGCCCATTTAAAAGATCTTCATTGTTGAAGAATTCTCCCTCCCTAAGAGTTTGATGCCAAAATTTACAATTTTGAGCTAGGCTGGTGGAGCCTGCTGTTTTCATCAGAAAGGACAAGCTATTTTCCAGATGGAACAAGAGAGGATTTACCCTGGTTCTCATTCTTGAACCTAAGAGATCCGGTAAAAGGGGATTAATATTGGCAGCTTTTCTGGGGAGAATCAAGGAAAGAATAAATTCATAGAGGCGATGGAGCTGCTCAGAAGAATTTTGCCCTGGAGGAAAAAGGGACAAGATTAATTAGGAGATATGGCAAAAGATGTGGGGTGCGATGGCTCAGCGGTTAAGACGCCAAGCTTGTTGATTGGAAGATCACAAGTTCGGCGGCTCGGGACCCTAGCCCCGCGTGACCGAGTGAGCTCCCACACTAGCCCCAGCTCTTGCCAACCTAGCAATTCAAAAGCATGCAAATGCAAGTAGATTAATATAAAATAAAATAAAATAGTAAATAAAAAGTAGATAAATAGGTATCACTTCAGTGGGATAGTAATAGCGTTCCGCGTGCGTCTTGCCGGCCACATGACCGCGGAAGCGTCTTCCGACAACGATGGCTCTTCGGCTAACAAACGGAGATGAGCACCGGCCCCTAGAGTTGGACACAACTGCACAAATGTGCGGGGGGAACCTTTACCTTTACCTATGGCAAAAGATATATGGGAAGAAGCCACCATATTATTACATTATATCTATAGCCTACCTTTCCTCTGGTAGCAAAAGACAGAGTACAAGGGCATCTCTTTTCAGGTTATCCTTAGAGCAATCCTAAAATGTAGTTTGGGGCTGAGAGATAATGACTGTTTGCCTCAGAGACATCTAGTGAATTCCATGGTGGAAAGAGGACTTGAATCTTGGTCTTCCAAACTGCAGTCCAACACCTCAATCTTACACTGTCAATATTACACTGTCTATTACACCTCAATATTACACTGTCTTTTGTTAGGGAAAAGGAAGGGAGATTGTGTACCTTGTACTTTGAGCTAAGTGTTGCAATTTTGGATCAGTTTCAGCATTCCATTTCATTCTTTGTACATAGTTTGACATGTCCAAATATCTAGGTAGTGCATAACCATTCTGTTATGTTAAAGACTTGCATCCAGCTACATGTTTATCCATTTGTCCTACTTGTACCTGTACTGGCATGACGTTTTAGGCTTAGGAATGTATTGTTCCCTATTTCTTCCTGGTACATATTTACAAAGCCTCTTTTCCCCCCTTCTTTTGTCTTAAAAGAAGAAGAAAAAAAGAGAAGTTTCTCCTATGGAGCATTGCCCAGAACTGCCTTATAGAGATAACACATTTGAACGAAAAAATAAAAAAATGAAATCCCGGAGGAATAACTTACATTTCTTCATTTGTGGCAATTAGACTGAAGACAAGGGTGGGATGGGTTTTTACTGACTTCCTGCTCAATAGTCATTCTTTATTAAAAGACAAACATTTCCACCTTGGTTGTTGGCATTTTGTAAATGAAATCCGTTGCAGAACACTTAAGTGTGTAAGCAACACAATTGTTCTGATAGGTTTGAGCAGCTAAAGGAAGCCTCTTAAGGGACATCACCTGTTCTGAAGGACTTGGAATTGTCACGGTTTAGTAACAATGTTTTTCTGCCACTGAGAAAAACCCAGGAGGTTGCTAATTAGACTTCACATACACCTGTTCACTGGAAATTGTTGTACGATCTCCAATGGCCTTCTGCAGAGGTATTAGTCAGGAGAACCAAATACCACATTGGTTCTGAAGGCAAGCATGAGGCTCATCAGGAACCACCCAACCCATTAATTCTGGACTGTGTCCCATTAGTCCTACAGGGTTGGGTGTGGGCCAATGGCAGTCCCTGTATTCAAAACACGATGAGCAACAAAGTAGTGCATTGGGAATGTGTTAAACCCTTGCGCTACAGCTAGTGTGGGCCAAGAAGATTTCTCCTCACTCTCCTTCCTGCACCTGTCAGGCTCCCCCGTGACAAGCAGGAACTAGGCAGAAAGCTCCTCAAAGATGTGGGCAAACATGGGTAGAAACTAACGTTTGGGAAGGGAAGCCATTACCAGGAGTTGACCATCTTTGAGTGGTGGGAGTGAGAGGGCAGAACTTGCAGAACTTGTACACACTCCTGCTTCAATTCATGTACCCAGTTTTATTTATACTTGTTGATTACATTACATTTATAGCCTCTCCATTTATAAACTTGCAAGGTGGATCCTCATGAGGCCCCTCAAATCCTGGAGGCAGATTTGAAAGGAACATGAGAGGGGAAGGGGAAGTACCTATCCATTGTACTCGCTGATACTGCTCCATCAGCAGAGGATACCACCAGATAAACTTGCCTCCCCGTAGGTGCTAATTGGCTACACGCAAGGAAATGTGCAAATATATTAAAATGATGACACTCTGCCATCTGCAAGTCTAAGTGGCAGAAACCTCTCATCCAAGGGCACCATCACTAGAACTTTCTTATTCTTTTTGATCCCGTGGAATGTCAGGAAGAAGTTAAATAAATAGGTTCATCAGCAGGATAACTCCAAAGACTGGACAGAACAGGACCATACTGTATTTGCTCTACTGAGGAGAATGATTGAGTAAAAAATGGGTCTCATCCAGCTAGAGGCTGTAGAGAGAGAAAAAATGTCCCAGCTCAGAATGTTGCCAATCGTTCCATTCTACTCCCTCCCTCCTCCCTCTAGGTCCCATGTCCCAGAGCGGAGCACATGCAGCCCACGCTGTGCTTCCAGTGCACACATGCGCTTGCACACACACACAAAGGCGCAACACGAATGGAGAACAGAAACACACACAGATATTACTTTGTAACCCAGAAGAAAATGCATTTGCCTGCTATCCTGGTAAAGGGGTTGGAAAGAGTGGAAGAATCCATGGTCCACATGCTTTCCCTACCTTGTCCCCATTCTAGGTCACATGGAATAAGTGTAATACCATGTCTTGGAGAAGATAAATGCATCTATTTCCTTTCCTCTACTTCCACCCACCACTTTTTTTTTTAAAGAGCTCACTAGCTGCTGATTTTCATCTTGTTTCGCCTGCCTCTTGTAGCACAAGCAAGATTAAATGACAATTTGTTATGTGCTGTCTCACTGCCATATGGGACTGCACATACAGTGCTAGATGCTTAAATTGAATTCATCTGCATACTTGGCACAGATCCAGTATATATGGCCATGAGTTAAAATCTGTAAAGCTGATGGAAGATATTTTTTAAAAAAATATTTTTGTTGTTGTTTCAATGGGTTTAGGGAGAGATTTAGCACTTTTTCTCTTCCACAATGTACAGGTCCATATTATGCAGTTTAATATCACCACAGAGAAAGCAGCTTTGAAAGAAATTCCCAGTTTGCATAGTGGGGGGAAAAGAGACCTATAGCTGTCTATTGGATGGGTATGTATTACATTATTGAATTTATATCTTAATCTTCAGCCAAAGAAGCTTTCAAAGAAGCTTCCAATCAAAGGTACAATATGATGGTCATTCCAAGTGCTTGCCTCCAAAGGAAGGAGATGGTATGGGAGGCTGAGAGGGTGGTAAAGATGACAACTAATGACGGCATCTGTGTTCTCTCTCCTCTGCACTAAAATAGGAAAGAAGTTATGGGTGAGCAAGTCCAAAGAGATCTGATAAATCACATTTTGTCTCAGAAGGTGACACTACCTGGTTGTACTTGTTTGGGTTTGCAAGACAAGCAGGCTATGGTCTGGTTAATATATGGATGGGAGATCAAATCCCAGGGCTGTAGGCTAGACTGGGAATTCAAAAAACATTCAGGGAGAAAGTGACGGCAAGCTGTTGCCAAGAAAACTGCATGGGTGTGTCCACAAAAGCAACAGGAATTGAGGTTGACCCAAATGGGTCTGTCTGTCCATCCATCCATCCATCCATGATCTATCAATCTGGGAAAGAGCTGTGCACTTCCTTCTCTCCTTCTTTTCTTCCCTGAATTCCTCTGGTTTGTATTCTGCCTTGTTGAACTTTAGTTTCCTGTAATGTTCAAAGTGGGAAGCCTTTTTCTAAGTGCTGGACACAAACCAGAGTATCAGGGCAAGTGATGTGGTGCCACTGGACATATCCTTGATGCTTGCTAGGTTTCTTGCTGCAGCTGATTTTAATTTCTTAGAAATATTCTTTTAAGGAGCAATATTAAACAGGAAGCTGATGTGCTGCAAAGTATCATCCTGTTTTCACAGCCACTTTAGTATAGCAGTTAAAGGCACTTGGCTAGAAAACAGGAATCTGAGAGTTCTAGTTTTGCCTTAGGCACAAAGCCAGCTGGGTGACTTTGGCCAAGTCACTCTCTCTCAGCCCCAGGAAGAAGGCAAATGGCAAACAACTTCTGAAAATGTTGCCAAGAATGCCTTTGGACCCTCATAGAAGATTAAAGTATTAGGTGGATTCAGGAACCTGCTTTGCTTGGAGATGTGTTTGGTGTCCAGAAAACAAAACACTCAGAGATAGGTTAGGAATAGCATGGAAACAACTTACCGGATTGCTTTCTCATAAGTAGGCTGATCATATTTCCGTGAGACAAAAATGGGACATTGGGATGGCAAAACGGGAGGGGGCCTTATGTTATATTCCGTATTCATGAAAAAGACAGGGGTCCCCGCCCCCCGGTCCACGCAATTGGCTCCCACCTGCAAACCCTGCCCCCCGGTCCCTCCTTTGCTGCGCGCTGATAGGCGGGAGGGTTTCTTCTTCTGGGCTGCCTCCAATTGGCAGCTCTGGCTTGGATCCTCCTTCCGCGCCATTCCTGCCAGGTTTAAAAAATGGGACAAAATTGAGATTTTTTATCAAAACGATGGGACGGTTGAAAAATGCTAAAAAAACGGGACTGTCCCATTCAAAACAGGATGTATGGTCAGCCTACTCATAAGTGAGTGTTTGTGACTAGCCATGCTACTATAGCAATTAATTTGCAAATATGTAAGTTTCACAATTCCAAGCAGCCATTTTATGAAGGCACCCATGATATGCCCTCAGAATTCCAGATATACTAAATTGTGTTCCAATGCAATCTGTAAAATTAGGATCAGATGGTTTCATATCCAAGCTTATCAACAGTGCTGGAAACTTGAAGTAGGTCACAGGTTTGTTAAAAGCCACCTAGTGATAGTTAACATTGAACAGAGGAGCTCAGCTTCCCACCTCAAAAACAAACATTCCATGTGTCCAAATACACCCAGAGGGTATAAATCACTAATACTTTTTAAATGCCTGAACATGTACACCTATCAGGTGTAAATATTTACACACACACACACCCCCGTCTCCTACCTAAGTTAAGGAGGGTGGAAATTTCTCAAAAGCTTCTTATGGCTTTACATCCTGAATTTGGACAGCCTCCCTTCCTTCCATCCTTTCATTTCTGTAATAACCATAGCAGGCCATTATTTCTCCACTGGATTTCAGACTAAGCTCTATTGCAGTTTGTCACTCTGATTAGAAAGACGGTATAGTCTGAGGGAACATTCCAGAAGATGTTGCCCAGCAAAGATCCCTACTCAACTGTGTCATCTAGGACTACAAATTCACCTAGAAATCAATCTAAATCCTATCATTGGGAGGGGAGAATAGCAGATTTGGGGATGACTGGAAGTGTGCTGTTCAAACACCTCCAGTACAGAGAGTGGCCATCACAGAATCTGCATGTGTAAGACAGGTAACCATGTCTTGTAAATCGTGTTTGTAAGTGGGAAGCACAATGTTGGATCACATAGTCTTAGTCCGTTGAACCTATGAAACCCTAATCAAATGTATGGGGCTTCCAGAGCTGAGGGCCACGCCCACGCAGCAATCTTGGCAAGCAACCAGGCCTCCCGTGTTGAGCAATGGAGATGAGGATTTTATGTGCAATATAATCACTTCCTTTTATTTAAGGGTGTCTGCAGTCCCAGCGGGGTGGGAAGGAATTCTTTTCTCTGCCTTCTTGCAGATATATTTCTTGCTAATGAGCTATTCTGGATTCAGCACAGTCTTCTGTCAGAGTGGGCAGTCTGCCCTAGGGCCACAGGTGCCAGTGAGTTGAGATTCTACTGACACAGGCAAATGCAGGTATGCCCATGAATCTGAACATGTATGCAGTCATGGCCACATGCACAATCATCTGCTGTTCATGCACACACATCTATAGATATGCACACTTTTCACTCTCCCAGTTTAACTAGGTAAAGGTAAAGGTTTTCCCCTGCACAGTCGTGTCCGACTCTAGGGGCCGGTGCTCATCTCTGTTTGTTAGCCGAAGAGCCAGCGCTGTCCGAAGACGCTTCCGCAGTCATGTGGCCGGCATGACCCGCGCGGAACGCTGTTACCATCCCACCGAAGTGGTACCTATTCATCTGCTTGCATTTGCATGCTTTCGAATTGCTAGGTTGGCAAGAGCTGGGTCAAGTGCAGGAGCTCACTCCGTCACGCGGCGCTCGGGTCTCGAACCAGTTTAACTACATAGCGGAAAACCTCGTTCCCAGCATGCTGAAACGATCTCCAATCAGCTGAACAAGTAGGAGGAACACAATTTGATTGAAGAAGACTTTGTATGGGAATGACTCTTCTCCTAGGCCTTCTTCCCCATTTATAGTAAATTGTCTCAAACAACTGCTCTACAGTTGTGGTGGGGATGAGGGGACTTTGTGCACCCTAGTTGTGCTAGGGAAGAGAGTCCATGATAACAGCATTACACAGCACATTCCTGGTAACACTGGCAAGGCAGAATTTGGGGTGCGGTAGGAGCAGCCTGGGCTCCCAGCCTAGTATGTAGAGTAAGATATTGTGTCCTCTGAGTCAGCTTCAATTTCTGGTGACTTCATGGACATATCCACATCTTTCTTGCAGCAAATATAGAAAAGGTTTTCCATTGCTTGCTTTCAGTTTTTTCCCCCAACTTCCCAGGCTAGCCTAAAACCACAGGGTCCCCTAGTGATCCCCCACCCAAGTACTAACCAGGTCTGACCCTGCTTCATTTTTTGAGATTAACCATGGTCAGCCAGGTGCCGTGGTTTCACGCTGGAGACTCTGCATTCAGATCCTGTGCTATATACTTAACATGTTCCGATAGGCACAAATCAACCCATAGACAATAGAATTTATTGTGATTCCCCCCACCCCTTCCTTTCTGCTTTCAAGCAGATGTAAGAGTTTTAGTTCTTTCCTAAAAGAAGTATTAAGGAGCAACTCACAGATAGAGTTTGGGAGAGGAACCTTCACAAACTCCTGCTGGAGAGAATTGAGATAAATAGCCAGTCTCTTGGCTATTTAGCCAGTCTCTTGGCTATTTAAAAACTCAATTTTTTAAAAAAATTGCTTCTGCATACAGTTAGCCCTTCTTTTGGCAAAACCGCTCTATATTCCTGGGGGCTTCCTTTCAGCTAACTTATCTTGGATGAAAAGCATTATTATTATTATTATTATTATTATTATTATTATTATTATTATTATTTAAAGGTTTATTTTCTTCCCATTGTACCTTAATGACCAACAATCCTTACTTGTATTGGGCCTGTTAAAGTCGGCGCTAGTAAGCAATTACTTTTACCTACTTTTTTGCCCCGGGCATAAACAAGATCTTAAAATATATCTATTTGTAATACTCTACAGTGATGCTATTTTGATTCTGTGGACTTGCCTTAACAGTCCTTTTTCTTACCTTAATTATGTTTCAGTTAACTAAGTCAAGAGTATGGAGATTCTGAGCTTATATAGCTATTATATGGCAATTATTTCTCTGTTCCATGGAGATTGGCATTGGCTTGCTCATTACATATACTGTATATATGATACAGGTAGACTGTACATAAAGCATGCTTTTACACATACTTACTCGCAATTCAGTCCCAGTAAAGTCAATGAGATTCTTTTAAAAAATGTAACCAGATCCCAGTACTATTAAAATATTTATTCTTTCATAGTAGGAGTCTTCTGCTTTGATCCTTCATTTCTTCCTTACTATTGTATTTCTCGTTTTTTGTTGTTGTTCAGTCGTTTAGTTGTGTCCGACTCTTCGTGACCTCATGGACCATAGCACGCCAGGCCTTCCTGTCCTCCACTGTCTGCCAGAGTTTACTCAAATTCATGTTCATTACATCGGTGATGCTATCTAACCATCTCATCCTCTGCCGTCCCCTTCTCCTTTTGCCTTCAGTCTTTCCCAGCATCAGGGTCTTTTCCAGTGAGTCCTCTCTTCGCATTAGGTGGCCAAAGTATTTGAGCTTCAGCTTCAGTATCTGTCCTTCCAATGAGCAGTCAGGGTTGATTTCCTTTAAGATTTCTCATTACCATTTACATTTAATATTCCTCAGAAATTCCTCATTGTTTGCTTATATTTTATTCTATTGAATTGCCATTGCAGAATCCAAGTTGTTTCCTTCAACAGCTAAGTTGTGTTCTCCATTAATAACAGTGATTAAGATTTAAATGCTTTGTGTGTTGTCTCCTTTCTTCCATATTTGGCATAGATGAGATTGCCAAATCAGGCTAATCTAAATTATGCTTTGTTTCCATTTTTTTCTTCATCCTCTGAGTTTAATGCCTAGTTTTCCTTTTTATTATTTAATTAATGTTATGAAATGCAAGTATTCTGACTGCGATCCTGTAATCCCTGGGAGATATCTCTGGGACCATAGAACTTACTGTTGTGGTCTGTTTGTGGAATTCCTCCTTCCAAGGTTTTGTATTATTTTCTGTTGGATGACACTTGATCCCAATGCATGGAACTGGAAAGGGGATTAAGAGTGTCATATCTAATGCATATAACAAGAAATTCTGTGTTGACCAATGTCAAATGAATCACATCAGAATTCATATAACTCTTCAGGTTGCTCAGAACAAGAATAAAAAAAAGTAAACACAGACAAATGATTCAAGCATTTTTAATTCATTTCAGCCTTTATTTTTGATAAGAAGTCACAGTAAAACCTTTTTAAATATCTATATTATATACCAATGCATAATGGAGCATCACACCATCAATTACTGCAGTAGAAGTCCAGTATTTTAGGTAAAGATTTGGAGAAACCTGAAGTTTTAAGCCAAAACAATAATTAAAGCTGAGAGTCCAACTACTAAAACCTAGATATTATCTCTTTGGAAACCTATGCAACAGCAAGCTTGAGGTTCTTGTTGCCAGCACCGTGCTTGTTATAGGTAAGTTAATTAGCACGTATCAGTGATGATTTCTGCAGGAGCTGTTTCAATTTTTAAATCATATCTTTAATTTGTTCTGTGCTATTTTAGCTGAGTTGTGGGTGCATGCATGTCTGAGCATGCATGGCTGCACTTGCCCATTTGCAAATAGAGAGACCTTTGCAAACAAGCACATTCAAAAAGAGAGAGGAAAAAGAAAGAAAATGTGCATTTTCTTGGGAACAAGCAGGGAGTGCTCTGCAGGCATCTGATTGCTAAGTTTCCCCCCCACTCCCCCTCCTTTTACTGTATGTTTGCCCTTAATTACTCTGTAGTAGTTGATATTAGGGGCGTGGTGGCTCAGCGGGTAAGACGCCAGTTCGGAGGTTCGAATCCCTAATCCCGCATGACAGAGTGAGCTCCCTAACTCGCCCCAGCTCTTGCCAACCTAGCAATTCGAAAGCATGCAAATACAAGTAAATGAATAGGTACCACTTCGGTGGGATGGTAACAGCGTTCTGCATGCATCATGCCGGCCACATGACTGTGGAAGTGTCTTCGGACAACGCTGGCTCTTCGGCTAACAAACGGAGATGAGCACCGGCCCCTAGAGTCGGACACGACCGCACAAATGTGCGGGGGGAACCTTTACCTTTTAGTTGATATATCATCAGCACATCCATTTTTAGAAAGGAAAACCAAGGGAGTTTTTTACATACTGTATGTGTCTGGTTATTTTTAAAACTGGTGCAGATGCTATTCTAACTGCTGACCTCAAGGCTGGGCCAAGACCTTTTGCTGTCTGAAAGACAGGGCAAGATAGCATCTTCTCCCTAATCCACACAACAGCAATTGAATGAATTTGCTTCAGGGCTAACAATGAAATCAAGTCTTCCAACTGAAGGAGCAGGTTAGTTTAGTGGACCCAAAACACATTTTGCTCTATAATAGGAAGGAAATGCAAGGAGTTCAGGAAGAAGTCCAGCATCACTGCTGAGGTGATTGCCTCACCCTGCCCTTTGATAGGAGACTGTGTGTGTGTGCGCGCACGTGTGCACTTCGAGTCAGGTTTTGACTCCTGATGACTGCCTGGTCTAGTCCCTGCAGTTTTCTTGAGAGGTTTTTCATTGATTATAGTAGTAAAATCTAATACAAACTAAACTTGAAGAAAGAAAAGAGAATAGAAAGGAGTAAAAAGTGCAAAAAAGAAAGAAGAAAGAGAACAGTAAGAATATAATAAAGAAAGAGAAAAGAAATATATAAAGAAGTGACTTCCCACTTGTATAAACAAATTTAGTGACTCTTCACCCCCCTCTAAGGTTACAAACATTTATTTCTTCATCCCAAATCTCATCTCTTATCTATAAACAAATCCATAAAACATCATCTTTTCAGTCCTGGTGTCAGCAGAAAGTCCATAAAGGGTTGCCAGAAGTAACAACATATCTTGTTTTAACCTTGATCAAATAAACCAACTTTACATTCCTTCCTTTTACTTCTAACAGTCTTATTCTTTAGTTCATTCAAATATTGTCGTAGGATATGATTTTTCTTCATTTCTTCTTTGTCTTCTTTGTCGCATAGAGTTCTTCAAGGCTTTAACAAGCCTCTTTTGTAAATCCAACAGGAAAAAATTATCCAGGTCACTCTCTTGGTTTGTCATTGTATTTCCCTTTTAAATTTTAAAACTTCAGCCAGTTTATTTTGAAGATCCAGTGAAACATCCTTTTTAAAGTCATTCTCTTCGCCTGTCAGTTGTAAATCCAATTAATCCAATTCAATACCAACTCTAGCTTGTCAGATAAAATTTGTTCTACATCTGTCATTTCTTCAATAACATCTTTTGGACATAGTCTATCCATAGAAGCAGACATCATTACTGAGATTGTTGATATTGTGGCTACTATTTTCTGATCCCATTCTTCAAAAGTCTCCTTCAGTATTTTTATTGTTATAACATTTTGCAACATTTTACAGGTTTGTAAATCTTTCCTCTATCTTAAAACTTTAATCCCCTCTAAGTGTCCAGTTTCTGAAATCATGAAATTGCTTATCTTTGTTGTCTTGTAAAAACCAAAACAGAATCTATTTCCCACAAGAAGCTGTTTGTTCTTTATAATTAATTCCAAAATCTTATTGTAAAAGTTTCAATATTCCATTTTATCTGGACCCTTAGTCTGTTTATAACTTTCTAAGATCAAAATCTTATTTAGTTTTTTGCTATTTATTTCAGATTCTTTAAATCCTTAAGCTTATGATTAATTTTTTCTTTCATTCAGGATTGAAGGCAGACTCACCCGGTGTTTCAAACTTGTTGTTCTGAAGATCTCTAACAGCTTAAAAAGTAGTTCATAAGCAATTTCTGAAAGCGATTAGAGAGTGACGTTTGCAAACTTAGTGTCCTTTAAAAGTCTCCGCTGTGGTTGCAAGCAAGATGGCTAATCCTTTCATCTCCTGGTGCTCAAACCTGCAGAAAACCACTATCCTGCAGTTTCCTTGTGAGGAACAGCTGTCTGGAGCACATGTGGGTGATCTCCCATCTTCTCCTTATCCAGAGAGGTTGGAAGGGACCGGTCTACTTACCAGTTCCTTGGCCTTTGCCATGGTTGTCAGCTCTGCCTCCTTCCTAGGGCTGAGAGAGAGTGACTGGCCCAAGGTCACCCAGCTGGCTTCGTGCCTAAGGCAGACTAGAACTCCTGGTCTCCCGGTCTCTAGCCTGATGCCTTAACCACTACACCAAACTGGTTCTCTGTCCTAGCTTACCCATACAAATATCATATATGAGTGTTCTATTTGCACAAGTAATGCAACATGGATGAAATATATTGATTGATTGATTGATTGATTGGGGGGCATAAAAGAAAAGAGCTTTCTGCATCTCTTTACTTAGGAAGGTTGAGTTCCAGCTAGTGTATTTTCTGCGCCATTCATAGATAAAGCAAAAGTATCGAAAACCAATCCCATCCTTTTCTGAACATTATCTCATTGAGCTCTGTTACCATATGAATTTTTATCCAACGTGGCTTATTTCTGATATTAATGCTGAGATGGAAAAATTGCTCAGAGCAATTTACAGCTGCAAAGTAAGACAGAGAAAATGTTCTGGATACATATTTCATGATAGGCAGAAGTCTACAACCTGAGGCCATAGGAATGCATGGCTTCCTGCAAGCGTTTAGCACAGACATTAAAAAGCTCTAAAATGGTTACAAAATTGTCATTTTTAATGTGACTGAAAGGGGAAATTATTAAATACTTAACTGGAGAATAATCATATTAACCATACAGAATTTAGTTTTTCTCTTGGCCTGACACACCTTATGCCATTCAAAATAGAGCCAGTTTGGTGTAGTGGTTAAGGCTCCAGGCTAGAAACCAGGAGACTGGGAGTTCCAGTCCCACCTTAAGCATGAAAGCCGGCTGGGTGACCTTGGGCCAGTCACTCTCTCTCAGCCCTAGGAAGGAACCAATAGCAAACCAGGAGACAGAGAGTTCTAGTCCCACCTTAGGCATGAAAGCCGGCTGGGTGACCTTGGGCCAGTCACTCTCTCTCAGCCCTAGGAAGGAACCAATAGCAAACCAGGAGACTGAGAGTTCTAGTCCCGCCTTAGGCATGAAAGCCGGCTGGGTGACCTTGGACCAGTCACTCTCTCTCAGCCCAACTCACCTCACAGGGTTGTTGTGGGGAAAATAGGAGGAGGAAGGAGTATTAGGTATGTTAGCCACCTTGAGTTATTTATAAAAATAATAAAGGCCGGATAAAATTTAAATAAATAAATAAATAACTCCTACAAAACTCCTACAAGAAAGCCAGTTTGGTCTAGTGGTTAAGGCAACAGGGCTAGAAACCCAGAGACTGTGAGTTCTAGTCCCATCTTAGGCATTAAAGCTGGCTGGGTGACCTTGGGCCAGTCACTCTCTCTCAGCCCAACTCACCTCACAGGGTGGTTGTTGTGGGGAAAATAGGAAGAGGAAGGAGTATTAGGTATGTTCCCCGCCTTGAGTTATTTATAAAAAATAATAATAAAGGTGGGATAGAAAATAAATGCAGAAAATTCTGCTCTTAATTCCTGGGTTATATGAGGGCAGGCAAGAGTGTAATGCAAGATGTGGTGATAACCCCAACTTACCTCAGATGGTTTTCCAAGAGAATGGGGCATATTCATGAATGATAAATTTGATGCAAAGGTTTTATGGAGTCATTAGGCCTTAGACTAGACTAGAAGGCCTAAAAAAACATCCAGAAGAAGGCAGTGACAAACCACATCTATATTTTTGCCAAGAAAACAATGTGGATTTTCTCATATATTCACCAAAAGTCAAGTTTGACTTGACAGAGGTACAGTATATCTTTATCTTGCATCTAGTTCTCTGGCCTAAAGGCTGTAATAAAGGTTTGATGCTTATCTTGCATCTACTGTATTTCCCATATGAACAGAAATGCTGATACCATTCTAACCAAGATGCCCACAGACCAAAGAATCCTTGCTACTTCTCTACCCCCATCCCAACCAACTTGCCTTATAAATTTCACAGTGAATGCATCTTTTTAAAACATGAAATATGTTTAACGAAATTAACCTAAAGCCTTTAAATCCTACATCTAATCATTGCATTTCACCACTATCCTGGTTGCTTTCATCACATTTATCTTGGTTATAAGTAGTTTCACATCGGTTGTTTTCCTACTGTCTTGATTGGCAAGCATCCTCATCCTCCTTTCAAGACAGACTGTTTATAACCTACTTAATATAGAGAAATTCAGTGAATGAAAAGTGGCTCCTGTTGGGGGTATGCCT
Source organism: Charina bottae (assembly GCA_023362775.1). Lineage (NCBI taxonomy): Eukaryota > Metazoa > Chordata > Lepidosauria > Squamata > Charinaidae > Charina > Charina bottae. The sequence goes on from JALMGJ010000003.1 coordinate 137,931,115, forward strand.
CTTTCTGCTTCCGATGGTGTTACTGTATGCTTGACTGGCACACTCTTGCCAAGAACCCTCACTAAAGGGAAAACTTCAAGAGGTGGAAAAAATGTCTAGCTTGACCTTGACTCAACATGGTTTTTTAGGCCGTATTAGTAAAATATTGATTGTGTGACAACCCATGAGATATATAAATTGCAAGCATTTTCTCAAGCTTTCAACATAGTTTTGAGCATAGCTGTGTTGTGGAGCTCTGAGATTAGGAGCAATTCTTAAACTGATGTGAAACACAACATGCAAATGTGACCTTCACATCACATCATCTTCCATATGGTGACCTTTCAGATTTTTGAATACTGTTTTCATGCAGTTCTTTCTTTGCCATTTTTCCATTTGGTTAAATATGTCCAATTCCTTCAGCTTTTCCTCCTGGATTCCTGCCTTTGATAGTGTTGTACTAACAAACTGATGATTTTCTGTAGCAGGATTCAGGCTTTATGTATGAAAGGGTTAAAATGATAAATCACATGGAATTCCTAACTTACATTTAGCTTATTTATTTTAAGGCTCTATCCAGCAAACTCCCCAAAAAAACTTAATAAATAAAATAAAAAGTATAGGAATGTTACCAAGCATCCTCATTAATATCATCTGACAACAGTGCAGTGCCAAACTGCCTGGGATATATTTATACAACGCATAACCTAGTGTGACATTAAGTACTGGGACTTGTTTTAACCACATGTTTTTTTATAATTAACTAGTAAATACCAGGCTGTATAATATGAAGACCTGTTGCACTGAAGTCAATTAAATTGAAGGCAGTCCTTACTCCAGGTTTTGAGAAATCCTTGGGCAAGATGCACTCAGTGGTCTTCCGAATCAGCTTAGTTCCCTCTCAGTGATATTGTCACTGTCCATTTATTTGAGCTCTCCCTTTGGGCCCAATCAGCACAGTTGACCAGAGAATGAGCAGCCAACTATAGAGAAGCTGTGGCTTCCTTTTCTTGAACCTGCCTCTAATCACTTGCTTGGAGAAGGGAAGCAAAAAACAACAACAGGAAAGACAGAGAGCAGGAGTGTGAGGGGTCTTCTGAGTATAGCAGCCCCTCTGGCACAAGAGTGGACCTCAGCAGAAGCCCAACGTCGCACAACCCTGACATCAGCTCTGGTTGAGAAGAATATTCCAAATTATTTCACTTCTGCCATACACACCTATATGAGAGATAGCAGTTGAAAACAAATCTCTCCCATCTACCTAGCTGTAGATTGAACAGGTTGGGAAGAGGTGTTTCCCAGCTTAGGATGCTTGAATGGTAAACTGGCGTCATTACAGATACTAGACTCCTAAACAGGAATGGCAGATGGCACCGCTTTGTTGACCATAAGTCGGGTCCCTGGACCGGTGGCTGAGCAGTTATTTGGAAGGGCTAGAAACAGATCTGTAGAAAGGGGTGAGACAAGAAGTCTCTACAGCAGAGCTTTCCAAACTCTGTGTCACGACACGTTAGTGTGTCGGCTGCAGTGTCTGGGTGTGTCACGGCTGCTGCTGCCTCCAAACCTGCTGTGATTCCACGCAGGTCCTAGTGCCTGCCTTGTGCCCTGCTGTAAGAGAGTGTCGCGAAATGATGCATGTCTAAAAAGTGTGTCACCAACATGAAAAGTTTAGAAAGCTCTGCTCTACGGAAGCAATTCCAATGTACAGGTAAGGAGGGAAACCAAAGCTAATGTGGATTAAGGTCCCTAAACCCATGTTGGTTCTTCTGATCACTTGAGCCAGTTGGGTTGATGAGTTGCTCAAACACTCTTCTCTGCACCCAGCAGCAAAAGATTAACTCCCTTTGCCTAAACAAGGAGTGCCCGGGGGCTTCATGTATCAAATCCCCAAGTTTGTGACCCTTGATACTATATGTTTACACCAGGCAGGGCAGAAAGTAGAACCTGTCTGGTTCAAAGATGTTGTGCTACCTACCAAAAAGAAAGACAGGCCATACACATCCATGTTCCCTTAGTGTTGAAGGAGGACCCTGGTATTTGAAGCTCAAGAATGCCACGTTGCTCTAGGATCTCATTCTCGGTTCAAATAGCAGAGCACACAAGAGAAGGATTAGTTCTGCTGCTTTTGTACTCTCTTTTGATGGTGGGAGAAAAAGAACAGATGCTATTTTTTGCCCACTAATACGCTGTTTTCCTCTCTGTTTATTTAATACAAAGATGGTTAAGTTAATTATCCTGCTGCTTCTTGAACAATGCCACTCAGGAGCTGAAAGTAACACATTCTGTTCCCCTCTTTTTTCTGGGGAAAAAAATTTTTTTGATGGGCATACTATTTGAGATCTAGTGCTTGTAGGATCAGCATGAGGCTCCAGAAATAGATTATATTTGGTGCTTGATATAAACCTTAAGATGCAAAACATTCTATTCCTTTTTCAAACATCAACAGAATAGACAAAAACACAGGTGACCATTATTATTAAGGCATTTTTCCCAACCCCACTGTGGACACCAGTGTTCATGATTTGGGAACATGAGCAAGTCTTCATTCAGATTTGCCCAAGGATCTGTTGTTTTCAGAGCTATCATTTCTTTTTTTTAGTCTGTTTTTTCTGATAAATCTGAAAACATATACAGTCCATATGCAATAGTCAATGTAGCTTCAGTCCTGGAGGATCCCTTGTTGAACAAAGAACAAGACAATTGCTCTCTGTTTGTATCTCTGCATATAAACTGACCTGATTGTCATGGTCGAAGCATGTTAGAACAATCCTGAGGATTAATTTTAACAAGCTATGCTCTTGGCATGTTTGATATGCAGCTACCACTTCAAATGATCATGGCCCACTTAGCCGCCTTCTATATACTTTGTTGGACAACTGCTATCTAGTCTGGGGGCTGAGGATTTTCTTGTAAACTGGAAGTGCCAGGTTTTAAATTCTGGGATTTTCATTGAGTTGACTCTTTTCATTCTAGAATGGAAATGGTCCCACAACTAACAGAGATAATGGTACAAAGTAGCCAATGAACTACTGAAATAACATGAAATCAGGAGACCTCTGTTGAGCCATTGGCATGCATTTCAAGGAAGAAGGGGAAGGCATGATTTTCAAGATATTCCTTTGACCATGTGCTTATCTGTGCTCAACATGGTCTTGGACAATTAACTGATTCCTAATTCTTCTTTGAGAGCCAGTTTGGTGTAGCAGTTAAAGGTACCAGGCTACAAATGCAGAGACTGTGAGTTTTAGTCCTGCCTTAGACATGAAGCCAGCTGGGTGGCTTTGTGCCAGTCATTCCTTCCTTGGCAAAGGCAAACCGCTTTTGAAAATGTTGCCAAAAGAGCTGCATGGACTTGTCCACGCAGTCACCAGGAGCATTTTTGCCTTGACTTGAAGGCAAAAAAAATCTAGCTGTAGATGTTCAGATAATATTTTGGGACTTCCTTTGTGCAAAGCCATGATCCTTTTTTCCATTACCTAAGGATGACAAAAATTATATAAGCCTTTAACACAGAGCTTTCCAAACTTTTCATGTTGGTGACACACTTTTTAGACATGCATCATTTCGCGACACACTCTTACAGCAGGGCACAAGGCAGGCACTAGGACCTGCGTGGAATCACAGCAGGTTTGGAGGCAGCCAGGCACAAGGCAGGCACTAGGACCTGCGTGGAATCCTGGCAGGGCAGGTTTGGAGGCAGCCAGGCACAAGGCAGGCACTAGGACCTGCGTGGAATCCTGGCAGGGCTCGGAGGCAGCAGCAGCCGTGACACACCCAGACACTGCAGCTGACACACTAACGTGTCCCGACACACAGTTTGGAAAGCTCTGCTTTAACAATTTTCATATATACAGTATAGTGTTGTTAGACATGATTAGCCAAATGGCTGTTGCACCAGGCCAAACAATTAAGGCAGTTGTTTCCTTGTCATATACTCACTTTACATTTGTTTGGCATCAATGTGAGGATAGTGAAATAGTTAATGTGTTTTGCTATCAATTTTTTTTCTTTGTGCAAATGATTTGACACAGTCTAGTAGGGTGCTGCTATTGAAAAATTGAAGCACCAGGTGCGATTAAATAAGATCACACATTTCATTCTCTCTTTAATTTCACATCAGTCTTCCCTACAGTTAGAGAGCAGCACTGAATTAAAAGCAGACCTCTCACCATGCTGCATGTTCCAACAACGGACTGTTGATCGAACCTGTTCATGGACCAGGCCTGTAAAGCTCCCCATCCACCTGTCCATATTGAGATTTAAGGGATGAAGTGCTTTATTGTCTTTGTTTTTTAATAAGAATTTTATTAGGTTTAAAGCAAGAGTAAAAACTACAAAAAAGAAAAAAAACTACAAAAAGAAAAAGAAAAAAACTAAAAAGATGTGAAAACACAAGAAGAAATTTTTTTAAGGATTATATAAAGAGGTGACTTCCGACTTTTAACAACAAGAATATACAGCAGTTTCCATAATCAATCCCTTACTCTATATCGAACCAAAATCACATTATTTGTATAAATCATTCCATTAGTACATTATAAAAATCACTAAATACTACAACTGCTCCCTCCCCTTATATTAAAAGAAAAGGAAATATACGTATAAACCTCCTAATCAACTCCCTCCCGACAACATTTATTTAATTATTTCCTTCCTACCACTATTCTATACATTTCTGTCCATTATAATAAAGATCAAACTAAAAAGCATATAAATTGTCTGCTCTTATAATTAAAATTTTTTGTTGTTGTTCAGTCGTTTAGTTGTGTCCGACTCTTCGTGACCTCATGGACCATAGCATGCCAGGCCTTCCTGTCCTCCACTGTCTCCCGGAGTTTACTCAGATTCATGTTCGTTACATTGGTGATGCTATCTAACCATCTCATCCTCTGCCATCCCCTTCTTTTGCCTTCAGTCTTTCCCAGCATCAGGGTCTTTTCCAGTGAGTCCTCTCTTCGCATTAGGTGGCCAAAGTATTTGAGCTTTAGCTTCAGTATCTGGCCTTCCTAATAATACTACAATTATAACAATCTTAATCATATTAAACCTAAAACTAAACCTAAAACCAAGCATTTATTGTTTGGTTTTATTTATTTTTAAGTGTAGGAAAATATTAAAATCTTCAAATTCAGTGCAGAAATAATAACAGGGAGATGATTATTTAGTCTCAATCCTCCTTAGTATTTTGATGGGAAACAAGCCAAAACTTTAAAAAGAGTTTCAAAAATTAATCCCAAAAATAATGATAAGCACCAAGAGAGATCACTTCTCCTTGCTATAGAAAGCCTCTCTTAGGGTACATAAACTTAAAAAATATAAATTGGATGATTTAGAAATGGGGTGGCCAGTATTAATGTCCCTTAAAGGCTACAGTGCGGCTTGGAAATGGTGACGTCCCTGCCTCCCTGTGTCTCTTACCAGATTAGCGCAAATGCTGTTTACGATCCTCTGGCTGCAAGACGCCATTCTGGAGGACAGATGGGATGATTCCGAGTATTTTCTTTGTCCAGAAAAACATTCCAGGGCATCAGGAAAAACCTGCCTGAGCCCAAAAAAACTGCCACGTTGTCAGTTCTGCCTGCAGAGCCCGCGAGCACAGCTGTTCAGTCTGCCATGTCCCCACTGGAAGTCCCTTTATTGTCTTAATTAATTATAGCAAGATGAAGCTGGGTGTAACTGGACCTGAATTCAGCCACTCCTGATATCTCAGTAGGCATTACCCACACAATTTTAAGCATATCTTTATAGCCACTAAACATACTAAGTTGCATTTTAAAAGAAGTGAAAGCTGATGTTTGGTTAGATTTTTAAAAAATCTGTTCTGTTGTTTTGTTCTTCAGTCACTTCTAACTCTTTGTGATCTGATGGACATTATTTTTTTAGGATTGTCTGTCATTAAGTGCTTCTTTGAGTTCTTGTAAGCTCATGCTTGTGTCATCTGTGGAAGTATCTAGCTACCTTGTCTTCTGTCAGCCTCTTTTCTAATTTTAATTTTCTTCAAGTTTTCCCACCATCAGGATCTTCTCCGATGACTGCAATTCCCAGAATTCTGAACAGCAGAACATTTCATGCTGGCTAGAATTCTGGGAAATGGATTCTCAAAATACCTGAAAGGTGACTGAGAAGGCTACAGTTGGATACGTTCTCCAGTTAAAGATCACTCAAGCATGAATTAAAAGTTGAAACCCAAAGTGTAGTAAGCTTTGATGACACCTCTTTCTTAGGTGGGAACAGCCCCTTTATTTCCATTCCTTTTTTTAATAAGAATTTTATTAAATTTGAAACAAAGATAAAAACTACAAAAAAGAAAAAAACTACCAAAAGAAAAAAAACTTAAAAAGTGTGAAACATAAGAAAAAAAAAAGAATTTTTGAAGATTACATAAAGAAGTGACTTCCGACTTTCAACAACAAGAATATACAGCAATTTCCATAATCAATCCCTTGCTCTATATCAAACCAAAATCACATTATTTCTATAAATCATTCCATTAACACATTATAAAAGTCACTAAATACAATGGCTCCTTCCCCTTATATTACCTCCAAATCAACTTACCCCCCAAAAACAACATTCATTCAATTATTTCCTTCCTACACTATTCTATACATTTCTGTCCACTACAACAAAAATCAAATTATAGAAACATATAAATTGTCTACTTTTATAATTAATAGTACTATAACAATCTTAACCCTATTAAACCTAAAACCAAACAATTATTATTATACCTTATAAATCTTAAAAATCAAACAAATCTTAAAAACAATCCAGTAAATCTTAATCCAAATCATTAAAGAAAAATGGAATCATACAAGCCTTAATATCAATCCAGATAAACATTCTTAAATCTTTACCCAATTTCAAATTTACATATCTCCATATTACACACAAGGTATTTTTCATACAGAGATCAAACAGCCCAACTGCACCCCTTAGAACAGAGCTTTCCAAACTGTGTGTGTCGCCACACACAGTTTGGTGTGTCGCCACACAACCCGGAAGCATCATCATCAGCGCTTCCGGGTTTTCCCGCGGCAACACACCAACAAGAAAACCTCCCACAGAACAAAGCCACTTCTTTCCTACAACATTCCATCAGAAAAACAACTCCATTTGTAATTTGCAACTCAGAGAGTCCCTTTAACCCCTTCAACACCAAAATGTAATTGTCTCCTGGCATTTCAACGAAAGCTTCAATCTTGCTGTCAGTAGATACACTTCTCTTTGTTAAAATCTTATTCTTCTTCCAGAATGTCCTCAGCCAGATGACACATTTTAAAGCTGATATTTTCTGCAATGTCCCGAACATCTTGCAGAATACTTTGAGAGACATCATAAAAGAACTGTTTAAACTCACAACGAAGCTCACAACGGAACTCGGAGAAAATCTCCTTGAAATCCTCCATGTTTCAGGCAGTAGATTATGGCGCCCCCTAGATACTTGACTAGTGAGAATAGGAGTTAATGAGTTAATGGAAAATCTCCTAAAGTTGTTGACACAAGAGAAAGTATGCTAACAAGCAGCTCCCAGGGAAAGTGAACAGAAAGCTGAAAACTCAAAACAGTAGATTCAACATGTAGGAAGATATTAAATCCTTCAAATTCAATACAAAAATAATAGCAGGGAGGTAATTATTTATTCTCAGTCCACCTTAATATTTAAATGGGAAGACAAGCCAGAGCTTTAAAAAAATGTAAAAATTAATCTAGAAATAACGATAGGCACCAAGAGATTTCTCTTCTCCTTATTTATTTATTTATTTGTCATATTTCTCTACCGCCCATCTTGCATACGACTCTGGGCGGCTTACAGATGATAAAAATCACAAATCGCTAAAAACAATACAATATAAATATAAATACATATAAATATAAATGCAAATATAAAAATACAAAATATAAAATATAAAATTCAAGATGGCAAGTGAAGATCTTATTCTTGGCACCATCACGGTGCCAGCCACCCCCACGAATGGCTATCCTCCCCTTCTCCTTGCTGTAGAAAGCCTCTCTTGGGGTACATAAACTTAAAAAATATATACAGTAAATTGGGTGATTTAGAAATGGGGTGGCTCAACTTAGTGTTTCTTTAAGGCTGCAGCGCAGCTTGGAAATGGTGACATCCCAGTCTCCCGGCAGCTCTTACCCGATTGGCGCAAACACTGTTTGCGATTCTCAGGCTGCAAGTTGCCGTTCTGGAGAGCAAATGGGATGATTCCGAGCACTTTCTCTTCCGTGAAAGCACTCCAGGGCTTCAGGAAGGAACCTGCCTGACCCCAAATATCCACCACGATGCCAGTTCTGTCTGTAGAGCCCGCGGACACAGCTGCTCAGTCAGCCATGTTCCCACCAGAAGCCCACACCCCTTTATTTCTATTCTTGAGGAAGAGCCAGAATTGTATGGTAGAACTGATGTTCTGCCTGAATAAAGCTTCCATCCCTGAAGTCTGCATTCTCACCTTTCATTCCTGAAATCTCCAACTATGAGAAAGACCTTCTGTGTGAGACCCTGCAAGCCGTAGCCAATTAATATAGACAATGCTGGTCTTACATTAATGTCCTCATGCTGTCTGCCAATATAAGAACCTAATTTTCTTTGTTCAGTTCTATAACTAGAAATAATGAGATAACTTAGAAGACTTGTTTACTGTAATTTCCCTTCACTACCCCTTGCTATAGCAAAGAATTTCTCTAAGTGGAGATACTTGTTCCTAAGCTGAGATTCCAGAAAAAGAAAGCCAGCAAGTGACATATATTATTAAATTAGTGGAACAGTTTCCTTCTCAGGGACAAATAAAACCATTTTGACCTTTCTTTCCCTGCATGAGGCAAATTAAGCTCCACAGTTCTATCGTAATAGAGCCCTGTACAAAATGTGTAATTTGAGTTTGGTGAAATATACATTTTTAGAAACTCTTTAGGTCTGGATCCTATGTAGCTGGAGCTATGTTCTCTGGGATTTTTTCAGTAATGAATATCAGCTTCGTGCTTGTTTTGCCAAAGTAAACAGGCAATTGCATCTATACTCCCTCACTGAGATTTGACTCAATTTGGGATTGGTTGAATGAAGTGATTGGAATACTCACTACAAGTAATTTTGAGAGGAGCTGGTGAATGAATTGGCTTCTTACAGCTGATTGAAATGGGAAAACACTGTATAGTTTTAAACTTCAGCATGCTCCAGTTGCTGTGGAAGGTAACAAGTGATGAGCAGTTCAACTTGGTCCTTGTTGTATGTGTACTACAGATTAGGCGAGCATGCCTGCTTTATGAGGTATCAAACCTATGTGTCAACCATCAGGTCTGGTCAAAGAGGGAACTATACAGAGAAAGAGACTCTTAAATGCTCATAGCTGGTTCCATGATAGCCATTGGTCTTTCTGAAGGATGCTTCTAGATCAAATTTACTCTCTTAGGCATGAGCTTTTCCCCGTTTGTATCTAACCGTGGTACAAACATGTCCTGGCAACATTTTTTTTTCTGCCATGTCCCTTTGATGCTGCTTTCATCTTGTGCCCAGACTTTGGGGGTCAGATAGGCTTCAGTTGTCGTTATTCATCATTCAGTTGTCAGTGTTAAAATAGTATTTTTCCCCCTTTCCCCTCCCCTTTGAAGTTACAACGGCACTGAACAAGGGGTACTTATGACCAGTCCTCATAGTCCTGATATTGTCTAAGGGCAACCTCAAGGTACAAACTCTGTTAGGGCTTGTGTAATGGGATGTGAGAATAACCCTGAGGAACAGGAAAAGGAGCCACAACCAAGACAGTGGTCAGATAAGAGAAATCTGAGTCCAAAGCAGGAATGTAATTTGAAAAAGCATCTCAGACTTGACCCTCCCTAGTTCTCTTGAACGTAAAGGCAGAGAGGGGAGAGGCACTCTGTTACTGTAACCTTATAACAAAAGTACAGATAGTCCTTATTCACTGACCACTCATTCACCAACCGTTCGAATTTACAACAGCACTGAACGAGGGGTACTTATGACCAGTCCTCATAGTTGCGGCCATTGCAGCGTCCCCATGGTCACATGATTTGGGTGTTTGGCAACTAACACTCAATTATGGTGGTTGCAGTGTCCCGCATTTACATGATCACCATTCACGACCTTCACTGCTGGCTTCCAACAAGCAAAGTCAATGGGGAAGCCGGCAGAAGGTCACAAATGGCGATCATGTAACCGCGGGATGCTGCGACCACACAGGATTTGCCTAACAATGGCAACTGGAACTGCTGCAAGTGCCATCCTAAGTCGGTGCAGTCACGTGATGCCACATTTTTATGACTGCATCGCTTAGCGATGGAGTTGCTGGTCCCAATTACTGTCATTAAGCGAGGACTACCTGTAGTATTAGCATTCATAACCAGGTTTCCTGGGCTGGACTACCTCGAAGGGCTGACAGCTTCTCACCCATTACGTTATAGGGAAGCAAATGATTGCAGTCAAGGGAGGATAGGGATCTACAAGGGAAATAATAAATTTCATGCCAGGATAGTTTTCTGCAAGCTCAGCTCAGCAGTGGGGAAAGGTCTTTGGAGATGTAGAGATTGCCCTTGGCTGTGGGGGGTTTTTTGGGTGGGGAGGTCTTGCCATAATCCTGGGCAGGAAATCAGATGTTCCAGTTGTTTTGTATTTCAAAAAATCATAATCTCTTGCCATTGGTGATGGGAATTGCAGTCTAAACCATCTAGAAGCTTACCTCCTTCTTCCTTAATTTCATTGAAGCCATGCCTGGCATCATCATTTTGCAGATATCAAGAGAAGGACATAGATGACTTAAAGCAATTATTTGGGAGAATGAGAACAATGTTGTGAAAAGAAGGGAAAGCATGTTTTATAGCAAAGTATCTATGGAGAAGAACGGTCTTTCATTTACCCTGCAGCAATGATTTTGTTAAATTGCTGTCAAATACCTTAAGCCCCCTTTACCACAAAAACAGATGATCCCTACTGTTACAAAGCTGCTGGAAAAGTTCATATTTCTTAATGTTGTGAGACACTGAGTTGAAAGCTATTGGAAGACTGCAGAATTGCTTGGACTAATGTTTTAAACATTGTATTTGGACTGGATTTTATTGAGCTTATTCTCATGATGTGATGCTTAAAGGTGTGCATATTGCATGGATCTTTGGGAACTTTTGCAGTGTTCATGCAGTGGCTAAATACACTCTTCTGGTTGTTGCCTATTATGTAGTTGCATGGAGCATCCTGTGTTACTGTGGAACCATAGAAGCTGCCTAATTAGAGGAGGATTAAATGCAGTGAGATAGAACAGGATGCTCAAACTTCACTGCTGTGAGCCATTCCCAAGTAGTAAAATAAATGACTTAGAGATCTGAGTTTCCCTGAGTGTAACTGTGGCAAAACAACGGTTGATGTGGTATCAGGGGGTGAGGCAGTTCTCTGGTTCTGCATGACAGTCAGCAATCTGACTGTGTAGCTTTTTTTTCAATGTCCTGCAATAAAACCCAAGCACCAGCTGTTACACAGAGTAGCTTAGTGGTGAACTAAGATTGAACTTTGGTGGTGAAGCCCACGACTGAACAGCAAAGGGCTGCCAAATGCCCCCCCCCCCAAAAAAAAGATAGGTGACGGAGGTGGCTGGCGCTGTCTACCACAGGTTATGTTTAGCAAATCTAGGGTGCAAAAATCTAGAAGACTATCGGACATGGCAGAAAAAAGATACAGAAAAAACATTTGCTGCCATCTACTTGGGTGTGTTCAAAATGTTCACTAGAGGCGAGGATAACTAGGCTTAGACTCTCATACTTTGGGCACATTGTCAGGAAAGAGCGATCGCTTGAAAAGGACATCCTGTTTGGTAAAGTTGAGGGTCAGTGGAAAAGAGGAAGACCTTCAACGCGATGGATTGACACAATTACTGCAGCAATGGATGCAAACATTGGAGCAGTCAGGCAATTGGCGCAAGGCCGTTTAGCATTTCGTTCTATTATACATAGGGTCGCCATGAGTCGTAAATGACTCGACGGCAACTAACAACAACAACAACTTGGGTGTGTGGTGTTTTGCAGCCCAGGCTTGGTAAAATCAATATCAATCCCTTCTTTAAAAACATGTCGTAATTGGAGGCAGAGAACAGGATGTTGTAACAGATTCTTATTTGTTTGTTTGTTTGTTTGTTTATTTATTTATTTATTTATTTATCAAATTTATTCCCCGCCCATCTCCCATGCAAGGGACTCTGGGCGGGGTAAGTAGTAAATAGCAAGATTCTTACTATTTTATTTTTACTTTTCATATATATTCCCTTTTGAAAGAAAATGAAAATCACTAGTAAGATATGTGGGTCATCCCCTAACTGCACTATCAAGTCCAGCTTTAACCTGAAATAATTTAATAAGAATGGGAATGGGGGAAGATTTATCCCATGTATTTATCTACCAAGTGCTAGTCTGTATTCTGCTTCTTGACTGCTGTTTCCTTTAGTGTTGATAGTCAGTCTTAAAAAGCAGAAGCCATCCACCACTTCACTAGCTTCACCCTCAATTCTAAGGCTGGTTGCTGTTCCTGTTGGCATTGGTTTGATGTTGTTCATACTTAATTTTAGTCCCATTTTTCACTATGCTCCTTGACTTTCATTTCTAGAGCTTCCAGATTATTTTCATTTTCAGCTATCAGAGTAGTACCATATCATATGTCAACAAAAAGTAACAATTATTTAATGGAGGTAAATATGCAAGAGGCTGCTTTCTGTGTCAAAAGACTGTGAAGTTAAAGTCTTGGGCCCAAGTCTCTGGATCCACAGGGGATCCAGGTATACGTGATGTTGGATCACTTTGATTAAATCCAGGTTTTGTCTTATACAAATGAGGAAGTTGCATACCCATTTTTAGGGCTGAAACTCTCTTTCAGTTTTGCAACTTATCCATGCAAAGCCTGAGATCCCAGGAGTTTTTCTCCTCAATTATGCTCTGGTAGTGAAAATGAGTTTTTTGAGAAGAACAGCTCTTGGGAAGTGACCCTATGATGATGAGGTGGGCAGAAGGCAACTTCCTTGCACCACCTGCATTTCTCAGTACTCTACAAATGGATTCCCAAGCCACGGAAACAAGGAAGTCCACTCTGATCATACCTGGTTTTGCCATGGACTTGTTATGAATATTTAACCAGGAGCAAGGGACAGGAAAGTTGTTGGCATGCTCTGCATTTTTGATTCCTTTCTATATAAGAGGATGCTGTCCATCTTTGCAATTAGTTATAGCACTGTGATTACTATTTCTCTCTGTGCAAGCACCAAGTCATTACTGACTCTTTGGAGGGATGCCGCTTTTGCTGACGTTTTCCTGGCAGACTATAGAGCAGGGTGGTTTGCCATTGCCTTCCCCAGTCATGATTACCTTTCCCACAGCAAGCTGGGTACTCATTTTACTGACCTCAGAAGGATGGAAGGCTGAGTCGACCTGAGCCGGCTACCTGAGAACCAGCTTCCACTGGGATCAAACTCAGGTCGTGGGGAGAGTTTTGGTTGCAGTACTGCCGCCTACCACTCTGCGCCACACGAGGCTCAATAAGGTAAGGTTTCCCCTTCCAGTCGTATCCGGCTCTAGGGGGTGGCGCTCATCTCCGATTCTCGGCCAAGGGAGCCAGTGTTGTACATAGATGCTTCCGTGGTCATGTGGCCAGCATGATTAAACGCCAAGGCACATGGAACACTGTTACCATCCCACCGGAGTGGTACCTATTTATCTACTTGCATTTTTACGTGCTTTCGAACTGCAAGGTTGGCAGGAGCTGGGCGAGAATGGGAGCTCACCCCGTTATGCAGTGCTTCCGGGTCTCGAACTGCCAACCTGCTGTCCTTTAGTTTCACAGTTGGTAGTCTTAACCGTTACGCCACCATGCCACCTTTACTATTTACACTATTTACTATTTACTATTTACACTAGTCTTATTTCCATCGCTATAAAACTTCCTACTTTTCAGTAAGCTTCATTATTCAGAGTTTTGGATTTCCAAGGTTTTAGGGTTTCACCATCCAATCTATAAATAATCTGGGGATGCCAGACTGATTATGGTCAATAATGCAGGGGAATTTTTGTTTTATGAGTAACTCCTAAACATTCTGCAATACAGCTTTCTACAACCTAGTATCTTCCAGAGTGTTGAAACACATCTCCTAGGTTCTCCCAGCCAACAAGGTTGTTGTCTTTGTTGGGCGGAGATGATGGGAATTATAGTCCTATTCACCTGGGATGGCTGTTTCAATTAGATTCTTTTTGAGGAATAATTTCACTGATGCTCTTCTTGTAAACTGGATACCAACTTAGCATTAATCAATTAATACTTTGAATAAACAAACTTATTTGAACAATAAATAAATATATCACAATTGTTTATCAGTATCAAACTACATTATGAATAAATATCAAACTTGTCTCAGCCATACTGTACCCTAGCAGAAATGGGCTAGTTCTGGAGCTGTACCTCTTCTCAGGAAATAGTTTTGATTCAACAGACATCTATCATAAATACTTTGCAGTAAGATATTTCACTAGGGCAGGAGTTCTATCTTCACTGTGATTTTGATCCCTATTGAAGCATCCTAAAAGCAAACAGGCTGCTTATAATATAAAACAGGCTTCATTAGGTAGCTAGCATATGAACACTGCAAGGACTGCCCTACATCCCAGCTTGTGACAGCTGTAACCAACCTTTATATCCAGACTAATTGTAATGATATGTGGGAAAGACCTTGGGAGACTGGGCAAAGAGACACTGCCAAGGGACCTGTCAGATAAGAGACAGCATAGCCTGCAGCTGGATAGTGGGCGGGGCAAGAGGCTCAGAAGGGACCCTCCCTAGTTTCTTGGGCTGTAAAGGAGATAGGGAGGGGGAGAATTGTACTTTCAGATTTGCAAGATTCTGTTAATATAGCTTTATAGTAAAGTAGAATTAGCTCATCTGGTAAGGCTGACACTAATGCTTTGAAGGATGAGTTTGCTGCATCCTGGGTGAGCATGGGCTTTATAGTGTCTGATGTAGCTGATCTGGACTGCAGCCTCTCTCCAATACACTCCTCCCCTGCCAGATGTCAGGCCCTAGAAGGAGGAGGAGGGAATCAGCCCATAAACTGAGTTGCACCAGACATAATGAGGTGTGAATTGTGTTTTGTTGGCTAGTATACCAGGTTGTTTTAATTTACGTTCACTTGCTGATTGCAAACTGGGACAGGCAGCTTGTGAAAGGGGAGGATGATGGATAATTTCCATACTCTTGTTATATATAATTAATACAATTTGCACATAGCCAGCATGAGCTCAGTGGGTACAATGCTACAGATATGAGCTTTTAGGTTTTAAAAAATGCCTCAGTCCTTTGTGTATCATTCTTCCAAAGACACTTGTACTAGATTATGTTGAGTTAAGGTGGCTGAGACATGTAGTGGCCATGTCAACTTTCCAATGTTGCTGGAAGGGTACCTTGAGGATATATGGAGATATTATTTGCCTTAAGAACTTTGGCTCCCAGCCTAAAGCTTTCGTCTCTGATATTTAATGGGGAATGGAGATAATTTGCATCCCCTTCTCACTTTTTCCAGAAATGGTGTATTTAAGACTTCTTGACTGCAAGCCACATCTTGAAATTCATAGTGAGCTATCCCACACCACCATCCATTCCATCTTCAAATAACTCCCAATGCATTTTAAACTCAATCTGAGAGCATCTTCAGCCATAGATTGCTCTTACCTTAGCTAGAAGTCTGTTTGTTTGTTTGTTTGTTTGTTTGTTTTCTTGATTTTCCATGGTGTTTTCAGGAGTCTTCTCCAATAGCAAAGTTTAAAAACCTCAATACGCTTTCTGTCCTGCTTCTTCAAAATCCAACATTTGCTTCCATAGAATGTCACAGGGAAAAACATTGACTACTCAATACTGATCTTTGTAGGTGTAGACACATCCTGGTATCTGAATATATTTTCCAAGGCCTTCATGGTTACCCTACCAAGTGATAGTCTGCAGCATATTTCTTGACTACTGGTTTCTTTGCTGTTGAGAGTTGATCCTAAAAGGCAGAAACTACCCACTACTTCAATATCTTCATTGTCAATTGAAGATACACTGGTTGCTGTACTTGTTGCCATTCGTTTGGTTTTATTTATATTTAATCTTAGTCCATTTTCTTCCACTGTGTTCCCTTGATTTTCATTACTAGAGCTTGCAGAGCATTTGCATTTTCAGGTATTGGAGTATTTTCATCAGCACAGTGCAGGTTATTGATGTTTCTTTGACCAGTTTTAAAACCATGCTTATCTGATTGCAATCCAGCTTCCTTCAATATATATTCTGCATGTAGGCTGAATAACTAAAGGGAGAGTATACAATCTTGTCTCACTCCTTTGCCAACCTGGAACTGGTGTCTTTCACCATGTTCTGTCCAGACTGTGGCTTCCTGACCTGTGTATAAGTTTCCCATGAGGACAATGAAATGTTCTGGGATTTCCATTTTTCTGAGCACTTTCCACAGTGTGACATGTCTGACACATTCAAAGGCCTTTCTATAATCAGTAAAGCACATAGTGACTTCTTTTTGATATTCTTTGGCTTTCTCAATTATTCAGCATGCATCAGCAATAATGTCTTGTGTTCCTCGGCCTTTTCTAAAGCCAGCTTGAACATCTGGCGTCTCTTTTTCCATGTAGAGCTGTAATCTGCTTTGGACGATCCTAAGCACTATTTTGCTAGCATGTGAAATTAAGGATATTGTACAATTGGTTGCACGCTCTGTTAAGTCTCCTTTTTTTTTTTTTTTTGGTATTGGACCTCTTTCAATCTGTTGGTGACTGTGTTGTTCTCCAGACTTGCTGGCATAGCTTGGTTAGAACCTTGACTGATTCTTCTGTTGCTTGCCATATTGCATATTCTGTCAGTGGGTATTTCATCAGTTCCTATAGCCTTCTGACTTGGTCATGACCAGAGTGTTAATCTAATTTCACCTTGTAGTACTAGAGGTTCTTGTAAGTAAGATATCTTCTAAGATATCTTGGATGTTGACATCCCAGCTATACAGAATTTCAATGTACTCTTTCCATCTTTTTTTAATCTTTGAATCAGTTAGCTAGTAGAAAACCTCCTAGAGTATGTTAACAGAAATCCTGAGCTGTAATAGGGACTTTGCAAGCATCCCTAACTATGTTTTTCTTGCTGGGATGGGTTGAGTGAGTGAAACATGAGCTGGGAGGGAGGGTTGGTGTGTGACAAACACTCTCCAATGAAAAGCATTTCCCTGAAATGAGTTGGAAATTACTGGTATTCCAAAGATGGCCAAAAGCCAGAGCTATTTGCTATTTCGCAGCAAATTATTACTGTTTACTGTTGGCATCACCTAGGAGGAAGGTGTTTGTATAGCAGCAGAGCATGATAAAATCATTACGTGGTAGGGTTTATTGGCTATGCCTGATATTCCGAGGAATGTTCAGAAACATCCAGTTCAAATGATTTGCTCTAGACTTATATTACATACCAACCTTCTTCCGTGCAGCAGCTGCGTCTTTGAAGTAATACCATGAAAGAACAGAAAAGGCCCAAATAAAGCCCTAAATTCAATGTTCCATGATACAATTGGATCCAAAGGCGACCTTTTAAATGATGTGAGATGCCTGTTTGCAGAATGCTATTTTACCCCTCATTATAGAGAAGCATGTGAGATAAGAGAAAGTCAATGAAAACATATCCTTCCAGAAGACTTCAACTTGCACAATCTCCTACATGAGCAGAAACATGACAATTGCTTCATTTTTGGTCCAGCCGGAACTTTTGTGTAAGCCCTTGGCAGCTATTTCTTACCATGAGTAGTGTTTTGGATCCAGCCCAATCCATTTGCCCTTCTTCCCTCCCTCCCTCTCTCCCCTACCATTTTGGTTCTTTGGGATAAAAAGGTATGAGGGGAGGTATCTGGAAAATGCCTGGTGAAATTTCAGATTTCAGGGAAAGCCCGAATAAAATTTTACAAGTTGGAGAGATTTGTTTATGTATTTTTTAAAAACCCTTTTATCTGGCTTGAGCTTATTTATTTATTTATTTATTTATTTATTTATTTATTTATTTTCTGTAACCGCCCATCTCCCCCCATGGGGAACTCTGGGCGGTTCACAATAAACAAGTTAAAATAAGGTTTAAAATCTCAATTATACAATAAATATAAATTAAATTGAAAATCCAGATGGTAATGGAATAGTTAAAAGAAGGACAGTTATAAAATTAGGGGATTAGCCACCCCCATGAGGAACTATCCCTTCCTCCTAGCCCCCATCAGATGACACTCTTTAATTGATGGGGTTCGTAGCAGGCCCTCTCTGAATGACCGGGTGGGGCGGGTCGATAATATGGGGATAAGACGGTCCCTCAGGTATTCTGGCCCCATGCCATGTAGGGCATTAAAGGTGATAACCAACACCTTGAATTGTACCCGGAAGCAAACCGACACCCAATGCAGCTCGCGGAGCAACGGTGTTACATGTGCGGATCTTGACGCACCCAAAACTGCCCACGCGGCCGCATTCTGCACCAGCTGTAGCTTCCGAATAGTCTTCAAAGGTAGCCCCATGTAGAGCGCATTGCAATAATCTACATGGGAGATGACGAGAGCATGAGTGACTGTACGGAGGGCGTCGCGATCCAGGAATGGGCGTAACTGGCGCACTAACCGAAGTTGTGCGAAAGCCCTCCTAGCCACGACTGCCACCTGCTCTTCGAGCAGGAGTCGTGAGTCTAGAAGGACCCCCAGATTACGCACCGGTTCCGAACGGGGTAGTGCTACCCCATCGAGAACCAAAGGTGATAATTTCCCAGAAGACGCTAAGCCATCAATCCACAGCCACTCGGTCTTACCAGGGTTCAATTGAAGCCTGTTGTTCCCCATCCAGGCCCTCACAGCCCCCAGGCACTGGGACAGGGTGGACACTGCATCACTTACCTCACCAGGGATGGAGATATACAATTGAGTATCATCCGCATACTGATGATACCTCATCCCATGGTGTCGGATGACCTTGCCCAGCGGTTTCATGTAGATGTTAAATAGGAGAGGAGAGAGAACCAACCCCTGCGGCACCCCACATAGGAGCGGTCGCGGGCCGGATCTCTCCTCTCCTATCAGCACCGACTGGGAGCGGCCCTGGAGGAAGGAGGTGAACCAGCACAAAACTACGCTGCCCACCCCCAACTCCCTAAGCCGCCCCAAAAGGATACCATGGTCGATGGTATCGAAAGCCGCTGAGAGATCTAAGAGAGCCAGGATGGATGCACTACCTCCATCCCGCTCCCGCCAGAGATCATCCGTAAGTGCGACCAATGCAGTCTCCGTCCCATGTCCCGGTCTGAAACCTGACTGAAAAGGGTCTAGATAATCCACTTCATCCAGGGTCCTTTGAAGTTGCAACGCCACCACTTTCTCAACCACCTTTCCCAAAAAGGGAAGGTGGGAGACTGGACGAAAATTGTCCAGAATGGTAGGGTCCAGGGACGGCTTCTTGAGGAGGGGGTGTACCAATGCCTCCTTGAAGGCCATTGGAGCCACCCCCTCCAACAAGGATGTGTTAATCATAGCCTGAACCAATCCACATGTCACCTCCCTCACCGATTTTACCAGCCAGGAAGGGCAGGGATCTAAATGACATGTGGTGGAATTAACAATTCGAAGGATCCTGTCCACTTCCTTAGGTCCAACAGGATCGAATCGTTCCCAGATAACAGGGCAAGACTGCTCTCCCGGCATCTCCCCAGACTGCATTCCACGCATGGAGTCCAACGTAGACCGAATCCGAGCGATTTTATCCTGCAGATGCTCAGAAAATTCTTCCGCACGGCCCTGCAGGTGGGTGGTCACTACCACCCTACCTAAGAGGGATCGAGTAATCTTAAACAGGGCCGTCGGACGGCATTCTGCGGACGCAATAGGAGCGGAGAAATAATCACGTTTCGCCGCTCTTACCGCCACAAGGTAGGCCCTAATAGCGGCTCTAGATTGTGTTCGGTCGAGTTCTGTCTTCGTCTTTCTCCAGCGGCGCTCTAGACGCCTCTTCAAGACCCTCAACTCCTCCGTAAACCACGGGGAGTGACGGGTCGAATGGGGCTGGAGAGGTCGCATCGGCGCGATCCTGTCCAAGGCACCGGCCGCTTCCTTATTCCAGATTGCGGCCAATGCCTCCGCTGGACCGTGCAGCAGATCCTCGGGTATTACCCCCAGCTCCCTCTGAAACCTCAGTGGGTCCATAAGTCGCTGGGGGCAGACCAATCGAATAGATCCTGCCTCCCTGCGGAGTGGGGCAGCATAAGAGAATCCTAGGGATATCAGGACGTGATCTGACCATGACAACGGGGATAGTTCTAACTTTCCCCTCAGGTCACTTTGCCATTGCTCTGACAAGGAAACCAAATCCGGAGTGAGTCCACTGTCTCGAGTCGGGTCCCGAATAATCTGGGACAGGTCCATGGCTGCCATGGTAGCCATGAATTCCCGAGCCACTTCCGAGGCACGTCCCAGGGACGGCAGGTAAAAATCCCCCAAGACCATAAGCCTGGGGAACTCCACCGCCAACCCTGAGATGGCCTCCAGCAGCTCAGGCAGGGAGGTTGCTATGCAGCAGGGAGGCAGGGAGTTGCCCAATCCTTTTTGGCCAGAGGTATTCAAAGAACCAAGAACCAAGATGGAAGGGGCTGCCATCCACCAGGATATGGCAGAATCCAGTCATATTGAGAGATGACTTTGGATCAATGTTTGTGGTATATGGGGATGCCCTTGAAGGAAAGTTGGAAATTACAGTGGATCCAAAATTGAGCAGCCAGACGTCTGCTGGTTATTCTATGCTCTGGTGAAGCTATATTGGTTACCTCTATGTAGATTTCCAAAGTGAATTCAAGTGCTTGTTTTGAGACATAAATCTCTAAGTGGCTTGGGCCCAGATTTTCTGAAGGAGCAGCTTTATGTACCAGGAGCTCTGATGGTCTTCTAAGAGACTGCAGGTACCTGGAGGGATATCTGTTTGGCAAGGGTGTTTTCAGCGGCAGCTCTTGCAAGTTTTCCTCCCCATAGGATTTTTGTGTTAATGATATATTTTTATAATATCGGGATTGCACTGTGGTATTGTTTTGAATGTTGACGTTTAGTTGAAGTTTATTACATTGCTGAATTTTATTGATGTTGTTTTTGATTTATGCTGGTAACTGCTGTGGACTGGCTTGCCAGGAATATGCAGCTGATAAATAAGATGGATGGATGGAGATAGACAGACAGACAGACGATTTAGTCAGAAGTAGGCTGACCATACGTCCCGTTTTGAACGGGACTGTCCCGTTATTTCACCATTTCTGGAGCGTCCCGTCGTTATAGTAAAAATCTCAATTTTGTCCCATTTTTAAAAGTTTGCTGGCGAAGCACGCGCATTCGCGCATGCCCCCCACCCCGTGCACATGCGCCCGCATGCCCGCACACACACCCCGCACACACCCCTGCATGTGCACGCCCACTTTGTCCGGCGACATTTTTGCCTCAAGGAAATATGGTCAGCCTATTCAGAAGCAGGCATCAAATCCAACTGCCTGCCCAGGGACAGAATTCAAACTACAACAACCCTGGCTGATGACTCTCCTAGCCTTTGCTTGAACATATCTACAAAAGAGAACCAGTTTGGTCTAGTGGTTAAGGCACCAGGCTAGAAACCAGGAGACTGAGAGTTCTAGTCCCACCTTAGGCATGAAAGCTAGCTGGGTGACCTTGGGCCAGTCACACTCTCTCAGCCCAACTCACCTCACAGGGTTGTTGTGGGAAAAATAGAAGAAGGAAAGAGTATGTTCCCCACCCTGAGTTATTTATATAAATAATAAAGGTGGGATAAAAAAATCTAAAAAGCTGGTGGGGGGGAGCCAACCATCTCCCTTAACAATTGGTCCCATTTGCAAACCTGTTCTTAGAATTTTCTCCTTAACATTCTACCAGAATGTCTATGAAGGTTCTCAGTCATCCAGGTGGAATTGTCTGTAGCTTGAATCATGTCAACTGGATTTCTATTTTCTCAGTGGAAACGTTTCGCTCCTTATCCTTGGATAAGGATATGAATATATATTGGATAAGGATAAGGATATGAAGCTCCTTGGATAAGGAGCGAAACGTTTCCACTGAGAAAATAGAAATCCAGTTGACATGATTCAAGCTACAGATTCTACCAGAATCTACCTTCCTATAACTTAGGTCCATTATTCTGTGCACTGCACTGTGGGGTGCTCGAGAACAGATCATGGGCCTTCTTCTATGCAATACCCCATCAGTGTTTGAGGACTGCCAACATATTCCTCCTCAAGATGAAAGATGCCCAGCTCTCTCTCACATACAGCCTATTTTAAAAAAGAGAAAGAGAGCGATGGACACATAGGTATGTGCATTGGCTCTTACGTTAGGCCTAGAATGGATAGGAAAATGCAAACCTAACGCTATTTATTCTTTTATCCCTCTCCTGTTAGCTGTAAAAGAAAGCCCTCTTTGCAGTTCTCTCTTGACAATATTGATGATGTTGGTACACAAATGAGGAGCTAAATAAAAAGTCATGTTAATTTCAAGCTCCACTGGAAACAGTGGCAGGGGTAAACAGGAGGGGGAAATCAAAAGTTTCTGAAAAGGTATAGAAAGCAGCTGGAGTTCAAGCACTGATCTTCAGGTAAAATAGAAAGGATTGATTGAAGCAGGAGTTGCAAATTGGAACATCCCTGAGTTTTTTAATGTAGGATTTGTCAAAAATGCTCAGAGCCCTTTTTAGAAGAATAAATCTAGAGGTTCCTGTTTGAATAGCCTCCTTTTTGATAGGCTACTGCCATGTATTAGCACTTCTGTCCTTACAAATAGACTTTATGGACAATCCAGCAATGTTTATAGTCTTGGCATCGTATCCACGAAGAACTATTGTTCTGCAATGGTCAGATTTCACCCTGATGTTTCATTGGCAGAACCTACTACTCAGAGTCCAGCGGGACTTTTAATGTGGTTTTAAACATCTGTTGTCTCTCCAGGATGAAATCTCTGAAATGCATTGTGTCATTTGATTACCTGATGGAAAAGAGATGGCTTTTGGCAATCAATAGTTTTCTGCAAATTTCAGGCAAAATGTATTTTATTTCATATCTAGAGCTGTTCTCCATGGGCTTCTTGCTCTTAAGATTAAGTGCCTGGATTTTATAATTATTGGTATGATCCAGTTTCTCAAACATACCTGATGTACAATAGTTTTATTCATTTGGAATGTTCCCAATTACCTGAATGAGATTGCTTAAGTGGAATTTTGTTGTGCGTTCTTAACTGATTGCATGGTTGGAACTTTGTCAATAGTTGCACAGAAAAATTGTGGCCATTAAGAGGTGACCACCTAGCTGCTCTTGGATAATCTTGAAAAGAACCAATCAGGGTTGGACCTGGTGAGTATTTGGATGGGGAACACCAGGAAATTTGAGAGCTGTGAACTAGACTGGGAAGTTGGAAAATGAAGGCAAATCATTTCCACGCTGTTCCAAGGTATTGGGAACACTCCATCAACGCTGCCTCTGAAAAATTCTGCAAATTACTTGGAAAGATAGGCGGACTAATGTTAGCGTATTAGAAGAAGTGAAAACCACCAGCATTGAAACAATGATCATCCAACATCAACTTTGCTGGACCGGCCATGTTGTTCGAATGCCTGACCATCGTCTTCCAAAGCAGCTACTTTACTCCCAACTTAAGAATAGAAAACGGAATATTGGTGGACAGCAAAAGAGATTCAAAGACACTCTCAAAGCTAATTTAAAAAAATGTAATATCAGCATTGAGAACTGGGAAGCCCTAACTCATGAGCGTTTCAATTGGAGGTCAGCCTTTATTAAAGGCGCTATGGACTTTGAAGAAGCACGAGTACAGGGCGAAAGGGAGAAAAGAGCTAAAAGGAAGGCACGTCAAGCAAACTCTCATCATGACCGTCTCCCACCCGGAAACCTATGCCCTCATTGTGGGAGGTTGTGCGGATCCAGAATTGGCCTTTATAGCCACTTACGGATCCACTGTTAAAATTTTACCTTTGGAAGACAATGAATGATGAAGGTATTGCATGGACATGGACATGAAGTCACCAGAAGATGAACTCCACTTGAAGGAGACTTTGCCTTTACTTGCTTTGATTTAACCAGACTCTGATTATCTGCCCAACCTTGACATGATTCTTTTACTGGGACTGAATTCTCCTTGTCCAAGTCTGTTCCTTGGTTTCCGTTGTGATGCATGTGCAGAACCATTGTACACTCCTCTCATTGATTCCAGTGTCAATCCTTAAATATTTTATTAATGCCATTATATGGATAGTCTTAGCACTATCAAGATGCACAATGCTGTGCAAAGGAGAAGGGGAGGGTGGAGTCAGAGGAATAGAAGGAAATCCAACTAGGGGATAAACAAGGGGAGCAGAAGCATTTCAAGTATATGTACTTAGGTTTAATTACAGCAATTAATGTTACTTAATACTGCATAAATTTGGCTGATCATGTCTGCTAGGCAGTGCCCAGATAATGAATGGCATATTAAAATGACTTTAAGAGCCTATCATTTTAGAATTTAGTCTATTGACAGAGCTATGGACCTCTAAATGAGATGTCCATTAAATAGAGAAAACCCTTAGTGTTGAAGGTTTAATTGGGTTTCTGGATCCTGGTGATGAGAATTGCTTCTAAAATTTAAATTGGCCTAATCCTGTATATTAACAAGAACTATGAAGCATTAGTGCTTCCTGAATCAACGTGACAAAGTTGGGTTTGCAGAGAATCCCTGAATTGCGTCAGGATAAAATGTGAAAAATAAAATAAGTAAAAATGAAATGGTATGTGTCCTGGTTCTAGGCTTACAGTTGGGTCAGATTGTTTTTGAAGTAGCCTCTTCCAACAAACGTATGACCCAAATCCACCATAGGTTCATCACCCTCCAGCTATTCTGAAATCAATGGGCCTTAAGTTATTAATGATCAACTACAGACAAATCAATTTAAATATAACTTCATTTGCATCACTCTCTTTCTTTGAAGTGAAACATGAGAATGCAGAGCGTAGTCATTGGTAGAACCACCCACCCCTGGGTTTCTTCCAAACGATGGTGTACAAATAGGCAACAAAGGGGAGGTAGCCATTTTGGGTCCTGCTGGTGGCCCTGTCTTGCTCTCCATCACACTATTTGCCCCATGTGATTTTTAACACAAACACACCTGGTTGTGGAGAGCCCCAACAGAGGTGGTCAGTTGGACCAACAGCAGTAGTTGCAGCTTGCATAGAGCCCTCAGTCACCCTTGGTCCTACTTCCTGCTTCAGCTCCTGGAGAGGACCTAACTTGGTGGCTTCAGGGTATTCTTCCAGGTGGGCCCCCAGGGGAAACTTTTTCCTCCTTTAACTCCAGAATCTCATTTCTTTATCATCAGAAGGTTTGAATGTATTTGCAGTTTCCAAGAGAGTTTTTTTAGGTGGCTATTAAGTAGAGAATGGGCTCATGTTGATTCATAATTCCTAGCTCGGTTTCTGGGTTGGGGTCATTCACAGCCATGGGAAATGATGTAACAAAGTTAAGCAACTGAACTCATGTGTTAAAGTTTCAGTTTTGCGATAAGAATATTAATTTCAGCATTCAGGATTCAAATGCAGGTATTTTTATTTCAAAATTTCAGTTGTTAAAAATTTCAGGGGAGCCCAATTCTTCGATAATCATAGTGGAACACAGGGCACAATAGCCCCCTCCTCAGCCAAACCATGCAGCAGTGGCCCATCCCTGCCTGGGATTGGTTATCTGCCAGCTTGACCCAGAGCCAGCTGCATTTTGCCCAGAAACAGTTGCTCTTAAACCCCAGAGTTATCCTTACCCGAACAAAGTTGCCCTTGTGGTTTGAAGGAGATTGAAAGCATTGTCCACGTTCTGCCGTACTGCCGTTTCTATAGGGAGATACAGAATTCTCTTCTTTCACTTCTTCTGCAACAGTAATCCAGGAGGAAAGACTTTTATTATATAAAATGTCTGCTTTCTGATTCTAACGCTAGCCTTACCAGCAGTGCCGGTGAGGTCTGCCTTACTGTGGTTAAAACATGCTGTGAAATACTGTATCCCTAATTATCATATTAGGTACAGTATATGAATGAACATGAAAAGCAAAACAAAAATCCCTGTTGAGAAAAAAAAACTTTTTAAAAAAGTCCCTGATTGACTTTGCCTTGCCTGTTGATTGACACCATTTCCGTGAAATTGAAGTTTTGTTACTAGAATTAGTATTCAGAGACCTTGGAACACCACTGCATAATTGTTCTGTTTCTCAAGCTAGTGAATTTTTATGCAGGTTAACTTTTTTTTATTGTATTGTAATATAATTAATGTTGGGATGGGGGGCCCACCTGAGAGGTTTGCCTTGGGACCCAAGTGGTTCAACTGATGCCCAACTTCATAAGTGTCTGCAGGATCCATTGCTTTCATCCAAATGACACACATGCAAAAGTGTGTGTGTGTGTGCTTTATCAGTCAGCGTGTTGCTACTTTTAACATCCCCCCCCCTTAGAACAACTGACAGTTTGCCATTTGAATTATTTGTAAACACTACAGAAGCTTTGATTGTTGATGTTTAAACCAGAATCCATAATTACAAATTAAAACAATCTCTGGATAAATACTGCAAGTGTTCTTGTACAAAGCAGGCATTTTCTTAAAGCCAAGGTACCTGCTCTTTATTTACTGATTTAGCTAATACCAACTCATAAATACATTTCAGACTCCCTATTATTCTACATTTCATCATCCTCTTCATAAAATAATAAAATAACTTTGGCAAAATACAGGTGCTTCACTAAAAAATCTTGTAATCTCAATTGGATCACACAAAGTCTTGAATGGTAAGAATTGCATCTAGTTACCCCCCTCAATGTCAAAATGGATTTTACCTGCAGAACAGTGTAGCAGCAATTTTGCTTCCGCCCTCCATTTCCCCTTCCACTCTCAAAATCTTTTTTGGAGGGGGAGATTTCTGGGAAAGAAGTGGAAAGTCCTATTTTATAACCAGAAGTTTACTCATACACTTTGGATTTCACCCATCATTTTATAAAATTCCCAGCAATGGGGTTGTGCGGAAAGGAAATAGATTTAAAAAAAAAAACCAGAAGAGACAACACAAGTATAATGAATGCCATTGCATTTTCTTAAACTTCATCTGAGTTGGAGACAAGAATTATTAGAATAATCACTGCTAACAGAAAATACTTTGAAGGCTTTTATTTCATGGGTAATGTAGGTGTGTGTTTTAAGGTGCAGTATTAAGGTGATGATAAACTGTTTGAAACAACATGGGCTTTATTGTGAGTACTCTCAGGAACCTCAAGAGAGAACTATATTTAAGGGTCCACAAATTAGCCAAAAAGTTTTTCTGTTCAGAAATAAATAATGAATTGAAGATTATAATTCTCCTTGGTCACTGGCACCAAATATGCCACTAGATGGTAGCATTTATTCTTCCAGTACATCTGACAGCCACACCTGATCTGCCTTCTCAGACCTAGGTGTGTGGCATTGGATGGTACTCAACCAATATTTGAAATTCACTTATCAATGGTTCATTGACATAAGAGATTGACAGACCTCTCTCTGATAGAGCAAATGTCTTGGGCTGAAACAAGCTAAAAGCAGATTTCCCTTTTCCCTTGTCTTTCGTTGCTGTTTTTATTGCTGATCATCTACCCCTTTAGCAATCTGAAGCGAATTGAATTTTCTTAAAAGTTGCTCACTAATCGCAGTTTCATAACAGCCCCATAAACTCCATTCTTTGTAGTTCAACGCCAGTGTGAGTGACCCTTTTGTGCTCAGCCTTGTTCAACCATTTGATTGATTGACTGATTAAGTCCCACCAAGTTGGTGTCAACTCTTATAGAGTGTCATAGGGAATATCATTGCTTGCACTATTCTGATCTTTGTAGGTATAGACACATAGACACATCACGGCATCTGAATATCTTTTCCAAGCCCTTGATTTCTACTCTACGAAGTGCTAGTCTGCAGAGTATTTCTTGAATACTTGTCTTTCTGATGGTTGATCCTAAAAGGCAGGAGCTATCTATCACTTTGATGTCTTCATTATCAGTTCTAAAGCTATTTGTTGTACCTGTTTTCATTATGGTCTTCTTATATATTTAAATTTAGTCCCATTTTTTCACTATGCTCCTTTTTTTATAATAATTTTATTAAGATTTTTTAAAAAGAACAATAAAAGATAATACAAAAGAAAAAGAAAAAAAAGAGGAAAAGTGCAAGAAATAAAAAATAAAAAGAATATTGGGATATTGGGACCTTTTTATGCCTTTTAAATGGGGTTTTGCTTACAGCTAAGAGTTGATATGTGGAATGTTGAGTATTATATATATTAATTAATGTTAATATTTTAGAAGTCTGGACTTTTTGCTGATAATTGGATAAGGAGAAGATGTTACTTATTTGATTTGCCCATTACTAAGAGATGGGTTATGAGATGAAGAGTTTTATATTTGCTAATTAAGAGGTGGTGAAGAGATTATGAAATTGTTTATACTTGTGATGAGGGTGGGAAGTTGCTTTCTTAAAGGGGTGGGGTCTTTTTACTTTTACTTTTTTGACATTTTTTCACTATGCTCCTTGACTTTCATTACTAGACCTTGTAGATCCTTTGCATGTTCAGCTATTACAGTGGGATCAACAGCATAGTGCAGGCTATTGATGTTTCTTCCTCTAATGTTAAAACCACACTCATCTTCATCCATAGTGAATTGTTATAAGGACACAATTAAAATGAAAGAAGGGTTATCTTCAGTGGTGTGCTGGTAAGTGTTGAGCAACTGGCTCTCCCCCACCCCTGAAAAAAAAATTCCAATGTCTCTGAGCCCCAGTGACATTGCTGGCTCCATTGCTGCCACTGTGCTGTACTCTTAGCTGCCAAACAGTTGATCGGCATGCCAGCTACCACGTCTCAGCAATACTCTCAACCAGCTTGCAAAATTCCAGAAAATTATACCATCGGTTATCGCAAGCTGATATGAGCAAGTTCTAGTCCGCCACTGGATAGATTATAAACCAGGGATCTTGTGAGGTCACTGTCAGGGCCATCTCAAGAACAACAACGAGTCAGTGTAATCCAAATTCCAGTTCTTTATTGTTCTCACCATTCAGACAGAATCTTGCCAGAATAAAGCTATCCTAACTAACCTAAGGGGAAATAACCTAGGAGACTCTAGGGCGGAGCTACTCACACTCTCTCTGACTCCTTGCCAAGACTCTCCAGACTGTGAGTCCTTTTATCTCCTTGGAATGCATTCCCTCCTTCCTGAGAACCAGCGGCAGCTTCGAAATTCACCACAGTTGCATAAGGTTTTGAAAGTGTCTCATGGGCATTTTAAAAAATGGCTGTCCATTCATAAAATGCCTACCATAGTGTATGTGGCCAATTTACTGGAAGACTACCTAGTAAGGTGAACAATCACCTCCTCTTTCCCTCCGTAAAATACTCACTGCCAACTTTTGTCTTTTTGCTGATTTAATGAGCCCATTGTACCCATCCACTATTTTTATTTTCAAAGAATACTTAATGAGCCTGTGTGGACACCATAGATGATTCTGAAGGGTTTTGCTTTGCTTTCTTATATGACAGTTTTCTTTTAAAATATTTAAGAGCTTTTTAGCATCTGTTGGTTAAATATTTCAAACATATATGAAATTAGAGTGGGGTGGCGGTGTGCATAGAGAAATTGATGCTTATGGGTTGCATAACAGCCCTACAAACCTGAAGATTCCAGTTGTAAGCTCTTTGTGAGATACGGTTCCTAAACAGAAGAGTGTTTTGTAAAAAAAACCTTCCCTGTTATCAGTGAAGAGACCGGCCTTCTCACCAAGTTCTAGGGAGGCTGTTAGAAAGATATCAGAAAGTATCTGTCATAGTGAATGCATTGGTTCTAAATTGAAAACAGTTCAGTTGCTGGAATTCTTGTAAACCCATCCCTTTCATCTCAATAAATCTTACTAAAGTGAACTCTGTGAGAATCATGCCTGGGAAAGAATTGCTTTTGATTTTAGGCAGCATTCCTTGGAAGTCCAAGAGCAGAATGTTTAATTGAATACTCTTCCTGCATTCTTCTCCCTGCTTCCTTTCCCAAAATACTCAATGGCTCAGTATATAGGATGTGGGGAAAACCTAAAGTACTGAAATAATTCCTGGGAAGATGCTGATGCTAGGGAAAGTGGAAGGCAAAAGGAAGAGGGGCCAACCAAGGGCAAGATGGATGGATGATATTCTGGAGGTGACGGACTCGACCTTGGGGGAGCTGGGGATGGCGACAGCCGACAGGAAGCTCTGGCGTGGGCTGGTCCATGAAGTCACGAAGAGTCGGAAGCGACTGAACAAATAAACAACAAAAATTACTTTTATTGCCATGAATGAAAGTGTCAATCTATCTAAACACTTAAATAACGAAGCCTGCTTTTAGAGGGTCAGTTTGCCTGGGTTCCTTCCTCTGCTCCCCACAAAAGTCCTGCCCTTCCTCCAAAATGTTGACTTAGAACATGACAAAAGTAGGGATAAGCTTTTTTTTTTAAAAAAAAACTTTGACTGTGGTTCTTTGGCTATGAAAGACAGTTGAGTGAAGCTGCCCTCCCTCTTTCCAATAGGTGTTCCAAGAAAAGAAACGCATTTCTTTCAGTGGGAAATGGGGCTACACAACTGTAGGGAGATGGGGACCATTCTGACTCGGAATCCAAAATCCACTCATTTTGCTTTGACTGTCTCTATCTCCATGTAGTATTCACAGCACTGCAGATTTCAACCTTTGGGCCCATTGTTTGCAGTCTAGCATCTTACCTTTGATGGTAACTGGAAATAGACCTTATTCTTTTCTTACTAGGGTGTGGAGGAAACATCTGTTTAGTCTCCTCAGGCTTAGCATCTCATTTCCTCTGAATTTGTCCACTCTTCAACACTCATTTTAGCAAGCCCATCTGTGCAACAAGCTTGTTACAAGGCATTTAAGCAATTAGCCGTGTCACCTATAAAATGCAGCAAATACAGTGACCTTTTCTCTTTTTCTAAAGACATCAGGACTAACCAAGGAGAAAAAGAAACAAAGGATTCTCTTCCTCCCTAATAGAAACATCTGGCTCATAGGTTTGGGACTGAAGAGGATGTCATGTATCTGGGACAGATTCCTAGACTGAGCTGGTACCATTGCTGAATGGTCTTCCTCCCTTGATCAGAACTGTGGCTTATTTTTGGAGCCTTTCCTTGACACAGGAAATATTCTCCTTTTTTTCTGCCAAAAAAGAAAATCATAACATGTCAGAATGTCCTTGTCTGTATATAAATTACATGTACAACTGTAGGAAACAGAGTTTGTGAGTGGCTTCTTCCTAGGAGGAATGTTCACTCTCTCAACTGCCAAGGAATGTGTTTTGGTTCTTTTTGTTAGCCTTCTTCACTTGCAATATCCCCTAGTTACAATTATTCCAGATTTTACTTTCCTCATCATCTCATTTACACCAAAAAAAGGTGTTAAAAAGAAAAAGAAAAAGAAAGGTGGAAGGAAAGAGAAGAGGACGGCCAGCAGCAAGGTGGACAGAATCGGTTACAGTAGGGATGAATGCACCAGTGGAAGAGTTGAAGGACCAGGTTAGGGACAGATCACCATGAATAAAATCTATCTATGTTGTTGCTAGGAGTCGACAAAGATTTGATGGCTGTAATCATCATCATCATCATCATCATCATCATCATCATCATCATCTTAAATCCTCAGCCTCATTCTATCCTCCTACTTCTAATCCTGGATTTCGCCATGTAATATCAATGAGTACAAATGTCTCTATAGAATATACATATGAATACTATCACATTCTATTCTGTGCTCCAATTAACTTTTTAAACATAGTTTACATTAATAATGGTAATAATAATGCAAAAATCATGCAAGGGAATGCATCACTCCCTTTTCGCACTGAAGATGTTGCCTAGCCTGGCAATGAAACGTCTGCATGAAAACAACAAGGCTCAGAGAGCACCAAAGACTCCCCAGTTCAACCCTGAGCTACAAATATTCTCTTCGAAGGGAATGCATTTTCCATTAATTTTCTTTACATCACATCAGTATCAGAATCAGAGATTTAAAACGCTACCTAAAAATGCTATAAATGCTGGTATCACTATAAATGTTAGTGTCCAAGGAAAAAAAAGTGATGAAAAGGAAGCTATAAATGCTGTGAAATTGCTGGAAAATGGTAAGGCTGCAGGTGTAGATGGTATAACTGGAGAAATGTTATATGATCTCGTTTGCTTATGGAGTGTTATATGACTTATTTAATGGGAGTGTGAAGTCTGTACCTGATGATTGGAAGAATACAATGTGAAAGGAAGGAAGAGTAAAGGCAAAAACAACAGGAAGATCAATTTGTTAAAAATTTAAGGTGTTTGGCAGAATTCTGAATGGGTTGAAAAGAAGGGGAAGACCAAGAAAGTTGTGCAAGGGTAGAGTTGATGGATTCCTTAAGAAGAAAGAGATGAGTGGTTAAAAAGAACAAAAGGTAAATGTATGAAGTGGTATAGGTGTTAACCTATACAGTATGCTTCATTTATCCATATTAGCAAAAAAATTACTTATATAATATTTAACTGAAAATGGGTCAGTAGTAATGTCTTTTCTAAAATTAAATTACTTTTGGTGCAACAGATATGATGGCTAAGGTGGGACAATGAAAGAAGGTAGTAAAATATACTGAAAGGGTTCTGGTAGAATTTAGAGGAATTCTCCCATAGGGAGTTTTCTGGATGCAGCATCAGGGGAATAATTTCTGTATTTATCTGTAAAATTTCTTTCATATTTTGGGTGATCAGACTGTCAGTTGAGGCATAAAAGTCAAAACTTATTTCCCACTGACCTCAAAAATGAGTTCATGATGTACATTTTGTTAATTATTCTGAGATGTAAAAGCTCATGAAGTACTGCACTTCAACAATGACCACAAAATTGATGTGCCTAGAATTTCATAATCTCTTCCCTGTCACCTCTATTAATTTCATATACCATTCTTTAAATGTCATCAGTAGCACAATGAAATGCCACTGATAGTGCTGGCAATGTCAGTATGAGAATATTTTGATTATGCCCTCATAAAATCCAAGATTCAGGAGTGGGAGTAGGGATTGTAGGCAGTCTAGTCCAATTTCCAATTTCCTTCAGGGCAAACCCCAGAATACGCCCAACACATGGCTACCCCAGCCTGTGCTGGAAGATATTCAAGAAACTGATACCCTGGTTGAATTGCTCTTGTGGGGAGACAGTAACCTTGACCATGATCTTTAGAGGCAGGGGTGAGGTTAAGAGTTTTAAACCAATCCTATCTAATAATTTCATTAGGGACCTTGCCATGTGCCCTAACACTGAGCAATAGTCCTTCTCACAGTTTAAGTATATTTGTTGCCTGGATTAAGTGGTGATCATTGGATGCACATCTACATGTGTATTCTCAAACATGAGTTTCTAAAGACAGATGATAGACCCTGAAGTGTGAGAGGGTGCTGCTTTATTGATATAGGCTCTAGAGTGATTTGGCCTTCCAGTCATTCCAGAACCTCTTTGTGTGTGTGTGTGTGTGTGTGTGTGTGTGTGTGTGTGTGTGTCTGCACGCACACATCAGTTTTGATTCCTGGCAAGTACTTGGACAAGTCCGTGTGGCTTTCTTGGCAACATTTTCTGAAGTGGTTTGCCATTGCCTTCTTCCTAGGGCTGGGAGAGAATGACTGGCCCAAGGTCACCCAGCTGGCTTTGTGCCTAAGGCAGGACTAGAACTCTCAGTCTCCTGGTTTGCCATTGCCTTCTTCCTAGGGCTGGGAGAGAATGACTGGCCCAAGGTCACCCAGCTGGCTTTGTGCCTAAGGCGAGACTAGAACTCTCAGTCTCCTGGTTTGCCATTGCCTTCTTCCTAGGGCTGGGAGAGAATGACTGGCCCAAGGTCACCCAGCTGGCTTTGTGCCTAAGGCAGGACTAGAACTCTCAGTCTCCTGGTTTGCCATTGCCTTCTTCCTAGGGCTGGGAGAGAATGACTGGCCCAAGGTCACCCAGCTGGCTTTGTGCCTAAGGCGAGACTAGAACTCTCAGTCTCCTGGTTTGCCATTGCCTTCTTCCTAGGGCTGGGAGAGAATGACTGGCCCAAGGTCACCCAGCTGGCTTTGTGCCTAAGGCAGGACTAGAACTCACGGTCTCCTGGTTTGTAAGCTGATGCTTTTAACAACTACATCAAACTGATTCTCATGCATTCTTACTGCTTATAATTTGCAAGATACAACAGTGTGCTCCTTATCGTTTTTGTGCCTGCCTCTGAGCTAAGCTAAGTTCTTTGTCCATCTAGTTCAATGTTGTCTTCTCTGATAGGTAATGGCTGTCCAGATACTCAAACCCAAGGTATTTCTCATCATTTGCTACCTATTTGAGATCTTCAACATGGGAAGCATGTTCTCTTCTACTGAGATATATTCTTAGCATGTGTAGTGCCAGAGTTGCTCTTTGAGTGAGATGGGTGGTGACTAAATATTAAATATAAATAAATAAGACATCAAGGTGATATCAATTTTCTAACGAAATCCTGTTTCATACTGAAAATTGTTTTTGTAGTTACTTCTTTCAAAGATTGTCTTCTTGAGGTGAATCACCCACTGGATTTTGAGTACTTTCATTCTTTAATATTGCCAAATGTATCTGCTTAATCTTTTGCATAGAGATTGGCCAGTTTGTCTAATGAAAAGTCAGCATATACCACACCAGAGGATGAGAAAGTACCTCCCCTTAAATGTTTTTTGCAGTAACTAAGAGGAAGGTGTCTTATCATGCTATATATGCTAATTAGTCCATCAGTGAAAGAACATTCTGGGTCACATCCTGCTATTGGGACATGGTGGCTCAGCGGGTTAAACCGCTGAGCTGTAGACTGCCGATCGGAAGGACAGCAGTTCGAATCCCCACGCAACGAGGTGAGCTCTCGTTGCTAGTCCCAGCTCCTGTCAACCCAACAGTTCGAAAGCTTAGCAAGTCGATAAATGGGTACCACCTTAAGTGGGAAAATTTGCTGGCGTCCTTTCGGGGGTCGGCCACCAAACGGAATGGCGGCGGCGGCGACGGATCCCGAAGCGGCAACATCCAGGACGTCAGCCAGCTCCGACGCAAGGCATTGTGGGACATGTAGTCCAGTTGCCACGGAAGAGTCGGTTCCCTTACCCCTTCCCTGAGCACACGGTTTAAATGTATTAGATGAAAAAATGTATAATATATAATGTATACAGTGTATGTAAGCCACCTAGAGTCCTCCGTTAGGGAGGGGATAGGCGGGGTATAAATATCAATATAAATAAATAAATAAATAAATAAATAAATAAATAAATAAATTACTTCGTAGTCACTACAGACAACATTCTCATTTTTTGTTGCCTCCTCCATCTTTCCCAATAACTGTATGAATATACAGCATACTCCTTCCTTAAGACTATATTTTATGGATTCGATAAAGGGACCGTGATCCACGCACGCTTCAACAATAATAAATTTGTTGGTCTTTAAGGTGTCACAGGACTCTTAGTTGTATTCAGTACCAAATCAGGAGCAGAATGGAAGGAACCTATTCATAAGTCTTTTCCATCATTAGTAAATGTGCTATCATAAAAAAAGGCTGGCTGGAATATTGTGATTCATGGTCCTTTGGTTGGAACTCTTAAACTTTTTTCCTTCCATATAAAGAGAAATGTATTTAAAATCTCTAAGGGTAATTTCTTTCCTTGGTGCTCAAGAGAGATTTCTTTGCTGGGAAACAATTAGCCTGTGGATTTACTGTTTCTGTGTTTTCGGTTCCCTCCCCCGCCTGCACAATACGGTGGCTGCTTTACAAAAGGGTTAGGGATTAGCAATGCAGCAACGCAGGAAGTACAGAGCAAAGCTACCAATAATGTGAACTGTTTCAGCTGCTCCAGGCGACCCACCTAGCATTTACCTTTGAGCAATTTCACCTTTCCTTGGATGAAAAAGTAGGTGATTTGCCAAAGAGCCCTCATGAACCCTTGCTATGTAGTGTAATTTTCTCTGCTGTTCTTGTTGCTATAAACCCAATCTATTTTTATGGCTGTCTGTATCTGAGATATTTCTGGTTAATGAAACAGTTCCATTTGTTATGTTTATATATTTTTTCTCTGTTTTTTCCTAATGTTGTTTTTTTCTTTTCCTTTCCTAACCAAGGAGTTAACACAATAGCAAGCCAACGTAAAGCCCCAAGCAGTGTTTGAGCCAAATTATTTTTAAAAAGCAATATTATTCCAACAGAAGATCTGTGCGCTGGAAATGGAAAGTAGGTGATGAGCTTGACAGCATTTTCTTGGTGGAGAAAGGCAGAAGAGTAACTTCAGAAGGTCATTTACTGCAGAAACCATTCCAAAGCTGGATAATGTGACTTAAAACAATACCAAGAAAAAGCCTTCACTACTACTTTAGCAGTGAGCAGTGAATGCTGGTTAAAAGTCCCTTGTTCCTGCTATCTGTTCTGCTAGAGAAGCCCTAAGAAGGAAGTATCTGTAAGGTTCGGCATTCATATACAGTATAGGCTAGCCAGAGGTCATCCGACAAACGTGCAGGCAAGGCATACCTCTTGAGATTTATCTCCATTCGCCTTTTAACATCAGGGCTGGAACACGGCATTGCGCTGCCTGAGGCCAAGCATGAAATGAAGCTCTCCCCGATACCCAGTCATTGTTGGTCTTTTAAAAAGGAAAAATTGCCCCCACGCTCACACAGTCTCTGCAATGTAGGAATAAACCAAAGAGCACCAAGCGAAGTATTTGAACTGAACAAAGAAAGAAAATGGTGTTTTGCACCTTCTCTAGAAGGTCAGTAAATAGGGGAAGTTATGGCCTTCTGAAGAAATTAAATTCATAAACTTGGAACAACTGATATAAAGACCCTACTTCTTCCCACTGTGATACTCCAATTTCTCTCTCTCCTCTCTCCCCAGTACAGCATCTCAAGAGTACATTTATATATCACGTTTTATAGATCCCCAGAGTAGGGGAATTCTTCCAGAGGCCTTTGCTAATTATTTAGTTTATTGTTGTATTTTTCTGTATTTAGCACCAATACATCTTGGACAGTCTTTGCTAAGCATAAGCAACTTTATCAAAGAAAAACTCTTTCAGATTCTGCTCATTGTAAGGTTTGAAAAAAAAATCCCATTGTTGTGGAATTCCCTATCTTGGAAAATATCACATCTGGGTGACAAAAATCCAGATGCCCACAAGATAGCAGCAAAGAGAGAAAGAAAACTGACTCTGCCATCTAGTGGACAACTGTATTTTGCAGCCCAGATCTGGTAGCTTTGGAGTTTGGTTCCTTCTGTGGTTCCTTTTTACTGATTTGCAGATTCTGGGCCACAGGGGAAGAATTGTAAGAATTGCTAGCTTGTGATTGTTCAATTGCTGGGGCTGAAGGTTTGGATTTTTTGAATACTGTTGATATTTTTAAAAAGTAGGTTTCTAATTTTGTAGGGCACCTTGAGAGGCTTCAGGCCAGAAAGAGTTGTCTTTATTAATAGTCTAAAAAAGATTTAAGCAGATGCAAATTAAAAAAACAAAAACACAATCATATTTTTTTCATACTTGAAGTAGCAAGGATATTTTGTGGATATCTGCTTTTAAAATGTGGGTGGGTATACATATTTAAGGGATCCCTAATACATCATTGAAGTTCTACATACTGTAGATATAATGTATAGAATCATGTCTTCTCATAACACACAACCTTCATTAAAAGTATTTTTATTTGTTCCACATATTTTATTTAGATAATCTCTGTCTCTTTTTACACACAAACACACACGTACAGAGAGAGAGAGAGAGAGAGAGAGAGAGAGAGAGAGAGAGAGAGAGAGAGAGAGAGTCTACAATCCAGTGAAGATCCCGATAATGTAAATCAGAATTATTACCTTCATTTTGTAGAGGAAATCTTTTTTTTTTTTTTTGGGGGGGGGGGGAAGGGTACAATATGGGAGATGTAGCCTATTTGCATAATAACTGACTGTGAGCTTCTGCATATTTTTATTCTGATCTCAACATGGAATTGAATATTTAAAAAACAAATCTAACACCACCACCAAATGGCTGTTTCTCTTGTCACATTTCTCAAATGCCTCCTCCTCCTTTTGGCTGTTCAAAATACAGTGTCGGCTGTCATAATCTTTCCTTTCTTCCTTCCCAAACTATTTCCAAGGACAAATGTAAATCAATTATTTACAAACTTTCTCTGTATACCTTATTAAACAGGAGGAGCAGCTCAGTTGAGCAAGGTATGGGGTGGGGTGGGCAGTAGAAAGTATCTGCCATCAGTAACAAGCAATAATGTCCAGGTTCCTACTTTTTTCAGCAGTGTCAAGAGGCCTTGAGCCACAAAAATATCATTATGCTAAGGTATGTAAATACATTTTTAATCACTGCTCAGAATCTTTGCCTATTTGAGAGCAACAAATATGAAAGGTAGTAGACACTGTGATCTGGACCAAATCCTTCACCTTAAATCAGAATAAACAGGACTTATTCTCCCTTGACCCAACAGGTCAAGAAGAGAAGAGCCACAGTAGATGTCTAGCTGTGTCAGTGTGACCAGCATGTAATGAAAAGGACTATGCAAAGTCTTCAGAAGAGATGCTTCTCAACATGTGGGAATGTGAACAAGTACCTCTCTTTGAATCATTAAGTAGCCTTAATGCAGCTGCTCCTGGCGGTCTCCAGATACGTGTACATATGTAACTCCTTCATTTAGTTGGGAAATGATAGAGATGTTTCTTCCAAGCAAGGTGGCAACTCTATGAAGTTTGACTACTTTGTCATGGACTTCAGAGGTTGAAAGAGCAGCCTCATGAGCGACTTCTGTGATTTAGTCTCATGAGATAGCTCAGCCTTTCATCAGACTCTTTGTATTTTTCGAAGAGAATACCCGTAGTTCTTGTGCACAGTATAAGCAGGACAGTGCAAGACAGTACAAAGCCTTGGGTTTGATAAGGCTGAGATAAATAACAAAAACAAGACCATCTTCTGTGTCCTGGTCAATAGGAAGCACTGTCTTCTGCCTGTTATACTTTTGTTGTTGTTCAGTCGTTTAGTCGTGTCTGACTCTTCGTGACCCCATGGACCATAGCACGCCAGGCCTTCCTGTCCTCCACTGTCTCCCAGAGTTTACTCAAATTCATGTTTGTTACATCGGTGATGCTATCTAACCATCTCATCCTCTGCCGTCCCCTTCTCCTTTTGCCTTCAGTCTTTCCCAGCATCAGGGTCTTTTCCAGTGAGTCCTCTCTTCTCATTAGGTGGCCAAAGTATTTGAGCTTCAGCTTCAGTATCTGTCCTTCCAGTGAGCAGTCAGGGTTGATTTCCTTTAGGATTGACTGATTTCACCTCCTTGTAGTCCAAGGGACTCTCAAGAGTCTTCTCCAGCACCACAGTTCAAAAGCAACAATTCTTCGGCGCTCAGCCTTCCTTATGGTCCAACTCTCACAGCCATACATTACTACTGTTATACTTTAGACTCCTGCTTAAGTCCCAAATTCCAGTAGTTTGACAGCTCCCTGAAGTGTTCAGCTTGACATGTCCAGATCAGCAACACCCACTCTTGTTCAGAGGCATACAGTAAAGTATAACCTAGTTCCATCCATGTTCATACATGGTTCCACCCAGCTGAGGAAAGATGGACAAGGCACATAACACCATCATGGCAAATGGATCAGAAATCACAGAAAAGGTGCCCCAGCATCTTAGTTCCCCAGGTGTGTGTGTGCCTTCGAGTCAGTTCTGACTCCTGGTGACTGCCTGGACAAGTCCCTGAAGTTTTCTTGGCAAGATTTTGGAAGTAGTTTCTCATTGCCTTCTCCCTAGGGCTGAGAGAGAGTGACTGGCCCACGGTCACTCAGCCGGCTTTCATGCCTAAGGCAGGACTAGAACTCACTGTCTCCTGCTTTTTAGCCTGGTGCCTTAACCGCTACACCAAACTGGTTTCCCAGAGCATGGTGTCAAATCCCTTAGCCTTCACACAAACATAGCTGATGCCACTTGATCCTGTTTTCAGTTCTTCAAAGTTTTAGTGTCAAGCTTCTTTTGGCAAATGCTAGATCTGGAAGCCAGGTATGCAAGGCTAATTGTATGGGGGGAAACAAGCAAACAAACAAACAGACAAAAATTAATGAAGCTCTTAGGAAAGAATTCTAGCAACTGCTATGGATCAAAAGGAAACCCTATTCATATTGAAACCAAGGTTCAAATGTTGGTATCTTTTTCCTCCTGCCACATGATGCAATGGCCTTGAAGCCTTCCTTTTCTGGGTTAGAAGGATGGGTTTCATCTCTGCTGCTGGCTTCTGTGATGGAGTTCTGAAGGTTAATAAAAGAACTCCAAGCAGCTAACAACAATCTTGCAAAGTAGAAGCGTGAACCAGAAGGGACTTGCACATTAAGTTTAATTATGTTCAGAAATAAATTCAGTCTTCACACAGTAGTTAGATGAAGAAAAAGTAGAGATAGCTTACATTTATTCAGTAGAACTGGATACAAGTAGATTTATAGTAGATCTGTGTGCAAGCAAGATGTGATGGATGAGAGCTGCATTGTGCAGTGCCTCCTGCTTGCAGGTGTGCCCAAAGAGTAATGGAGGTTGTTAATCCCCAAAACTCAAGAAGAAGAAGGAAGTGGAAATCAGGTGACCCATGTGACATCCCACAAGCACAATAGAGATGTGTTTACTAGAAGGTACCTCCCTTATGCTTGTGAGACAATGCTGAGTTGACCCCTGATGATTCCAACATTCTGATCTTGTCTGAACTAACTCTCAGACCCATCTGAACCTCAGACTTTCCATGCACTGAAGTGCTCCTTCTGGTCCTTTATTCTTAGCAACCTTGTGATTGTGACCTAGATGCAGAGGCTGAATACCCAGCACTGGTATTGGCAGGTCTCAGATCCATCTCCCCACAGATTCTTGGGTGTGACTCCTTAGGTTCCAAAGCTAAG
The DNA here is from genome assembly GCA_023362775.1 of Charina bottae. Classification (NCBI taxonomy): domain Eukaryota; kingdom Metazoa; phylum Chordata; class Lepidosauria; order Squamata; family Charinaidae; genus Charina; species Charina bottae. Next base: position 137,972,169 of record JALMGJ010000003.1, read on the forward strand.
CTCCATCTGTTCTTTCTTGGGTAAGATGGAAGAAAGACCTGTGTAATTCTGGCTTGAAATTACCCAGAGACCTTCCTGTGTTGGATTTAGATTCAGCTGCCTAGAGCACCAGGCTTTACTAGCAAGTCTCATCAGGTGATTTGTGAATAAACACTAAATTGTTTAGCCTTATTACATCTGCTACCACTTGGAGAACCACATCAGGATAGCCCTGTCCTTCATTCTCTCTGTGGTTTTAAAAAAAAAAGTAGAGTACTCTATCCAGCTGTGATCCCAGTATCATTGTAGAAATTTAATCAGTTTATTTTAATTACTGTTGTTATTTAGTATGCAGTGTGAAGATGGTTTCTTGTGCCTAGTGGCCATTCTTTGCTCTGATTATCTTTTGCAGTAATTTCAATATGTTGGTGGCATTAAAAGGAGGTTAAACAGATTCATGAAGGATTGAGCTATTAGCGGCTGCTGGTGATCACTGCTCCACACTACCTCTAGCATCTGAGACATTAGAAACTTCAATAGTAGTTGCTAGGGAATATAAGCAGGAGGGTGCTTTGGCACTGCTGCCCCCTTTATGCACTGGACAGCCCCCGGTGGGAACAGAATGCTGGACAGGCAAGCTGGATCTCGGTCTGATCCAGTCCTTCTCAGAACAAATATAAAATGCTCTGTTCTTAATGAAGCAGGCCGTAGTGTTCTGCAAAGCAAATTAAAAATCTAAATACGCAAACATGCCATCAAGATTCAAAAGATCAGTCTAGCTGCTTTCTTGCGTTCATCGCAATTAGTTTCTATTAATGTCAATCTGAGCTATTGATGACAAGATGGTAACTTGCAATTAATACCCACAAACACTGTGTCAGCTTGCTGACTAACACTATGCAAAGCAGGAAACTAAACGAGCACATAATTATACATAGCGCTACCCAAAGTGCAAAAAATTAATTTGGCAAGGATTAAATTGTTCAGAGGTCCTGGCCACATTTACAGGGAACACTTTCTGAAAGTATAGCTGTCCATTTCAGTTCATTAATAATATACGTTATTAAGCAATCTTCTGAAATGTTGTTTTCGTCATTCATTTCACATGCAAGCATCTGAGGGGGAGGGGTTGCAATCAAGGGACTGCCGGGCAGAGGAGTTGACCACTTCAAAGGCTGAAAGACAGAACTAAAGGCCTAGCAACCTTGACCTAAAGATTTAGCAACGTGCTACTATATAAGATAGAAAGCTAGACAGAATGTTCCTGCCGCAATGTGTTTCCATGTGGACCTGCACGCAGACATCCACTAACAGAACCTGATATTAGCAGAAAGGAAAAGTGCAGGGGTCAGCCCTGAAGAAAGCTATCCTGCCAAGAGGTAGGTTTGGTTCTCCTATGAGACAAGGAAGACCCTGGCTTTAGGAGACAGATTTTTTTAATTTATTTTCTATCCCGCCTTTATTATTTTTATGAATAACTCAAGGCGGCTAACATACCTAATACTCCTTCCTCCTCCTATTTTCCCCACAACAACCACCCAGTGAGGTGAGTTGGGCTGAGAGAGAGTGACTGGTTTGCCATTGGCTCCTTCCTAGGGCTGAGAGACAGGGACTGGCCCAAGGTCACCCATCCGGCTTTCATGCCTGAGGCGGGACTAGAACTCCCGGTCTCCTGGTTTCTAGCCCAGTGCCTTAACCACTAGACCAAATTGGAAGAAGTGACAGGTCGATGTGCCTCACCCATAGTCTAGCTCCATTTCTGTGACTGACTGCAGTTGCCCACTGCCACACTCTTCAAATCAAGGTATTGGAACCCTCTTAGAATAAGGACCAGCAGCACAACATTCATGGGGATCATGTGATCTCAACAACTCCAATAGCTTCTGGGTCCTCTGCCATTAAAACACACACATTCATACACCCATGGAGAGAGTGATTTTCATACACTAGCCAGCAAGGGTGTCCTTGCCATGCAGATCTCAAGTCTTTCTCTGCAGATGATTGGATGGTTGATTTAGAGCAACGAAATCAAGGCTGTTCAGAGCCACTGATGGAACAAATGCCTGGCTGTATTTAGTCCTTTGGCAGAACAAGGCATTGTGGTAATGGAGCGCATCTGTGCTGCTGTGAGATTCTGCTGTCAGAGTTCACCTTGCCTACAACATCTTGTTCCATTGAAAAATTCCACAGAATCCTTATTGGATGATAACGATAGGTATGATTCCTGATCATACAGGGATCACCCTGTACCCCTCGGGCAATAGAATAATATGGAAGAAGATGCAGCAGAAGGTGTTCTGTCTTGTTTGAGCCCCAGACCCTGATCACTGGGTCCAGACAAGAGCAATACTTTTTTTTCTTTTTCTTTTGCCTCCGGGGCTCCATTTCTTTTAAAAAATGATATAGATGGCCAGGGATGTTGTAATACCACCACCTGAGTGGAAAAGGACAATTATATTCTCAACCTCAGGCTTTCAGGAGTGAAGGAGATGTCTTAACCTTCTGCAAGGTTTAGGATACTCATTTTGCCCCTTAAAACTTTTCCCCCCAAAACTGGGCCAGAAAATTTGGCACACTTCAAAAGTTGCTCTAAGAAAAAAAAACCCTCAAAAGGGAGGTCTATGAAGGTTCTTAGTCATCCAGGTGGAATTGTCTGTAGCTTGAATCATGTCAACTGGATTTCTATTTTCTTAGTGGAAACGTTTCGCTCCTTATCCAAGGAGCTTCTTCAGTCTGAGCAAAGTTGGTAAGGGAATCCTAAATATGTTCCTAGGTAGCTGTGTGACCTTACACCTGGGGCTAGGTCATGGTTATATTGAGATGTAATTTTTAAGTCCTTTTATCATCTAATGGAGGGTCGTTAAAATCACCATGCTGCTGTTGAGCTTCTGAAATGGTCTTAATCTTCCTAGGCACAGAAGACAACACGGGGAGGAAGATGGGGGAGAGTTTGTGCCTGAGGCCACCACCTCTATTCAAGGAAGGATTTTCCAAGTTGGCATAAATGGATTCCTTGACCCCTCTCTCAAACCACCTATCTTCTCTGTCTAAAATGTGAACATTAATGTCCTCAAATGAGTGTCCTTTTTCTTTTAGATGAAGATAAGTGGTTTGAGAGAGGGGTCAAGGAATCCATTTATGCCAACTTGGAAAATCCTTCCTTGAATAGAGGTGGGGGCCTCAGGCACAAACTCTCCCCCATCTTCCTCCCCGTGTTGTCTTCTGTGCCTAGGAAGATTAAGACCATTTCAGAAGCTCAACAGCAGCATGGTGATTTTAACGACCCTCCATTAGATGATAAAAGGACTTAAAAATTACATCTCAATATAACCATGACCTAGCCCCAGGTGTAAGGTCACACAGCTACCTAGGAACATATTTAGGATTCCCTTACCAACTTTGCTCAGACTGAAGAAGCTCCTTGGATAAGGAGCGAAACGTTTCCACTAAGAAAATAGAAATCCAGTTGACATGATTCAAGCTACAGACTCAAAAGGGAGGACTTGTGGGTGGAATGCCTGTTGCTAACCCCTCCTGTAATACATAAATAGAGTAAAAAAAATAGACATAGGTGTAAGTACAGTATATGTAAATAATTAAAATAAATACACAATCAAGTTTTTCACTGGCTACAGTGCAGTCAACCCCTGAGTCCTATCATCTTTCCTACATAATACAAGTCAGGCCGTGGGCACATAGACCAACATTGGCTACCCTAACCCTGCAAAATTTTACCAGTTTGTGTAAACAGAAGACCACTATATGAGGAACCAACTTTAGAATTTTTATGCCATCAGGAGTAGCTACTCCAGCTTTATCCTGAGCATCTTGTGCAAGTGGGTACCTGAGGGACCGTCTTGTCCCGATAACGTCGGCCCGCCCCACCCGTGCATGCAGAGAGGGCATGCTTCGGACCCCCTCAACAAGAGAATTCCATCTAGCGGGGTCCAGGAGGCGTGCCTTCTCTGCGATAGCGCCCGCCTTGTGGAATATCTTGCCCCCGGAGGTGAGACTGCCCCCCTCCCTCCTGGCCTTTCGGAAGGCCCTTAAGACCTGGCTCTGCCACCTGGCCTGGGACGACGGAGGTGGTAGTGCCTCCTGGGGTTGGCTGGCCCCGTAGATCCATGATCTATCTGCGGGCCCTAATCCATCTTGGATTTTATTTTATTTATTCTCTGCTTGTGTTTTTAGATATTTTTGTATAGTTTTTTAAATTGTATTTGTTGTGACCCGCCCAGAGTCCCTTGCATGGGAGATGGGCGGGGAATAAATTTGAAAAATAAATAAAATAAAAAATAAAGTGTTTAAATGGGCATTTTTAAAAAAGTGGTGGATTTTTAACAGATGTGATCATTCTGTCCTGTCAAATATTCTACCTGAGCATTTTGCAAGGTACAGTGCAAAGCACCTTACTGTTTCATTTTGGTTAAATAAAGTTTAATTGCCATTTAACTTGTTGCTATTTCTACCAATCTGACCTAGTTCCAGTTTCTTTTACCAAGAGTTGTAACAGTTACTAAATTATACTAATCAATCCAGCAAATTGCTCAATAGTGCCTAGCTTTGTTCTCTTTCACAGCCCATCTGATCATCTTTGCTCTAGAGTTACTGCATATTCAACTCAGTGGCTCATGTCATTATGGTTATAACTGCCCAATAACTGGACTCAATATAAAGTAGTATCTACAGTTGAGGAGGTTTCTTTCGGTTACCTAATACTATTTCCTCGAGGAAATAGTAGAATAGAATCATAGAGGTCATCAAGTCCAAACCCCTGCACACTTCAGGAATCACTATACCAGAGCTTTCCAAACTGTGTGTCGCGACACAAAAGTGTGTCGCCACACACAGCGTGGTGTGTCGCCACACCACCTGGAAGCGGCGGCGTGCACGGTGGCCGCCATGCACGCGCGCGCCGCCGCACGCCCCCCGCGCCACCGCACGCCACTCCCGCGCCGCCACCGTGCGCGCGCGCGCCGCCGCACGCCCCCCCACACCGCCGCCGTGCGCGCGCGTGTCGCCGCTGCCGCCGCCGCCAGGTGTGTCGCCAGCGGCGGCACTTTGGAAAGCCCTGCACTATACCATCCCCATTTTTAAAATTTTCTCCTCCCAAGTATTAGCCACCCTTCTAGCTTTGTATCATCTGCAGATTTAGTAAGCATTCCCTCAACTTCCTCATTCATTCATTCATTCATTCATTCATTCATTCATTCATTCATTCATTCATTCATTTTTTAAATTTATCCCTGCCCATCTCCCCAAACAGGACATCCATATCAATACAAAAACGTTGAACAGCACCAGGCCCAGGACAGAGCCTTGTGGTACTCTACTCAAGATGTCTCTCCAGGTAGATTTCACGCCATTTATAACTACCCTTAGAGTACAATCTTTGAGCCAACTGTGGACCCACCTAATGGTTGAGTTGTCAAACCCATATTTTACCCATTTCTTTATAAGGATGCTATAAGAGACTTTGTCAAAACCCTTGCTCAAGTCAAGATGTACTGTATACATGGCATTTCCCCAATCAACCAGGCTAGTAACTCTATCATAAAAGGAGATCGGGTTAGTCTGGACTGACTTGTTCATCATAAATGAACAACAGGCTTCAACGGAACCCTGGTAAGACGGAGTGGCTGTGGATTGATGGCCCCCCTAGATCCAGGAAGTTGTCATCTTTGGTTCTGGGTGGGGTGGCACTACCTCGCTCGGATCCAGTGCGGAATCTGGGGGTCCTCCTGGACTCGCGACTCCTGCTCGAAGAGCAGGTGGCAGTCACGGCCAGGAGGGTCTTTGCACAACTTCGTGTTGTGCGCCAGTTACGCCCTTTCCTGGATCGGGAGGCCCTCCGAACAGTCACTCACGCCCTTGTCATCTCCCGTATAGATTACTGTAATGCGCTCTACATGGGGCTACCCCTGAAGAGTATCCGGAAGCTTCAGCTGGTTCAGAATGCCGCGGCGCGAGCAGTTATGGGTGCCATGAGATCGGCACATGTAACACCTCTGCTACGCGAGCTGCATTGGCTACCAGTTTGCTTCCGGGTCCAATTCAAGGTGTTGGTGATTACCTTTAAAGCCCTATATGGCATAGGGCCAGGGTACCTGAGGGACCGTCTCGGCCCGATAACGTCGGCCCGCCCCACCCGTACATGCAGGGAGGGCATGCTTCAGACCCCCTCAACAAGAGAATTCCATCTAGCGGGGTCCAGGAGACGTGCCTTCTCTGCGATAGCGCCCGCCTTATGAAACATCTTGCCCCCGGAGGTGAGACTGGCCCCCTCACTCCTGGCCTTCCGGAAGGCCCTCAAGACCTGGCTCTGCCACCGGGCCTGGGATGACAGAGGTGGCAGTGCCTCCTGGGGTTGGCTGGCCCCGTAGTAATACAACCGATACTACGGTTCCCAATCCATCTTGGATTTATGTAATTTATTATTATTGTATATTATTATTATTATTGTATATTTTTTAGATAATATTTTTGTATAGTTTTTTAAACTTTCAATTGTTGTAACCCGCCCAGAGTCCCTTGCAAGGGAGATGGGCGGGGAATAAATTGAAATAATAAATAAATAAATAAATAAATAAATAAATCCATGTTGCCCCCTGTTAATTAATAAATTCCTATCTAAGTGCTCACAAACATGCTGTTGGATAATCTCCTCAAGGACTTTGCCCACTACCGATGTCAAGCTCATTGCCTGTAGTTTCCTGGGTCCTGCTTCTTCCCTTTTTTTGAAAAAAGGAACATTAGCCCTCCTCCAGTCTTCTGGGACCTCGCCTGTTCTCCAGGACTTCTCAAAGATTACAAACAGTGGTTCTGCAATTACCTCTGCTAATTCCGTCAATGCCCTAGGGCAGTGTTTCTCAACCTTGGCGTGTTTAAGATGGGTGGACCTCAACTCCCAGAATTCCCCAGCCAGCTCTTTGTTGAAGTCCACCCATCTTAAACTTGCCAAGGTTGAGAAACACTGCCCTAGGATGCTCTTGAAACTTTAATCCATTTAGATTAGCTAGGAATTCCTTCACATGCTCCTTGCATATCTTCAGCTTCCTTTCACTTTCCCTCCCCTTCCCCCCAGTGGCACAGTGAGGGCCAAACGAGGGTTTGTTCCTTTGTGAGAGAAAACCAACGCCAATTAGGAATTGGGAAGTTCTGCCTTCCCATCGTCCTCCTTAACCATTTCACCATTCCCTCCCTTCAGTAAACCTACTGGGTCTTTGACTTTCCTTTTGCTTCCGACATACCTGAAAGCCCCTTTGTTGTTGTTTTTGAGTCCCTTGCTCGCCTAACTTCATAGTAGGCTTTAGCTTTTCTGATGCTAAACCTGCAGATATTGCAGACTGCTTTGCATTCTTCTTTGGATATATTCCCCTTTTTCCATTTCTTGTACATTTCTCTTTTTCCTTTCAAGCAATTTATTAAGTTCTGTGTGGATCCAATTTTGTCTCTTTAGGTGTTTCCCATTCCTCCTCCTTGTAGTAATCGTTTGCCTCCCAGGATCCTAGTTACCTATACTTCCTCAACCATTTCCTCCCTGTTGGTGAGGATTAGGTCCAGGGTAGCAGACCCCTTCTCTCCTCTTCTACTTTTTGACAAATGAAGTTGTCCTGACAAGAATTTCTCGGGCCTGTAACTGTCAGCAGAATAAGATTTCTAACAAATATCTGGATAATTAAATTCCCCCATAATTACTATCTCATGTTTCCTTAAGAGTTGGGTCATCTGGTGCAGAAAGATTTCATCCCCCTCTTCAGCTTGTCCCAGAGGCCTTTAATAAATTCTCACAACTCTGTTCCTTTTATTTCTCTTTCCTTGTATTCTTGCCCAGACCCCCTCAACAGAGCTCCTCTGCTCCAAAACATGAATAGAGTCTTATGTTTTCCAGCCATACTTTTTGTTGAGCCTATTTCTTCTATATAAGTTGTAGCCTTCCAGCAGTGTGTTCCACTCATGAGCATCATCCCACCATCTTTCTGTAATACCTCTGACATCATATTTATGTTCCTCTGCTAGGATTTCCAGCATTGGTTTGCTTCCCATCCATAGAGAGAAGATATTTCCTTAAAGGCCTTTAAAATCTATTGACTGCTGTCCATGAAATATCACAGATGCTTATGTGGGACCTCATGGAAACTGGTTTACATTGAAGTGGCTCCATTTGCATGACTCAGTGATCCATTGTTAGCTTGACAACAGTGTATTCAATTAACTCGATTTTCTGGCTTTGCATAGGACTGGATTCAAAAATATTTGCAGGGAGGTCAGATGACAATAACAGCATCATATCATCATGATGCAAGCTCCACCCCCTTGTTGTGTTGTGCCATCGCACACATGATAGGGGCAAAACTTACACTGAAACAGCTTAATGATGCTGCTTTTGGCATTTTGATGAAACCCTCTGTTCCTGCGGTAGCCTCTGAATGGAGTGTAGTTTGGTTGGTGTCGTGTTTCAAGATATACTGCAAATGCAAGGTTTTGTGTTTCAGGGAGTTTTGCAGCTCGCAAAGGCGACACAATGATGGCTCTGTTGCAAAGGGTTGGGCAGAAGGAGGCAGGCATCGAAGATACAATTTTTCCTTTGGCAGCTTCAGGATAGTACTTTAAATTGTCTCTCTTTGCCTTTGATAACTTAGGTACTAAAGTTGTAAGTGAATCTGTTCCTATAGCCATTGTGGTTTTACATAGTCAGTTCTTTGTGGTTACTTTTCAGCCTCTGAAGAGATGGACAAAATGTTAGGAAAGCAGTGGTGTAAATATAGAGATGGGAAGGGAGGTGCCCGCCTTGGGGCTAGAAGGAATAGGGGGCCCTGGTAGAGTTATTGATTGGTTGGTTGGTTGGTTGGTTTCCTGGTGCTTATGTGCTGCTCCAAGCCAGAGGGACTCTGAATGGCTTAAGATTCCCTTCTTACAGTAAGAAGATTAAAACAGTAAAACAATATAACAAAAGAGCAAATGATCAAGAGTAAAAGAATTACAAAGAGAAGGATGGCCACCAAGGGACAAGGAGCATCTAAACTCAACATAGGGTAGAAACTCCCAACTGGCCCCATCCCTGACATCCTTCCGGAGGTCCCTTAAAACATGGTTGTGTCATCAGGCTTGGGAATCTCTAGGAAGTGGTGAATTAATGAGATGGCTGTACTGCCTATAATAATAATAACTCTCTCTGCTACTCTGCTGCTAGTAATCCCGATTGGTGCTCTTCTTTGTAGAATGCCTTCTTTTTAATTGTTATTTTTTATAATGTGTTTTTATTGTACGCTGCCGCCGCCACCATTGCTGCTGTTATCACTGCTTCATCTGCTGCTGCTGCTGCTTCCACTGAGTCATCTGCCACTAGGTGGAAGAAGTCTAATGCTGAGCAGGAGGAGGACGGGATACTTTGGTGAACCTCGGGGGGCTTAGGCCCAGCGCTGCAGTGCAGTAAGGAAGACACCCTCTTCTATTCTTGGAGGTTTTTTGGGCAAGCCATTCAGACCTCATATTAGCTTTGACCTTTATTTATTTATTTATTTATTTATTTATTTATTTATTTATTTATTTATTTATTTATTTATTTATTTTCCTGCCTTTATTATTTTTATAAATAATTCAAGGCGGCGAACATACCTAATACTCCTTCCTCCTCCTATTTTCCCCACAACAGCAACCCTGTGAGGTGAGTTGGGCTGAGAGAGAGTGACTGGTTTGCCATTGGCTCCTTCCTAGGGCTGAGAGAGAGTGACTGGCCCAAGGTCACCCAGCCGGCTTTCATGCCTAAGGTGGGACTAGAACTCTCGGTCTCCTGGTTTCTAGCCCAGCACCTTAACCACTAGACCAAACTGGCTCTACATATTAGGGTGGCCTGCCTTAGACCACTGCTTCTCCCTAGAAGACTGTTGCCTACAATCTAAAACCAGGAGCCTCCAAAAAACCATCTGTCCTCTGTAGGCTAGTTCTATGCACTTGCTCTGCTTATAATAAAACACAGACATTCATTCAATATTTTTTTCCTTTTCCTGCTTTGTGTCTAAAGAGGTACAGTACTAAGAAAAAGTTGAGATGTACTTGACCAAAGACATATTCTTAGCCAGCCTCTGAGAGGGTGGGTTTGATTCTACAGTGTGCACAAATATGCCAAGTGTTGCCAAGTAACTGTTCTAAAGAGCCAGAACAGACCCAAATTTAATTATTGCAATCCTCTTATATATTGATTTTTTTCTCCTGATCTCTGCTTTCTGAAGGGTGTGCTGCTTCTCTTCTAATTTCATTGGTATGTGAGAGCTTTATAGGAGATTGTGGGACATGGATGCAGAGAGTTTAGCTACAAGGAAACGAACTGCCCAGCCAAGACTATGAAGATGGAAGAATGGGGGAAAAGAGCCCAAGTCCATCTTTCTCAATTGGTGCTTTACAGAGGAATTGGGATTAGAACCCATCACATCTCTGCTGCCTGGAAATTCTGGAAGTTGCCATTGCCAATACATTGCTGCTGGCTGAAAATCAGGGGCTTGACATCCCTTGAAACCTGGGGGGAGCCAGGCAGGACAGCAGAACATGAGAAGCAGGAGGCATGGCAAAGGGCAATGGGTAAACATTGAGACCTGCAAACCTTTGAATTTCACCAAAACATCTGTATACCCCATTTGTTTATGACTCTCAGCAGCTTGGGAAGAATAGCAGTTTGTGGAGTGTTTACTTTCTGTTGAAGAATCTCAAGGAGGATCAAGGCAATGACCTCAAAAGGTTAAAGGAGGCAAAGACACACAGCAAAGAGTCTCTTGACAGTGTGAGTTTTGATAAGGGTTGTACACAGACTCCCAAACTGTCTGTAGCTTTGTTATCCTCTGACTCCATAGAGTCCTACAAATTTTAAAGTTCTCTTCCCTTTAAGAGAAGAGTATGCACTACAGGGACAGTGGGCATTGGTGTCCTGACTGACAGATTCCTTACATCTAGAGCTATTAAAGAACCAGCAAGGTAGCTCCAAGTAATTCCTTGCCTTTCCTAGCTGTAGTCTTTTTTAAAAAAATATATTTTAATTAAAAAGAACAATGGAAGCTACTGTGTTATGAAAAAGCACCAGCCTCCAGCATGTTCTTTATTTACAGAGCCTTGTCAACCCCCAAGGCATTCTTAGAAAATAAAAATGAAGGGTGGAGGCATCCATGCTGGCTGAGAATTTTGGAAGCTGCCACCTCAGCTTTTGGGAGAGTGCCAGGTTCGGAAAGCCTACACCTAGCCCAAACAAAGCAAGCTACAATATGGGTTGGTGGAATGAGTCAGCTTAGTCATCTTGTTAGTGTTACAGCAAAGCTAGGAAAGATTATTTCCCCCCCCCAAATTCCAATCTAAAATAGATTCTTTTATTGTGCTTCCAGTTGGGGGATGCCATTGAGCAGCTTGGATGAATAGATTCATTTACTAACATGGGAATCCCCTAGTGCTAGGAAGATGCTCCAATCTGTGGCCCTGTTGGCTCTCCCCACCAGACTCCACACTGTTGAATGGATGTGCATAAACCTTGGCTTCTTAGAATTTTGTGGACTGTATTGTGCTGACAGTCAAATTTATTTGGCTGTATAGAATCCATTTTTTTTCTTCTTGGCTTATTTCCCTTCCCGAGTGCCGGAGGTACAAATCCAATACCTCTGACTCTTCAGCACCTTGTGACCTAATAACCATAGGAAGGCAGTAGAGTTAAGGATCTGTTCCATGTCCCTTCATTGTTTATTACCCTTTGTCTAAGAAATTGCTAATCTGAAGTTGCTTCCTTCTCGTTTTATTCCCAGGTGCACACAGACAGAGCACATGCTGTTCTGACTCTCCTCGTGGTGGGCTGTAGTTAGCTAGATGCTAAGCTTTGCCTATCCTCATAATGCATTTCCTGTTAATAAATCTCCTTTCCCTCATAGTTATAAAAACTGCTTCACAAATCGTTGCTGAGGTTAAAATTCCTATTTTCAGGAATGTTCTCTCTCTCTCTCTCTCTCTCTCTCTCTCTCTCTCTCTCTCTCTCTCTCTCTCACACACACACACACACACACACACACACACACACACACGGTCAAACACAAAATTCTTCATCCCCCAACAGGGTTATGGGTTCAGCATGCTTCTCCTGCAACACCAAGATCATCAGCACCATTGCTATAACCTGAATAGAGAGAGAAAAAAAGATGTAGGGCATTTCTTGTGTGACATAGATATCTGAACCTCCATCTTTCAAGTTCCCAAAGTCCTTTTAATAGTAAATTTTGCTTATTTTAATGAGCCTCATTATGTCTAATTTGTTTGGCTCTCTTGTGCGCTGCCATATGGCTCCATTGGATGCCTAGTGAAAATGTATTTATTATCTCATAAAACATATATAAAGATGTCAAATGCATGTAACTAAAGGAATTGCCTTTTGAGATATATATTTTATCAATTAACCACCTGGAGCTTCCTTGCCAAATCTTAATCAGCTAGCTGATGTAGGACATCATGAAAATACGTCTGGTGAGAGCCAGGAAGCAGAGACATGTGCTATATGTGTCTATCTGAATAGAAAAAAATGCATGTAACTGAATCTTGTGTTTTTCCAGCATGAATACTTTCTTGCCTTCTTCAATTCAAGCCTGATTTAGAAATTTGCGGTTATCTAGGCTGGATGCATGGCCACTGCCATGACTAAGACTTAAACGCATTCAACCTGATAACAGGAATACTTTGAAAGTGAGATGATTTGGGTTTAAAATCTAGATGATTTCAAAAGGAAGTGGACAAATTAAGTGGAGGAGGAGACTATTTCCTGAAATATATAGAAAAGATTTTAAAAAAAGAAATAACAAAGGTTCTTTTGTGGCTGTTGTGGGTCTTCCGGGCTGTGTGGCCGTGTTCTGGAAGTTGTGGTTCCTAACGTTTCGCCAGCATCTGTGGCCAGCATCTTCAGAGGGCAGGAGCACATATAGAAGCAAATCTGAATTGGGTCCTACAGGCAAATGGCTATTCCAAGAATGAAATAAAAAGAGCCATCAAACCAAGAAAACAACATCCAACTGAAGAAAAACAGCCCCCCACAAACAAAGTATTCCTGCCCTACATCAAAGGAGTCACTGACCGCATGGGAAAACTGATGGAAAAACACAACTTTCAAACAGTCTTCAGACCCACCAGAAAAATACAACAAATGCTAAAATCAGCAAAAGACAAAAGGGACCCCCGCACCGCTGCAGGAGTATACCGCATACCATGCAGCTGTGGACAAGTATACATCGGAACCACAAAACGAAGCATTCACACCAGGATAAAAGAACACGAAAGACACTGCAGACTACAGCAACCGAAAAATCTTCAGTAGCTGAACATGCTCTCAAGCAAACGGGACACAAAATCCTATTTGAAAACACAGAAATACTGGACAACACCAAAAGCCACTACACCAGATTATACAGAGAAGCCATTGAAATTCACAAACACCAGCACAGTTACAATAAAAAAGAAGAAAGTTTAAAAATTAGCAAAACCTGGCTACCAGTCCTGAAAAACACAGCCTGCAAAAGGTCAACGAACTCAGTCCAACCACCAGGACATGGGAATACTTCTCACAATGAACATGCTAATCACGCTCATCAGCCACTCGTTAACATTTCAACACAACAAAAAACCCCACCTAATCTCCTATAATTTAGCTCTATAAATAGAACATTGCCACTCTACCTGGGCACAGAGATTTTGCTTCTATCTGTGCTCCTGCCCTCTGAAGATGCTGGCCACAGATGCTGGCGAAACGTTAGGAACCACAACTTCCAGAACACGGCCACACAGCCCGGAAGACCCACAACAGCCATTGAACTCCGGCTGTGAAAGCCTTCGACAATACAAAGGTTCTTTTACATGTTTAAATAAACAACAACTTGTTGAGAACTATTATGCAGTGTTCATAATTACAGTCTTCACACTCAAGGCAGATGTACATTAGTTGCAAACCAAATCTCTCCTCAAAGAGGCATGAAGAAATTGCAGGCTTAAGAATGGTCCCCAATAACACATATGAAAAAGGATAATCAGGGTTCAAATATAATCGCCTTTTGCTACTCTCCCAGAAAAAAGGATCTACCAAATCTTATGCAGCCAACTCTGAAGCACTAGTTTTGATGCTTGCATATTGTCTCCAGAACTCAGCATCTCTTAAATGCCAGCTGCTGGGGTTTGTGAGTTTTTAAGATGTACTTGGTTAATCACAGCAGGAATTAGAATGTTTAATTAGATCCAGCAGGTTTTTTTGTATGTTTTTGTTTGTAGACTCTACGGAAGGACCATCTCTGGCAACCTCAGATAAACATCCACATGCCAAGGGTGCAAGGTTGTTTGATCCTGGCTAGTAAAAATGCTTAGGCTCCAAATATCTGGATGGAGGTTTTATTGCATCTCTAGTTTTCAACTGAATTTGCAAAAATTTCTCATTTCCTTTCCTCTTATTGTCCTTTCTAGTGCTCAGTATTGTTCTTCAAATCAAATCAAATCAAATCAAATCAAATCCATTTTTATTCGGCCATAGACCAGCAAACAGTATTGTTCTTAGTTTTCCTCCTTCCCCAATGCAACTTCTTTGCAGTCATGCCCCATTCAGCCCTAGCAGTTAAATAACTTTTCAAGCCCTAACCATTATCTTATATAATTAAATGCACATTCCAGACCCCTCCCTGTGAGCTGCCTTTTGCCAACATTATTATAACGGGTCATTTATGTGGTTACTTTGATTTTATGTACAAGGAAGACAGTGCATCAACAGAAGTAAATTTCGAAATCATGGGATTTTTCCACCAACTGCCCATCAAGTATTATCTTGGCAGAACCATAGCTTCAGGAAATAAGTGTGAATGAAATGTTAGTTTGCTGAAAGTTGATATGCTTAATAAGATAGATGTTCCCTTGTTACAAATACTGATGGACAAAAGTTAAAGACAACATACATTGGAATGACTCCTCCAGTCAGAACCACAGGATACAAAGCACAACTGAGTCTCCAAGGCAGAGCTTTCCAAACTTTTCATGTTGGTGACAAACTTTTTAGACATGCATCATTTCGCGACACACTCTTACAAGCAGGGCACAAGGCAGGCACTAGGACCTGTGCGGAATCACAGCAGGTTTGGAGGCAGCAGGGCACGAGGCAGGCACTAGGACCTGCGTGGAATCCTGGCAGGGCTCAGAGGCAGCAGCAGCTGCGACACACCCAGACACTGCAGCCGACACACTAACGTGTCCCGACACACAGTTTGGAAAGCTCTGCTCCAAGGGATGCTTATATATCCAATAATAATCTTCAGTAGCAACTAAAATTCATTCTCTCCAACAGTACATGTCCATAAATCATGTCTTGATTTGGCCTTGTGTGGTTGTAGCCTCCATCCCCCGTTACATATAATCCTCATGTGTGTAATCAGATTTGTGATGATCACATTACGGTACAAGAAACTCAAGACCTGTTGTCTCATCTTCCAAACTACAAAACATAGAATAATGGATGGCAGGAAGGCAGATTTCAGCTGAGTGTTTAAAAAGAAAAAGAAAACCGTCAGTAAGAAGAGTTCAGTAATGGAATTAATAGTCCAAAGAGATAGTGAGCTCCATTTCATTGTTCATGTTCAAGTAGAAGCTAGGCGGTCATCTCTCTGAGATGCTTGAATGTGGATTCTTGCACTGAGTGGGGTGTTGGATTTGATGGACTTGAAGAACCCCTTCCAACTCTAGGATTCATGATGCTAGGAAGAGCTGCTTTAGGAGTTGCTTGAATAGAAAAGCAGCACATTTTTGTGCTAAACCAAAGACCTCTGGGATTAGCTGTAGCACTGAGAACAACTTGTTAGGCTAAACATATGCTTGCACAGACACCTTGATCATGACTTCAAATATTGTTCTCTTGCTTATGACAAGAGAACAAAAAGCAAGAGCTATAGGGAAAAACAATGGTTGTTCACTTTGTTAAGAAAGGAGAGGTGATAATGTCTGATGTCTAAAGATTAAGCTGTTGGGGCTTATCTGTATAGGATATATGCAACCCCTTTATTGATTCTGTTCCTGATTTATACAGAACTATGAATGGTAGAAGGGGGCGCGATGGCTCAGTGGTTAAGATGCCAGGCTTGTCGATCGGAAGATCGGCGGTTCAAGACCCGAGCGCTGCGTGACGGAGTGAGCTCCCACACTTGCCCCAGCTCTTGCCAACCTAGCAATTCGAAAGCATGCAAATGCAAGTAGATGAATAGGTACCACTTCGGTGGGATGGTAACAGCGTTCCGCGCGCATCATGCTGGCCACATGGCCGCGGAAGCGTCTTCAGACAGCACTGGCTCTTCAGCTAAGAAATGGAGATGAGCACCGTCCCCTAGAGTCAGACACAACTGTGCGGGGGAAACTTTACCTTTACTTATGAATGGTAGATACAGGCTGTAGTTGCTTATTACTATTTAGAGGCAAAACGTTTTGCTGAATGCTTTGTCAACTCCTGGTAACTTCATGGACTTTCAACTTCCCAGTGTAGCCTACAGTTAGGATTTCCTGTGGTTTCCAATTGAAGTACTAATCAGTTCCAACCCTGGTTTATTGAGATGAGCCAGGGTTGGATAGATGCAGCCACCTGATGTTAACACTTCATTCATACTGTTTCTTAATTTAAAAGGTAGGAGAGGATCGTACTCTATCAAAGAGGCATCATCTGTCTCCATTCTCCAGATCATTCATGCTCTCATGTTTATTTATGTATTTATTTCATTAAATTTGTTATGGCTGCCCATTCCAGTTTAGGAATGCTCTTTATTCTCACCTGTAAACTGAGGGAATGCAGATCTCTCAATATACATGTCATTCCCATTCTCCATTATGGCTTATCCCCCACCCCATGTGCTTCTACTCCTGAAGATCTCCTGATTTGTACTTGTATATGTAAGCCATTCTTTTACAATGTTGTAGATAATGAACTCCATCTTATTACACTATCATTTTGAGGTTTTTTACTAGATTTTTGGTTTTGTACAAATACAAAATACTTCCTGAAAACCTAAGGACTGTCCAAGCTCACATATGGAATAATTGTTAGAAATATAGAGAATGAATTTACATTTATGTTAAAAAGAAGAAACAGAATCAGAGACTAAGTCAGAAGTAGCCCTTGGGATAGACTGCAGTTCTTCCTTGGTGGGTTGGGGAATGAGTAGGGCTGCTGCTGGGATACATATCTTTACTGCTAGGGCAGCTGAAAGTTGGCAGAAGTAAGTGACTAGATTGGACATAGATAGCCCAGGGTTCAATGGATGTCCAACTAGAAACCTCCAAGAAGCCTCTGAGCATGGCTGAGGGTGTTTGTAACTCTTGCTGTTTAACAACTGATGACTAAAATAGATTTCCTCTAAATCTGGAGGGCTTGATTACCTCCTTACCAGTGCAACTTAATCGTTTTCAGGTGCTAAGACAGGAAGATTGCACAACATACATGGCTAAACTAGTCTAGAGTTGGGTTGGTAGGTATGATTCAGTTCATTGGAGGAAACCAACTATTGTCTAAGCATGTTGTATGTTCCAAGCCAAATGTTCCATCAAAAATGGTTAATTTGAGGGTGGTATAAAATGTGATTTGAGTGCAGCAAATGTGTTTTGTTATCCTAGGTCTAGGATTTAACATACTGTATGAACTCAGTTGAAGTGTCTCACTCATTATTTGGATCTATGCTTTGGTTTGGACTTAAGGCAAGACTGTTCCCACTACTGGAAACACTGCTTTCAGCCCTTGTTACTAGAGTTTTTGTCTGCTGACTTTAGGGTTTGAGAGGCAGAATGCATGCTGGGATGAGTGAGTGGAACCGAGGATAAATAAATAAAATGTATTTATTTATCTATTTTATCACATTTATTAGGACTGCCCACTCCAGAAGACTCTGGACTTTGGATTAAAACAGCCACCCCACTCCAGAATGTCCCTTTTTAGAAAGTTAAATTATGAGAGATGTATTTTCATATTCTCTAATTGACTTAACAGATTGGATACATTCTGCATTTTCTGAAACATAGCCTATTTTGATGTCCCACAAGCAGGTCACTTTTCATTATTATATTCATTTATATTAGCCAATGAAGCTTGCTGATTTCAAGCATGGTTCTGTTTCCAGGGCTGCTGTGGACAGGTCACATCTGTGACCTCATCAGATGTTGAGATCAATTACTTAATGCTTCAGAATGAACTAATGAAAACTCAAGCATTTCCTATTACACAAAGTGCACTGAAACAGCATAGCCCTCATAAAATTATTTTTAAGATCTCAATTCCTGTGGGGATTTATGATGTTTGAATAATCCTCGAGGTACAAGAACTTAAGGGTCAGCTTACATTTCAATCACTCACCCCAGTTTGTCATCCTCTTGCATTTATGAATTGGTCCTTACAAATATAAGAAACAAAAAACTGGATTTCTGGATCAAGACAACTCTATATTCTTTACTGACATATTTATTTATTATTACATTTATATTTTTCATCGACATATTACATTTATATTTTATTATTAAATTTATACACCGCCCATCTCACTATAAAAGAGAGACTTTCCTCCAAAGGCCTCTGATTATGGTGGAATGAAGACCAAGGGAGCTTCCCATCACCTGGGAAAAGTTATCTGCCTTTATTGTAAGGATTATTTTGATACATGCTTTAATAGTCCTGGGCCAAAGCTTAGTTGTAATCTACATGCGTTTCATGCAGAAGGTCTTAGAGGTTGGTTCCTGGCAACTCCAGCTGAAAAAGAAAATATGATCAGTGTCAAAGCCTTGACCGGTGTCATGGCTGAAAAAACTTAATAACTAAGTTATTATCTGATCCTCTGTATAAACCAGCTCCTTATCTCTAAGTACCCAATAGGAGCAGTGAAAAATGAGCCATAGTTATTGCTAGGAGCTCTCTACATATCAATTGCTTTCATATTTCCTGTCTGATGCAATCCTGTCTCTAGGGGAACTTTCAGAGAACCTTGCTTTCTGTTAAGAATTCAAACACATTTTCTTGCACGCTCACCTATGTCATGCTATGCCTGTGGGACCTCCAGTGAAGAATATCTCATTCTTCTCTGCAGCTACCTATTGTGGGGAAAGAGGAATCATGACAGTTAATCTTTAGGGAAGGTTATCTACTAATTGAGGAACATTGATAGGTCTAGGGAGTTCCCTGGAACGCAGTTTGAACATCATTGTTAGTGAAGAGGTGAGACACTTGGCTGCAATATAACAATATGAACTATTGTTACCAAATATCTATTTTCACCAGCATAAGTTTTTCTTGTAGAGCTTTCTATTCTAGATGGCTAGGCTGGGGAACTCTTTTCTGGATACACTTACCTTGCAAGCCAAAATGTTAATTGCATGATTTTTTAAAATGTGTTATCATTTATTTGTTCATTGTATTTATAGCCCAACTTTTCTGTGAGGGCACAAGTAGCCTCCATAGAGGTCTTGCCTAAATTTATCCTGACAGCAGCCCTGTAAGTGGGGCTGAGGGAGAATGTAAAAGGTAAAGGTTCCCCCCGCACATTTGTGCAGTCGTGTCCGACTCTAGGGGCCGGTGCTCATCTCCGTTTGTTAGCCGAAGAGCCAGCGTTGTCCGAAGACGCTTCCACTGTCATGTGGCCGGCATGACGCGCGTGGAACGCTGTTACCTTCCCACCAAAGTGGTACCTATTCATCTACTTGCATTTGCATGCTTTTGAATTGCTAGGTTGGCAAGAGCTGGGGCTAGTGCGGGAGCTCACTCCACACTCAGGGCTAGGGATTTGAACCTCCGAACTTGCGACCTTCCGATCGACAAGCCTGGCATCTTACCCGCTGAGTAACCATGCCCCCTAGAGGGAGAATGACTGGCCCCAAATCACCCAGTAACCTTTGGGGCTGAGTGGAGACTTGAATCTGGGTCTTCCTTTAAACACCCTTAACTCTACACTGCACTAACTACACTTGAAGATATTATGGGAAGACAAATCTTATTTTTGTTGTTAGCATAACTACAATGTCATAGAAATCAATGTCTTAAGTAGGGAAGGGGATTTGTATCCTATTTTAAAGCCATGGAAAATATCCTCTGTTTCTTCAACAGTCTAGCAAATAACACCAAAATAATTATGTTTACTCAGTAGAAAGTTTCTGTTCTGGAGATGGTGACATGAGAGGACAGACAAGGTCACAGCTTGAGCTCTCTTGGTCCTTCTGTAAATTATTTAGCCATCACACACATTGTCAGGTTTATTATCATTGCATCTAATTTAAGGTTGGGTCTTGGGTTTAAATAACTGACTGCATATCATGCATAACTTTCAGAAATAGTTACAGCTTTTGTGTGACCTTTCTCAGTATGGATTATTGCAGTTTCAAACAATGTACTCCAAGCTTAGCAAAATCCTTGTATCCTAGTTTTTATGTACTCACATCACAATGGATGACCTTCTCGGTGAGATTTAGGCATCTTTCAGAAGCACAATGTTTGGTCAGAGAGTCAAAACCAAGTAAGTTCCAATGAGTCAGACTAGTTAGGCAAAACCAGGATGGGAAGAAAAGCAGAGTGTGAGAAATTAAGGGATGTGGCTGGCATCAGAGGCCAACATTATTATGCATTTTTGAGGCCAGGCCCTCAGCAGGAGACCCACAGCTGGAAATAACTTCCTTGGCCTGCTGGTTCTCCTGGCCTTGCTACCTACTCTCAGGATGTAAACAGAGCCTGAATGGATGAGTGATAGGAATTGTGAGAAGGGCCTGTAGCTTCTACTGCATTCTCACTCATCTTCCCTTCTCCTCTAGTTGGCAGGGGAAGACTTAGGGCATTACTAGACATGGCTTCACATCTACTGTATGTGGGGAGCAAATGGAGTCCCTTGCTGATTAGTTGACAGCACTGCTTTCTGTTTGCACAAAACCACCCCATTACCAGGAGGAAGCTGGGACCTCATGCAGTGGAAAACTGTTGTCCTTTAAGCTGGCAGATAAAACTGCTTTGTTTTGCCAGGTTTTTAAAGAGTTTTATTTTTATCTGTTTTATCTGTCTTATTGGGGCTTGAATGTTCTTTTAATTGAACTGATGTTTATTGTTGTAAAAAAAAACCTTGGGGGCTAATTTTGGAGCCAAAACATAATATGGAAATATTTTATGAACAAACAAATGAATAAAACTAAGTGGGAAATATGGGACTCTGGAGGTATTGAAGATCAAATGCTTTATGTAAGCCTTGATGAATACATTTTTCCTTCCTTCTCCAATATCCAAGTTTAATGCACTGTTTATCTGTCATTATCACTTACATACCAGAAATGGGATCAAAAGAACTGCAGTGCAATGGCATTCTAATATCTAAACAAAATTTAATAAATACTAAATATTTTAAAATACTGCTGGATGCTTTCAGGAGTTCAATTCAGCCTGCACTGGTTTTCTAAGGTATTTCTTCTCCATGGATGACACCTGGGTAACTTCTCTCTGGCCAACGTGAGTTTATTTTTTAAACATATTCTGGATGTTGCATGTCCTTGGTGGTGCACCATTTACATGGTGACATAAATAATGGATTGTCAGTCTTGATGAAATGTCAAGGAATTAATCGCAAAATAGGTAGGTTTCCTGTAAGTGGTTCAGGCAGACAATGAAAGCTTTTTGTCAAGGTAGGAAATTAATGCTTTCATTCTCCAAATGTGAAACAGTCTTGTCTGGAAAAATATCTTGGCTTTGTCATCATCTTTAGGGTTTTGTTTTCACAAAGAGAGCAACCTATCCCTGTTTCTCAGACAGCAGATGAATGTTCTTAGTCTGAATTCTGTGCCATACAAGAGTAGAAATAAAGATGCCATTGGCAGTTTGCTTTGACAATCAGTTGGCAATGCAGAGTTTCAGGTTGTTTGCTGTCTGCCCTAAGCAACACATGTCTGGGGAACATATCATTCCAATAATATCTGTAAATAGGGGGGCATTAGATCTGTGATCATGGACATTTGTGGGGTGGAGAGGAAGGGGGGCAAAAACACGTGCATTATGATGTAATTACATAAATATCATGACTCCTGTACTTGCATCAGATATCCTAATGCAAGGGCGAAATCGCAGGATTCGTGTAATTACATCATCATATGAATGCTGTCACTTTGGTGTCATTGCAGTTAACTGCAGATGTTGCTGTATGTGATATGTACAAGGTCACACAATTTCAATTTACAAATTTTATCAGGCAGATATGGACTGAACCAGATAGAAGCTGTTCCCATTCCAGTCCTGAAATGAATTAAAATGTTAAGCTCTTTCATGTAGAACTCCTGGCTGACAACGCCTGTGGAAATAAGAAACACAGGGTAGGGTTGCAAAACAAGTGAAACCTTGATTTGATGGGCCTTGATTTAACAGACTGCGGATGCAATTAAAGAAATTTATGTTCAGACATCACTCTTGAAATAATGGGTCCATCGTTTTTTAAATCAGACAATTGACATAATTTACGTCTGTTGGATCTATTTGTCATATGCATAATGACATAATTGATGTATTTGATTTCCATCCATTTATGTCATTGGCATTAATGTCAATTATGTAATTATGCAAATGACACAAATTATGTCAATTATGTCAATTTGGATTTAATGAACATTCAGATTTAACGGACATACTTTCTCTACAAATGCTCCATTAAATAGAGGTTCCACTTCATGTAAACTATTTGAGGCTGAGATAAACTTCTTCTCCCAGCTAAAAAAATGCATAAGGGAAACTCCGCTGTCTGCCCCAGTGCATCTGGTGATATAGGAATGTAGACTCCATCTAGGCAAGAATGCCTTCACAGGTGTGAAAAAGCGCATATAAATCTTTGTACATGAAATGTGTGGTCAACAAGCACAGCAGCATTAGGTATATGGCTGTGATGTGAATATTTCTGTTGTCTATTTCAAACGTTAGATATGACATGTTGGAAGTACCACTGATACTTGGCCTATGTATCATTTCTCTATAAACCTGTCCTAAATAGGAGCTAATATACAGTATGAGCGATCTCTTAGTAATTAAAGAAAGAGCTGTAGTTTGGGTACAGTGCATAGATGCTATTCAGAAGACCCCAAGTTGATCCTTGGCATCTTCAATTAATGGATCAGGAGAAGAGCTATGAAGAAGTCTGGGAGAATCCATATCAGCCAGAGTAGATAATACTGGGATAAATGGACTAGTTATACTATTGACTTTGCTAAGCCAATGGTGTGTGGGGGGGATGTATATGTTTGTGTGTGTGTGTGTGTGTGTGTGTGTGTATATACACACACACACGCATAGAGAGAGGGAGAATAAGCTTTGTGTGCTGCAGCTTAGCATATTGAAACCATCTATTGCAGATTGTTCAACAAGTGTGATGCCAGCCATTGTAAAGCATGTTTTTAGTAATCAATGCATCTCTACTGATTGAGTCAATAATCAATCTGGGAGTCCATCTATTCTGGCGCAGTTATCTTTTTCAGCATCCTCATCTGACAAGGATTTATTTATTCATCAAATAAAGGTTTGGGATGGGACAAGGGCAGGCTGCACAGTCAACTTCCAAGGATGCTTCCTGAGTCCTTGGTTGTGTATAAGTCCATTAGATCTGAAGAACACTAGCTTAGTCAGTGACCAGATACTTTCCCAATGGCATTTCTGATTTCTACATCCAGGTAAGGTGGAGTTCCTGGCGCTCTGCTCCCAGTCAGAATACAAAACACTGATCTAGTTGAACAAACTCAGGATAAGAAAATAGCAATATAGCCACTGAAATCCATCAACTGTGTAAAGCTTTGCAGATGCAGGAGTTTGCCATCTGCAGGCATATATTTACCATGTTTAGCTCTCCGTGGCAAAGCGTCTATATTCAAACTGCTTGCTCTGTTCTCAAAGAATATTGATTTTGTGACATCAATTTGTTTTCAACTCCTCAGGACCACATAGATAGCATTTTATATTTTCTATTCAGGTGGTTTTCTTGGTAAAAATACAGGAGCGGTTCACCATTGCCTTCTCCCACGCAGTATGAATTGCTGCCTTTGCCATTGTCACTAAAGTGATCATCTGCTTCTGGCATCTTCCTATATCGCTGCTGCCCAATATAGGTGCCTGCTTGCTTTAGCTGGGCAGCTGGGATGACCTTCACGCCTTGGATGATCCTGCCGGGAATATATACTCTTGGCATACACTCCCGACATTCTTCGCTCATCCCTCCCAGGAACACCGCCCAGCCACAATGCAGCACAGCAGGACTTGGGGAGGGGCAAAGAATGTATGATCTGATATATTCACTGAGACCGATGAGCCTGTTTTGTAAAAATAAATAAATAAATACAAATATGTTTTAAGGGTATTCAAAATTTTTCAGTCTACAAATGGTTATTTTGGGTTTTCTGAGTGTAAAACACAAGGCACGTTGGAGAATATTATTTTGATTTATTTTACGTGTTTTGATCTACACAGAGACCAAACATGCCGGGTCGTTCCAAGCATGAAACAAAACCTGGCTCTTTTCGGTTGCTGCATTTGGATGGGTTCGGACTGTTCAAGCACTGCAACTGGGCTGACTGTTTTACTTTTCTCTGTTTCTTTTTTTCTAGCCCAGCAATACAGCAGCAGGACCAATTAATACTGCTGAGAATGTATAAATAAAAAGACACCTAGTGTAGCTGGTTTGATTGGTTTTTTAAATGTTTGGGTGAACCTACCCTCTGTGCAGGCTCATGTGTTGTGTTGATGTTGAGCTTCAGAGAGCATTTAGAAAAGCAAATTGTATCTTGGTTTGGCCTTGTTGGTTGAGCTCTAGCATGTATGTACAATCTATGACTGCTCCTGTGCCGCATTGTTATCTTAGCGTTATTTGTGGAATTACAAAGCATTAGTTGCTTTTCTTCTTTGCAGCCAACAGGCATCTCTATGAGCAAATAAGAACATCATGAAAGAACGGTTGCTCTTGAGTCTGGCAAGTAGGCTGCAGAAAAAAAGGAAAGGAAAAAGTATGTCAGCTGTGTCATTTGATCTTGCTAAATAAGTGGTTTGTCAATGCCTACAGAACAATTGGCCAAGGATATTTTTTTTTCAAATATAAAGATTTAAAAAAAAAACACCTGATAAAGGATATGTACTAATTGAAAGGAATGTTAAAAGATTAGCAGCTCTCTTTGTCCTGTTTTCTGAGTAATCCAGAGAGTTTATTTCAATTGAAAAGACCTCTATTATCTCTGTTTGGAGTAAGAGTGGCTTTGCTGGTAAGCATTGCATCCTGGTCTACACAGATTTTTTAATGGGTGTGATAACTGAGCTGTGCTTGCATTGTTTTCTCTGGGTTATTTTTATTTAAATCGTTTAAAAATTGAAATCAGATGTTTAAATCAGTCTATGTGTAACATTCTGCAAATTGGATGATACCACTTAGGATGGATTACATCCCTACCTCCTGTTATGGCCCTGGGGTGAAAAACAAGGGTATGGGTGTTGGTCTTATGTTCCCATTGTTTCTTGAGGCTTCAAATGTTGTTTCTCTGGAACAAAGCCAACTTAAAACATTCCATTGGGATTTGTTTCAAAAGCAGCTGTTTTGTTCTGGTTTGAAAGAAAACTTTTTTCTGTTTTCATGCACCCCCATGTTATTCATCTCTGGATTGGAGCTAGATGTAGTCCTTCTTAAAAGTGTTTGATTATGTGCCATCAAGTTGGTATTGACTCTTAATGGCTACATAGATAGCTTTTCTCCAGAATGATCTATCTCCTACCTGGCCCTTCAGGTTTTCCAGTGATGCATCCTAGATTATTGCTGTAATCTAGTCCATCCACCTGGGTGCTGGCCATGCTCTTCTTCTCTTTGCTTCCACCTTTTCCAACCTGATAGACTTCTCAAGAGAGCTAGGTCTTTGCATAAGGTGCCCAAAATATGATAATCTGAGCCTGGTCATTTGTGTCTCGAGTGAGAACTCTGGATTGATTTGTCTATGATCCCTTTATGTGTTCTTGGCTATCTTCATGTATTCTCAGGTATCTTCTTCAACACCAAAGTTCAAAAGGGTAAATACTCTTTCTATCCTGCTTCTTCAAAGTTCAACTTTCCCTTCCATAAAGTGTCACAGGAAATACCATGGCTTGCATTATTCTGATCTTTGTAGGTATAGGCACATTATGGTATCTGAATATCTTTTTCAATGCCTTCATGGCTTCCAATGCTAGTCTGCAATGTATTTAAAAGTTCATCCACTAAAATCAGTGGGGCTTCATCCTGAAAAACTTCGAGCCTCTTGATTTCAACAGGACAGCTGTAATTAGGACTCAATTTTTTAATGTTGGGAAAATAATTGTATTAAATGAAATCAAAGCTGCTTTGATAACACTTCCTACAATTATAATTGTGACCTGTCAGGTGTTTGTTTTCTTTCTGATTTATTTATTTATTCGATTCGTATAGCCGCCCATCTCAGTAAGTGACTCTGGGCGGCTTACAACAATAAAAACCATAAAACAGTTAAAACAATTACCATTAAAACAATTAAAATACAAAATAAATCCTAATTGATCACCTTATTTCTGAGTTAAAATAATTAAGGTTAAATCCCCTCACTTTCTTATAATCCCACCCATGTTAAGCTGTACACTGCTAACATTTCATGCTTTGGATTGAAGTGCAGGTTCCTCAGAGTTATTTTCTTGCCTCCTGGAAAATTCTAAACTCAGAGATGAACACATTTTTTTTCTTAACAGACAAAGCTATTAAACAGTTGCCTGATCACATCAGATATATATTTAGGCCTATGATCATAGGACACAAAATATTAGCCCTCTTTGGTGCATCAAGTACTGGAAGTGAAAGATGTTACTCTTCTGAAATGGAGAAAAAAACCTGAAATAATTCATTGAGTTAAAAATTATACTGCACATTGTAGCAAAAAGCCATACACACAGATTTTAAAGTAATTAAAATCAGGGACTGCCTACTTGGTAATATCTTTTAACTGTTAATCAAAATGAGTAGATCAAATAAGTCTACTTTGTATTCAGCTGAACTGCCAGCATTTCCTTTGAAATTCTTGCACCATTTGGATTTCATCATTAAGTTAGTTCTTTTATCAGGCTCCTAGTTGATGCAAATTCACAAAGAAAATCCTGCATGAAACAATGATGACATTGTGTCTCATTAAATAAAAAGAGAAATGATGGCATGAGATCAGAGAGAAAGAAGTAGCTTGGGATCTTTGCTAGTTTTCTTGCTTGACCAAGATAAAAAGAGGTTAGATTAAGAGTCTGTTGTGCTATGAAGCTATGATGGTAGACAACAAAAGGCAAAACAAAACAAGACAAGACAAAAATTAGAAAGATTGAAATCTTGCCATTGTTTGGGCCAAAAGGTTTCACAATATACTTTACTGCTGAAGCTGGTGGAACAATAATGGTCAAAAGGACCTGGAACTGTGGAAAGCACTGCTTGATTGCAGAAAAGCTGGTTTCAGTCTGAATTGGTTGGACTTGACCTGTTTTGGAAAACAGCCCAGATGTTTGCATAGATTACTCTTTCAAAAGGGCCAACCCTATCATTAGGTAAGTGAAGTACTGTAAGGTAATTGCCTCGGAAGGCAGCAGTACAGAACAGAAGTGACAGCCTTCTGCAGTTTTCATAAGCTATCTAATTGTTGCCTTCTTCTGGAAGACAACACCATCACTGTCACTCTCCCCCTCGACCCCAACCCCCCCCCCCCCGGCTGCAATCTCAGCTATGGTAGTGATTTCCATCCCTTCCCAAGGTTTGAAATCAAATTCAGCCTGCAGTTCAATCAGTTTCTGTATATGGACAGGAAGTACATCCATCTAGTTGCTTATCTCAGGCAGCAGAATGGATGTGTTGGTCCACAGTTAACACCTTTTGCACCTGTCATGTACAGAGAACATCAGGTGAAGAAAGACAGTGATATTTTTGGAATGTGTGAGCAGAATCTTCTGTTAAATGTACGGGAAATCAACAACAATTAGTCAAGAACTAATACAGCATGTGGAACCTGAGCAACCAATGATTCTGCGTTATATAAAGCATTTATATGAAGGAACAATTTCCCTATCGCTCATATATCATATAAGAGGTTGAAGTTTACATTCTATGAATATTTGTATTACTCATTCACTCAATATGTTCCATGCATTGTAAAGGGCTGGTTTAACAGAAAATGCAAGGACCCCAAGAATCATTCCAGGTTGAGATTTCTCCAGGAAAATAATGTGTGACCAGAACCAGAATGTTCCTATTAATTGCTTTTGAATGCTGCAGTTGGCATTTTGTGCTTTAAGTAGTGCTGGGATAATTGAAACAGCTGGGGGAGAAGGAATGCTGCAGAACTGAAGCTGGTCTGCAAGGCTCCAGAGATAGATGTGAATATAAATGCATATTTTAAAAAAGAAGAATAAAGCCAAATAAATACATGCAAAGTTTGGTTTCTCTTATTTACTTCTTGAGATCCAGTGGGATGGAACCGCCTTTCCCCAAGCGTAGATTCCTGCATTTTATGAAGGTGTTAAAATCTTTTTAGAAAAATCCTCTATCTACAGCTTATATGATGTTTCAAAGTACAGAGATGAGGACAATTTGCATAATAAAGTCACAAAAATGGAAAGCGTGCAACATTTGATATTTAAAATAGTCACATCTAAATCTTTGAGTCCAGGTATGAAAGGTTAATAAAAAACCCATCCACAGAGCATATAAATTATGCCAAAATTTAAAATGAAAAACAAAATTGTGTTCGATTCATGTTGCTGCCTTAAAGTACAAATATATGTCGTCTTGTTAAACCTCCCTACTTAAACAGCCACCAGAAAAGGTTTGAAAGAAAACTCATTATACTTTGAGCTCACACTTTTTTTTTCCTGCATAGAAACATGAAGTAAGCCAGTGTTTCTCAACCTTGGCAACTTGAAGATGTGTAGACTTCAACTCCCAGAATTCCCCAGCCAGCATGCTGGCTGGGGAATTCTGGGAGTTGAAGTCCACACATCTTCAAGTTCCTAAGGTTGAAAAACACTGAAGTAAGGAATAGTGGGAAAGATCCATTGGGCATGCACAGATTGTCTTTCCCACCACTGAGTAGCTACGAACAAGTTTTCTGTAGCCTGCATTGAAAGCATGGGAGAAACCTCTAGGCTGGAGGACATGGCTTGTAAACTCCATTGCAGAAAGGAAGCATTGCAAGAATGGGGTTGAACAGGATGTCACATCTAAAGATTAATACCTATTATTAAGTATTGTACAGTATGAAAAAGGAGGTATACTTTACAGACAGACAACAAGCACAGGTTATATTGATGATGATTGTTTCATGTTAATAAATATTTAGACCTATGTCTAAAAGGGACACATTCTTCTTCCTCTTCATTTGGTGTTTATTTATGACAAAAGCTTAATATGAATTTGCTTGAAAGCAATATTTGGCACATATGTAAATTTTTCATGTTAAAGCCCAAAGTCATTTCCCAATTAGCAGCTTGTAGCGCATAGAATCATCCAACCACCACTGTACCAAAATAACTGCAATGAAGGCAGATTGTATATATAATTTCAGCTGGGACTGGGTGATGCTGGGAAGATGCTTTAAGTCACAAGTGCGGAATTGGTCAAAGGTTGGGACTCTAAAATTTTAGCTATCTCCTTTATCCTAATCCTACTTATTCTTGAGCCTGGTTGGTATGCTTTAATAAATGATGCCCCTGTCACCCAAATGAGATAAGAAGTACATTAATTCAGTGAGAGAAACAAATGCATCAGTTCAATGACAAAGAGAAAAATAGCAGCTTGGCTGCTTTCTCTAATACAAGCCGTGATCCACACAAAAATCCAGAGAATCTTATTTAATCTTATTTAATACTATTTTAATAGTATTAAAATCTCCTTGCTGGAATGAAAAGGCTCCTACACCTTGCTAACCCACACCAAGCAGATCCATGGTATGTGCATATATCAATATGGATGTGCTAAGTGTGTGTGTGTGTGCATATATGTGTGCTGATGTGCAGACTCTGACTTAGTATGTGCACTTGGGGTCCAAAAAAATGGCCACCTGTGACTTAAGTGCAGGTAGCCTTCAAATAATCTGGTCTCAAGCTGTTGGAAATATAATTGATCACCAGCACCGCAAACTGGGTTCAGACACATAGAAGCTGTTATTCCAGTGTAACAGTTTTCTGATGCAATGTACTTCCTTTTCTTTGCTTTTAGATGATAAATCCAAATTCTATTACCAGTTTACTACTACTATTATTAAAAGAGGCATTCCTTCCTATCAAAGACAGGGAATGGGGAATGCCTCTTTTAACTCATTGTTTGCCACCTGCCATTTTATAGCAATAAAATTTAGAAGAAGCAATTACATTATTTTCAATTTAATTCAACATCAATGAATTAAAATTTGCAGCCCTGTGGAAAGGGTAGGTCTCTGCCCTCTACCTATAAACCTCCAGAACTGAGCTTCTGCTTGTTAAGGTGAAGAGCATTAATAGTATTAATCTTGTCTGGCATATATGCCATGTTCTTAGTAATGACGTTCTGAGGATGAGCTGTCTTCATCAAGAAATGATCTGTGCAAAGATACTGAGGAACAGGAAAGCTTGCTAGAGTACAGCTCAGGCAGTAATAGGGGAAGGTGGTGACAGGAACTCATCCACCCTTCAATAGCTCCTTTAGGCAGATGACTGTGGAAATATTTGCATCAGAGAGCCAGTCTGGTGTACTGGTTAAAGGCACCAGTCTGAGTTCCAGTCTTTCCTTAGGCACAAAGCCAGTTGGATTGCTTTGGACCAGTCATTCTTTCTCAGCCCTAGGAAGAAGGAAATGGCAAGCCACTTCTGAAAATATTGCCAAGAAAAGTGCAGGGACTTGTTCAGGTAGTTGCCAGGAGTCAAAACTGACTTGAAGGCACAAATTATTATTAATTAGATTTTTTTGAAACATTGCAGTAATCAGCATTATAAAAAGCATTCATATCCCTAGACCTTATGCCAGTCTTTCCTAACCTAGTGTGTTTCATTTGTGCTGGATTTCAAGTCCTGTATCACCAAGCTAGGATTAAGGTTGTCTATGCAGACTGATATTTAAGGAGTAGAAGCCCAACACCTTTAGGAAGTACAGGAATGGGGAGGGTTATTTTAGACAGAATAAGTTCATTGATAAACATCATCACATACTATGTTTGACAAGATTCTTGGAAGAATGCTATCCATACATTCTCTACATCAGCACACATGCAGATTTATACACCAGCCAACATCTACTGTATGTGATGGCAACTGGTGTTGACCTGCCATGTGTGATTTCTCTCTGTAGTTAATGTAGCAGAATGTGGGAAATTTGAAATGGTAGTTCATAATCACATGGCACAAGAAGGCAACACAAAACAGACAGAAACTAGTGCCAGTCGGCGCTGCCAGGATTCTAGGGGTATGGCAACTGCCTAAAACAGCCGGATCCTGGTGTTCAACCTGTCATGTGGGTTTGCTGCTCCAGATTCTCCCGCATAATTCCTTGTTTACCTTTCTTCATGTGTGGAAGGTCGACAGAGATGAAGCAGCATCTTTCCCTTACCTTCAGAGACAAAAGGAAAAGGGCACTGAATGGACAAATGCCCATAAAGGTTCTGTTGCCCACCTCCCTCCATTCTAATCCAAGATTATTAATTTTTCTTTTCAGCTGTAAATGTCTCCTTCTTAAGCTCCTCAGAACATTTTACTCCCCTGTTCCCTAACCTGCTCTTGACTGAGTGGTGTCGGTATACAGTAGCATGTAATAGGTTCTTCTTAAAATTGATCCACAGACATGAGTTAGAAGCATCATTTTAATGTTGGCAATTTACTATAGTGCCATTTAAAATGGAGTTAAAACTGCCACAAGCCTCCCCTATCTATCTGCATATATTAAGTGTGTCAATGCGTCAATCCCACAGGGGCATCTGCTTTCCACCATTAAGTAGCTCTCATCTGAGGATTTACCATTTCCTTTAAATTTACACCAGAATGGATCAAAATTCTCCAGTTTGGGTTCTTGAGAAAGGATTAAGAGTCTCCCCACCCCACTCTGAGATCATATAACAAGCGGTTGACTTTATATTATTATTTGTTGTTAAAAATTCATTCAGCTGGGTATTTTGCAAACCCAAATATATTTTCCTGGTTCTCATTTATGGTGTGTAGGTGTCTGTTCTGCAGGTTGAAGTTACCATATCTCAGACTGAATCAGCATGCAGGAGAATTGATTCTGCCTGTTAAATTGCTACCTTCCCTCACCCCATTATGGCTCTGCTCGGCTTGACAGATGTCCCACTGCAATTAACAGCCAGATGCAGCTAATTTCTTATATTCCCAAGATGTTCTGATGCTAAATCACCAGCAGTTTGTTTTATAAATGAAAGTATGGCTGTTATTTTCCTTTTTTGCGGCCATCAGATGCTGTTAGTATCTGTCAGGTTAGCCACTTACAAACTTGAGCATTTGAGTATTTCCACCATGAGTTTGATGATGTCTGTTCTATTCATGGGCTTTCCTGCTCTTTTCTGTGTGTTCCATATCCCCAATATTGCAACCTCTCAGTCTCAGCAATTTGATCTAGTAATATCAAGGTAGTATGTATGGTGTTCACATAAAGTTTACACATGGTAGCATCTACAGGAGGCAAGTTGGCAGGCATGGCAAGGAGATCCAAGCTCTGCCACATTGATGTCACATGCACATAGAAAGGGGTGGGACTAAAATCATGCTACTGTTACCACCATCTTGCCTGTTTTGAGTCCCCTGTGGACACTGCTGTTCATATGTAATACTGAGCCATCATACGATTTCTTTAGATTTGACTTAGTGTGATATATGAACTCAGATATGTGGTTTATAAATCCTGGTGTATTGCTTAACATGATGTGAGAACCCAGCCAATTGTGGTTGACTCAACAAATCATTGTTAAGTAACAATGGCTTAGCACGATGATCTCAGTCTGTAATGCCTCAATTAAATGATACTTGAAAACCTGTAGCTTTCTTACCTTCACACACACACACCCTCTCTCTCTCTCTCTGCTGATTCCTTGTCTACCTTTCAACAGATATCTTATTTCAGTATTGGCTGGGAGTCCATCTTGGATAGCCCTGGGATTTTGCAGAATAATTTACTGCTGTGGATAATTTGGGACAAAGACTATTGCTTGTTGATTGCAATTTGACATACACCAAATATTTCATTTTTCAAGTGAAGTAATATTGGTAGAAATTCTGCACATCTCTTTTTGTATTAAGTGAAGGTGGGGGTGGGTTAGGTAGGATGCTAAAACCAGCAAGACAGCAGGAATCTGTTAGTTAATGTTAGCTTGATGGCATTCGATGGGAATTTTTAAGAACTGGCATTTGAGTTTTAAATCTGTCACGCTGTATATTCTGTCAACAAAAATGGCTATTGTTTAGCAATATAGAGAATAAGGGAGATCGCTTTGAGAGAAAAATGCAAGAACTGTTACCTAGGCAAAGAGAGCTGGAGCATTTGTTAAGTCCTGGGAAACAATATAACAATACAATATTCAGAAGTGGCTCAGGCAAATAGATCATGATTCACCAGTGTATAAGAAGGAGGGAAGATAAAGCACAATCAAACTTGCAAGATTCTGTTATTATACCCTATCTCAGAGCTTTCCAAACTGTGTGTCGCGACACGTTAGTGTGTCGGCTGCAGTGTCTGGGTGTGTCGCGGCTGCTGCTGCCTCCGAGCCCTGCCAGGATTCCGCGCAGGTCCTAGTGCCTGCCTTGTGCGTTGCAGCCTCCAAACCTGCTGTGCTTCCGCGCAGGTCCTAGTGCCTGCCTTGTGCCCTGTTGTAAGAGTGTGTCGCGAAATGATGCATGTCTAAAAGGTGTGTCACCAACATGAAAAGTTTGGAAAGCTCTGCCCTATCTCAATAAAGTAGAGATCTAGTCTTCCTGTGGAGTTGATTTTCTGGTCTGGTCTATTTGGTGGGGCTGACAAGAAACAATTGAGGCCCAAGTCTCATAGTAGTAACATTTGGGTGATTCCACATAACATACTCTTGCCATAGCATAGATTACAACTTTCCACAACTTTTATTCCTGGAACTGAAATGTCAACAGTTGTTGCCAGAAATTAGCTGCTAAGCTAAGTGAGAAAATGACCCTCAGAATCATCTGCTACATTACAATGTTGGGTCACCTTGGGGAGATATAAAAATTAGGAGTAGGCTCTGTCTTTAATATTTTGGCCTTAGAAGTTGAGCTAAAATCTTACCACTGGATCTTATGTAAGAAAATAA
Organism: Charina bottae; assembly: GCA_023362775.1. Taxonomy (NCBI): domain Eukaryota; kingdom Metazoa; phylum Chordata; class Lepidosauria; order Squamata; family Charinaidae; genus Charina; species Charina bottae. Next base: position 138,006,459 of record JALMGJ010000003.1, read on the forward strand.
TTAAAAAGAAATACAGTGATGCAAAGTCTTGGAATGGCTAGATGTAATCTAGTGATCTCTGCTGAACTCACATAGAAACTTCCAGGATCTTTCTACTCCTCTGGAATTTTTCTGCTCCTCTCCTTTTGCTTCATTTGCCTGGCTCTGTTTTGCTTCATGCCCCATCTGAATTGATGCTCCTAATTACCTAGTGCCAGAAGCATGAGACCTATAAATACACGCTATTGCAGTTATTCCATATTAGAGAGAGTGATACTTGGCCTGTGCTGAAAGTGAACCATTAAGAGTGATACAACTTCTATAACGTACGCTAAACTTAGTGATGGATGTATTGAGCTGGTAGTCTGTACCTATCTGTTTCTCCCTGTTTTCATTAATGTGCATGTCCCAAGTAGTCTCTGCATTCCTAAAATGGAGTCTGACAGCACCATTTACTTTCCAAGTCCTGCTGATGCAGTAAGTTATGAAGAACCATCAATCACTGCAGAGAGCATTCACTACAGCAGTTGCTACAACAAACAAGAGCAGGGAGTGAGAGTAGTGGAAATCCACTATACTAAGTATCTCCAATCTTGTGCTCTTCAGATATGTTGATCTACCGTTCTCATCATATCCAACCAGCATGGCCAACAATTGATTGAATTTCATGGATGGCCTCTAGTTCTAAGGTTACAAAGGTCCCTTTCACTTTCATCGGACCATATTCGTATCATTCCTGCTGTGCATTCCTATGTATATTCCTTAAATTAATTTCACAGTATATATAATCCGCTCTAATCCCCAAGAGCTCTGCGCAGCTTCAATGGGGCATATTTCAAAAGTGTAATTTTAATTATGACACTTTAAGTCATATCACTCTAATATTGACTGCAGTTTGAAAAACCATGTTTTCTAAAGTTAAAAATCCCAAATAACCTTTCTTTACAGGAGTATTTTCCTCTTAGGGAACTTTACATGGCTCTTTCATATATTCAGAAGCTTCTTTCAGATTAAAAAAAAAACACAGCAAGAATGGGGGGAACCTACTTTCTATGACTCCTTGAGAACATTTGCATAATTTATTCTACTAGATTTTAAAATTTAATTCTGCATAATTTATTCTGGTTTCATTAGGCCTACAAGGTGCAGGGAGTAACACAAGCCACTGACACTTACTTGAAATAATTGAAAATCTTGTTTCTAAGCCACCTCTCTCACATGCATGCATTTGTATATGTGACTTTACAGTGATAATGGTTAGAAACCTGTAATTTAAAATGAAAATAGGGGTTCTTTGATATTTGAATTACAAGCCTTGTACAATATTTCTTGTTTATTGGTTTATCTGGAATTGCAACATGAATGCAGTCTGGTTGATTATGTGCCATCAAGTTGGCATTGACTTTTAACAACCACATAGACAGACATTCTCCAGGGTGATGTGTCCCCAGCTTGGTCCTTCATGTTCTTCAGTGATGCAATCTAAGCCATTAATAAAACTGGTGGTTGGGGGAAAATGCCCTGAGTTTTGGTATGAGTCTGTGACGATCTCGATCCTTTAGCTAATAAAACAGCACTCCTTACACAAATCATGTAGGAATATGAAGGAATCTTTATTGTGCTACTGATCCATGACACGTTAAAGATTCGAGTGGAGTAAGTCCCCGTATTCAACAAATTAATAGTCTCCAAGTCCCCCCCTTTTTTTGGGGGGGATTTGCCATTGAGTGCAATCCTTTCTTGTCTCTTAGTTTCCTGCCATTTCTGTTTGAATCCACTGACACGGTGATTCGCCCTTTGATCTGTCCTGGGTGCTGAATCATTTGTCTCATTTCTTTGATTTACATGTTTGCAGTTCTCCGGATACACTAGGCTTCGGCTTTACCTGTCTGGCAATTTTACTGCCAGGCACCCCCTCACTGAGAGCTATCACAGCTTGGCGCCATGGCGGGATGGCATGGATGACATCATAACAGAGTGAAGCTTGAAACGGCTCAGAGTTCTTCAGTTTCTCTGTATGCATGGATATCAATACAGTGGGTGAACTCTCTCTTTAAGAACAATATTAAATAACGATCTGGCCCAAATTGGATGCTAAATGGGATGCCCCAGCATGGCAGACTGATGACACCAAAAGACAAAATGCATGAACTAGGAGGAAATGTCTCACCTATGGATGTGCAATGTCCCACTTGAAAGAGTTGAATTAGACAATGTGAAGTATGCTTCTAGTTAGCGATAAAGGATTGCCCCAGAAAATATAAACGCCACTGAAAATAAGTGCAAAGGAGGGGACCTTAAATCCACTGGGGTTGTGGAAAAGAACAGTTGACACTGAAACAGCTAATAACTTATTGTGCAAAGACTCACTGGAATCTTTTTTCCTCCCATGAAAGAGCTGAACAGAATGCTAAGATTTTCACCCCAGATACTGGCTTTAACTCTGTTGTGAGGCAGAGTTATTGTAGACATTTGAAACTTGACATAAAAACCTAGCACTCATGAAGTGCCTTATGACAAGCACAATGGACACTATACCTTTAGTACTCTACTTGACATGTTGGAAGATGGTGGCAAGCTAGTTGTCAGAGAACAAAAGCTGACTTTGTCTGTTTGCTGCAGTTGATATCTCTGATATCAAGACTTCCCACACTCCTGAGTAGGATGGCCATGTCTATGGTTTTACAATTCTGGGCTACAGAAATCCAGATAAAAATCCAAATCCACTGGATGGCAGCAAAGAGATACACAAAATTCAAACTCTTTGCTGACACACAGTGGTCACCTGGGTTTTTACAACCCAGATCCGATAGCTCTAGTAAAGCTCTGTCTGAAGGACTGGGATCCTGTTTTCCTGAAATAAACATACTATTGAAGCCTTTCCCAACCTGGATGATTTGCCAGATTCATACCTCTGAGTAGCTTCCAGGTAGGGGAAAGCCATGCTATTGCATGGAATGATATGAAGTTAACCATCAGGGTTTTCTCTGTTGCTGCCCCCAGTTCCAATTCTTTTAACATTTTAATGGACAAGATAGGAAGAGGTAGCAAAGTAGCCCAATGTGATGATTGCTCTCAAGCTCTTTTCCTTTGACAACTATTTCAACTGGTGCAAGAATGCAAGAAGAAGCTCAACCCCAGGATTTATAAAACCAACATCAGCTACTGGAGCAAAAAGAACCAACGTGGTGTAGTGTTTAAATGGACTGAGGATGAAGTCCACCTTCTGCCCAAGAAGATATATATTTGCTATTTGTTCTCTTCTCCTCCTAAAATCTCCCAGCTTCTACTCACTAGATTAAAGTCGAGTCTAGTCCCATTTAGTATTGCCAGCCATTTGTGTGCATTTTTAAAACCACCAGCTTTCAACAGCTGCTGATGTCTAGATCATCTCAGTTGCCAGCCATTCGTTGCCCCCATTTCAATTCTCTCCCCAAGTTCTTCTTCCCAAAGCTCCTCTGGAAATGTTAAAGACTCCACCTCTGGTACCAGCGCACTATCTTCTTTGTGCATCTTATGAGAGGGGGTACAATATGGGAAACTAAACTGACTTCTAATCTCAGTTTCTCCTTATCGGCAAAACCAGCACAACGTGTTTGTTGGGGTTTCTGATACATGAACAACCAGCAGGAAGCCATTGGCTAAATGCAGGCTGTCACAGACACTGATTTCAAGCTCAGATTATCAGCCCATTAAAGAAGTGTTAAATGACTGATGGAATTAGCTTTGTGTGAAACCCCATGCTCTCTTGAAATAATGTCCCATTGCTTTCATTGGGGCTTGCTCCCAGGTATCTGTAGTTTTATTCAGAGGGCAAGGGATCCCTACTCGCTTAGTCATAAGTGAATGTGAACAGCATTATACCTGGGCAGAACCATCCAAAGCCACTGATTAAATATAGAGAAGGCAAAGAAAGCATCTTACTTGGGGCCTGCAGAAATAGAGTGCCCTTCCAGATCCCCCTTGCTGCCTTACATCCCATGCCTTCAACACAATTGACCATGTCTGGGCTGCAAAGATGCAGAGGGCAGCAGAGAATCAGAGTTCTCTTTTCATTGCCGTGTCCAGTGACCATCTAGATTTTTGCAGCCCAGACATGGTAGCCCAACCACAGAGTCCCAGTAGGAGCTGTATCAGAAGAATGGAGTGGAAGAAAGGATGGAGGGAGGAGCAGCTGCAGCTCCTGTCCCAGCTCCTGAGTCTGCCATCACTAACTAAATGGCAGAAAACTAACAGTTGAGTAGGAGGAAGAGATGCTTTGGGTGACTGAGGACAGGAGGGGAGACCTTAGGGGGCTTAGACTCATTACCGCAGTGGGAAGGAGTGGCCATCCTCCTCCCGTTGCACCCTCAAGCGCTACAGTGTGAAGGGGGGCCTGGCACATTTGCTCTCTCACCGTTGGAGGGCCCATTTGAGAGGTTGGCCCTGGGCCATAGAGAGCTCTATAGGTGTCCTTGTGCAAAGCCCTTTCCGTGTCAGAGCTTTCAAAGGATATAGTATTTATCTGAAAGGAAGACTTGGGTTTTCCTTCAAGTACTTTATCTTTAAAAATAAAAGGCTCTTTTTAGATTTGCTGAGAATAAGGTAATGGAACCAGATACTGTATGTTTTCTTCTGTCCACTATTCCAGGAATATCCAAGGATGGAACTGCCCTAAGTGCAGAGTTGTCATCCATTTGAGTACATTCAGGGCAGTCTCCACAGGGGTACAGTCAGACCAAGCAGAAGAAGAGACAAATGAGAAATATTTGCATCTCTTCAACCACGCCCAGGATTCCTTCCCATTGCTAGCAATGTAGGGAGGATTATTTAAAACAACTTACCGGCTCTTTTAAATTGTCCTGTTAATGGGGACATGACACAGTGCAGGGAAAACTCTTGATTCAACAGCTGTAGACTTTCTACACACCTTTCTGCATGCCTTTCTCATTTTCTTACTACTTGCACTTCTAATTTAAGAAAGACTGATGGATTGATTTTGCAAGGGGTAGGGATGTCCACCCGGAGGGGTAAAAAAGAAGCCAAGGTGGCAGCTACAAACCTGAGGTCAAAGCCTTGCCATTTTTTACATGTATCAAAAAAGTCAAGATGGCCACAGCCATGCAGTCAAAGCCCCACTCTTTTTTACATGCTTCACAACACAAATGGCCACCATCCTGACTTTTTTCACCCCACCCCTTTTTTGACACCCCTTTTTTGAAGACAGGATACCCTGGAGAAGAAGCTGATGCTAGGGAAAGTGGAAGGCAAAAGGAAGAGGGGCCGACCAAGGGCAAGATGGATGGATGATATTCTGGAGGTGACAGACTCAACCATGGGGGAGCTGGGGATGGTGACAGCCGACAGGAAGCTCTGGCGTGGGCTGCTCCATGAAGTCACGAAGAGTCGGAAGCGACTGAACGAATAAACAACAACCTTTTTTTATCCCTGAGAAGGAGGATTCCAACATAAGATTTTCTCCTTTGGGGAACCATGAGACACAACTATAATCTGTTAAGTCTACCTACGTTTGACCATGACTAAAACAATTGCTTAAAACAGAAAGATAGGGGGTTAGATATTTTCAACTGATTAATCAACTTAATGGGGCACTTTCAGGGGATGGTCAAAAAAATCAAGATGGCCACCATGACCACACAATTGGAGCCCTATAACTTAAAGAGAGAACCTGTTCACCTAATACATTAAGTAAATGTCTGGGATCATGCTGAGCCACAAAGTAAACAACTTCATTCTAGCCTATTCTAGCCTATGGTGTGAATCTAGCCAATGAATTGTGTTTGTTTTGGCACTGCTGGTTGTGTGAACAAATTCATTGCAGTACAAAATCCATGGCTTATTTAATGTACTGTGTGAACTCAGTTGCCAAGTCGCTTCCCTATTTCAAGACCATTTTGGATGAAGTGTAGCGAAGCAGAGTCACCCTAGAAGGTCAGAACAGATTCAGGTCTGGGAGGAAAGGAGATAAAGGGTGCGTCTAGCCTTTGTTATCTGTTGTTTCTCGCAGGTTTATATGATGCAATGCTCTTTTGATACTACAGACAGTCTGGATGCATTTAGACTATTATTCTGCAACTAGGAAGGAACAGTACTGGGCAAGGATATTATATATAATTATATATGTAATAAACCACTTCTATATTTCATCAGGAGCAGGAGAACACCCATCAGCTCAGAACTAGCAATCTACTATTTTAAAATATCCCAGAGCAAGTTAATTTTAGAGTTAGTACCTTGTAATTTTAACTGAGCTGCTGCATCTTTTGAGGATTTCACTTTTCCAGAATTCGAAGAGATGCTGCCCAATGTGCAGCATTTTTATGTGCATATAATTTTCCCCTACCCCAGTTCAGGCAAACAGCCATCACCTGGGATATAAAAATGAGCCTTAGGTCAAAACAGGTGAGGAAAGAACATGTCCAAATCCCCAAATATGCAAAATAGAATTACTCTTGATGCTGTGTAGGGTGATTAACTTTGCTTTCACATCCTGCTATGGCAGACTGTAGTTGGCAACACTAATGGTTGTTCTTATTGGCTGGAGGCATTGTAAAAACAAAGACCAAGAATCTGAGTTCTTTTTTCTCTTTTATGAACTGATCTAATAGCTACAGAGATAATGGCTGCATTCAGCTTAGGCTACCTGAAAATGATCACAGAATTAAACTGTGTTGAGACATGACAATGTAGTTCAGAGCAATGCATTATGTTTTTAATCAGAAGCAAGTTACATTGCATCACAGCAGATGGCAACCCCTAGCCAACATGGATGAATCTTGAGAAAGTTAAGCAGGGTTGGATCTGCTTAGTATTTGGATGGAAGACCAGCAAAAAGAGCAAGGCTGTAGTCCAAACTGGGAAGCAGAACAACAAAAACAGCCCAGGAGAAGGCATTAGCAAATCATATCAGTATTCCTACCAAGTAAAATAATTACTTATAGGGGCGTGGTGGCTCAGCGGGTAAGACACCAGGCTTGTCGATCCGAAGTTCTCAAGTTCGGAGGTTTGAATCCCTAGCCCTGCGTGCGGAGTGAGCTCCCGCACTAGCTCCAGCTCTTGCCAACCTAGCAATTCGAAAGCATGCAAATGCAAGTAGATGAATAGGTACCACTTTGGTGGGTAGGTAACAGCGTTCCATGCGCGTCATGCGGCCACATGACCGTGGAAACGTCTTCGGACAACGCTGGCTCTTCAGCTAACAAACAGAGATGAGCACCGGCCCCTAGAGTCGGACACGACTGCACAAATGTGCGGGGGGAACCTTTACCTTTAAAATAATTACACATAGTCACCATGTCTTTTCAGCTGCCCAGACCTGGGATTTCCTGAGGCTCATATACTTAATCTAAAGAGCTTGTAAAGATAGATTCCAACCGTAGGTCACCAAAGTCTTTCTTCAAGTCCTGGGTTCCTTGATTCAGTTTGTCTCATCCAAGCAACAGAAGGCTATCTCTGGTCTCCCCATGTTGATGAACTATAGCTTCCATTGGACGCAGCCAGTAAGACCAGTTGTAAGGATGTTGGGAGTTGTAGTTAACCATCTCCAAAGAGCTGCATGTTGCCCTCACCTGTTTTAAGGTGCTTCATGTTTTCAACTTCTTATTCTTTGCCAAGACTCTCATCTCCTCAGAAAGCTCTTTGGTGAACCACTATTCTTTGTTAAATGTGCATGGCCATTTGTTAATTGAAAGAATTGCCAGCAGGATTTGTTTCTGTTCCTTGCCAGAAGAACAGGCAATATTACATTTTTTGAGATGAATATTCTCTTTTTATTTCATCTTGCATATCCGAATAAAAATGGCTTCAAGAAAGTGAAACATTAATTCTTAATTTAGAGGATTTAGAAATAGTCCTCACTAATTAATAAACAGAAGCATTTGTCAGATTTTAACCCCCCTTTTTTTAAAAGCACCTAGTAGTACTCCCTCCTTCATTTTCTTCACACAAGGACCTTGTAATGTTAATTAATATTGATTGTAATACTAATTAATATTGACTTGCTCAAAGTCACCCAGTGAGCCTGGGTGGATTTCAACCTGCATCACCCTGGTGCATCTTAACCACGCTACAATAGATTAATGTGGATTAATTTACTTACTAGCTTGATTAACAATTTGGGGTACTTTGATCTACAATTAAACCTTCAGTTATAGGTATAATAGCAGTTTCACAGCTGATTCCAAATTGTAACAAATCAGTTGTGCTTAGCTGTACATCACAACAAAAGTGATGGTTAATTCAAAAGATCTCTTCATTTTTTTTACAGTGCAACCAAGATACCATCATTCTATCAAATTATTTCATTCTGTTAAAAGTCTTGTCATAACCATAAGTTCTAAGAAAGTTCATTTCCATAGAGAAGGCAAGAGAGAGTTTAAAAATGGCTATGTGTAGTATAATCAAAACTCTTCACAACTCCATTGTTATAGCACATCTCTTTAAATAATCCCAGTGTAAAGCATGAGATTATCCCAATGTGCATCTAACAATCCCCTCCCTGGGCAAGAAGTCACAATGCTAATAAGAAAAGATAAATACTAGAAGTGAAAGAGAAGAATCCCATTCTCTGTGCAAGAAATCACAGGTGGGTGGTTAGTTACTTGTCATTTTCAAATATCTTTTTTTTAAAGGAATGTGCCAAATACTGCTAAGTGAGATCAAATGCAACTTGATGCTGTTCCATAAAACATAATTGTTCACCAAGCCAGTTAGCGTACTTGGGTCTACTATTTTATTTATATTATTATATTATATTATATTATATTATATTATAATATTATATTATATTATATTATATTATATTATATTATATTATATTATATTATATTATAATATTATATTATATTATATTATATTATATTATATTATTATATTATGGAACAGCATCAAGTTGCATTTGATCTCACTTAGCAGTATTTGGCACATTCCTTTAAAAAAAAAGATATTTGAAAATGACAATTAACTAACCACCCACCTGTGAGTAGTAGTAAATAGTACATGTTCATTTTCTTGACATAGTGCAGTGACATGGCCTGAAATCCTGTTGCCATGAAAACTGTTTTCAGCATATATCCTTTACTAGCAGTATTTCCTGAACATCTGATCACCTAGTCAAATAGTACTCCTAACTACCAAATTTACTTCTTTCCCCCCTACTTGACTGCATGTTTACCTCCAAGGAGCACAACATAGCATGCATAATGCACATACTCCATTTTCTCCTTACAACAAACTTGCAAATAAATTAACTGAGACAGGTGACAATCATACTATATCAGATTTCTTCAAACTAGTCACTACAGGTATCTAGATACAGTATGTGTTCAATTCCCAGAATTCTCAGCAATGGCCATGCTGGCTGGAGAATTCTGGGAGGTAAAGTCTACAGATCTGGAAGGTGTCCATGTTGGGGAAGGCTGACCTAAGGTCACATGGTGGCCTTCATGGTTGACAATGATTTGAACTTGGCTTCAAATCTGACCATTACACGTCTTTTTTATGTGTTATATACAAATAAACATATTGGGATATAGACTTAACTAAAAATATTTGGTATTCTGAAATGTAAGTTTCTTACTGCATAGTGTCATGAGTGAACCTCTGCTTTCTCATTGTAAAATCTCCATCAATCAATCAATGATATTGGAATAAAGTTGCATGAGATTAGCTGTCAATTATGGAATACTGCTTGAATAAGTAATAGAATTGCCCCAACATGTGTATCAATGTGTATAATTTTGACATAAATCATTATACTGCAGAGGAGTGTCAGCAGAAATCTCAGCATGTGTTTGGTTCTGTATGTGTCTCACTAGAAAAGTTCTGCTGGATCAGACCAAATACCTCTCTTGTCTAACATCCTGTTTACACAGAATCTCAGGGAGCCATAAGCAAAATGTGAAGACAATAATTCTTTCCCACTGGTACTCACTGATTTCCTCTGAAACAAGAGTGTACCCAATATGATTCTTCTTCTTGAGGCTGCCATCTTAGACATGAGGGACCACCAGATCTTGTGACAGTCCTGGACTCTCCTGAATATACTGCCAGTTCCTTTACAGAGTGATCCTGTCTTTGAGAATGATTGACGAGAACTTTCTTTATTGTGGTCACAGTGATTTACGCTGAAAGTAGGATCGCTGCATAGGGTATTTGTCAGAACATTCTAGGGCTAAACCTTTTGCCAGGAGACCCACCTCATCCCTACCTTTAACAGGATTCTCACCATTTTTCTCAATTCTTCTTTGATTAATGCAGTGGTAATACCTCAAGAATATTCCTCAATACTTGCTTTCTCAAAGCACAGTTATTTGTTGCTTTCTTTCTTTAGTTCATTCTGATCTTCTTTCTCTCTTTCCAGTTCTTTCCAGTTCTCTTTCTTCAGAGGTATGAATCTGAAACAAACAGATGTTCTTTTTATTTCAGAGTTTATTTTCATAGAGCTGGTCAGCCTTTCACCATCTTGGCGTTAATAGCCTAGAAGGCCTTGTGTAGGAAATGTGAGAAGTAGACTTCTTAGCAGTAGACTTCTCTCCCAGATGGGCATTCTTTCTATTTGGTTTGCTTGGGAGAAGGGTAAAATGGAACTTTGCTCTCATTGCCAGCATCAAGCCTTAACTACAGTCTGACTATTTATGAGATTTGGGAAAGATCTCTCCAGCTCTAATATAGATGAACCTGGGTCTCCTACTGCAGTTTCTGCATTACGTGTTCTGTGAATATGTATTTGCATATTTTTGGATTTTCTGAATTTTTACATTTCTTTGCCACTGCATGTGATCAGAGCTACATGTGGGTTCTACTGATACAGAGAGTCTGAGTAAACAAATTATAGCATAGTTTAGTCCTTGTTTCATTGATTCCCTAGGAGGAATGGTCAATGACAGGTCTTCTGGAAAGAGTGACTACAACCAGTCTTTCCACAAGAGAGGGTGAGGGCTCAAGGATCTCAGGCCCATTTGCACTGCAGAGAGGATTGCTGATCATCAGGATATCAAAACAGGTCTGTTGGCCAACAGTGGGGATGATTCTCAGGTTTTGTCAATACTTGTACCAAAGAACTAACATAAAAGTTAAAAATGCAAGGGCCCAAAATCTATCCTTGCTTCACCCCTTTTTCAATGAGGGTTCAAGATTCCCAAAATGAGGTGTAAGATTTCCAAACTGACACAGTAGATTTGCATTGTATTGTTTCCATGCAGTTTCATAATCATCAAAAGTTGTCACTGATAGAGAATCATCCAATTTCTCCCATAGCCTATCTGTAGAGATCAAATCAAAAGCTGCCTTTAAGTCAATGAAGGCAACAAAGAGGATACCCTGAGGGTGACTAATGCATTTTTTTTCTATTAAATGTTGAGGAATAAGACACTGATCAAGTGTCAACTATTCCTCCCTGAGATACTGCTCCCAGCTTGTTCTTCCACTGAGATATTGTCCTGCATCATCCAATCTAGTACTTTTGCTTCCCATGCTCCACAAGCTGATAGAGTGAATATTTGCCAGATCCCTCCTATCTCATTTTTATCTATACTAGTACTATGATGGATCTACATTAGCTCTCAGGGAAAGAGCAGTCACATTTACCTTCAACAGATTTGCTGAAGTCAACTCACCCTCAATTCCTTTGACTTTTTCTTCCCTCAATTGTAAAATAAGTTTAACAGTCTCAGAAGGAGAGAAGAAGAAATAGGGGATCAGTCTGCTTGACTTCAGGGTGAAGCTATATGAAGGTTGAGACATTTGGAGCATTGCTGAACATGGTATGAAAATATTCAACCCAGATTTGCACACTTTGTCTGAGCAAATTTTGATGCCTGATTCACTCTCTGCCTTAAGGTAAGATTACCAAGACCATAGTGTGGTGTGGGACAGCAGGCTGCTTGAGAAAATTGCAGGCACCTGTGCTCCTTCATTTCCCATCCCATTTGAGCCTTTTTCCCAGCATCAGCATGGCAGAGTTGCCAATAAAGAACAACCTTAAACCAGTTGACTGTTCCTTAGCAAGCACAGCAAGCATAAGAATGCTGGCCAAGCATCCTGCAGATACCTTAACCAAGGTCAAAAAGAAGTGAAAAGGCAAGGATCATCACCATTGTAAGCCCACTTCCTTTTAACTGAGATAGGGCAAGTTGATATGATGACTTCTCAAGCTTCAGTTTAATTGAATCAGGTCTCTCGCATATCTTTAAGATACTTTGGGCAATCTTGAACTTGGCTAAAGCTTCCCAGTAACTCAGCATGGGATGGTTAAAAGTGAATCTTATCATTGCAGAGGATGCCCTTTTCCAACAGGTTATAGCCCTTGACTGTTAAGACTGATGCCCTGCCTTACAGTGCCTTTCCCCCCCCCCACATTTTCCATGGAGTAATGGTAAACCTGCCTTACATTTCCCACAATCAGTTCGAAGTGACAACTGCTCATTTACATTCTCTACATCCTAGCCCTGGGAAACTCCAGCTCCTAACATAATTAACAGCAATATCAAAGGATTGCCTTTGGTAAAGTGGAGGGTTGAGGGATGAATGATCCTGTCTTTTTCCTAATATTCCCCTACCAAGACACGTTCCTGTAAATGTAGAACAGAAAGAACATACCTCACCTCTTCCTTACATTTTATGAGATGTCCTGGTATACCTGCAGGTCATGTACTTCCACCTTCAGGGAATTATTGTTTCTTCTGTTTGTACAATTGACGTAGAGTAGCACCATTGCACTTGAAGTTTTGAAACCATATGGCCATAATTTTCTTTTGACTGCCACTGGAGAACTCTTGACTTGTTCCTATTCAAATCTCCAGTGTCCAAATAGATATTGGGGTATGGTCTTCCTACATATAGAGACAGGTCTTTGGGTGCTTTAACAAGGCCCTTTCTGTCATAGCTACAACATACTGTATGTCAACCATCTATTCCTTTTGCTCATGTGCACATACACACATGTTTCAGTGCTGGTACCTTTGGTACCATTCATGGAGATCCATGTTCTACTTCTTAACATCTTTTCTTGAGATGATATGACAATTTCTAGAGAGGAGATGGACATAGACAAATGTTTGGCGGGGACACATTTTTGTCAGGTGTGTCCTTTGCTCTATTGGTATGAAGGCTCATGGTGATGACAGATACTTCCCTAAAGGAGCAACTTCCATGTTCGGAGAGTCCGGCATCACTAAGAACTTTGCAGCAAGGTTATACAGAAACAATATTGTGGTTCTTTGATAAGTTAATAAATGCAGGTGGAATAAAGTCTCACCTTCTGGTGTCTATAGTAGACTTTCTGCAGCTGGTTGCATTCCAAGGGACTATTTGCCCATATACTTCGACAGGCAACTACAGATCTTTGCCCAATTGCTTGGATTGACACTACAGCATGGAAATGGAATGAATAGAAATCAGATACATTTGTTGTTTGGTGTCTATTTTAAGAGCGGGGACAACTTTATATCGAGCTATTTGCATTTCCATACATCACTTATTGCACAATGTTCTGGATCATGATTTTCTGTGGATTGTCTATATATTCCCATGGACAGAATATATGATGCATTTCAGACCATTCCTCTCTTATTCAAGAGGAGGAAAGACATTTTTGTCATACCATCCTGGCCAAAGCTATCATAGTTTGCTCCATCTCTCCAGTTAGCAAGGGGTATTTTACCACTTTCAGCCACCAAAGGAAGTTCAATCCTATGAACTGTTTCCTGCTTCAAATATTATCTTTTTTCAAAAAATACACACATGTTGAAATCTACGATCTTTCTATGGCTTCTTTTACATGATTACTTGTCAGCCATCTCAACATACTGAGTTCCCATCTGAGGTATCTTGGGTTTGTTTTTTCTTCTGCAGCCAATTGTTAAAAAGTTTCTAAAAGGCATACTTAATTTGCATCCTCAAGTACCAAACCTGGTCTCTGATTGGATTTATCTTTTGCCTTATTGATTTAATGAATAAACAATTTGATCTGTTGGCAACATGTGCCTTAGATATATTATATTGGAAAAAAGTGCTTTGAATTGCTAAGGCACATGGGAATAGGGAGTTATGTGCTTTAAGACTAGATATCCCATATACAAAATTCCACAAAGAAAAGGTTGCCATATGACTAGATCTTACCTTTTTATCTAAAATTGTTTTACAAGTCAGAATATTGTCCTTTCCATCTTTTATCAGAATATTTCTTGCCAATTGGAGTCCTCCTAAGAAAGTTGGTATATCATCTCAACATTTTTCTAAATAGTGGCATCTACTCCTGATTTGTTAGCTAAGTATTTCTTCCTGCACATATCTGCTACTTTTCTGAAATAAGTTTCTTTGCCAAATCTGTGTATTACTGTGATCTGGGTAAAATAATGGACCCTCATTAGGCTATTGGAGAGAAGGTTAGGCAGAGAAGGATGCATCTTTGAGGAAAACAGACATCATCCAGGGATAGTTTTCTATTCTCTATCAGTGTGAATCATATAGACCACAATAAAAAAGAACTTATCTACGATAACTGAGTCTTTTGAGTGGTCATCTGTATATTTACATGGCATACTGTTGTCTCTGTGTCAGTTTTTGTCTCTAGATTTTGATGTTTTAATTTATTTATTTATTTATTCGATTTCTATAGCCGCCCATCTCAACAAGTGACTCTGGGCGGCTTACAGCAATAAAACCATAAAACTGTTAAAGCAATTACAATTAAAACGATTAAAAGACAAAATAAATATACATGACTGCCCAGTAAGAAATGTATGGGTGTTAATATAGCCAAGAAACTGGACCATAACCACATTCGGGGGCCCAGGCTGGGTCATTCTTCATGACCTAGGAGAACAGGTCTGCACCTGCTGAGTCCCACCAATTTTTTTCAGTTTTTAGAAGGTTCCTACCAAAGTACTGTGAAGGTACAAATTTCCATCAGTGTGAATATACAGATGACCACTGATGCCTCAGTTACAGGTAAGTAACCATTCTTATTCATAGCCTGGCGTGCTATGGTCCATGAGGTCACGAAGAGTCGGACACGACTAAACGACTGAACAACAACAACCATTCTTATCTCAATCCATTTTTCTATGTACCCTTCAGAATTTTCTAAATCTCCTGACTGGAAGGTGGCAACACCTTGTACAGAGACCAAACTTGCAGCCTCTTCAGAAGGTAATTGTGTGCTGTCTTGCTCACTATCTCCCATCAGTGATAGTTGGATAATCTAGTCATAATGGAGGCAGATAGAATTACTCACTGATCCCTCTATGGAAACAGCTTAAAGAAAGCAAAGCAAGATTTGTTGCAAGAGAACAGCCTGCTCCCTTGATGGTTCACTTGAGATCCCAAGACTTTTAACAGAATTGTAGGCAATCTACAGCCCTCCAGATATTGTTGTGCTCCACGTCACACCATGATCACCCAGGATGTCAATATGCGGTAATGATGAAAGCTCAAAAGCCTCTAAAGTTTTCACACCTCTGCTCTAACTAGTTAATTCTTATTTCTCATGCAATATTGGTGATTCTCGCTTGGCATGCTGGTAAAGAGTTTGGGAATTACTGTAGAACCAAAAGGGCCACATCTTCCTTGCTTGAAACTTCCTGCATACATTTTACAAATTCCAGCAGTGCTTTGGTGGAATTGGCAGGATGGAAATGCTCTGTAGATGGATTCTAGTTGAAGGCCAAAGTTTATACCAATAAGTAAAAGAAAAAGTGCCATACAAAGGCAAATTCTTATTTCTAAGCAAGCCCAGTCTAAATGTTTTCTAACACTGTTCTTCATGGAACACATCACACAGTTTTGATGGGCCATGATTGACAAATGTATTCTCAGTAAAGAAGAGACTTTTTCTATTTTTGTCATTTAACCATTCTAACTGCTGTGCAGGTAGGAGATATAATTCATCACAGCTGAAGGAACATGCATGTATGTGACTGGAGGCAGGATAAAGAATATTCCATTCTCAGATGGAGTCAATCGCTTATTTCTCAATTTGTCCTACTAGAGCCATCTCTTTATAGCATCATTCTGGGTCCATCTAAAAGAATGCATGGCAATGCAGACTGTGGAATAGAAATAAGGACTGCTGAATTCAACTTCCTAGTCTGTGGCATTGTTAGGATTGAGGGGGACCTGAACAAATTGGGGCTACAAATATAAGCCCATCCTGGCCCAATATAAACACACGAGATGCAGCCTGCTAGACTGGAACAATGGTTTCCTCAGTTGATAATTCTGCCTTTAGCATTGCCCAGCCATCCATTTTGGCCCAGAATCCCTTCCAGACACTTTCTCTCCTATTGCTCATCCAGGCATCCTTTCAGACATCATAAAGAGGCAGGAGATTCCCAGCTGTTTAACTGATGGCTACATTTTAACTAGCAGAAAAACGTATGAGGTTCTCTTCCATGTGATAAAATAACTGGGTCAATTTGTGTACTTAATGCTGGACAGTCATGGTGAGATACATTTGCTGTTCCATCTCAAGAAGCAAAAATGTCTTGGGATAGTTGTGCATATAATCTGCATCTCCATAACTCTTGGGGAGGCTGTTAACATGAAGGAAGGAAGAATCTCCTGGGTTAATGCTGGCCCGTGATAGCTTTAAACAATTCTAGTGTTTCAGAATACTAAGCAGGCGTTCTGAAGCATTCCTTCCTTTTCCAAAGAGTAGTTTCAAAAAGAGGTGCAGTTGGGTGCGTCCACATGCACTGGCAAGTCAGGTGCACTTTTCAATCCAAGAGGGCCAACTTTTTAAGTACAAGATGTTCAGTTCAATGTCAGTATATGGTGTAATATGAGCCAACACCCTTTGTGTATTCTTCAATAATCTAGAAATGACTCCCTATTCAAAGAAGGAGTTGATTTGATTCCCCTCCCCAACCGTTTCCCATTCCCTTTTCTTTCTCCCTCCCCCCCTCCCCCCCCCCCCGCCTGCTTTTATTCTACTTTCAGCTTTTTTCAGTTTAACATTTCTGGTGATGACTCAAGGATGGGAAACAGCTAGACTCAATGCTGCTTGAAGGCAAGGTGTGATTCTTAGTCTTGGCAGTGACACCAAGTAAAATAGAGGCATTCCTTAGAAAGGGAAATACTTTTGTATCACTGGGACTTCTCCAGTTTAGGGATTAGAGCTATAAATTAACTCCTCAGTCTAATTTCAAAATCTCTTTATGAGCAGTCAGTTCAGATCACTGTCCGTTTCCTCGCAACCCAGTGGGTGGGGAGAAAGAACAGAGGGAGAGAGACAGGAAATGAGTTAGCAGAAGAGATGAACCTGTTCATGTTTTGCTTTGGACTCACTGAAATTGGCTTTGACTCAAGTCATCATTAGCATCTGGCCCACAGCAAATTCTCTTGAAGGAATTTAGCTATTGATAAACAAACAAACAAACAAAACTAGTTTCCCAGCCCAGAATTATCCTACACTTTTAATTCACATTAAAATAAATGACCTGCTTTTGGTGTCACCTATCTTCAAGAAGAGAATTAGCTATGTTTTTGAAGAAGATCTCCACAATGTTGTAATATGGAATGCTTTGGTTTAACCAGATATTTCATTCCATTTCTTTCTATAACTACCATATCCCAATTATGTGATGCAGAAAACACCCAGAAAAGCTTTCAGAATGGGAAAAAAACAGAAAGAGCACCAGGTGAACTGGTTGTGAGGAGTAGGTTGGATGCAAGTTAAGTGAATACAGAATGCGATAAATTGGTAATGTAGGTGAACGTCAGAATTCTGAAGTCTGTCTGTCTGTCTGTCTGTCTGTCTGTCTGTCTGTCTGTCTGTCTATCTATCTATCTATCTATCTATCTATCATCTATCTAATATTGGATGAAAGAAGCTACTCAGGAGATAGTAAAGAACACAGTGTTTCCATTTTGCAAATTAGGGTACTGCCTAGACTCTCTGTGTTGACTACAAAGCTTCAGGCATCCTCTAGGCTGACTGGCAGTGCACCAGGCTTACCTTAGGATAAAAAGCCAAAGCATTTTTTTTTATGCATGCTGTTTCTGAATCTACATGCCTACATCTAGAAGAGCTCCTCTGATGTGGGAGTTAACTCATAATTGAGACCTACAGTTTCTCAGAGCAGAAATGCCAATTACATTACCCACCCACTGCCCCTAGTATCAATCCTATGAAGTGCAAAGCTGATGTCTGTTAAGCTGCAGGAAAGGTGGGACAAAGAAGTGCTGAACTGCAGTGGGTTCAAGAGGGGACTGTGATGTTATATTGGTAGAGGGCAATTGAGTGTTTAAAGTGGCTGCATCCTAGTATTCAATACAGACTCCTATCTAGCCTTCTCTTGTTGAGTGTCTGGGTAGCTTCTATTGAGATCAGGCTGTGGAATGTGACTAAGTTCCAGACAATGATGATTTTATTTCCATTGGTGCCCTTTTGGGCATCACAATCAAACACTCCAAATTATAAGTAAATTTCACTGTTTTGCCAGTCTGATTATTTACTTCTGCAGTAAATAATTACCAATTGAAGAGAATATTTGTAGCTCAGGGTTGAACTGTGGAGTCCTTGGTGCTCTCTGAGCCTTGTTTTCTTGCAGACGTTTCATTGCCAAACGAGGCAACATCTTCAGTCCAAAAAGGGAGTGGGACTTGCTCTCTGTTTATATACCATGGCTTGTCCTGCTTGTGTTGGTGAAGGTGTTGTTCTCTCCTTGGGAGTTCCTTGATTGGGCTGTTGTTTGCTGCTTGGTTGATTGACTGAGTTAAGAGTTCCTTGATTAGGGTATATTGTGCTGTCTGATTCTTCCTCTGGTGCTAATCCTGGTCTTAATCTTTGCATATCTGGGTGATGATTTCTGGCAAGGAGGTGTTCTGGTCTTCTGGCTTTTCTATTGTCTCTTATGAATGGTATGTAAATGTTGTTAACCTCTATGTGTCTGTTGATGGCTGCTTTGTCCGAGTGCCAAGCTTCCAGGAATTCTCTAGCATTTTTGGATTTGCCTTGGTTTAAGATGCTCACAGTTTCCCAGTTGAAAATATGGTTGAGTCTGTTCATGTAAGTTAAATAAATAAATAAATAATGTGTTGTGAGATTAAGGAGTTTTCATCGTGCCTTCTGAGTGCTAGCTGGTGTTCATGTATGCATTCTGCTAGTCTTCTGCCACTCTGTCCTACATAGTGGCTGTTACAGTCCTTACACTGTATGTTTTAGATAACTCCTGTTTTTTCTTCTTGGGCTACTGGGTCTTTTGGGTTACTTACGATGTTCTGAAGGGTTTTGGTTGGTTTATGTGCTATGGTGATGCCATGTGGTTGTAACAATCTATTAGTAGTTTCTGAGATGTTTCTGATGTATGGCAGTATAATCCTTTTCATAGCTTCTGTTGGTTTTGCTGTGGTGGGTTGAGTGGTCAGGCACTTTTTGATAAAGTTGCATGGGTATCAATTTTGCTGGAAGATGCTATATAAGTGGTCTGTTTCCTTTTTCTGGTGTTCTGGGTTGCTGCAGTGTGTTTGTGCTCGTCTGAATAGTGTTCTTACACAGCTCCTCTTGTGGGAGGTTGGGTTATTGCTTTGGTAGTGGAGCACTTGGTTAGTGTGGGTAGATTTCCAGTAGACTTGTGTTTCTAGAATGCCATCATTTCCTCTACTGATGAGGATGTCCAAGAAGGGTAGTGTGTTGTTGTTTTCTTCTTCCCTTGTGAATTCTATTCCATTGAAGATGTTGTTGATGGTTTCATATGTTTCCTCCAGTTGTTCCTTTTTTATTATGACAAAGGTGACATCTGCATACCAGATTGATACTTTGGGTTGTATGCATGGGAGTGCTATCCTTTCTAGACGTTGCATTACAATCTCTGCCATGACTCCTGAGAGTGGTGACCCCATAGGTGTTCCTTTGATTTGTTGGTATATTTGTCCATCAAAGTGAAAATAGGTGGTGAGGCAGAGGTCGATGAGGTCCATGATTCTGGGTATTTTGATCTTGGTGTATCTAGTTAGGTCGGGTGTGTTGTGTAGAGCTGCTGCCATGGATTCAATCGCTAGTGCTTGGTCTATGGATGTAAAGAGTACAGTGACATCAAATGACACCATAATTTCATCTTCATCTATTTTTAGGTCTTTGATTTTCTGGAGGCACTGTAGTGGAGAGTTGATAGAGTATTCTCTCTCCTCTGTGAGATGCCCAAGTTTTCTTGTAAGGTCTTTAGCTTACTAAATAATTACTTATGTACCAGGTTTCTCTCCCAAAGTCCTTCAGAAATGGGAAAGGAAGGTTGTACCAAATGGTGAAACCCTGTGGACACTGATAAGGTCATTGCAAGTTTACCATTATATAATTACACAACCATTATAAAAGGTTTCAGGTTACTGGTTCCAGACAAATTGCCAGACATTTCCAATGTATCTTTATATTCCAGCTCAAGTCCACCATGTCTTCTTCTAAATCCCAGAGGAGCAATTTGTCATTTTTCCATTAAATTTCTACCACCAATCAGTTGTTTAACTGCCATAACCCAGTCCTAAAAATCCCCAGCCCTTAACAATGCCTATTCATCAGGCATTGGGAAATTATTATTGCATGTTTCTTTATCTAGTGTTAATGGCTTGCCCAGGAAGAAATGCATCAATTATCGGAAAGAGAAGTTTAACTTAATCTGGCATGAATTCTGGGCCTATTATGGCATCTGGAGGGATTAGAAGCCAGAGAAAAACAGGAAAAGCAATTGAGGCATCACTAAGGCTATTATATCTGGGCTGCAAAACTCCAGATGATCTCTAGATGGAAGAAAAGAGATACAGAAAATTTTAAGTGCTTCAATCTAGAAATTCTCTGGATTTTGGCAGCCCAAGTAGAGTAGCCCTAAGAATTACTCTTGGATGCTCAGAGGCTATAGCACATTGCCTTGGCCAGCTGGCTTTGGTGTAATAGGAGGAACTCCAAACCTAGTACAGTGGCACTAAGGCAGCCTTTTAGCAGCGGATCAAGCTGGATCAGGATCCAATTTTGGTATGTTCATCCTTTTCACAAGACAGTAACTTTCACTAACCTGCTTCTGAGTAAAGAGAGAATATCAGTTTAAGGCTGATTCTGATCCCATTTAATTGCTGTTGCAACAGTGTAGATTATGGGATATTGTTTGCGGCTCTTGTACTATGATTCAAACTACAGCTGTCAAAACAGCCGAACAAACTCTCTTTTGTGATGCATTAGCCCTGCTTTTGTTTGCTCATTCAGAATTCAGTAATTGATAAGAGCATTTGTAGCCATTAGTAGAAATGAAAGAGGCTCTACTTTATGAGCCATCTCAAACTGTGATTTCTTTCTTTCTTGGAAAAGAAAGGCTTAGCACTTACTCACTGTCTATTGCTATTATTTGGAGGGATACATCAGACATCGCTACCTTTCTGTTGATGGAGGGCGGGGAAATTGGACTTTCACTCTAATGAAATAAACAACAAAAAGCTGAAAATAAAAATAGCAATTCCAAGCAGAAATTAAAATGGAATTTTAGAAATTAGAAAGAGTATAAACTGTTTCTCTGATCAACTCTTAGGTGTTTAAAGTTAAAGCTGGGCACTTTTGAATATCTTTCACCTTACAAGAACAGATCTAGATCAGCCTGTTATGGGCTTTATGTGAAAGGTGTATGCGTTATTTACTGAGGGAATGTATGCCCTCTTTTTCCTTCCAAAAAGAGTGGCTTAGAGTGGCTTTTGAAAAGCATAAAAACAAGAACCCATCATTAAATGCCCATTTACAAGCTAAAAACAAAGAGAAAAATTCAGAGTGCCAAAACTAACAGTCAGTGAATAAAATTAAGCCACAGCAGTGCTTGTTTAAAGAGAATTGTTTTTACATGCAGTAGAATTGAGTTTTTTAAAAAGATGGCCTAAACTTTTGGGGAAGGGAATACCTCAAATGGATCGCTGCCACCGCCTTCTCTTCCACTGCTATCAACCATAGCATGCTGTTCAAGCCCTAACAATATCTAAACAAACTTCTTCACTGTATAAATTGAATTTCTGGAGCTAAGATATATGCACACCTGTTAGATCTGAGCTGCTGGTAAAGAATAATATTTGTCCATTTCACTCTTACCCGGAAAACTTCCAATGAATCTCTATTGACAAAATATGAGATGATGAAATAATTTAAGAGCGTGCATTTGGTTTGTATAGAGGATCACACATTAGGGACGGAGTCAAGGAACAGGGACCTGTAGTTTTCTATAGGTAGTCCTTGTTTAGTGATTGCCTCGTTCAGTGACCATTCGCAGTTATGATGGAGATTAAAAAGTACTTTTGCCACCAATCTTCACATTTACAACCTTCGCAGGTCAGTAAAGCAAAGGAAAGCTGAAGTAAGATCACAAGCACAGTTGTGGTTTCATTGCGTAACCGCTTTGCTTAACGACCAAGTTGCTGGTTCCAATTGTGGTCGCTAAACAAGGACTATCTAATTACAAGCAGAAAATATAACAACACCCATAATTTAGAACTGATGTACAAAGAAACCTGAGGGTAATGGTGATCTCATTGAGAAAACTGTCATTACATTTTCATGTAAGACTGTAGTAGATACTCTCTGGCTGTCTTCATAAACAAGTTAGCCAAGTTAGTTACAAATGTAGTTGTTGCATTCACAAAACAGGCTAAGCCTGGTTTTAATCTTGGTTACTAGTTGTTTTGTGCAAGTGTCAGTATGTGACTGCACATTGTGCAACTTAACCTGTTCATTTAGTTTATGATTCAAGGTCTTGCATGGCCCCACACAATTAGTTAATTCTGCTACCAAGTTATATGTGCTGTGTGAACGCAGCTGCTATGAGTCCATCCCTTCTTTATTTTGCATATTAACAACAAATAATGCCTCTGCACCAATCCTCTCTTTTTTGCCAAACAGCTTCTTGAGGAGGACACACAAGAGTATTATTATGAAACTCGTGTGTTTCAGGCAAAGTGGCTCACTGCAGAGATGTTTTGCTTAAAAAGAAATCTGTGTATATCAAGTGCCGTGCATTCAGGAGTACCTAAGCTGTGTAAGTCAGAAATAGGGCTGTCATCTATATGGGCTTAAAAAATCCAGGTGACCTAAGAATCAAGATGGCAGCTAAGAGTTTCTGTTTTTCTTTGCTACCACTTCTAGTAGTCATCTGAATTTTTCCAGCCCAGACATGGTAGCAGAGAAGGGTAGCAGGAAAGGAAGGAGAGACCGAATGGATGAGAATGAGCAGTCGCTGCTACTGCTGTTCCTGAATCAGCCATTGCTGATGGCAGAAGTCTAATGCTTGGACAGGAGGGTGAAGAACTGCTTTGGGTAACTTAGGAGGGAAGAGGACACCCTCATGGGGTCAGGCCTGCTGTGGCAGCAGGGAAGCAGCAGCAGCTGTGTGACTCTCCTTCTCCCTCTGTAAAGAGATATTAGAACCCAGACCATTCTAAATATCTTTTACCTTCTAGTGGTCATCTGGATCTCTGCAGCTCAGACCTGGTAGCCCTAGTCAGCAACAACTCTCTGATGTATTGTGTGGCTGGGTTCATACATAATTCTGGGCTATAAAGTAGTGTGCCTGGGTTTGGGTTTAGCATAATATGTTAGCCAAATAATTTTGTTTTGTAAATTGTGGTTTTAGGTATACTATCATGTATGAACTAGGCCATGGTGGCTAATTGAATAGGAGAGGTCAAAGAGATGTTTAGCCTGGAGATAGGCAATGTATGGCATTCCAGATGCTATTGAACTACAGGTCCCAGGCATATCTCACCATTGGCCATGCTTCCTAGGGATACTGGGAAGTGTAGTTCAGCAACATCTGGAATTCCACATGTTGCCTATCCTGGCTTAGCACAATGTATGGGTGGCCATTCCCTACAGTTGCCTAAGTCCAGTGGAGTAAACTGGCCTAAAAGTCAGTTAATTTGAACAGGATATAAAATGGAGGACACTAAGTTGTAGGGGGGGGGAACAGGATTACCCTGAGCCATTTTCATGTGCCCCAAAAATAATACATATGTTAAGGAATATAAGGAGGGTTGCACTTCTATAATTTTGAAATTTGGTTTGTTTTTAATGTAAAAATCCCAGAATAGCTTAAAGGGATCCGATGCTTTCGAAATAAATATCCCGGTGGTGTTTTGCAAGTGGTGTGAAATTGACTGAGGATAAACGGCACAGCTAGCAGATCGCAAGCATTTAAACCCTTGCTCTTTGTTCTTTGTCATGCTCATAAAAGTTAAAATGGAGTGAAAGCCTTAACCTGTGCAGTAATGTTCTTCCTTAAAGATTGCCCAACCCATTCTCTGTGCCAGAAAATGCTGTTTGCTGCAATGTGTTTGTTGAGCAAAAAGGCCTTTAAGCGTGTGACGGCAAAGTCAGCATTTTTTTCTCCGAAGGCTGCTGCAGAATTAAACACCTCATACAGAAGACCCAGCCATTTCCATAAATATAAACCACCCAGGCAAAACTGTTTCCTACTTTCCTGATTGTTCATAATCACCGAAAGGCAATAGATCTGAGATTTGAGTTTCATCTTCATAAACTGAATAATGTTAAATAACTTTGAAAGGGATGTTGTGACTCAGATTGATTTTCAATGCCAACATTGCATTCAGTACGATTATGCCCTGTGCAGTCTCAAGAGTTTGAGTTTCTAAGATATTCTTGCTAGGATGAAGACCTGAACTGAGTCTCTGCTGTAATGTTGACTTTCACAAAGTTATGAATAATTGTTCATAATTTTCACATGTAGTTTATTTGAGCATTATGCTCTCTGATCTGCAGTTACTCTGCTTCCTACACTGACTCATAGCAAGGTAGGCCTTCCCCATCCATTTAATAAAGAGTAATAAAGAATAGACAAGAAACGAGTGCAAGCAATGATTAACATATTAGACTGGGAACAGGGAGGCCCAGGTTCAAGTCCATCCACAATCAGTACGTTTCAATCAGAGGACTATTTAGACCAGAGCTTTCAAAACTGTGTGTCGCAACACGTTAGTGTGTCAGCTGCAGTGTCTGGGTGTGTCGTGGCTGCTGCTGCCTCCGAGCCCTGCCAGGATTCCACGCGGGTCCTAGTGCCTGCCTTGTGCCTTGCTGCCTCCAAACCTGCTGTGATTCCGTGCAAGTCCTAGTGCCTGCCTTGCGCCCTGCTGTAAGAGTGTGTTGTGAAATGATGCATGTCTAAAAAGTGTGTCACCAACATGAAAAGTTTGGAAAGCTCTGATTTAGACATTTGACTTGGACATATTCATTCCTATATGGAATTTCTCATTTTCTTCCTTCTTGTTATGTAAATTGACTTAAATACTTAACAACTTAATTGAATGCATATTTAATATATACAATCATTTACTGGAATAATATGACATTATATATCTGAAAAACTAGTTTTGATCACAGTGAAAGAAGTATGTTTTACTATCTACTACAGAAACTATTCATTCTCTCTGCCCAACCTACTGAGGACTGTTACTAACAGGGAAAACAGGAGGAGAAAGTATTAGGTATGCTGCTTGAAGCTCCCTGGGGAAAGGTGAGATATGAATCTAACAAATAAGTAAATTGAGTGGGAACATCCTACACACGGTCCTTCTCAACCACACCTTTCCTGGAAGAGCTTTCCTAGCTGGAGGTAATTCTTCACTACCAATCTCCCTTCTCAAATCATAGACGATCCCCATTTTCAGATGCATGACATGTCTAACCACATGTTTTTTGCAGGACAGCATTTCATGCAAGCTACTCATTAAGATACAATCGTCAGTGCAATAGCACTGTGTGCAGGTACACCCATTATGCTAAGTTGTGGTTTGCTGAGCCACGGTTTGTTAGATAAGGCATAATTAGTTGGGATCACACCATGCCCTAAGTCATTGACTGTGTTTTGCAAACAGCAACAGTTGGTTTGATATTGCATGTTACATATGTAATATGTATTGCAGCCAAGCAAACCATAAAATGTGACTGTGGGATGATATCAATGCTCTCAGGAAGATCCTGAGATGAGAAGAACAATGACGTTCCTCAGACAGCAGTGGCTGGCAAGGACCCAGCATCAGAAGCTGGTGCTGATCTTTTGAGAGAAACATTTGGCTGCCATTTGCACTGAACACTTCTTTCTGTGAACATCTGCTGTTTCTGCAGTAGAAAAAGGAATTGTGTGACAAGTGCCACCACTTCCTCTTCTCAGGGCCTCACTTTGTCCTCCAGTGCCATCCCACCAAATCATTTCTACATTCCCCAGTTCAATCCAAAGAAGTAATGCCAGCCACTCCAAGGGGTTTCTACAGGTTATGGAAGGTGAGCATTAACAGGGAAACTCACATATTACATCTGATTTGTATTACAGAATATCTGCCATCTGTAAGTGGCCTCCCATCTCTTGCAAAGAATCTTTTAGCGCCTTAGGTTGGAAATCTGTGCTCATTTACTAGGGTGTAAGCCCTAATAACGTCGTGAGATGCAATTCTAGGTAGACATGTATAGAATTTTACTGTCCATATCCTAAGAAGCATATCATTCTGGCATGAGCTTTGGTAGAGAAGACAGCACAGCATCAGACGCATACATCACCATTAGCTGAAATAAACATTACAATAAGTTGATGCACCATGAACATTATATCTAAGTAATTAATTTTGAGTTGCAGCATAGATACAGAATGCACCGTGATGCATTCTAATACCTGTGGCCTATTAAACCATAAATCTCCCTTTTCTTCATTCCGTACCCTCTGCCTCCAGAGTATCTTAAAATCCTCCTGGTTTTGAATACAAAAATGTGATTCTTACAATAGCAGTCTCTAAGTCGGGGGATTGGCAAAGAAGACAGCGGTCTCTGCATAGTGGTCAAAGTGTTCTTTCTCTGTCTCCTGCCCCTTCATTTCCATCTCTCTTATTAGCCTTACCTTTATAAAATCACCAAGGCCTCCTCCTTTGATACCAAAAAGTGTTTTTCATCAGGAAAATGAGGATTGTGAGTCGTTTGTTGCTTTACTTGAGGATTTTGTATAGAGAACATAATTTGTATTAGTACATTTCCATTTTGATGGTATTGCGTGCAAGCCAGTTGTGGCTCATAGAGCAGCTGCAATAACCTTTGACTAATTGTCTTTACAAAAGGCAACTTGCTGAGAGCATCTGCCAGGACGTTCATACTGCCCAAAGAGCTTCATCTCAGAATTTCAGGCTGTGGGGTTAGATTGCCTGGCACTTGCATACAAGAAAAGCCGACTGGATTTTTCAGTATTCTAGCACCACCACCACCACCACATGCACAGCCATATATGGAATCTCATTTTGATTTTAAAAAATAGGCAACAATTCCCAAATGTAGACTTTAAGGGTCCTTTTGCATCAGGGTTATTGAGGGTGATCAGTTCTTTTTGCTAAGGCAAAACTCAATGTAATAATCTCTCTCTCTCCCTTCCCCCTTTATGGTCTATGATCTTATCTGCTGTTCTGACTGAATCAAGAACCAGCAAAAAACAGCAGAGCCAACTTATTGAGAACTTGAACCTCTTATTTAGGATGTGATTTTGAAAGCATGGGAGCAGCATTATCAGAAATCTGGGAACTTATTTCAAAATGCAAAGGAGTAGCAGCTTTGGAGAAGCAACTTTTGTTAAGAATGTGGCAATTAAAGGAGAAAGAATTATGCTTCCCTTTCCCATCCCTGAGGGTGCTCAGACTTTTCAAGTGTTGTAATTCTCATAACAAAACAAAAAGTTTGATATTTATCTCGAATTCTTAGGAAGACAGGCCAGTCCTGCTGAAAGTGACATATAAACAGCCAGTCCCTGGCCACTGATCTGGTCATGTCCACTCCACCCCAATGAAAAACAAAGATATGAGAAATTAAGGGTGACATCTGGTCCACATCTGGTATAAACATTGGGTCCTGGGTAACAGGTATAAGCTTATGCAGATAGCTTAATCGTGCTCAGTTCTGGCCCATCTTGTGCAGGGCTACTTATTCCTCCTGGCAGGAGATGATCAAGATCGTAGCCATGGTCACTTTAACTGAGTGCTGCAGCCAATTACACCTGACCTCCTTGAGTTGCATCTGACTTCTTTTAGTTCTGCCAGGGAATTGAAAGTCCTCTTCTCTGGAGTGCAGGGCTATAGCTGGGACTAGACATGTGGGCATGTTTCCCACATAGCTTTCCCTGAATAAACTTTTAGCTTGCACCATTTTTAAAATGAACGTTTCTCTCACTTTTACTTGAGATACAAAGAACAGCATGGAGGCAATGACCTATTTAACCACGTAGTGTATTGTAAGCACTGGGCTCTTGTTTTTAGTTTTTATAGTCTTAATATTAATGCATGCAAATAACACCTAATGGATTGATTGATTGATTGATAGATTGATTGATTGATTGATTACATGCCATCAAGTCATTGTCAACTTTTAGCAACCACCTAGATAGATTTTCTCCATGATGATCTGTCCCTAACCTGGTTCTTCAGCTCTTTCAACAGTGCCCCCATCACCACTGTAACTGAGTCTACACACCTTCCTCTTGGTCATCCCCTCCCTTCCTTCCTTCCTTCCTTCCTTCCTTCCTTCCTTCCTTCCTTCCTTCCTTCCTTCCTTCCACCTTTTCCAGCATTAGAGCTTTCTCCAGAAGGCTGGGTCTTTGTATAATGTGTCCAAAGTAGGGTCATTTTAGCCTGGTCATTTGTGCCTTGAGTGAGAACTCTGGGTTCATTTGTTCAATGATCCATTGGTTAGTATTTCTCTAATACACCTAATGTATTAGGTCACCTTTATTTCATATTAATTTATTTCATATTAAGTTGTAATCTTTGTAATTAATCCTACCTTTTCTCCAGGAGCTGAGGGTGGCTTAGTTGAATATCCCCCTTCATTCCACTGCCTGTACAACAACCCTTTGTAGAAGACTAGGCTAAGAGATTGTGATTGACCCAAAGTCACCTAGTGAATTTTCATGACTGAGGATGGGCTTGAACCTGAGGCTCCCAACCAAACCCTAACCCTGACCTTAACCACTACACCCAGGCTAAAAAGGGTACATTTGACCAAGGCAAGCCATGGTGTCTAACCTAGGTGGCTAAGGCAAAGTTGTAAGTTATGCTTGAAGTGATGGAAAGTTATATCCTACCTAAAGAGGTCTCCATTGTGAGATTTGCTACAGCCAGTTAGAAACACAAGCAAAAACATGAATTGTGAGTCACTGCCACTCCATGTTCCTTATTTAGACAAAATGTGTCTGTGCAGTCAATTTTAGGATTTGTAATTTGAGAGACTTATGCTTCCTCTATGTGACATGCTATCTCAAGAACTAAAAGTTCCAGAATCCCTTGGTGCACTTACTTACTTACTTACTTACTTACTTATTTATTTATTTATTTATTTTCTATCCCACCTTTATTATTTTTATAAATAACTGAAGGCGGTGAACATACCAAATACTCCTTCCTCCTCCTTTTTCCCCACAACAACAACCCTGTGCGATGAGTTGGGCTGAGAGAGAGTGACTGGCCCAAGGTCACCCAGCTGGCTTTCATGCCTAAGGCGGGACTAGAACTCTCAGTCTCCTGGTTTGCCATTGGCTCCTTCCTAGGGCTTAGAGACAGAGACTGGCCCAAGGTCACCCAGCCGGCTTTCATGTCTAAGGTGGGACTAGAATTCTCAGTCTCCTGGTTTCCAGCCCGTTGCCTTAGCCACTAGACCAAACTGGCCTCTCTACATATGGCGAGAGGAAAGGGACAAAGCACCATATTACAATGGACGTTAATCTGGGAATGGTGGAAAGAAGCTACATGGTATGTTTCTACCTCACACTCACAATGCCTTGCTACAAATATAAATCAGACAGCCAGGAATGTAAGGAGCCAAAATAAAAGGTATTCAAAGAAGGCTAAAGGACTAGGATTAGTGCTCCAGGTTTTCAGATCAGACAAGGTTTTTTTATAGTTTGGCTTAGGGAATAGAGCTGTAGTAGACAACCAAAGGCAAGAAGATGGAAATGATTTTAATATCAATAGTGTGTCTGCAGGAATAGCAACTGATGATGAAAAAATGCTGCCAGATGCATCCTGTGACATTAATCTAATGCTTTCAAAAGATAGCCAGGTAATGTCTTCATCATTACCGCCAACACATTCAAAAGAAGATTTGCAAAACACAGAAGAGCATAGTCCTAAATTATCTGATTCATGCTATTTCAAAGCTTGTGGCCTCAACTGATAAAAGATTCTATCCAACAAAAATTGGTTCTAGCTGGTGTCTTGGCATTTGAAGAAATGCAGAAGCTAACAAGTAAATTCCAAAAGCTGTTGGTGGCCATAAATGCCCTGAATTTCCTCTCATATGTAAGGCTTCCAATGAAGAACCATTATCAAGAGACTGGCTTGTTGAGAGCCTGCACTGTATGTAGCTCTGTGTTGTTTTCCATGTCAGTTATTTTCTGAAGGGGAGACAAAACAAATCCAAAACACATACCTGGCAAAAACTGATGGGCATGGAGAAAATGTGAAGAGATGGCATAAGCAGTATAAACAACTTCTTGAACACAACAAGAGCACAGCATGACATGCTTTGCTACAGCCAATGGGCACGGGGTAGGCAGTGAGGCTTAAAAACAAATATTAACAAAAGTGAAGTAGGAGGAAAGCATGTGTTAATTTTTCCAGAGAATGCATCTGGCTCAAACTAGATGTGTGTAGGTCTCTAAGAATCTGCC
Organism: Charina bottae; assembly: GCA_023362775.1. Classification (NCBI taxonomy): domain Eukaryota; kingdom Metazoa; phylum Chordata; class Lepidosauria; order Squamata; family Charinaidae; genus Charina; species Charina bottae. Next base: position 138,037,106 of record JALMGJ010000003.1, read on the forward strand.
TCCATGAAAGTAGCAAAGAGCTAATCATTTTTTGTCTTGTACAAAATGAGGAATCAGGAGAAATGTGTTTCCTTCTCCACAATGAGCAGGTGGTAGTCCCCCCTTTTCTACTCATTGCACACTCTGTAAAGGGAGCAGGTACATTGATAGTCTTACTGGCATGAATACCATTTATAGATATTTTAGGGTGGCTATGTGGGCAAAGTCATCTATCTTTACAAAACATTACAATATAGGAAAGTTTGACTCCTTTGACCAGATTTGGGCTGCCATGGGGTACACAGTGCTATAAACTGTTTGATTGATCCACCCTGGAAATACTGCCATAGTATAGCCCTTTCAGGTCAGCTTGATCTCCAACCATTATACATTATTCTTCCATTCCTGTAAGTCATACCAGTTGCAAGCTTTCTTATAATCATTGAATATACTATAAAAGAATAGTTGAACCTCTCAGCTGAAGTCAATGCAGGTGACTGAAGGGAAGGGGTATTCTCCACGAAATAGTAAGAAGTCTTAAGCCCTGCCTTCTAACTAGAAGAGGTGGCATTCATCCTTTTCTGTCAGGTCCATCTTCCTGTGACCAGAAAGGTACATCATGGTAGGTCAAGCTAGCATTCTATTGAACTTAAAAAATACCTACAGATACCACTGTCTCTCTCTGGGATATAGCAGTTTGCACTGCTCCATAAAATATTCTAGTTTCATTTTCACACTGCTTTCCTGTCCAGTTGTTGAGCTGTTCACAACCACCTTTGAACTTGTGTATTGATGCTGCTTATTAGAGGATTGCTTTGTCAGAATGATATGAAATTAAAAAGGCATGGAGTGATGTCTCAATTTGCACACAGGAGGTATACAAATTGTACTTGCTGGCAGGGTGTTCTTAACCCAGGAAGCTCTGAGCATCATCCCCCTGCTGACATTCCGCTGTTCAGTGAAAATCTGAATCAAGAAGAACCTCAACCTTAATGTGACCCATGGGAAATCGATGGAACCTAGAACCGTTCTTGCTTTTGCCCAGTCTCTCGACGGCATCTTGGCAGGCAGCCACATTTGCTTGAAGCAGTAACTCTCTTAACACTATTCCTGCTGAGCTACTCTTGGCAGGCTGGGATCCACAGCTTTTCTCGTGTATATTTTATTTATAAGTGATTTCTTATCCAGCGCAGTGTACTGTATATGTAGAACACTTATAGGCAGAGTGTCCAATTACAGTTTATTGTACATTTCTTGCTGGGTGAGGGGGAGTTTGCAAAAGCAACAGGAAGTGTCAGTGTTTAACTTGCTCTTGAAAATTGGCAGCTGCCCTTATTTTAGCCATCATCTGCACTGCTCCACCAATTAATAACATGCCTCTTTGTTGAGCTTTGTAAAAATCAAGTGGTAAGACACAACAGGGGAATCCTCAGAAGGCTGACATCCTGGAAGTACTTGAAGGAACATTTTGTTTGCTTGTTCTGGTTTGGAACCAGTTAGAAAAGGATCCTTGGAAACTGCAGGCTGAGGGGGGATGGAAACGGTTTTTATCAGACATTTAAAAGTCAGGGTATGGACAATGCACTTGATATGCCTCAAGGAAGGCTCATATAGAATACACTTCATTCTTTCCTGATTAGGACTTGCTCAAGATCCTCTTGCAGCAGAGTTAGTGCCTCATTAACTTCTCTGGGACAGTTTGCCCTTTGAAATAACTGAATGGCATCTGCTTCTTACTCAAAATCAGTGGGGAGAATATATCATCTCCCATGTCTTTTCTGTCTATTTGCCTAATAGCTGTAGAGGAATAGCATTCGATGAGTGGGGCATTTTGTGTTAGAGAGAAGGAAAGATGCCACTTCTAAGATTACACTTACCACCCATAAGGATGGTGTGGTTTTTTTTTTTTTTTTTTGGTAAATTCTTTACTTTAAAAAAAGTTTTCACTGAGGTTATCTTTTTTAATCAGTTTTTTTTAAAAAAAACCTCTGTATGAATTTACCTTGTAGAAGTGGGTTACAATAAAGGTGAAGTCTCCTTCAAGTTGAGCTTGACCCCTGATGACTTCATGGATATGTCCATGTAGTTTTCTTAGTACAGATGTGGTTTGCCATTGCCTTCTTCCATAAGAGCATTCTTCAAATTTTAAAAGGCTTTGTTCACACAACATGCATAATTGGGTAGGTGAAGGACTAGCAGAAGCATTCACATAACATGCTAAGTTTGATTACTTTTAACCATAGTTAGAGGGTTTGTTTTATGATTATCATATTAAAGAGGTTCAGGATTTGTTTTTCATTGTCGTCAAAGGCAGATCTAGATCTCTTGGACTTAAATTCCAATTGAATATTAGCATAAATGTCTTAATGGTAAGATAAAATTGGAAATAGAACCATAAGTCTGGGTGAATTCATAAAAGGTCTTCAAGCAGAGACCGATGGCTGTTGTAGCTTTAGATCTCATGCGTTAAGCAGGGGATCAGATTAGATAGCCAAGACTAGGATAAGTACTATACCCCTAATAAGAATGGAGTCTATGGAAATCCAAGTAAAATACCAATGAAACATCAATTTTCACGAGTGCTTTGAAGTGGAAATTAAAATGACAACTGAAGAAACTGCATGGCAGAACATATAGACCTACACTCTGGTGAAAAAGGAATGGAGAATATGGCAGGTTGGTAGAGAAAAATCACAGTAGTTAGGATAATGGCAGAAACAAATCCCTTTGCCAAGTTTTTCATTGTTAAGTAGTCTAAGATATTGATTTTAAGGTTTTGATTTTTTTTAAAGTTATAAGCCCTCTTGAGTGTTGGTATAAACAGGAAGGTGGGGCATATTCAATAATAAGCAGATACGAATAACTGTAAAATTATAGTAGGAAGTTTGGTTCATGAAGACAGCACAGGAAACAGACCATTTTGCATTTGAACCCATTGGTTGTCCTCTGAATGCTCTAGCTTCTGAGATATGGCACTGCAGAAAGTGTGGCCAGGAGGAATAAAAATAGAATTCTTTGGGATTGATTAATGATTGGATTTGAGAGTGAGAATGTCCCACTGGTCTTCAAAAACGATGGAGTTGATTTCAAGAGTCACAGAACGTATTCTGAGATCACAAAAGTATTAAATACCAAGCTGTATTAAGAAGAAGTATCTTGATCAAATAACTTCGGAACAGCCATTCAAATACTTCTGATCTATATCTAATGCATTAATTATGTGATTAATATTGAGAATAATGTCCAAGTCAAAACAGATGGCAGTGGACCATAGCTGATCTTGAAAAAACAAAAAGTTCTTGAATTGGAAACCATATGCAAATCCCAGCTCTGAAGGCAGATTAGAAGACAACATGGACATGGCCTGCAGTCACCAGGAGTTGTGCTTAACTTAAGGAAGAGTTTGCCTCCTAAAGTGTCAGGGGATGTAGGGGCAGAATGGGAAAAATAATTATCTGGGAGCACTGAGCTTTAATGCAGGTTTGAACTTTTGTTGGAAGGGACGATTCACCCCTCTGTTGCAGTTGATTCAAGGTCAGCTTGTATTTACTACTGTTTTCCCCCTCCCCTCTCTTTTAACAGCCTCAACAGAGAGTTCTCCATAAACACCACCAACCTCTAAAGCTGCTGTCCTGCCAGATGATCTAGAAGTGAACTTTTCCATCTGAAAGAATAATAATAATTAAAAAAAAAGAAGCATAAGAAATGGCACTGCCAGAAGAAAACAGCCACCAAGAACTGGACCCAAATCCAATCCATCTGGTTAACAGGATAAGTTCTGAATAGCCTCTGTTTCGCTGATGGAATTCCAGCGTGGCATATAATCAACAATATAACTCTTTCCACCTAATGATTGGTGGATTTTTTACACCGGAAAACTGCTTCCAGTTTCATCACTGTGCGTAAACTTTATATTCCCATTAGGGAACTCTCTGTGACCTTCACTAAAGTTCTGGGGTTTGGTTTAGTTTCGTTTCGTTTTTAGCATGGCAACCAATGGATCATATTATATATGCAGATTGCATGATGTTTTTATGGGACAGGTAGTTCCAGTTCTGCACACCCAAGGATTCACAGATATCCCTTTTCCCTATCCCCTAATAGGAATGTAGAAATATTTTGTGTTAGTGATACACTGAATGATATTCTGTCTTACAGTATCTGCATTCCATACATGGTCTCCACACAGATATTCTAGCAGATTTGGTGTGTTATGGGAATGTTTCAGGTATCCGCATTGGGATTATACCTTGTGTGACTCACCATGTGCATTGCTTCAGTAGCAAAGTTGGCTTGGTAACTCACGTGGACATTGTTGTGGCTATTTTGACTCTTCACTTGTAGAAGTAGTAGAATGAGAGCACGTATGTTCCTTTCTGCACCTACTCTCCAAAATTACAAGTAAGATTATATTCCTGTTACTTTGATGCATGTTAAATAATAGAGAAGAAAATAATGGATATAAAGATTGCTGTCTTGTTGCAAGAAACACTTGCTTTTGATGATGAAGACAGATGTAACATTTCAGTAGCAATGTGGCCAATCTGAAAACATTCTCATTGCACCCTGTAGAAATGGGTGTTTTCTACTACACAGTTGTAGCAAAAGCCAGCTGTAAAAAGTGCTGATTGGTATGTATAGGTGACATTATTCCTGGCTGTTTTAAATGCTTGCTTGTTTTCAATAGAACAGACAAAAATATGAATAGTGAACTGATACATAATTACAGTCTTACTACATAAGCTATTTAAAAAAAATTTCCTTACAAGGCACATGCCCCATTTGAAGTAGGACAAATACAGTAACAGATCCAGCTTTTGACCTGCTGGTGATACACTGTGGTGCGTGCACTGTAAGTTATACACTGTATAGCTGTTATATTTATTGTCACCCCTAGAAGTGACTTGTTGAAAATAAGAAAATCTGCTGCTTCTTTTTTTGGCATATGCAGAAATGTTGAAGATAATGAATGCAGACCACAATTCTTTGTAGGGAAATGGGGTGATTACCCATCAAGACTTTCCTAGTTTCTCTGGAAAATAGAATTCCAATTTTTCAAGTACGTTCTTAACCAATGACATTTTCTTCCATTGACATCCAACTCAGTTTTGGGATTCACCTTTTTTGTTAATCTGGTGTGCCATATTGACCTCAAATTCTTTTTCAAACAGCCATCAGCCAGAGCAAGCAAGCCAAAATTTCACAGGCCAAGGATACTGTATGTTGCAATCTCAATCATCTTGAATAGTGCACTTAAGGAGCATTTATGCTACAAATGGGTATCCACAGAGATATTATGTTTTTGAATCTGTCTTGACCCTCTGCTTTACATCTGAGTCCATTTTCTTGCTCTCACAAATGAGTTCAAGCTGAAATGTTTACTTTCCACATAATTGTAGCCGACTTAAGACTGTTGCAACCAAAGTGAGCTTTGCTCTCCATTATTCTTTTTCCAGGTTTCCAAAACACAGCAGGCTGTGGTTTAATCTTGATCCCTACAAATTCTGAGTCAGTGCTTTCCCAAATACTTTTGTCCATTGGTTTCTTCTGGGAACAAAACCCTTTCTAGCAAAAAAATAATGATAGCATCCATAGAAAACAAGTGTCTGATCCTAATTGTCCCTAAATCAAGCAATGGGAGATCTTCAGTTGAACTTTCTCCTGCTTGACAGACTGTTACAAACTTGTGTGGTTTTCACACACACACACGCACACACAAACCTTTGTTGTGCAAGCCACACTTTTCAACTTGTCAGTGCTTCAAGATGTACTTTAAGCTATTTTAAGAGAAGAGCAGCTTATATTCCTACATGGATCTTGAACCATTCATCTTTCTTGCTTTCTTGAAATCTTGGGAGTTTACAAGGTTGCTTCCTCTAGATATTCCAATGGCTTGTGAAAGCCTTCATGAACGGGATAAATCCAAAGTCAGTCATGTCAAGACAGATGTAAGATGTTGGCAATACATTGTTATGGCTAATCTCCTTTCAGGGAGAAAGTTTGCTCTGTTATGATTATTTGTCAAGGTTTTCATAATGCATTGCCAGCATATGACACTTTGACCACTTTAGTTATGGCAGTGTCCACTCTGTATGGTTAAAAAATTTCAAGATGGGAGTCATAACAGTGCGATTGAAGCTCTGTTTGGTTTTTACATGTGTTTCCCACATGACACACATTAAAAATGGTCAGAGCTTTGCACTGTCGTGGGTGACTTTTGACTTGACTTTTTTTTACCATGTCCTGCTGACACCCCTGTTTAGTTATGAGGGTCCTCCATTTGTAATCTTCATAGAGAAAAGATAGTATGTTTTATTACATGAAAGAAAATAATACTTCCAATTATTAAAAAGTCCCAGTCTTTTATATTAGAGCAGGGAAGTAGCAAGGGAAAAGAGCAATATGATTAAAGTAATATTCCAGAAATAATCAATTGCCATTAGTTTTATACAAGACAGTCACCAATATTAAACTCTCATAAAGAACCAGATCTACAATCAGTGCCTCAGATTATTTTCAACGGTGGTGACAAACCTACTTATGTGTGCCTCAATAGAATTACTACTTCCTTAACACACTTTTTCAGTTACTTTTTTTCTTTCACCAGTTGTTTATTGTGTATACAGGCTCCTTTAATCAGCTTCCTCTCTAATCCATCTGTACACTGCACTGTCCAAGAAAATAGGTAGAACCCTGCTAGATCAGATCTCACTATTAGTCCAACATATTCTTTCTAGCTCTGGTCAGCTAGTTGCCTCTGGAACCATAGGGGCATAAAAACCTTCTTGTGTGCTTCTAGCATCTGGAATTCATATATTTTAGAATCCTGATCTGTCCCATTCCCCCTCAATTTTCAGTGGATTGGTATCTGAAACCTCCCTAAAAGAATAATGTTAAATTTGACTATTGGAAAGGGCCAGAGCAGAGTACAGATTTTGAATGAAGAAGGTCCTAAGTTCAATCACCAGCAACTTAATTTAATCAAATCTCAGGTAGTAGGACTGAAAAAGACTAAAACTATCAGATCTGGGTTGCAAAAATCAGAATGACCACTAGATGGCAGTACAAGGTTACAGATTTTTCTGCCTCTCTACACCGCAGACTGGAACTTGGTAGAGCAGCCATGAAGGCCTTGGAAAATATATTCAAATGCCATTATGTGTCTATACCTTCAAAGATGAGAATCATGCAAGCAGTGGTATTCCCTGTGATACTCTATGGAAGTGAAAGTTGGACTTTGAAGAAGCAAGATAGGAAAAGTATTGACACTTTTGAACTTTGGTGTTGGAGAAGACTCCTGAGAATACCATGGACAGCCAAGAAAACAAACCGATGGATCATCAAACAAATCAACCCAGAGTTCTCACTGGAGGCACAAATGACCGGGCTCAAATTATCCTACTTCGGACACATTAGGTGAAGCCACACCTGGCTCTCTGGAAAAGGCTGTAATGCTGGGAAAGGTTGAGGGAAAGACAAGAGAACAACCAGCAGCAAGGTGGATGGACTCAGTTAAAGAGGCGATGAGTGCACGGTTGGAAGACCCGAGAGATCAGGTTAGGAACAGATCGTCATGGAGAAAATCTATCTGTATGGTTCCTAGGAGTCAAAAATGATTTGATGGCACATAATCAAATCTTTGGTGTCATCTGGTGGTCTTCTGTTTTTCAGCATTCCAGATCTGGTAATCCTAGAAAAGACTTTCTGCTTAAGGCTTCAGAGAAATCCTGCTTGTTGGGAGAGATAATTCTAGGTTAGACAGGCCAATGATCTTATTCAATATATTGAGTTTCATATATGTATGTAGCAAAAGCAGAAACATAATTGTACACAGTAAAGCTTGGTGCTTCTGTTCTGTTCCTCAGCATAATTGTTGTCCGTTTTCATGGTTTTTTTTTCCAATATTTGAATATTGTAGCTGCATCTCACCTTAACTTCCATTTAATCCTCTCATAACTGGTTCTTTTATCCTCCCATCATAGAATTTTCATTATGGCACTAGTATCTCTCCTTTCTAAGTCCTTTCCAAGTTCTCAATATCTGTGGCTGTCATAGCTACTCATTGGTCTGATTGTGCAGTGATTTTCACACTTGCCTGCATGGCTGCTCTTAACACTTTGAATCTTGTAGCAGATATTAGAGTATATTTTGCCCTGCAGATTCTCAGTTCATAGAAACAATTGGCTGGTTTCATAATTGCCTACCCATGAACTAGAGAACACATCCAATAATGCAGAGACAAATAATTATTAATTTACTTTTCTGAGGAAATCCAGGGTGCCCAATGTACATTTTGAAGGTCTATGATTGATTACATTCACTGGAAATTCTGAGAGTTATATTCCCAATTTAGGAAGTGGGTGCCAGGATGGAGGACTCTGTTTTAAGCATTTTATTCTGCTTTATTATGATGATTGTGCATCCCTACAGGATGGTGTTCATTGCCAAAATATACAGCAACTATTATTTACTGTTATATAGGCCTCAAATCTACAAAATTTCTCAGGTATTACTTATATCCAAAGCTAGGACTAAACATTGAGTTACAGTACAATAGTCCACATTTTGCTTGTACTTCAGGTGGATAAGCTTCTAAAATGTCTCTTCAAGTTCTACCAAACTTCCTTCTGCTCCACTGTTACCATTGTTGACAACTGCTTTCTTTTAGGATAGAATTAAGCACATCCATGTCCCAATGGTTTCAACAGGAAAGACATAAGCCTATGTTTAAGTCTCTGATTTAAGTTTTTAACTTCAGCAAGAGCACATTATTTCATTTAAACCAACAGTTCTTGATTCTGGGCTCTCAAAATGACCAGTGGGAAGTGTTTATTTCTCATGGGCCTCAGGCAATATAGAATGCATTCTGACATGCAATCTGGGCAAAAATGTCCTTACTACCATGACATTAAAATAAAATTCTAAATAGTTACCGTGTACGTGTTTGTTAATGGCGTCACTCATTCTTTCTAATGCTTTTTCACAGGGTGAGCAAGGGATATCCAATAGTTTTTGAATCCTTCTTATTCACGTAATAAAGCAGCAAGACAAAATCTCCAGGATCTATCCACTGCTGTATTATCTGATTAACTGATAATGATTTGCCCCCATTTGGATCCAGTTCCAAACTTGGTGCTAGCAGGACAAAGACACTTGATGCACTTTACACCTATACTGTACACTCAACTCCAAGGCCTTCCTATCTCTTAGGCTCTGATCCTCTGTCTCATATGATCCCTAACTGTAATGGGCAAGGAGAAGGCAAGACTACTTCTGGCCCTTTATTTATCAGCCTCAAAGCTGAAATTTAAAGCTGCACATGAAATTCAATCCAAGCATGAAGCATGCATCATTTCAATTTGAGGTAGAAGAAACCACAGCTGGAATATCAGTTTTTAGTTCAAAGGCAGATTTTGGGAACAGTTGGTTGCAAATACCTAGATTTGAAAACGTCTGTCCAATCTTGCCATAAACAGTGCTTTGGATTGCTCCCTGCCCAGCCCCAGGACATACTGAAGGAGATGACAGCTGGGGCATCCACCTGGGAGGGTGGTAAACAGTATCAAAATGGTGGGCATGACCAGGCATCAAAGCCTTGTTCCTTTTTATGTGTGTGTAATGCATGTGACACACATTGAAAATAGGTAAGTGGGGCTTTTATAATTCGGTTGCTTAATTAGAAATAGCTTATAGAAGTTAGGTTTTCCTGGTGTGATTGGAAAGTTTTCATTTCAGGGTTGTCTCTCTCTCTCTCTAGCTGGCAAAAATTGTGTCATGGCATCTCTGCGTACATGCATTCATCTGCCTGCTCAGAAACTGCTCAAGACATAGGAGTCCTGTCAAAAGAAACCTGGTGGTTTTGGGCAATCTTGTGAATGGTTATATGGAGAAAGTACTGAATGCAGATACTGCAGGTTCTGAATCCGTGGCATCTTGTCTGTAAATTAAGCTAATGAGCAGTGCCCAGCCACCTCTTCCTGGCTGTCATGAACCTTCTGTTAGGAAGTTATCTGAATAATGTATAAGAAATGAATGTTACTGTAGGAATTCTGATATGGTAGTATCAGAACTCCATGCAGCTTCTTATTAGTATATAGCAGGGTAGAAGCGTTCCCATAAACTTGCACAAGGCTTAATCAGTTCAAAATACAAAATAAACACACTTCACACGTTAAATGTAATTTTACATAAAAAAGAGTTTACAATTTTATTGTAACTCACAGTTCCTTAGTAGAAACGGTCCATGCGTGCAAGCAAGTGGTTCTGACCAAACCCACAGTCTTCATTATTGTGGCCTCGCTGCATGGAAGTATGAGAAACTTGGGAGCCATAGCTGGCCCATCCTCCTTGGTCGGAGATTCAAGCAGAGAGAGAGAAAGAGAAGGGAACAGGAAACAGGAAGCCGGGATTCAGCCCCTCCCACACACAGCGAACGAGATCAGGTTACAGCAGAGGCTGTCTGTGTGTGAGACGTGCTTGGCTGAAATCCTATCTCTAACAGTTACAATGAAGGAAATGTGAAAATAAATCCTTGCTCTTAGGAAGACAAGAACCTGGGTCTCCTTGCTCCTAGCCTAGTGCCTTAAGGACTACACCCCACTGGCTATCACTGTGTATCTGCATTATGAATCTATACTGAGGTAAAGGAATGAGAACAGAACCTAAAACCCCAATCCCTTGTTAAACGTGTCAAGACTTGGGAGAATCAACTATGATTTATTCTAATTTATAGAGTTGTTCTTCTTAGCATTTATCCTGTAGGGCTGTAGAGTCTACTTGTTTTGTATTATGCTCATTTAGTTGAAACTGTATGATGCAACAAGAGGTTTTATTTCTCAGCTGGCTTGTGGCAGAGCCTGATATTGATTAGGCCTGAGAGGGCATGACTACCCCAAGGTGGTTCAGCTGGCTTCCTTCCATGCCTAAGGGAGGAGCACTCCTAGTCCAGCATCTTTACCACTACACCATACTGCTATCTCTCTCTCTCATAAAAACTGCTGTTCCAGTATAAAATGAGCATATAAAATCAAGCCGACAACTATGAAACTGGATGGAGGAACTAGAATATGTTTGTCTGGCATCAAAAATATATTAAAGTGGGTGTTAGGGACACCTTCCTGGGGAGGACATTCCAGCCATCAACCAGAAGTTCCCCTTTCTTGTTGATTGCTTTTTTCCCATAATACCAATTCTCTTCTGTTTTCAGAGCTTATCTTTTCCAGTCCCTCCTCCCTTCAGTTTCTTGAGTCTAAAGCTTTTGCCTTCTTCCTTAACCTGCTCCCACCTCTATTCATCACTTCCCTTCTGTTTCTTGGATCCTTCCCAAATTCAGCTTTGATCAAGTCCCTTGGTCCTTATACCTCCAGGAGACATTCATGGAAACTCACGCAGCCTGCTGTTAACCGAACCAGATGGGCAACAGTCAGGGTTCCATAACAGAAGAATGAGATACAAACTTTCAGGCTATCTATCGTATGAACCAGGAAGCTTGCAGAGCTGGGTCAATAGTGTGAAGTTCAAAATGTCGTCAGGTGGTGTCCCAGGGCAAAAGTTTGGATTTAGGAGAGTCAGGGACATTTTTTGATTTAGTGACGAGTGGCTGAACTGCTGAGCCAGGAAGGAAGCAACATGACAGTTTTGCAATGGGAGGCAGCTGGCATCAAGCTAATAGGCTGGAATCAAGGACCAGTGGGTGGAACAACCATGACCTGGCAAAGATTTAGCACAAATCATCTGGCTTTTGCCTAATCCCTTCTGTGTCTGAACAACTCTGTCAGATAACAACCCTTTAGCCTCCAGCACCTCCCTGTATCCTGTCCTGGATCAGTTCCTACAGAATACAAGTGCCCACCAAAACTTCATCCTCCCATCCAATCATTCAAATTGCTTTTGAAGGACACTCCCCCCTTCTCTATTCTCTTCCTCCCAGTATTTTGAATGCTGTTTTACCAAGTTATTTGCCCATGTATCCCAATACTGTCTAATCTGATTTGCAGGAAGTTTCCAACATCCAACTTTTCCGTTTCAATTCTAATAAAGTTTAACTGGTGATGACAGGTGTTGTTTGCTTGTATCCTATTAAAGATGGTGAATGATTATGAGGGCTGGGCTGGAAACCAGGAGTCTGTGAGTTCTAGTCCCGCCTTAGGCATGGAAACCGGCTGGGTGACTTTGGGCTAGTCTCTGTCTCTCAGCCCTAGGAAGGAGCCAATGGCAAACCAGGAGACTGAGAGTTCTAGTCCCGCCTTAGGCATGAAAGCCGGCTGGGTGACCTTGGGCCAGTCCCTGTCTCTCAGCCCTAGGAAGGAGCCAATAGCAAACCAGGAGACTGAGAGTTCTTGTCCCGCCTTAGGCATGAAAGCCGGCTGGGTGACCTTGGGCTAGTCCCTGTGTCTCAGCCCTAGGAAGGAGCCAATGGCAAACCAGGAGACTGAGAGTTCTAGTCCCGCCTTAGGCATGAAAGCCGGCTGGTTGACCTTGCGCCAGTCCCTGTCTCTCAGCCCTAGGAAGGAGCCAATAGCAAACCAGGAGACTGAGAGTTCTAGTCCCGCCTGAGGCATGAAAGCTGACTGGGTGACCTTGGGCCAGTCACTCTCTCTCAGCCCAACTCACCTCACAGGGTTGTTGTTCTGGGGAAAATAGGAGGAGGAAGAAGTATTTGGTATGTTCGCCGCCTTGAGTTATTTATAAAATATAATAAAGGCGGGATAAAAATTAATTAAATAAATAAATATTCTGTGACTCTCCAGTTGCTCAGCCAAAGGCTGGGATGGGCAGTGGAAGGAGGGGATGAGCTGGCACTTGCAGGAGTAGGTTAGAGGGAAGGCAGTTTTCCACATCCTCCTCCACCCAGCTCTTTGTGTGAAAGTCCCTGCTTTCTCAACTTTTTTACATACCATTTCAAATACATGAAAGTGAAAGGGAAGGCATAGATATGCTGTAAAAATGCTGTAAACCAAGAAGTTATCCCTTAATTTCTCTTGCTTTTTGTTTTCTTTGTTTTTTGGTGGTATGGATATTTCCTCTGTAGGAAACTGTCAAGTAATTGATTATGTTAAGGGGGATAAAAGTCACACAGAAATGAAACTTAGAAAACTCTCCCTTTTTAGCTCTGGTGTTGCTCATTCTTTTCTTTCCAAGTGCATTAGCTGCTCTGTTCGTTGTTCAGCCATCTCTCTCTATTCCACCGAGCAATTTTGTTCCTTGACAAGTAGACTTAAGGCAGCTGTGGAGTAAACCTTTGAAATGATAACAAGGTTTGTATTGTGTAAAGTGTGTGGGCTTGATCCTTCAATGGCAAGAAGATGTTTCTCCTTGGAGAAAGCACCTGTGTATTTGCATCCTCTCTGAATCTATCGCCCACTCCTCCTCCTCCTCCCTTCCAAATACTATAGAGAAAACTTACTCCTCGACCTGACCCCTTTGCCTCTTCCTGCTAACGAATGGTATCTTTAGATTTCTGTTTCTGAAAATACCTCTGCTGAGATTCATCAGTTGGACAAACCACTCCATTCTTGGATCAATAACTTAAATATATAGGGGAGATCCCAAAGGTGGTCAATCAACACTTACAGCCATATTTACTTTTGTCTAGAATGTGAGTGAAATTATGGGAAATGCAAAGCTGGAGCTAAAACCAGGCTCTGCTTTTTTGCCCCTCGACCTCCTCCCCTTCCTCAAGAACACCGGTTAAATTAAAATAGGATACGTGGAATCTTTGGGTTGGATTTTTCTATGGCTCCTACCGTGCCATATTCTATGACACAGGGAAGTATTGAACACGAAAGGCTATTTTTTCTTAGACCTCAGAGAGGAAGCCCTTGTTGGGCAGCATCCATCTCTGCTACTCAGCAGCAGAGTAGAGATCACCTGAGGTAGGAGTAGTGAGAAAGAGCTGATGGACCAGCATGGGAATTGTCCAGCAATATTCAGAATAAGATTTGCAAATCTAGAGTAACCACTACATACAGGCCTGCAACTAGGGTCTGTGTCACCCAGGACAAACATGGATTCCGTGCCCCCCCATTGATTCCGCGCCCCTCCGCAGGGTCGAGTCCCTCATCCCCGCGGGGAACAGCTGCACAGCAGGATGTGGGGGAGGAAGGGGACCCTCCCCATCCCCGGGGGCACCGGGGCTCCCGCCGGCTGGCACAGATGGGGCAGGTGAGGGTGCCAGGGGCAGCCCCGGCGTGGCCGAGAAATGCCGCCTTTCCCCTTGGAGTGCCCCCACTGGCCCACCGCGCAGCCCAGTGGTTCGGGGGCTGGTCCGGGCAATGGCAGCGGTCCCCCTGGAGCATCGGAGCAGCGGGACCACCCTGCGCCTCCCTCCTTCTATGGCGAGCGCCGGTGAATCAAGCGTGGGTGGGAAGAGGTGCCTCTGCAGAAGCGCTCAGCTCGGCTGCCGGGGCACCCCTGCACAGAGGCAGGCTGGGATTGAGGGTGGTGCTCAGCGGACGTGGATTGGCTGCGGCCTCAGCCAATGGCAAGCGTGCGTGAGAGCCGCTCGGCCTCCTTGGGGCAGGGGGCCAGCCAGCCATCCTGTCTCCATGCTGCCCCACAGCCAATCACCGCCGGCAGGGGCAGTCCCCCACCGTTGCATGCTGCGCCCTATCGGCGATCATGCCAGGAAACAATCAGTATACAAATACTGTTTTGTCATTTTGGCGGTCCCCCAGTGCAGCGCCCGGGGCACATGCCCCACTTGCCCCCCCTAGTTGCAGCCCTCACTACATAACCTAATGCTGGCTTCCATCTCCTGGGTAGGGCAGTGGCAGTGCTTAAATACTTGGGAGTATTTATGGGTGTCTACAAGGGAGGATGGAAGTTAAGATGGCACCCATCCCTGTTGAATCAATATCCCACCCCTTTTGTATGTGTATTGCAATTGCAATGCATTTTAAAAGGATGGGGCTTAGATTGTGCAGTTGCGGCCATCACTTTGACTTGGAGTATTACCCCTTGGAGTATTAATTCTCTAGCATCTCAGATACCCAAAATGATTAGTCCAAACCTCTGACAAATTTTGCCCAGAATTGGTCATCCATATTTACATGGAAAAACAAACATCATTTTTAAAAGCAAAACAAAACAATGTTATTGTCATTAAGAAACAAATTTACAAAGGTTGGTTATTAGATAGGACAATCTGATTTAAAGAAATTGACCTAATGCTAAAAATCCTCATTAAAAAAAAACTAAGAAATGAGTAATAATAATTGAAAACAGATCATTCTCAAATAAGTGTCTATACTGTCACCTTGAGCCAATACCTTAAATTGTAATGTGATTCCAGAAAGGACTTCTACTGACATTTACATCTCCTTATTTTCTTCACATGTCTGTGAACTTTGGTATCTATTTTTTCAAAATTGCATTTCACTATTGCCATCTCCATGACATGTCTCACTCCACAGTTAATGTTTTTCAAGTTGCTAGGCTCCAGCAGCCAAACCATTGCTGAAATTTCTGTGACAGTGAGGTTAAACAGATGCTATGCCTGAGAAAAAATACAAGTGGGTTCCATAATTGGTTCATTCAGGCATCCATTTCATGATGACCTAGAAGTTCTCTCCTACCTTAAAGACAGCCTACAGGCTTTAATTTGAAAGAAGGTAGGAAAAGTGAGAAAGCCAGTTTGATGTGGTGGTTAAGACATTGGGCTAAAACCAGGATACCTTGAGTTCTACTCCTGCTTTAGGCATGAATCCAGCTGGGTGACTTTGGGCCAGTCCCCCCCTCTCAGCCCTAGAAAGAAGGCAAGGGCAAAACACTTCTGAAAATGTTGCTAAGAAAACTGCAGGGACTTGTCCATGTAGTCACCAGGAGTCAAGACTTGAAGGCACAAAAACAGGAAAAGGGAAATGCTGGCAAAGAGGGAAGGGCTTGGGAATGGAAGATCTGAAACTTCCCTTTGTCACTAAATGAAGAAGAAATGGGGCTGAAATAAGCTCTTGAAATGTTTCCTTAAGGGAAAATTCCTAGTCCCTGATCAGTCTTGTGAGAATTGTGAGAATAACTGCCCAGAGTCGCTCTCTGAGTGAGATGGGCAGTGACTAAATTTGATATATAAAATAAAATGATATGTAAATTGCCAATGGAAAGGCTGCCCACTTGGTCATACCATTAGAATAGAAGTGGGCAATTTTTAAACAGGTGGGATTATAGTACTTTGGATACAGTATTATTCTTCTGGTGGCCAAAGTAGGTTGTTTAGTAATGTGATGAAGTTATCAGAGAGGGTATGTCAAGATGATGATGATGATGATGATCGTGTCTGAATTTGACAGAATAAGACAGCCATTATAGGTATAAGATGCTGGGTGACAGGAACATATGCCTGGTAGAAAATTCGACTAAGACCTGGTTCTATCATTCGAACAGGGGAAACAATCTTTGGGTGGCTGTGGGCAACCTTTTTATTTGTTCAGCAGACAAAAGCTGCATGATGGTGATATGATGATGGCTCCAGAAAAGGGCAAGGGCAAGATTTTTAGCCCATCTTTTTTCCATTTTGGGGGTGTTGGAAGTTTGTCTTCACTTTTTCAGGAGTTATCTGTTAATGTAAATCTGAACACACCCAACTTTCTTTATTCTCCTCTTCCTTCTCCTCCACCTCCTTCTTTGCCCATGTTATTGTTCTTCAACTGCTTGTCACCAAACTTCAGTGGCATGATTTTTGTGAGGTCAGGGGAGCTCAGAAATGAAATGGTGGCCTGCAGGTTGTTTCATGAGCATCCTTGCAGTAGATAGTGCAAAGCTACCATCATAGCTTGTGGTGAGGGATAAAAACAGGTGTGGAGGATGAAAACTTCAACAGAGTGTGTAAGGCTGGATCTGTGCATGCTTTAAGTGAGCCTGCTGTGCTGTGGTGACATGTGATGTCATGGTATTGTCTTCACTGAAGTACAATACCACTGCCTGTTTCACTGGCTTCTCTTTGTTATGGGGAGCATCATCTTATCCTAGAACTCCTCCTCTTTCCTAGAATGAAATATTCCAAAGAAACATGCAACTTGAACAAGAGCTTAATGTTTTTTGTCTTACCTTAAATGGAATTACTTTTCTTCTCTCTTTCCTACTCCCTTTATTTCTTCTTTCTTCTTTGGTCATCAGCCATGCAGTCGACATGGTCTAACATGGAAAACAACGTAGAACTCTAAATCTTGTATTTGTATCAGGGCCTTTGTTTTGTTGTACTGTGTTTTGTTTTGAGGATGACAAACGTTTTCAGTAGGCAAAGGAACAGAGTTAACTAGACGCCACCAAAAAAGCTGGAGAGTGGAAAGGCCTCAGTCAAGAATTGAAGATATCTTTTTTTTTAAAGTTTCTCTTGAAATCTGTCCTTAAATCCTTAGTAAATCAATATGGACTAAGATTTAATCTCTGCAGAAAATCCAGTTGAGAAGGCCAGTGGAATGGGAAATAACAGTGGAGGAAAAATCATTTAATAGTTCTACAGGTTTAGGAAGAAATCTAACATGTTCAGATCCATTCTGAACAACAAATGAAGCTCATGTGTGTGCCAGCTTAGTGATACTGTTACCTTTAATGATGACAAACTGAAATTCTTAGATTATATATCCCCTTTTTGTTGCTGTTAATAGGATATACCAAAAGGCATTTCTTTTTTCTTTTTTTTAAAAGAATTTTATTAAATTTGAAAACAGATAAAAAATACAAAAAACAAAAAACTACCCAAAGTAAAAAGAAAAACTAAAAAAAGTGTGAAATGCAAGAAAGAATTTTGAAGATTACATAAAGTGACTTCCGACTTTCCACAACAAGAATATACACCAATTTCCATATTCAAACCCTTAAGTAAAGGTAAAGGTTCCCCCCGCACAGTTGTGCAGTCGTGTCCGACTCTAGGGGCCGGTGCTCATCTCCGTTTGTTAGCTGAAGAGCCAGCGTTGTCCGAAGACACTTTCACTGTCATGTGGCCGCATGACACGCGCGGAACGCTGTTACCCACCCACCGAAGTGGTACCTATTAATCTACTTGCATTTGCATGCTTTCAAATTGCTAGGTTGGCAAGAGCTGGGGCGAGTGCGGGAGCTCACTCCGCACACAGGGCTAGGGATTCAAACCTCCTAACTTGCGACCTTCCGATCAACAAGCCTGGCGTCTTACCCGCTGAGCCACCACGCCCCTTCAAACCCTTACTCTATATCAAACCAAGATCACATTATTTCTATAAATCCCTCCATTAACACATATACAAATCACTAATGCAATTGCTCCTTCCCCTTATAAAAAAGACAAAAAAAAATTATATAAATCTCTAAATCAATTTCCCCCCCCCCAAAAAAACATTTATCTAATTATCCTTCCTACCACTATTCTATATATTTCTGTTCACTATAACAAAAATCAAATTATAAAAACTTTTATAATTAATAATACTACAGCAATCTTAACCCTATTAAACCTAAAAACCAATTAATATTATACCTTATAGATACCTTATAAATCTTATAAATCAAACAAGCCTTTTAAAAATCCAGTCAAATCATTAAAGAAAAATGAAATCATATAAGCCTTAACACCAAACCAAGAACATATTCTTAATTTTTAATACTACAACAATCTTAACCATATTAAACCTAAAAACCAATTAATATTATACCTTATAGATACCTTATAAATCTTATAAATCAAACAAACCTTTAAAAAATCCAGTCAAATCATTAAAGAAAAGTGAAATCATATAAGCCTTAATATCAAACCAAATACATATTCTTAATTTTTTTACCCTACATCAAAATATACCAGAACATTTACTTGTCTCCATATTACACATAAGGCATTTTTCATGAAGAAATCAAACAGCCCATCTGCCCCCCTTAAAAAGTCAGACTTCTAAGCAGAAAACCTCCCACAGAACAGAGCCATTTCATTCCCAAAACAATCCCTCAGAAAAACAACCTCATCAATATCTTGCCAGTCAAACTGTAACCCCTTCATCACCAAAGTGTGTTCGTCACCTGGTATTTCTTCAAAGAATCCATTCTCACTGTTCGGAAAAATATCTCCCTCTTGATGAAACTCTTCCTCTCCCAGCAGAGTGTCCTCAACCAGTTGACACATTTTAGAACTGTTATTTTCTACAATGTCCCAAATATCTTGCAGAATAACTTGACGGGTATCATGGAGAATCTGTTTGAAATCACAACGATGCTCAGAACAAAGCTCTGAGAAAATTTCCTTAAAGTTGTCCATGTTTCAGGCATT
The DNA here is from genome assembly GCA_023362775.1 of Charina bottae. Classification (NCBI taxonomy): domain Eukaryota; kingdom Metazoa; phylum Chordata; class Lepidosauria; order Squamata; family Charinaidae; genus Charina; species Charina bottae. The sequence continues at coordinate 138,056,316 of JALMGJ010000003.1, forward strand.
GGATTATGATGCCCCCCGGATACTTGGCTAGTGCAGATAAGAGCTAATGGGTTAATGAAAGGCTTCTAAGAGTTATTGAGTGATATTGACAAAAGGGAAAGTATGCGAACCAGCAACTGCAGCACTCAAGGAAAGTGAACAGGAAATGGAAGACGGCAGATTCAGCGTGTAGGAAAACGTTAAATCCTTCAAATTAAATACAAAAGTAGTAACGGGGAGATAATTATTCTCAGTCCTTAATATCCAGATGGGAAATAAGCCTAAGATTAAAAAAAAGTTTTAAAATTAATCCAGAGATAACGATAAGCACCAAGAGATTTCGCCTCTTCTTGTTGTAAAGAGCCTCTGTTGGGGTACGCAAACTTAAAAATATATAAACTGGGTGATTTAGAAATGGGAAGGCTCAACCTAATGTCCCTTTAAGGCTGCAGCACAGTCTGGAAATGATGGCGTCCCCAACTCCCATAGTCTCTTACCGGATTAGCGCTAACACTGTTGGCGACCCTCATGCTACAAGGCAACATTCAGGAGTGCAAATAGGATGATTCCAAGCATTTTCTGCCATGAAAATGCTCTAGGGCATCAGGAAAAGCTTTCCTTTGCCCCAAAACAAAAACAAAAACCCCGACACTGCCAGGTCTGCCCGCTGAGCTCGCAAGCAAAGCTGTTCAGTCGGCCATATTCCCACTGGAACTCCCAAAAGGCATTTTTTAAGTATCCATTATGGCAAAAACTTTCCTTTACCCTTCTAATTATATTTCTATCAAGTACTGAATAGTCAAGCCAACTGCTGGGTATTATTAGCCACCAAATTAAATAACTGGACTGATTAATTTGTTTATTTTTAGGAAAGAAAAGAGATGGATGGTGTCTCAAAACTGTATATGAGCAATAAAAAGCTGACCACTGTGCAGGAAACAATATTGATCTACCCAACTGAATGCTGAACATGGTTCATGTGATCTGATTTGCTGATGAAGAGACTGTGCATAATATTGTTCTCCTTTGCTAGGTCTTTGATTGCTGTGTACATATGCCTGTGCTTTAAGAAAAATAAATAAATCTTTTTCCATATCATTCTTGTATCCTGTCATCTTTAAATCCACTTTCAGATCAGACGCAGTCTTGTCCAGTAAAAATTGTTTCTCTTCCATAACATCTTTTAAACACAGTCTATCTATAATGGCAGACACTCTTAAAATTAACTTCTGGGTCAATTCAGACCCAGATTCTGGGTCAGTTCAGAAATACCCTTCAATAAAATATTTTGCTCCATTGTGTATTAGTAAGTCAAATTTAAGTGTTCTTCTCTTTTTATTGTAATATTTAGTTCCTTCTGGTTCTCTCTAGTGTCCAACCTTCAAAGTCTTATCCTATCATGTATTTTTTAAATAGAATTCAAAGCAAAAGCATTTTCCCATGGGGAGGATTCTTACAATTTATTCCAAAATCTTATTTCAAATCCATCTGGACCCTTAGTCCATTTGTAACTTTCCAAAATCAAGGTTCTAATAACTCTTTTGCTGTTTTTTCCAAAAGAATTTTTTTAAGTCCTTAAACTTGTATTTAAAACTTCTTTTGCTAAGAATTGAAGGAAACTCACCCAGTGCTGTAAAACTTGTTGATCCAAAGGTTCCTAATAGCTAAAAAGCAGTTAATAAGCAACTTCCAAAAGTGTCTAGAACAGGAAGTATGCGAACCCAGTGTCCTTTTGAAAGGCGCCAACTATGGGTTGAACAAAAAGATAGCTATTGTCAGGGAGATAGCTGGTGGAGAAGGAGGGGGCCCTCTCCAGGGAGACAAATGCATGCGCAGTACGGAGTCTCTTTGGTTCCCTCCTAAGAGAGTCAAGAAAGCACCGCCTTAGTTTAATGGATTTTTTCCCTTAGCGTTTGCTAATTCATTTCAGTTTAGCTGGATTCTGTCTAGCAAAGTAGAACAATAAACACTAGAGCTTCTACACCTGGTCTCAGTGTGGTTCTTCACTCTTAGTCAGGACAGCTATTCCCTTGTCTCCCAGAGCTCTAAACCTGCCGGAGACCACTGTCCTGCAGTCTCCTTGAGAGCAACAACTGTATGGAGCACTTGTGGACGATCTCAAGTCCTCTCCTTGTCCAGAGAGGAATTACAAAGAGCTGGTCTACTTGCCAACTCTTCATTCTGCCACGGTCGTCAGCTCTTTTAGTGGAGACATCTTCAGTTCACCACTTCTTCCCTGGAAGTCCCCAGGGAATCTTATGATCTTAATGCCTGGAAAGTATCTTAAGAATTGCCTTCCTGGAAATGGGTTTTATTTGCCCTTAGTAATGCCAGTGCAAACTAAGTCTAATTTGCTATATCAGTATAATGGTGTGATGTGCATCCTAAATCAGCCTTTAGTTATTGTGCAGCCTATGAGGGAGCTGACAATGACTGTAGTTCTGCAGCATACTTGGTTCCTGAAGTAACTCATTTGCTGGATTCGCACAGTACATTGAACCTTAAGCTATCCACAAGGCTTCAAACAATTCTGAGTAAGTTTAGCTTCTTGTGGGAATGCAGCCATTAAGTCCCTAACTAATCTGGATGAATAAGTTGTGTGAATACAGCTGTAAGGGTGGCATCAGAAGTTGGGCAATGTTTATTGCCTATTCTTGTCTTAGAGGTTATATTTGATCCTTTTAAAATCAGGACTGATATTTTCCTAGGATTAACTTTTCTCTTGTAAAATAAGAAGTGCTTCAAGAGTAAGTATTCTGTTGTAGCTGCTAGTGTTTGTGTGTTTGTGTATGTGAAAGGACTTGCTTTCATGCCATATTCCCATCCTTTTTATAGCCATGCTAGCAGACCATGAAGGAATCAAGAGGAGAGATTTACAACAGAGAATAGGCACTAGTTTACTATAAACATTAAAGTTAAACAATGCCTTTGGTTTCCAGAAGGTGCAATGATGGTTACCAAATTAAAAGAAAATTAGATAAGTTCATAAAGGATAAGGCTATCCATGGCTGCTTCCAGCTATGTCATGCTCCATATTAACTCCAGGCTCAGAAGTAGAAGGGTGAATGGGCTTCCCAAAGGCCTCGGGACATGGTGCCTCATCCAGTATTTGCATTTGTTGTGATTGAGCTTTTCTGAAGTCCCTAGGTTTAATTACTTCAGGACTGGCTTTCAACATTGGAACAGAAGGATGCTGTGTGTACAACTGTGTTCCTCATTCTGAATAGAGTGCATGATCTACAACACGGGATGGGAACCTATGACAGGTCATGTGTTGCTGACTTATGCATCTGTGCCAGCATCTTCAGGAAGCATGGCCAATAATGAGGGATAAACAGGAGATGTAGTTCAACAAACCTAAAGGGGCACAAGTTGCTGATTTCTGGTTTATGGGAACACAAACTAGCATGCTACACGGAGATAAACAGAATGAGTTTAAAACAAGGAGGGCAGGAGTCTATTTAACATGTAATAGTAGGACTTTATTCACTGATCAGATCTGTCTTTTAATACTTATTGTACGCTTAATATTCTTGCATGAAATACAAATGTCCTTTTTATATATAGAGAAGCATTGTAATAACTACTTGAGCAGGTTAGCAAATCCCTGAAGCTGAACCCAGAGTTTTAAAGTGCTTTCTGATTTTAGGATACCTTTGTTAGCAGTCAGAGACCCTGCAAAGTAGGCAGGGGAGCTGTTAAAGAGGCCAAGAGGAACTACCATACAGTAGCTTTTCCTAAACAGTCATAAGAATGATAACCTGCTGCACTGCTAACCATTTTACGTTTCAGAGCCTGCAGTTCGGCCCTTTCCTTAACAGAGAGGATAGTGATTATACCCGTTTAAGCTCTCTGACATTTTGAGTAACTGGATGAATGAAATGTTCAAAGCATCCAAAATAAGAGGTGGGATATCGCAAATGCAAAATCCAGAGAAAAGTAATGATTTTCTACTTGATGCCCCAGGGTGGCTCCAAATATCTATTTCCAAAACCGTTGCATTTTATGCTTTTTCACTTATTAAGCCATGTCTGGAATGTGAAGACCTTTCCACCAGCAGCATTGAATCAGCTGATGAAAACTGGTCTCTTTTTTAACACTCCTGGCTTTAAACCAATACCAGCCGAAGTATGTTCGTTAGGTCAGACCAAGGACTGTCTGTCATCTAAGCTTGCAAAGGAAGAAAATGTATCCTAATCTGACGACTGTTACAATGTGGCAATTGCTAAAGAATAGTCTTCCCTTGTGCAGAACGGACCGTGCCCTTTTGAAGCCGATGATAGGGCCTTCTGGTGAATGGATTAGTAATCCATGAGCCAACCCAATGCAGTAACAGGCAGTGGCCTTTACCAAAATCCTTGCAATGGTTGATGCCAGGATTGTACTCAAATCCTTCTTCCTCAGTGGGCTGTGCCAAGCGGAGAAGTTGAGGGACTTGTGGCCATCCTGATATTCCTGAACCACAATTCCCAGCTGGTCCAGCTAGCCAGGCCAACGTTGAACTCTTTAATATGTAGGCGGCCAACCATGGTTATCATGGGTTGGGTAGGGGATGAGTGATGCAACTGTGCTAGCAGCATGCATTAGAACTTGCCATTTTCATCAAAATGGCAAAAGCCATGTTGTCACAACACAAGCTCCACCCATTTGGGACATGTGAACGATGTTGTGATGCACATAGAAAATGGCTGGAGCTTGTCTTGCAGCACCACAATGCTGCTGACATCAGTCTGGCCCTTCTTACTCCCCCTGCAGACACCGCTGGTCATTGCAATGCAAACTCCACCCCGTAAGCCCTTGTGAATAACACCATGACACAAGTATGAAATATTTTTACTCTCAGCATGAACGGATTTGGCTATCTGGTTTCTTATTTTGTACGTGGCACAATTTATGCATTGCTTCACCCCATTTGTGCAGAGCAGTGAAATTCTTACTAAAAAAACCCCCACAGGTTTTTAGAAAAACATATTTTGTCATTTTTTTAAGGAAATTTTTTTATTAAAAGAAGATTTTACAAAGATTTTAAAAATGACAGAAACATAGAAGAAGAAAAAGAAAAAGTTTATAAAAGGTAAAAGAAAAAGTGAAGAATAACAATAAAGCAAGAAAAAGAAAAAATGTCTAAAGAAGCAACTTCCGATCTTCTTTGCAGCAGTTACAAACATAGCAATCACCATCTCCACCCTCCCATATTGCATATCATAGTTCCCTTCTTCCTATAAACAAACCTTTTAAATCAATAAATCCCGAAATCAGCAGTTCATTTTTATCCATTTTCAGCAAAAAGTCTACAAAGAGCTTCCAGTCTTTTATAAAAGTAGTTATAGTTCCCTCCTTAATCAAACAAGTGAATTTAGCCATTTCTGCAAAGTCAGCCGTCTTCACAATCCATTCCTCCATTATGGGTGTTTCTGTAGTCTTCCATCTTTATATTTTGTCATTTTTAATAAATAAGGAGACTGAGACAGATTCTCTAGTGCATGCTCATAAGAGTATTATGAAGCAATAAAAATATTCACATAACTACCTCTTCTCCAACTTGATGCCCACTAGAGAGACTGAAATCTAGAGGGCACCAAGCTGATGAAGGCAGCTACAGCTTGGTCCAGTTACAACATGAACCCTAGAAAAACACCCATAATTCTCTACAGACACCCATTGTTTGGTTGTCAGTTTTGCGTGTAGGTAAGTCAAAAGGAAAAGAGATTATGGTGCCGGTGAACTAATATGGATTATATGCAAAATTCCAAAAGGTTCTTGTGGGTAATGCAAGTGTCACTGACCTAATTTTGCTTTAAGGCAATGGCAAGGCTATTCCTTTCTATTCTCTCTTCGTGGCAATACTTTTTTCTTCCACCCTCTTCTTTCAACACACATATAAGCAGCCTTTTTGCCAACTCTTGTTTTCTTCTAGCCCTCTGTGTCCTCTGCTGGGAATGGATAGGTCATTTTCGGCAAAAGTGGGATTGATTTCTTATGGAGGTCTTGTGAAATTAATCCAGGGGACCACAGACTGCCCTTTCTCTGGGTGTAAAATTTATCACTGTTGCAGATAAAAGAAGTTTTTTTTAATCCGTTCCATTGTGTCCAATTTTCAGAGACTGCCTGAGACTGACAAGTCCTTGCAGTTTTCTTCGCAAGGTTTTTTGGAAGTGGTTTGCCATTGCCTTCTTCCTAGGGCTGAGAGAGAGTGACTGGCCCAAGGTCACCCAGCTGGCTTTGTACCTAACGCAGGACTAGAACTCACGGTCTCCTGGTTTCTAGCCTGATGCCTTAGCCACTACAGCAAACTGGCTCTTAACAGAAGTTAGAAGAGGTTGAAGATGGCCATGTTCACACTGTCCACAAAGCAGCAAACCACATTTTAGCCTAATGAATTATACAAAACCAGTTTATGGTTTGGTGTGTTATGACTGAGTAAACCATGGGAAAAGTAAGCACAGGAAAGCATGTGTGAAGACAGCCAGATTTTAAAAGTTTTCCATGATATCACTGTTTTGACAACTTCCAGATATGTGAACTTCAACTCCCAAAATTCTCAGCACTGACCATGCTAACTAGGGAATTCTGGGAGTTGAAATCCACACATCAGGGAGTGGCCAAAGTTGGGAAACACCAGCTTAGAGCAAGCCAGATGTTTATTTAGCTTTGAAGATGTCCCTGGTTCATGCATTTTTAAGAGTGCAATTAAGAGGCTGGCTGGGGAATTCTGGGAGTTGAAGTCCACACATCTTCAAGCTGCCAAGGTTGAGAAACACTGGTCTAAGCACTCTGAATGACGCATGCTAAGATTACCTGTGTAAAGCCACTCCAACTTCTTTTTCCTTTACTGGTTGAGTTGTAAGCCTCACATGACAGGAGAGGAGCTCTTTCACACCTGCCTTCCACACCAATCCCAGCTGCTACACTGGTGAAAAAAACACAATCTCCACAGGGAACGTCTCTTTGTGATCTGGAGCCTGGGCATCTGAAGCAACCAGCCAGGCAGTCTAGTCCATGAAGTCCAGGTCTCTGCAGTCCAGGGGCCCACACAAATATTTTTTTAAAAATCCACAGAACTCTTGTTGCAACCACACACACACACACACACACAATTTCCTCTGATTTTCAAAGATATCATTTCCCTTGTAGTTCTTAAACTACATGTTTGCACTTCAGTATACCTTAGGGATTTTCCCCAAGCTTGCTGATATTTGTTCCCCTTGATTTTTAATGATACTGTTATTTCCCTTGATATAGTTCTTGAAATATATTTGTGTGCTTCTGCAAACCTTTGGGATTTCCCCCAGGCTTGCTGATAGCACCCTGTTAGTGTCCATGATAGCATGTGGCTTTGTAAAGCCCACCATCCACCATTCAGAATTGCTATCAGAATGTATCAGACTTTCTGAGCATGGGATCCTGCAAGCTACCTGGGAATTGGGAGCCATTGTGACCCCAAGACATCTGGAGGGTGCCAGATTGCCATGCTGGCTAGAAATTCTAGGAGCTGTCTGTTTCCACAACAATTTCAAAAGCTTCTAATTTTTTTTAGAGTTGTAAACCTTCTCGCAAAGCTAAAGGTAAAGACCTCCTTGAATCAAGCACGACTCCTGGTGACTTCATGGATACATCCATGTACTTTCCTTGGCAGTGATATAGAATGGTTTGGCGTTGTTTTCTCCTAGGGTTGTGAGATATTGTGGCGGGGCTGGGAATGCAGTGGAAGAGATAACAGTGCAGAAATCAGTTGACAGCTTGTCTCATAAATGCAACTCAGCTCAGGTGGGGAGCGTTTTGGGAAGAAGTATTTCAAAGTATTCAGACTCTATCTTATTTATTTATTTATTTATTTTTCAAATTTATTCCCCGCCCATCTCCCATGCAAGGGACTCTGGGCGGGTTACAATAAATAAAATTTAAAAACTATACAAAATATCTCACAAGCATAAAATAAATAAAATAAATCCAAGATGGATTAGGACCCGCAGAATGGATCGTGGGGCTACGGAGCCAGCCAACCCCAGGAGGCACTACCACCTCCGTCGTCCCAGGCCAGGTGGCAGAGCCAGGTCTTAAGGGCCTTCCGAAAGGCCAGGAGGGAGGGGGCCAGTCTCACCTCCGGGGGCAAGATATTCCATAAGACGGGCGCTATCGCAGAGAAGGCACGCCCAATGCAGCTCGCGTTAACATTAACATGCCATAAATGAGGCTGGGGAATTCCTATTACAGTTTCCAAGATTCTGTATTTACTCCTGACAAATGTTAAAAAGGCATTACTGAAATCTGTGTAGTTCATGCTTTTGTCCATCTGTGTGGGGCTTACTCAGGATATTTTTGCCTACAACCCACTCTCCTCCTCCTCCTCCTCCTCCTCCTCCTCCTCCTCGCATGGAGAGCCATGATTTCAGAATTGAACATTCCCTTTCTGCAGATGCTCCAGCAAGTGCCAACAGGCCTGCATTCCGATCTGAGGAGAACAAAGGGTTATTTCTGCCTCCTTTTGGGTGCTGCTCCCCGAGTCGGGATTAGCTCTCCTCATGTAAAACGAGTCTTGTGTAGCTTGTCTGTTTTCCAGCAATTCTGTGGCAACTCAAGCTTTGTCAAAAACTCATGCAATTGTGAAAGCTCTTGGACTCCAAATTTATAATTCCACCTGGTGATAACAGCTGTTCATTTTTAAAAACTGCTTCACTGGAATGAATACATAGATTATGTCGTCGGCATTGGGAACAAGAGCTATATTTTGATTCTCCACCCCAACCCCCAATTTACAGACACAAAACCCAAATTAAGCCATGTTAAACATGTACATTGAGCTGCAGAGATGCCTTTTCTCTCCTCTAAGCTTGCAGTGTTGCATTTCTGCTACACCGAAGACCAGGCAAGTCAATGTGAGTGTGTAAGGATCATTCCCCCATTTATTTCCAGCTGCTTTTCTATATAAACCATCTCTAGAGAATTCAGCTGACAGCCCAAGTCAGGATCTTTATGTCACCCAGTTAAAATGCAATAGCACAGGTTTATATATTGCTGGAATGCTTTAATAATTATGTATCCAAGACTGATTTCCCCAACTATGGTAAAAAAAATACTTTGAAAATGCATAATAAGTGAATATAATGAGCATGAGATAGCAGGAGAATGGCCTGCCAAAAGACCGGAAGGGAAGGGAAGGGAAGGGAAGGGAAGGGAAGGGAAGGGAAGGGAAGGCCTTAAATCATCCGGGAAAATCAGAATAAAAACAATATAACATAACACAAAGCCTTGATGAAATACTACAGTCTTAATTATATACAGGAATGTCTGTAATATGGACTCTTTATGAAAGAATTCCAAGAACCAAGTACCATCAATCTGGTTTGTGTCATGTCAGTTGCATCGGAGGTGGAGGTAAAGCAGCAAGAACTTTGCTAAGACTGTGATGCCCCTTCCACATGAAGCTTAGCATCGTGCTCATATCTCTATAACACCATAGGACTTCCTGACATCTCCCCACACTGAATCAATCACTTTTTAATTCATCCGTAGGACACATTACAAAGACAAGCCGGCAGCAGTTCCTCTGGGCAGGCTGCCTTATCTTGCCTCTTTGCTTCTCAGAAGTCTCTCTTTCCTTCTCAGTTTAGAGAGGATTCAGAAGAGATCAAGAAACATGGTAGAGAAACTTGAAGACATGCCCTCTGAGGATAGGCTGAATGACGTTGGAATGTTGGGGGAAGCATGATAGTCATATTCAGATACATAAAGGGAAGCTACAGGGAAGATGGTCAGAACTATTTTCCATGGGCACAGGGACTCAGTCCAGAAAGAATAGGTATAACTAGTAGCTACCTAGATTTCATTTAAATATAAAGAGAAATTTGCTGAAGATAAGATCTGGAAAACAGTGGAGCAGTCTAGCTATGGAGGCTGTGGACTCTCCACTTCGGGAGGTTTTTAAGAACAGACTTGTTTCCCTGCACAATGCAGAGCCATGATCCTTGTGAACCCTTCCAACTCTACAATTCTATGATTCAAGCTAAGGCACGGTGGCACTTCAGTGCCTTTCTCTCAGTCCTTCCCTTTTGTCACTACTCTATACAGTGTCAGCTTGATTTTTTCTTACCATGAAGAAGAGAAGCACCAAGGGAAGACTGAGGGCAAGATGTGTCACCTGGTGCAATGGGAGGCTATTTGTCTGCACTTCTCCATAGGCAGCTGGAGGCAGTTCTGGTCACCTGAATAACATAAGAGAGCAATACGCTGCTGCCAGCTTGAAAATGGTCCAGGATTTCCCCAGAATTCAGAATGAGCCCATCAGGAACAAATGAAGGTGGGACACATCTGCATCATCAAAGAGGTGAAAATGCATCAGCATAAAATGGACATTAAATATGCATATGCCTGATGCAAATTTAAACACAAGGATTAAACTTTAAATAGCCTGACAGGATAGGAGGGAGGACTATGGCCAGAGGAATTCTGTGTGTATCACAGCCAGCTGCTCTAGATGTTAACTGAAGATAGGCCATTTCCAGGGCCCCACGCTCTCACTTCTTCAGGTTTATGATCTCTAAAGTGGAATTGAGCTGAACAAAAGCCCTTCAAACAAAAGAGGACACTTCAAACAGAAGACTGGCATCCGGCCCATACTTCCAAGGCCCCACTGGTTACCCTAGCTGACTTCCTGCTTGCTTTCTCAGAGATGAGTGTTCTTTTCACAGAGACAGTCGAGACAAATGTGCAACTGCTAAACAGGCATCCCTTTCGTTCCTCATTCCCCAGTTTTGTGAGGGAGGAAGACACAACAGCTCCATTTTACAGATGGAGTATTGAAGCACCAGAGTGTGTCAAGGAATACGAATACAAAAATATGACCTCACAGGTATTGTGGGGTCAGCGTTCTCCACTGACTATACTGGCTCTTGCACAGAGTATTTTTTAATAGCACAACCCTTTTTTAGCATGATAGCATGATATATTCCTCCACTGAACTGTAATAAAGCGATAACCTCCTTATTCCCTTTTGATGTCTCCTTGGAATGTCTCCACTGTGTAACAATTGCTGCTTTTTAATGAGAAACTGGAATCCCCAACTTCACCCAACTTCTCCCTGATGATAAAAGTCAAATAACTTTTTTAGGTTCAGGTTCCTGCTATGAATAGTTTCTCCCCTCATTCACTGGATATTTATTGCATAAAATGATAGACTGAAATTCATTGCTTAGCGAGTGCAATGTAGACTAGCCCCCCGTGGTGCACCCCGGGCAACGTGACTTGTCACCGCTAAATAGTCTACACAGCTGGCTGCTGGACCTCACAAGGGATTTCCCGGCAAGAAAAAAAATGCCATACGAAATAAATAAATAAATTGCTTAGCAACTGGAATATTTTTCTCTTGTGGTCTACTTACAGAGAATGAATATTGCTAATATCTTTGGGATTCAAGAGAGAGGAGAAGAAGAACGAAACTGAGAGCTGGCTCCAGATTACTATTTACAGAAGACCCACTTGACTTTACTTGCTGGGGTCATATATCACACTAGGTCATCCATGGACTAAAATTCCCTTTCAGCTCAGCCAGATTACCTATCATTGGTATATGCCCTACAGAACAGATCACCCCAGTGATTGCACCACCTTGGTAATCTACTGATAGCTTTTGTTTAGCATCTCAGGTTCACCTGATCCCAATGCCCAGACTAAATGCAAAGTTTTGTGCATGCAAAGGGTAGGATTCACAAGAGCTCTGTTGTCTCTTTTTGCTTTAAATGTCATACGGTTGTTTTAATATTCTACACTCCTCATTCTGGGCTGAGCTGTGCAGGGAACCTTTACACTGACAGAGTCTAGCCATGAAGGAATGAGTATGTGAATGTAGCAGAAATGTGGATTGAAATACACAAAGCTGAAATCTGAAATCATCTGTGTGTGTGAATGCAGAACATATTTCTGTATGGCTCCCATTTATTGGACAGGAACAGCACCTGCCATTAGCTTGATGTTTTTTTAAAGGAGGAGAAAAAAATTATACCCCCTTTTCAAGCAGCTGATTCTCAAAATGGCTTACTACTGGTTACAACTATTCATTCATTCATTCATTCATTCATTCATTCATTCATTCAGATTTCTGTCCCACCTTTTCACTCAGAGGTCAAGACAACATACACGAGACTCTCTCCCTAATTTATTCCCAGAACTGTTAAGTAAGGTAGGTTGGGCTGAGAGAGTTAATTGCCTCTCTCTCTCTCTCCTGTCACTCTTTGTACTTGTCTAGTTGCCTTCAATCAATCAATCAATCAATCAATCAATCAATCAAACATCTCCCTCAGTAGATGAACTTTGCATCCCTGGGTTAGAGACAATAGTTCTGAACTGGATGGAATGAAAGGAATTATATGTTGCAGCTACCTAGATTTCATTTAAATATAAGGAAGACCTTTCTGATAGTAAGATCTGTACAATAGTGGCAGTCTACCTACAAAAGTTGTGGGTTTTCCATCTCTGGAAGTTTTCAAAAATAGGATGGACAGCCACCTCTCATGGATGGTTTAACTAGTTTCTCTGCACATTGAACAAAGTTGGGTCATTGGGGTCCCTTCCAACTGGATTCTAAGTAAGCTTCTAGCATCTCCTCCTTCTGCTGGAACCAGACTGCTGTGTTTTTTGCCGTGTTCTCTATAGCAATTGGAAGAAAGGGTATCTCCTGGCTAACTTTAGAGGGCAGAGCATGCTCCCCTTCAGAGAGCCAATTCTTTGTAGAACAAGAGCAGTTTAGCTGAGCACCAAGAATCTTTAAGGTTCTTTGTTGTTTATTCGTTCAGTCGCTTCCGACTCTTCGTGACTTCATGGACCAGCCCACGCCAGAGCTTCCTGTCGGCCGTCGCCACCCCCAGCTCCCACAAGTTCGAGTCCGTCACCTCCAGAATATCATCCATCCATCTTGCCCTTGGTTGGCCCCTCTTCCTTTTGCCTTCCACTTTCCCTAGCATCAGCATCTTCTCCAGGGTATCCTGTCTTCTCATTATGTGGCCAAAGTACTTCAGTCAATTATTCAAGGTTTGCCAATCTGGCTATGATTTATATTTTTGGCTTCTCTATCAATTTACATGTGATTTTCCATAAATTTTTGGAAAATATTATCTATAATCTACCTATCATCCATCCATCATCCATCATCCATCTATCATCATCATCATCATCATCATCATCATCATCATCAATCTTCTATCTATCTCTGTCTCTATAGTGTGGCATGCACATCCCAGTAAATTCCTATTGCAGGTACAATAAAAAATATATTATAGCAAAAATAGGGATTATTGGGGGTTATTCCACATGAAAGGGGATTAATATTAATTTAATTACAATTTCTCATGCCTTTCCATGTGAGGCATTAACAAAACATGGCAAGGAACAGCATTGATTTATTTAATGTAAAGAAAGCATTGATTTATTTAATGTAAAGAATTTGTTGTTTATTCGTTCAGTCGCTTCCGACTCTTCGTGACTTCATGGACCAGCCCACGCCAGAGCTTCCTGTCGGCCGTCACCATACCCAGCTCCCCCATGGTTGAGTCTGTCACCTCCAGAATATTATCCATCCATCTTGCCCTTGGTCGGCCCCTCTTCCTTTTGCCTTCCACTTTCCCTAGCATCAGCTTCTTCTCCAGGGTATCCTGTCTTCTCATTATGTGGCCAAAGTACTTCAGTTTTCCCTTTAATATCATTCCCTCAAGTGAGCAGTCTGGCTTGATTTCCTGGAGTATGGACTGGTTTGATCTTGTTGCAGTCCAAGGCACTCTCAGAATTTTCCTCCAACACCACAGTTCAAAAGCATCTATCTTCCTTCGCTCAGCCTTCCTTATGGTCCAGCTCTCACAGCCATAGGTTACTACATATAGTCATACTACTATTGCTTTAACTATGCGGACCTTTGTTGTCAGTGTGATGTCTCTGCTCTTAACAATTTTATCAAGATTTGCCATTGCTCTCCTCCCAAGAAGTAGACGTCTTCTGATTTCCTGGCTGCAGTCAGCATCTGCAGTAATCTTTGCGCCTAGAAATACAAAGTCTGTCACTGCCTCCACTTTTTCTCCCTCTATTTGCCAGTGATCAGTCAAGCTGGTTGCCATAATCTTGGTTTTTTTGAGGTTTAACTGCAACCCAGCTTTTGCACTTTCTTCTTTCACCTTCGTCACAAGGCTCCTCAACTCCTCCTCGCTTTCAGCCATCAAAGTGGTATCATCTGCATATCTGAGATTGTTAATGTTTCTTCCAGCAATTTTAACTCCAGCCTTGGATTCCTCAAGCCCAGCATGTCGCATGATGTGTTCTGCGTACAGGTTGAATAGGTAGGGTGAGAGTATACAGCCCTGCCGTACTCCTTTCCCAATCTTAAACCAGTCCGTTGTTCTGTGCTCTGTTCTTACCGTTGCTACTTGGTCGTTATACAGATTCCTCAGGAGGCAGACAAGATGACTTGGTATCCCCATACCACCAAGAACTTGCCACAATTTGTTATGATCCACACAGTCAAAGGCTTTAGAATAGTCAATGAAAAAATAGATGTTTTTCTGAAACTCCCTGGCTTTCTCCATTATCAAGCGGATATTGGCAATTTGGTCTCTAGTTCCTCTGCCTTTTCTAAACCCAGCTTGTACATCTGGCAATTCTCGCTCCATGAATTGCTAGAGTCTACCTTGCAAGATCTTGAGCATTACCTTACTGGCATGTGAAATAAGTGCCACTGTTCGATAGTTTGAACATTCTTTAGTGCTTCCCTTTTTTGGTATGGGGATATAAGTTGATTTTTTCCAATCTGATGGCCATTCTTGTGTTTTCCAAATTTGCTGGCATATGGCATGCATCACCTTGACAGCATCATCTTGCAAGATTTTAGACAGTTCAGCTGGGATACCGTCATCTCCTGCTGCCTTGTTATTAGCAATGCTTCTTAAGGCCCATTCAACCTCACTCTTCAGGATGTCTGGCTCTAACTCACTGACCACACTGTCAAAGCTATCCCCGATATTATTATCCTTCCTATACAGATCTTCCGTATATTCTTGCCACCTTTTCTTGATCTCTTCTGCTTCTGTTAGGTCCTTACCATCTTTGTTTTTGATCATACCCATTTTTGCCTGGAATTTAACTCCGATGTTTCTAATTTTCTGGAAGAGGTCTCTTGTCCTTCCTATTCTATTGTCTTCTTCCACTTCCGCACATTGCTTGTTTAAAAATAATTCCTTATCTCTTCTGGCTAACCTCTGGAATTTTGCATTTAATTGGGCATATCTCCCCCTATCACTGTTGCCTTTTGCTTTCCTTCTTTCTTGGGCTACTTCCAGTGTCTCAGCAGACAGCCATCTTGCCTTTTTGGTTTTCTTTTCCTTTGGGACGTTTTTTGTTGCCGCCTCCTGAACAATGTTGCGAACTTCTGTCCATAGTTCTTCCGGGACCCTATCTACTAAATCTAGTCCCTTAAATCTATTCTTCACCTCCACTGCATATTCCTTAGGAATATTAGTGAGCTCATATCTAACTGATCTGTGGGTCTTCCCTATTCTCTTTAGTCTGATTCTAAATTTTGCAATAAGAAGTTCGTGATCTGAACTACAGTCAGCTCCAGGTCTTGTTTTTACCGACTGTATAGATGTCCGCCACCTTTGGCTGCAAAGGATGTAGTCAATCTGATTTCGGTGTCGACCATCTGGTGAAGTCCATGTATAAAGTCGTCTTTTAGGTTGTTGGAAGTGAGTGTTTGTTATGCACAGTGAGTTGTCTTGGCAAAATTCTATCAGCCTATGTCCTGCTTCATTTTGTTCTCCCAGACCATGCTTGCCTGTAATTCCAGGTGTCGTCTGACTACCCACCTTAGCATTCCAGTCTCCTGTAATGAAAATAACATCTCTTTTTGGTGTATTATCCAGTAGGTGCTGCAGATCCTCATAGAACTGATCTACTTCTGCTTCTTCAGCAACTGTGGTTGGGGCGTATATTTGGATCACTGTGATGTTAAATGGCTTCCCCTGAATTCGAATTGAGATCATTCTATCATTTTTTGGATTGTATCCAAGTACTGCTTTAGCCACTTTATTATTAATTATGAAGGCTACTCCATTTCTTCTGTGGTCCTCTTGTCCACAGTAGTAGATCTGGTGGTAATCTGATGTGAAGTGGCCCATTCCAGTCCATTTCAGTTCACTGACACCTAAAATGTCTATATTTAATCTTGACATCTCACCAATAACCACATCCAATTTGCCCTGGCTCATAGATCTTACATTCCAGGTTCCTATGGTGTGTTGATCTTTAGAACATCGGATTCGTCGTTCACCACCAGCACCGTCGGCCGCTAGCCGTCCTTTCGGCTTTGAGCTAGCTGCGTCATCACGTCTGGGGCTAGTTGAACGTATCCTCTGTTCCTCCCCAGTAGCATTTTGACCACCTTCCGACCTGGGAGTCCCATCTTCCGATGGTATACCGACATATCTCTGGTTGTACTGATCCATTTAGTTTTCACGGCAAGAATACTGGGGTGGGTTGCCATTACCTTCCCCAGGGATCGTATTTAGTCTGACCTCTCTGCCACGACCTTCCCGTCTTGGGTGTCCCTTCACGGTTTAGCTCATGGTTTCATTGAGGTGCTCAAGCTCCAGCACCACGACAAGGTAACAATCTCCTTTGCTGGAGAATGTAAAGAAAGCATTGATTTATTTAATGTAAAGAAAGGCTTGATTGCTAATGGCAGCGACTGAAACCAGCTCTGTGCAAGTTTCAGAGAAGTTTTTATAGTCTGGTTAATGTATCTGAAGTATACAGCTACAGAAAGTGATGATGATTACACTCATTAATTCTGTACTGGATTACAAGAATGCTATATCTGCAAAGCCCAACAGCTTAAGTGTTTATTTTGTTGGATACATAAAATGTTCTGCTGCTCTGGAAAGTCCCTGAGCACAAGAGTCAATTCTCCCACGGTCAGAGAAAAACAACTTGCTATCAGAGCTGTCCGTTACCAAAACAAGAGACAGATGGAAACCAAGCCTCCCACCCAAAAGAGTCTGTTGCATAGCTCATGTGGGACAAAGAGGCACAAACATCTGAACATGGATCTCACTATAAATAAGACTTGTGTCTGACACACAGCAAGTATTGGAATTATAATGACTTCTTGGCTTTTCCACAATAAAACTTATTTATCAGATGTTCTTGGATTTTGGGGTGTCTGTTTAATTGGTTCCAGTCCACCTTGCCAGGGAGAACCCTGATGCAAAGATTCCAAAGCCTTCAAGACACCTGATGACACCATTCCTGATAGGCTGATGATGTTATCCTGACAGTTACAAAGGCCAAAGTTTCTATTTGATCTGGGATTGATATTACAACAGAACTTGATCCTGTTGGCCTGTGTGATTATTAACCCAGAGAGATGGATGATGACGAAGCCAAAATCTCATGTTCAAGCTGTCCTTTGCTCTCTAAGACAGGAGGAAGAGAGTAATGAGCTATTACATGTCTCCTGTTAGCCATTTCTTTTCATTTCCAATATAATCTGAAATATTTTCTCCTTTTCTCTCTCTCTTAGGTTTCACTGAGCAACTGGCTTGCTCAATCCTAGAGCTATGTATTATAATTGCTAGTATAGTGTTGCAATGAAAATTGCAGTTTTTATCCACATGTAATCTAATGACACAATCTTATACAAGTCTTGTATAGTTGACATTCAGGTATAGTATATACTGGGAACCTTTAGTTAGTTTAGGCAGCCCCTTTGGGACAGTGACTCACACTCGCATTGTCACATACTCAGACTATCGTAATCCACTCTACATGGAACTGCCTTTGGAGACAACTTGAAACTACCATTGGTTCAAAACACAGCAGCCAAGTGGCTAGTGGGAAGAGCCAGTATTGCAATATAAGCCCAATTTTGTAGTTGTTGCATCAGTTACCAGCAGGTTTTCAAGCCCAGTTTTAGATTAAGACTAATGTTTCATGGCATAGGGCCTGCTTATCTGAGGGAGCACCTATCTCCAACTGTTTCTGCCCACCCGGTATGTTCAGACAGAATTAGTATGCTCCAGGTCCCTTCTATTCAATGTTACCATCTTGTGGGACTGGGGAAGCATGCCTTCTCTGTCGCTGCCCCCACCCTCTGGAACAGCATCCCGTCAGAGATACTCTCCTTAAGACCAGGCCCAGTCTGTGTCCGTTGATGGATTTGTGGGGCCCTGTCATATTTGTATTGTTTATTGTTTGGGTTGTTTTAATCTGGGCTGCCTGTTTATGTGTAGTTAATTGTTTTAATTGTATTCTGGATTTTGTAAGCCACCCAGTCTAATGGAGTGGACAGCTATAACAAAATTTTTTAAATTAAATAATTAAATTAAATTATTAAATTATTTATTTATTTATTTGTTATTTCAATTTATTCCCCGCCCATCTCCCATACAAGGGACTCTGGGCGGGTTACAATAATCAAAGGTTAAAAACTATACAATAAAAGTCTCTAAAAATACAATATAAATAGATAAAATTCAAGATGGATAGGGATTGTAGCGTAGATCGTATTGCTACGGGGCTAGCCAACCCCAGGAGGCACTACCGCCTCTGTTGTCCCAAGCCTGGTGGGGGTAAATTTAAAATTAAATTAAATTAAATTAAATTAAATTAAATTAAATTAAATTAAATTAAATTAAATTAAATTATTAAATTAAATTAAATAATTAAATTAAATTAAATTAAATTAAATTAAATTAAATTAAATTAAATTAAATTAAATTAAATTAAATGTTGGTCCTAATCTATAAATCCCTTCATAGCTTGGCTTCAGAATACATGTATGAAGAATGAATGAATGAATGGTTAGCTGTCTAATTCAAGATTTTAAAAAAAATCTAAGAAGGAACAGCAGGAGCCACATCATGCTTAACCATCATGTGGTTTGTTTTCATTTCTGCATTGTATCATGTATTGAACCCAGCCATTGTAGTTTGTAAACTATAGTTTATTCGGCCTACTGTAATAGCAGAGCAAATTATGGGTAATCGGGAAACCATGGTTCAAACAAACCATGACTTGGTGCATCGTGTGCAGCCATCCCCTATTGACCGTTCTGTTTTTATGCAACTCCATTTTATTCCATTATGCAGATTGTCGATATGAATGGTCTCAGCAGCAGGTAGCAGCTGGGGTGTCCTTGTCTGGGGGCAGAAGCTATCAGGCTTAGTTGGGGTTTTGGATTGGAGATCTCCAGGAAATCTTAAGAATATAATTTAAATTGGGAAGTTAAACAACAACCCACCCAGGAAAAAGGCAATGAAAAATCATTTTCTTATCACTGTCAAGGAATTCCAATCACTTGGAGGCTGACATTATGAATTAGCAACTCTACATATATGTTATTTATAGTATTTAACTTAACTAATATCTTAACTAACAATGTGCAAAAAAATTCAAATAAACAGAGAAGTGTCCAAAAGAGCAGCTCTGAACATGTTCTGAAGGAAAGCCATAATGCAGGAATGGAATGGAGACACATCCTTCTCTTCTGATTCATTGCCAGCTGCTGAGATGGTATTGGGGCCCTCTTGCCAAAAGACTTCCGAATATTTAACATCTCAGCAGAGCTACCTAAGCATGGATGGGATGCCATTCCACAGGTTACTGAGAACTCATCAAAGAAAATAACAGCACTTCCAGAGTTCTATTGTTTCTAGGGAATGAGAAATCAAACTCAGCTTACATAGGAGGATATGTGGGACTGTTTGTGCTTGATGGTCAGAGAACTGACTGATCAGGAAACAATGTCCCAGCCTGCTTTTCTGCCTTTCCTAATAGCTGACTGCACATGCCAGGCGAAGAATTGACAACACAGCTGCATAGACCTCTGAGTTGGGGGGAAATGGATTGTGGAAAAGCTGTAGATCAACATCAGGGAACAGGCACTAAGAATGGTGTGGTCTGGTATACTGCTTAAAGTGCTGGCCTAAGACTAATTCAAGTCCATCCTCATCCCTGGAAACACATGGGACTTTGGGCCAATCACTCTGTCTTTCTGCCCATCCTACCTTACTGGTTAGTTTTGTGGTCATAAAGGGACAATCCAGTGTAAGCCACCAAGTTTGTGGAGAAAAGGTGGGATATAAATCTAGCCAATTAATTAATTAATCTAGACTTCTAGAGTGACATTATAAGAAGATACCAATAAAACACTGGCTCTGTGGACAAAACCAAATATAAAATTTAATGCATTATATACAGTATTAATTACAAAGAGTGGAGGCAGAGATTTACGACCCCCTTCTTGCCACCAGGATGGTTGGAAAACTGTTATTCTGGAAAAAGTTGACATTTTTGTTGCACAACCTGACCTTGTTTGCATTAGCAGCCCGGAAAAACTGAAAGAGGATGTTAGCTAATATTGTCGTAACCCACATGGAAGATTCATTGTGCTAAATTTTCATACTGCTGAATGTAAATAGGAGATTTGTGGTCTGAACAATAGATGGAATGATGTAAAAAATAATGTCTGCCACGCTAAACCGACATGACTTATAGTCTGAGCAAACATCAATGCGTGCATCTGCACGTTCCAATTATTTCTTTATTTCTTTGTTACTTAGGCTCGCAGGTCACTGCGTTTGTAGCTGACTATAAGCGGCAAACACTCTACCTTTGCAAGAAAGATTAAAGCATTATAAAAAATAATACTAACTTTATGGATGGGACTTAGACTTCCTTGCTTTCTACTCCCTCCAAAATCCAAAATTTAATTTAATTAAAATCATTAAACTCCACTGATTTCTGCCAGAATATAAGTGTAGCTTAGTCTTTGGCACAAGCCCTTAGTTCCAAGGCATTTCTTGTTACTGATGCCCATGATGAAGCTTGAGCATAGGTAACTGAAAACAAACACACATTGTTCAGTTTCAAATTCTATTTTGCATCGTAAACCAGAACATCAAACAATAAAACATGTAATAAAACTAAACTGTTACAAGGAGAAATATGTAGCTAATTGCCTTTCAACATGAGAACCATCTATCAGAACTTAATTGTAAGAGTTTCTTTATGGTGATCATGATTTAACAATATTTTGCTACCTTTTAAAAGTTTCTATGGATTGCTTAGTTAATAGGAAATATATATTCTCTTCCTGTCTGAAGACATTCTGTTGTTTGAGAGGGGAGGAGGAGATGAATCTCCTTCCCACTTTTCATGGCCAAAAAATCATCACCCACCTACTGTATCTTATGTCATTCTAAATGATGGACTCAGGGCAGGCTATGGGTCTTCCAATAGAAGGGAACAGCTTCAGTCTTGAGGCTTCCTGCCTCCAACAGCTGCTGCATGGATTGGTTGCTTAATTAATTAATTAATTAATTAATTAATTAATTTTCATTCATTCATTCATCCATCCATCCATCACCACCATCATCATCATCATATCATCATCATCATCATCTACAGTATATGTTGCCCGTCTCCCAGCAACTCTGGACAGTAACGGTAGGGCTAGTCCTGTTTTCCTTCTGTAAGGCGCTCCTTCTGATCGCTATAATCTCTCTGCGCTGAAGTAACTCCCAGGCACCAGAGTTCTTAGAAGCAGAAGAGTTTATTATAGAATACAAAAGTGAGCACTAGCAAAGACTGGAATGCAGGTAACAGGAACAACAAGCACATTTAAACCTTTCCCTCCCCCAGTGTCCTTTGCTGCTGACATGTGGGGTCAGTCTGTCCGGTTGTCCAGGCAACGTTCGGCAAGATGTGTATTCCCGATCGTCGGTTGAGTGCGAGCCGGTCTATTCTCATTGCTAGACCGGCGATGTCAGTTTCGCGCCACTTCCAGTCTCCTGATGAGCTCTTTGTCTGCTTGCCTTTTTGGCAGAGATCGGGTGATCTCTGACATGCTCCCGCCCCAAGACTCACCCCCCCCCATATACAAACCAGACTATTTCCATTTAATGGGGTTTGTCTGGGAACTCTTTATGGAACTTCTTGACCAATTTAGGGGCGTGTGTGTGTTTGGCGTTGACCCACTCTCTGTCACCAATCGGGAGATGGGTCCATTTGACTAGGTATTGCAGCTGCCCCCTGTGCCATCTCGAATCCAAGATCCTGTCTATTTCAAAATGTGGTTCTCCCTCCACCAGTGTTGGTGTGGGTGCTTCTGGTTCCGGGTGCCACTGATGTGAAGCATGGTATTGTTTCAGCAAACTAATGTGAAAAACGGGGTGTATCTTTCTGAGCCTTTGGCAGTTCCAGTTTGGCTGTTACTGGGTTAATTACTGCAAGGATCTTAAATGGGCCTATGAACTTGGCTGCTAGTTTTCGTGACTGTTGTGTAGACCGTAAGTTTTTGGTGGATAAGTACACTTTGTCCCCAACTCTCAATTCCCATTCTTTCTCCCGTTTACGGTCTGCATGTTTTTTGTAAGTAGCCTTGGCTTCTTCTAGCGTCTTTACCATTATTGGCCAGTTGCTGGTAATTCTTTCGACCCATTCATCTGCTCTCAGAGGTTGTTCTAAGTCAGTGCTCTGGGTCATTGCCAATTCAGGTATTGTTACAAAGTCCTGCCCTGTAGCCGCTTTGAATGGTGAAAGCCCTGTGCTTTGATGGAGCGCGTTGTTGTACGCGACTTCTGCGAACGGCAAGAGTTCTGCCCAATCAGTTTGTTGGTAATTTATGTAGCATCTCAGGTACTGCTCCAGTGTGGCGTTAAGGCGTTCACTCGCTCCGTCTGTGCACGGATGGAACGCACTACTAAGCCCCTGTTATGATCCAATTAACTTCAAAAATGCCCTCCAAAATTTGCATGTGAAAGTGCTGCCGCGATCACTGATTATGCGTTCTGGCGTTCCGTGGGCCCTATAGATGTGTTGAATGAACAGTCTCGCTAGCTTCTGGGCGTTCGGTATGCCCTTGCATGCAATGAAGTGTGCCTGTTTGGAAAAGAGGTCTGTGACCACCCAGATGGCCATGTATTTGTTGCTCACTGGTAAGTCCACTATAAAGTCCATGGCAATTTGCTTCCATGGCTGTGTTGGACTAGCTACCTCCTGTAATTTTCCTGTGGGTTTGCCCATTTTCCTTTTTGCTGTGGCGCACGTGGGACATGTTCGCACATAAGCTTTCACGTCTGCGCGCAACGATGGCCACCAAAACTTTCCCCTAAGTGTAGTGTTTTTAGGAAGCCGAAGTGGCCTGCCGTTTTGTGGTCGTGGTGCATACTCAAAACCCTTTGTCTTAAGGATTCGGGGACGTATGCTTTCTTGTCTTTCCAGCCCATGCCGTCTCGCTCCTCTAGCGTGTGTTTGTGCTCCACTCACCAAGTGTCAGTAACCGTTGCCGCTCGCAGGTCTCCTGCGAATGAATCACAGTCAGTCCTGTGTTTCACGCTGCTGCGGGTGACAGCCAAATTCCCCTCTCCCCTGACCACTGGTGCCAGTTGCATCTGCTCCTCCCCTGGCTGAGAAGGGATTAGAGACTCAAAGATCTCCTCCATCTTGCCTTCATGCTGCGGCAGGCGTGAAAGCGCGTCCGCCAGGAGTTTTTTTCCCCCAGGGAAATATTTCAACGTGAAGTTGAACCTACTCAGGAACTCTGCCCATCTGAGATGCTTAGGGTTCAATTTTCTCGGGGATTTGAGGGCTTCCAAATTTTTATGATCCGTCCACACCTGAAACGGCTCAGCTGTCCCTTCCAAGAGGTGTCGCCACGTGCTTAACGCGTGTTTTACTGCGAATGCCTTTTTCCCAAACATGCCATCTTTTCTCCGTTTCGTTAAATTTCCGAGAAATATAGGCACATGGTCTCAATTTCTCTGTGTCATCTGCTCGTAGCAAGATAGCCCCAACTGCATTGAGTGACGCATCCGTGTGAATTACGAACGGTTTGTCAGGCTCAGGGTGCTTGAGGATGGGCTCCTCCGTGAACAATGCCTTTAGCTTATCAAAAGCTTCTTGGCATTCTTGGGTCCACACTAATTTCGTGCTTGGCGGCGGGGCTTTTGCGTTTTTCCCCTTGCCTTTTGTTTTCAGCAAGTCGGTTAGGGGTAGCGCAATTTGCGCGAAATCTTGGATGAACTGCCTGTAGAACCCAGCAAATCCCAAGAATGCTTGAAGCTGCCTGCGCGTTCGGGGGGGTTGCCACCCTAAAACCGCCTTGACTTCCTCGGGGTCCATTTCAATGCCCGCATTCGAGATGCGGTACCCCAAAAAGTCTAGTTTGTCCTTGTGAAACTCACACTTTTCCAGTTTGACAAACAATTTTGCTTCTAACAACTTTTCTAGCACCTTTTTGACCAGTTCCATGTGCTCTTCTAGGTTTTCCGAGAAAATTAAGATGTCATCTAAATATACAATTACCCCTTTGTACAAAAATTCATACAATACCTCATTTATGAATCTCATGAAGATTCCCGGTCCGCCCGCAATCCCAAACGGGAGCACCCGGTATTGAAATGATCCTAATGGGCAATTGAACGCGGTTTTCCACTCATCCCCTTCCCTCATGCGTACCCTGTAATACGCTTCCCTTACGTCCAACTTCGTGAAGACCTTCCCTTTCGATAGTTGGGCTAACATGTCTTTCAGCAAGGGTAGGGGGTACTGGTTAGTGACTGAAATTGCATTGAGCCCCCAGTAGGCTGTGCACAACCGCAGTGACCCGTCTTTCTTTTTCCTAAATAACACTGGGGCCGCTAACGGGGAATTGGCTGGTTCAATGAAGCCTCGTGCCAAATTTTTATCAATGAACTTGCGGAGCTCCGCTAGTTCTTTCTGGGTCATGGCATACATCTTGGGTTTCAGGAACGGTGCCCCAGGGATGAGGTCTACCGTTGCATCTGACTGTCTATGGGGAGGCTCTTGGTCGCATTCTTGCTTACCAAACACTTCACTAACTGGGAGGTATTTTTCCGGGATCGCCTGTGGGTTGCTTCCGTCCCCTTGTTCCCAATCCTCGTCCCAAAATTCCATCCCAGCTGCCCCCACTTCCCAGTCATCCACATCTTTCTTTGTGCATCCCCCCATGAGTTCCGTCCAAAAAGTCAATTTCCCCGGAGACCCAATCTACCCTAGGATTTCTAGCTCTCAGCCATTTCAGTCCTAACACAATAGGTCTTGTTGCAATGGGGGCCACAATGAACCTCAGGGTTTCTACGTGGTTTCCCAAAGTCATTTGTACTTCCTCCGTATACTGCTCCACTGGCCCCCCTTTCATCTCCGAACCATCCAATTGACAAAAGGTAATGGGCGTTTTTAGTTCAAAAAGTCTCAGTCCCAAGTGGTCAGCCACGTCCGGGTGCATCAAACTCCTTGAGCAGCCCGAGTCTAGCATTGCCAACCCAGAGTACTTCCTCCTCCCCCCCACAGCTTCTAGGCGTACCTGAATGTGCATTGTGGGGTTGCGGCAAATCTCCCCGTTGCGCCCTTTTGTGAAGGCCTGCCCCGCGGCGTACTTTAAAGCAGACCTTTCTCGTTTCCTGCCATCTGAAATTCGTAGTCAGATTCTTCGCTGTCACTGTCTTCGTCCACGTGTGTGGGGTGGCTCCATTTCGCCATGGCTGCCGCAGTGCCTTTGCGCTTGTTCCCCGCCTCTTTTTCTCTTTTCTTCTCTGGCGGTTTCTTTGACTGTGACTTCTCTCTGGTCGTCGTCCCGTTCTGTGGACAGTTACTGATGAGGTGTCATGTCCGTCCGCATCAAAAGCAACCGCCAACTTTCACTCTCCGATTTCTTTCCTCTTCCCATTGTTTTTGCTTGAACTCCATTCGGGCGGGGTGTGTGGTGGGTTCAGGTTTCCTCTTCAATTGTTTGAACTTTTTAATGGTCATCAGCTGTGTCTGGCTTTGTTTGATACAACCCGCCAGTTGGATCCAGCCTTCTAATGTTTTTGGTTCTTCCCTCCCCACCATGAGTTCTAATAAGTCTTGTCTCAGGCCGTACTGGAAGTATTCAATTTGGAATTCTTCCGGCCATTGCGGTAGTTAGCTAAGGATTCTTTTGAACTCCATAGCATATTCCGCCACAGTGCTTTTTCCCTGATCTAGGTTTCGGAGGCGCACTCTGGCCGACACTTTAGCCAGTGTGTCTTTGAACCAGGTCCACAGGGCCTGCATGAACTTATTGAAGTCACGGAGCGCGCTTGCCTTGGTATCGTGCAATTTCACGAGCCAGCTAGCCGCTTCCCCTTTCAAGAAACAAGACACATATCTGACCTTCGCTTCTTCTGTGTGAAAGTCGTTTTCAAATTCTTCCATAAACCCTTTCACGTGAGTTATGAAGCATGCTAAAGTTTTGTGGTCTCCATCGAACTTCATTTTCAGCTCTCGCAACCCCACCGGTGCCGTCCTGCTGCCCGGCGACCTCCATTGCGGGGTGGGTGGGGATGTGTCTGACTCTTCTTCGTCTTCCTCCTCCGATTCCTCCCCAGAATCTGTTAAGTTACTATTCTCTTCGGGGTGGTGGTGGTGAATCTGTTTTGGGTATCGGCCTCTCCCTCCCCTCCAAGAGTGAGATAAGCATATTAAGGCTCTCACTTAATTCCTCCACCTTATAGTCCATGCGAGACACTTTTTCTTCAATTACCCCAATTTGTTGCGTTTGGGTGACACGCTTTTTGTTTTTCTGCACTTTGCGTCCCTCCATCCCTTCACCCACTCCCACTGACCAATCTGCTTTCAAAGTTCCGTGGGGGTTGGGATGCGGGGGGGTGTTAGGTGTCTCGATGTTTTTAATCTTCATTTGCTTTTTGGTCCCCCCCCCCCGTACCTTTTCCTGCGTGGAGGCTGAGCTGGGTCCAGGTTCACATGTCTCAGCCATCTCTGCTTCTTCCCGGACTGCCTCCCCTGGCTTGGTATCCTGGGACTCCATTCAATCTTTCAGGATTGGGGTGTTGTCTTCACTATTGGAATCGTTGGGGTTTACTCGCGTACCTCTCAGCTTAGATGCGCCCTGCCGCCACGTGGTCTGCCGCTGCGTGCTGTCCACTAGCCGCTTGCTGCTTGGGAGCGCTGGTCGCTGCCGCCGCTATGCCACCACGTGGTCTCCGCTGCTCACTTGCTATCTGCTAGGGCTCGCCGCTCCTTGCTGCTACGCTGCCGCCCCTCTCAGCTGCTGGGATCGCCGCTTTTCAGCTGTTGGGAGTGCCGGTTTTGCTGCTGCTCTGCTGGGGAAAGTTGGTTTCTGCTGCTGCGCTGCTGCCGCCGCTCAGCTGGTGAGAATCGCCGCCTCTCAGCTGGTTCGTTTCCCCGCTGAGTCTCTCAGCTGCTGGGGAAAGCCGGTTCCTGCTGCTGCGCTGCTGCCGCCGCTCAGCTGGTGAGAATCGCCGCCGCTCCGCTGCTGGGCTGCCACCTCTCAGCTGCTTCGTTTCCCGGCAGAGCCTCTCTCCGAAAAAAAAAAAATGTTTTTTTCCCCCCTCGGGTCTCTACTTGGTGTGTGTAGAAGCCGGTCTCAACCACGGAGCTTCCCGAAAGTCTTCAGGTTCTCTCCTGGGAAAACCGGTTGGTGCATTCCAGTCTTTATGTAAGGCGCTCCTTCTGATCGCTATAATCTCTCTGCGCTGAAGTAACTCCCAGGCACCAGAGTTCTTAGAAGCAGAAGAGTTTATTATAGAATACAAAAGTGAGCACTAGCAAAGACTGGAATGCAGGTAACAGGAACAACAAGCACATTTAAACCTTTCCCTCCCCCAGTGTCCTTTGCTGCTGACATGTGGGGTCAGTCTGTCCGGTTGTCCAGGCAACGTTCGGCAAGATGTGTATTCCCGATCGTCGGTTGAGTGCGAGCCGGTCTATTCTCATTGCTAGACCGGCGATGTCAGTTTCGCGCCACTTCCAGTCTCCTGATGAGCTCTTTGTCTGCTTGCCTTTTTGGCAGAGATCGGGTGATCTCTGACACCTTCCTCTGTGGATTTCTCTACGTTGAGTTTTTGATTGGTCTTCAGGATAGAAATGTCAGTGTCTTCTTGCACTCTACAAAGTGTCTGAAAGTGTCTCCCTCCCTTTTTTTTTGAGGAGCAATTGTAATGTACGTGACTGCTGAATTAAATCTCTGATACCATCTTGCTGGTTCAGAGAAGCACAGAAGCCGTACTTTTAATTTTTGTCTTCCAGGAACTATGTGAGATCCCACAGTGATGTTAGGGCATCACCAGAGTAAACATGACACAAAAAAGGTAACCCGTTTGGGGGCAGGGAGGTTTTCAAGGTTGATATGGATGTCACTTGAAATCTTGCTTGCTCCTTAATACCCTAAAAGAGGGGAAACTGGGCGGGTGTTCAGGGAAAGTTGGGGAGAAGATATTGGTAATCGATATGGTGTGACTCTTATCAAAACATGAACACTGATAGCATTGCATGGGCAAAGAGCAGCTGGGGCAATGTTCTTTGGGAGAATCACATCAATATTGCCTTTCTGCTCATTACTTACAAATGAATACAAAGGGATACAGAAGATTAAGAGAAGATGTGATAGCGGCCTGTGAATATTGAAAAGCCTGCCATGTGCAAGAGAGGGTGGAAGCATTCTCTCTGAATCCTGACACAAGGATGACTGAGTTGATATTAAAAGACAAGAAATTTAGGCTGAATATGAGGAATTTCCAGATGGTAATGATGATGAAGATTCTCAGTCATCCAGGTGGAATTGTCTGTAGGTTGAAGGACTGAAGAAGCTACTTGGATAAGCAGCAAAATGTTTCAACCAAAAGAAAGAAATCCTGTTGCCATGACTCAACCTACAGACAGACGGTGATGAGTTTTGAAGCAATGGGAGAGTCTGCTTCAATCAACAATGGACTCTCCCTCCCCTCTTGTTGGAGGTTTTCAAATGGGGGGTGGACAGCTTAAACTTTTTTGGGATGGTTTAAGGGTGACTTAATGCATTCCAGGGGGCTGGACTAGATGGCCTCAGAATTTCCTCCCACGTCTTACATTCTCAGATTATACGGGGGGGGGGGATTTTTTATGCAGATCCCTTCCCAAGTGGCAGCAGTGTGGGTATGTGGTGGTGGGGATGGCTGGTGACAAGATGAGACCCATTTGTCACACGAACTACAAACTAGGCATATCTCGAGGAGGAAATGAATAGATGAGGTCTAATTGTTTCCTATGCTTTTCCAGCATGCTCAGCCCTCCCCCCTCCTTTTTCCCCCCGCTCATGCCTGGATGGGCTGGATGCCTTGTTTCAATTGTAAAAATATATACCTTCCTGCTAAGTCCAATGTACCAATTTCCTACAGCAAAGCCAGGCATTCTACATGGGGACACCTCAAAGGTGATCCCTAAGGAGGACGTGGAGGACCATGTGGCACCCTACAGATATCTATTAGTGAACATTAGTGTTGAAGACCGAGATGGTTGCATTTCTAGTAGGTTAGCCCATAATTCACTGTGGGGCAGGTTTATTTTGAGTCTTAGCTAGCTTGATGCAAGCCTTGATCTACCTGGAGACCATTGTCAGTGAGGCATAGTGGCTCAGGTAAGGCTGTCTGAGGTTCCCAAACTGGGAGGTGACTAAGCATGAGTGACCATGAGTAGAAGTAAAGGTAAAGGTTCCCCCTGCACATTTGTGCAGTCGTGTCCGACTCTAGGGGCCGGTGCTCATCTCCATTTGTTAGCCGAAGAGCCAGCACTGTCCGAAGACGCTTCCACGGTCATGTGGCCGGCATGATACACGCGGAACGCTGTTACCATCCCATGGAAGTGGTACCTATTCATCTAATTGCATTTGCATGCTTTCGAATTGCTAGGTTGGCAAGAGCTGGGGCTAGTGCGGGAGCTCACTCCGTCACGTGGGGCTAGGGTCTCGAACCTCCAAACTTACGACCTTCTGATCGACAAGCCTGGCGCCTTACCCGCTGAGCCACCACGCCCTTTTGACCATGAGTAGTGCTTACCTAACTTTACAGAAGAGAAAGCAACTGAGAGCACAGCCTTGGGCTCAAGAGATGGTTAGGAGTTGGCAGTTGCTCTGAAGCACCAGTTGCCCATTCTCTATTCAGGTTACTTTTGATTCTTGAATTATTTGGCTCTGTCACACTTGGTAGCAATAGCTATCTGGGAGCTACTTCCTCCTAGTCTGGAATTTCTTTCTCTTTCCATGCCCTTTAGCCTCATGGCCTAACCCTTTCCTTCTTGGAACTTGCAACTAGTCACATCTTGCCAAAGGTCTGCACTACAAGATAATGATTTGCAGCCTAGATGAGAAAGTGACCATGCTGATGATGGTTATATTAATCATCATCAGGCCAAAAACACTATTTTGCTCCAACCGACTTCATCCTGTCACTGAAATAAACCTTCTTATTTATACCTAGAAAGGCAAGTAAATAGAAACATGGGACACTTCTTATGAAAATTTAAGATGATTTTAGTATGCAGTTCTCAAGGTCTAATAAGTGGAGGGAAAATAATTCTTTTAGAATTGTTTTTATAGAAACATTTGAAGAATTGCTTTAGAGAAAACTCTCATGCTGAGGTATCTGTACTAATTTGCTTGCCAGTGTTATTTGTATAGTTGTGGAACAATGAAAGTTAAGATTAAGTAATATATGAATCATGGATTAATCTTATTATCATCCATATTTGCACAGAGAACGTGGCTAGTTTGGTGAATATATTGCCTAGAGATATGACTATGAAAGTTCCTTTTCTCAAACCAAATGTCTTCTGCCACCAGTAGTATCAGCAGGAGGTTAAACACAGAGTACTGACCAACATGATGGAAGTCACCAGTTCAGTGCTGAATAACTAGAAAAATGTTTAGAAAACCATTTCAGTACGTTATCTTTGGTGAAGAAGGAAAATAATATAACAGAAAGACATCTGAACCATAATATATCTCAGTGTTTCTCAACCTTGGCAACTTTAAGATGTGTGGACTTCAACTCCCAGAATTCCCCAGCCAGCCATGTTGGCTGGGGAATTCCTGGAGTTGAAGTCCACACATCTTAAAGTTGCCAAGGTTGAGAAACACTGATGTATCTCAACCAACAAAGTATGAATCCAGTGTAATCATTGTATTTCAAAATAATGTCATCTTGGTTTGTACTGAACTTAAAGTACATATGGGGGAAGGAGATGTTTAGGAAGGCATGCAGATAAAAATAATATTAGTCAAAAATTACATTCCCAAAGAAGAGATACACACAGAGATTAACATGTTGATAATGGAGAAGTTGCGGGCTGCCCGGAATTCTTAAAATACGAAGCCTGTCTTTTGAGTCTGAAGGTGTTAATGCTACTCACCGTAAATTAAGCTTTATTCAATTTTAATGTATTTATTTACTGTCATAAACAGTCATACATAAAATTTTTAAAAAATACATACAACAATAAACTGAGACGAATAAAAGAAAAAAGAAACCAGGTGAGGTTCAACCCAATGTTCTCTTCTGGTGATCACAACAGAACAGAGTTTAGCTAACTTCATCAGTGATATCAGTGAACTGGTTTATAATAAAAAATACACTAGCAGCCCAAATGCTTAGTAAGGGGGACGGGTGAGTTATTAGCTTGGAGTGCCAGCTAGCATAAAAATAACTTGAGAAATATATGGTGGCTGTTTTGATAACATCATTAGAACATGGACATAAGTGTTCCAAGGAAGGGAGAGTAGTATACATTCCCTTAACACCTTAGAAAGTGTTAACCCTTGCTATGGTGAAAGCTTTCCTGTGGGAACAGATAGGCCATTAAATAAATGTAATACAATATGGTATCATAATAAATCTAGCACTAAAGCCAGTCCTTCCTTCCTCTCCTCTCCTCTCTTCCTGTTAGGACTGCCTTAGGACATAAATATACCAACAAAGGTACCGACATACAATATCATATTGAAAATGATTATATAATAATAGGATTAATTCAAGCTCACTTCTTATTCCAAGCCACCCCGTAAATAAATGTTTGCAAATTTAATTCTCCTAGAACTTAAGAAACTTGCTCAGCTGGCATCTACATGTGAATCACCATACAACAACACAATGGAGAGGTAAAACTTCCAAAATATTAGCAATAACCAAATGTATCTGAGTCACATCTGACTGAGCTTCACTGTGTCCTGCTATAAATTTGGGTGTGCATGACTTGGTTACTAATATAACAAATCGCTGGAAACAATGTGCAGCTTGAGCAACATCATCTGATGAATGACAGAACAAGAGCTGTTGTTGTGTAGGGATTAAGTTGTTGGAATATGACTGGGGAGAACCAGATTTAAGTCCGACCTGCACTAATAGTTACCCATTATTGAGGATGCACTGGAATATAATTTTGCATTTATGTCTGAAATCCCTGCATTAAGAGTAGAACACGGAATCTTGAAATTCTATTGGTTATTGTTTTTGCTTAAGGATATGAGATGTTGACTCTTATGCACACACATCCAACTTTTTGTGTAAGAGTAGGAGTTGCTTTTTCTGGAGGATAAACACAGAAATGGGGGAATGTTCCTTCTGCTGAATTTTACTGAAAAGGCACAATCTCTCTGCCACGACTGGACTGGGCAACAAGCATAATCTGTATGTTTGATAAAACTGAATAGCTTTTCCCAATAGGGACTTTTTTTTTTGGTGTAGTGGTTAAGGCACCAGGCTAGAAACCAGGAGACCATGAGTTCTAGTCCTGCCTTAGGCACAAAGCCAACTGGGTGTCTTTGTGCCAGTCACTCTCTCAGCCCTAGGAAGGAGGTAATGGAAACCACTTCTGAAATCTTGCCAAGAAAACTGCAGGGACTAGTCCTGACAGTTGCCAGGAGTCAACACTGACTCGAAGGCACATACACAATGATAGCCAAGGTGGGAATTAATGGTGGCTGGATATTTTGGCAGATGTGATCTATCCACTCTGGAGGGAAAGACTGGCTTATGGAGTGCAAAGTTTGAGTGCTGCTCTCAGCTCAAACAAGTTCTCATTCTTTTGCAGGGCCTCAACTGTCCACAAGAACCCTACCATTCTCCTACTTACATTTTGCTTTTATCCAATAGCCACATTGAACTGAATGGGAGAACATCAGAATCTAAACTCTTCCTTGCATGTCTATTCCTATGACAGCATCAATGTTTCTGTATGCTTATACATCTCTGCATAGGAAATAAATGAGCAACCGCACGCACATTAACTCAAATGTTAAGTCCACTGAACTTAACGAGGCTTACTATTAAGCAAGCATGCATGGGATTGGCACACAAGTATGGGCAAGCCTGCCTTCACTCCACCTCTCAATGTTAAGGTATGGAAATGAGAGCAGCAGCCTGCATTATGGGGCTGTTGTAAAGCCCATGGAAACTTGAATCAATGAATGAATTCTAAACTTGAATTGATTGAATTCGAAACTTAAATTAATGAATGAATTCTAAACTTCAATGAATTCTAAACTTCAATGAATTATCAATTACAGCAGCATTTATACCAGTGTTTCTCAACCTCGGCAACTTTAAGACGTGTGGACTTCAACTCCCAGAATTCCCCAGCCAGGGGAATTCTGGGAGTTGAGGTCCACACGTCTTAAAGTTGCCGAGGTTGAGAAACCCAGATTTATACTCATGCTCATTTTCTAGATAGCTGCCTACAGAATAGAACTTTCTGTTGAAGAAAAAAGAACTTCAGAGGCAGACCAATGATCAACATGAATCATGGCAGTCTTTCATCTAGCATCCTGCAAAATGTGTGTGTCTGGGTTTTGTGTGTGTGTTCAGCTCTCCTGTAACCCACCAAAACCCCATCTGTGAGAAAGCCCAGCCTTGGCTGCCTTGCCACGTTCAAAACCTCTTGGCTGGGACAGTTATTCCATTTCCAACCTCTTGAGTCACATCCCAGTCAGCTACTTTGGAAATACCCAAGGCTGTCTGTCAGGAAGATTGTTCCACTTCCTCCCCGGTTCTTGCCAACCTTTGAAAAAAAAACCCGACGGACAGCCTTGCTTCTGTTTCTCCTTTCTCCCTGCTTACGGGCCAGAAGAAGGGCTGCTAATAATCAAATCCACCCCACTTAAACAGTTGCCAAAATTCCCTTTGCTCATGTTCCTGTCTCTGCCTGGAGTCCCTGGATAACTCACTGGACTAATTAAGATCAATGTATGAGATGCTGTTGAATCAACAACTCTGAAAAAGTTTATACTGGGCTGGAGGATTTCATCTCAGGATATAGATCTAGTTAGATTATCTTTCTGCCACAGGATTTTATTTACTTTTATAAATGTGCCTCTGGCTACTTTCTTCGGTAGCCTTGTGATCTTTTCTTCTGAAAGTCTTTATTTATAATTGGGCTAGAGGGCTGGTGTGGATTTCTTTGCACATTTAAAGGATTGTATCTTCCTACATGGCTAAACCACTTGGAAATATTTACTGGGTTTATCTAGCTTTGCCTAAGGGGATGTGAGTGAAAATAAATTCACCATCAAACTGGCGCAAGGTATTGATGGCTGGTTTGGATTTGGTTCTGGGTTCAGTGTTTGTCAACCTTTTAAGGAATTGCAACGTCTTCCTTAGGAGATAAAGGGCATGATCATCATATTAAGAGATAATACAAACTTGGATGGATAGCAAATACATCTGCACAGAATTTCAGATTTGATCCCCAGAAATTGCTTTTGAGTCTACAACACATTAAAGCAGCTGTGTCTTTTCCCAGGATCATGTAGATGCCTTCCACAACCATTGTACAATCCTGAGAAAGCACTGTCACCTTTTAGGGACTGAATAGCTAGGGCTTTAGAAGACCCCCAACATTCAAAATAAATTTGTAGTTTAGAAGTAGGCTGCAAAGACCACCAACTAGTTTCAGGCTTCATCAACAGAAGTACTGCAGAGTTTCCAAATCTTGGGAAGTAATATTTTTTGTAGGTCAAATATTACTTTGAGTACTATTGTCCTCTTCTGGGCACCATGTTTTAGGAAGGTATCAGATTAAACTGAAAGAAGTATAAAGAAGAGTATCAAAGATGATCAGGAGACTGCAAGGGAAGTTCTACAATAAGCAACTGAGGGAGCTGGATATGTTTAGCCTTGACAACAGAGGACTTAAGGGAGATATGATAGCACTTCAAGTATCTACAGGGCATCACACAGAAAGGCTATGAGCTCTTTTCTGTTGTCCCAGAACACAGACAGAAAATTATGGTCTTAAATCACAAGAAGATAGAGTCTGTCTTACTGTTTGGGAAAAACCCACACAACCCAGTGGTAAAGCAGTTTGACAGTAAAACCAATTACTGAGAGAAGTGATGGATGTGTGCACGCATCCCTTTGCAAGTTCCAGCAAAGGCTAGATAGAGGTTTTCCAGGGATGCTTTAATTGCCATTCCTATTGGACCAAGAGGTTGGATTTGAGAGCCTAAATGGCCCGTACAACTCCAAAGTATTTCCAAATATTGAAACATTCCTGCTTCAATTAGAGGAAAGGGAATGGGAGTGATCTAACTTACTGAAATCTCATCTCTTCATTCTGACTACTCTATAGCTGACCACTGACTAGATCTACAATAAAAGCTCATATATCCTAACTCCACTCATAATCACTTAGAAGTCCCAATAGCATGTAAGAAGGGTGCCTTGAATTGCAAGATAGAAATCTGATCCTTGTTTTGTCTTGAAGACTTCATGTGAAGAGAACCACCTTACTTCTTTTCATTCATCCAAAGTATAAATTTGGCTACTTTTTCTAACATCAGCATCACTAGTTAATCTGGTGACCTCCACATGCATATTCCCTACACATATGAAGGTTATCATATGGGGTGGGGAACGTTAGTTTATTTTTAATATATAGTACTTAAGTTTAGATAGGTCCATTCAATTATATATATGAGAAGCTGGAGAAATACCAGGGCCTGAAAGAGGAACTAGAGAGGATATGGAAAGTGAAGGCCAAAGTGGTCCCAGTGGTAGGAGCACTTGGGGCTATGACTCCTAAGCTGGGAGTGTGGCTCCAACAGATCCCAGGAGCAACATCAGAGCTCTCTGTCCAGAAGAGTGCAGTGCTAGGAACAGCCAAGATACTGTGCAGAACCCTCAAATTCAGGCCTCTGGTAGAGGACCCGAGGTTGAGGAAGACACATACCACCCATAGGGGTGAGAAGGGAATTTATATATATACACACATATATATATATACAGTGGGGCAAAAAGGTATTTAGTCAGCCACCAATTGTGCAAGTTCTCCCACTTAAAAAGATGAGAGAGGCCTGTAATTGACATCATAGGTAGACCTCAACTATGAGAGACAAAATGAGAAAACAAATCCAGACAATCACATTGCCTGATTCGGAAAGAATTTATTTGCAAATTATGGTGGAAAATAAGTATTTGGTCAATATCAAAAGTTCATCTCAATACTTTGTTATATATCCTTTGTTGGCAATGACAGAGGTCAAACGTTTTCTGTAAGTCTTCACAAGGTTGGCACACACTGTTGCTGGTATGTTGGCCCATTCCTCCATGCAGATCTCCTCTAGAGCAGTGATGTTTTGGGGCTGTCGCTGGGCAACACGGACTTTCAACTCCCTCCAAAGTTTTTCTATGGGGTTGAGATCTGGAGACTGGCTAGGCCACTCCAGGACCTTGAAATGCTTCTTACGAAGCCACTCCTTCGTTGCCCGGGCAGTGTGTTTGGGATCATTGTCATGCTGAAAGACCCAGCCACGTTTCATCTTCAATGCCTTGCTGATGGAAGGAGGTTTGCACTCAAAATCTCACGATACATGGCCCCATTCATTCTTTCCTGTACACGGAACAGTCGTCCTGGTCCCTTTGCAGAGAAACAGCCCCAAATCATGATGTTGCCACCCCCATGCTTCACAGTAGGTATGGTGTTCTTTGGATGCAACTCAGCATTCTCTCTCCTCCAAACACGACGAGTTGTGTTTCTACCAAACAGTTCTACTTTGGTTTCATCTGACATTCTCCCAATCCTCTTCTGGATCATCCAAATGCTCTCTAGCAAACTTCAGACGGGCCCGGACATGTACTGGCTTAAGCAGGGGGACACGTCTGGCACTGCAGGATCTGAGTCCCTGGCGGTGTAGTGTGTTACTGATGGTAGCCTTTGTTACGTTGGTCCCAGCTCTCTGCAGGTCATTCACTAGGTCCCCCCGTGTGGTTCTGGGATTTTTGCTCACCGTTCTTGTGATCATTTTGACCCCACGGGGTGAGATCTTGCGTGGAGCCCCAGATCGAGGGAGATTATCAGTGGTCTTGTATGTCTTCCATTTTCTAATTATTGCTCCCACAGTTGATTTCTTCACACCAAGCTGCTTGCCTATTGCAGATTCAGTCTTCCCAGCCTGGTGCAGGTCTACAATTTTGTTTCTGGTGTCCTTCGACAGCTCTTTGGTCTTCACCATAGTGGAGTTTGGAGTGTGACTGTTTGAGGTTGTGGACAGGTGTCTTTTATACTGATAACAAGTTCAAACAGGTGCCATTACTACAGGTAATGAGTGGAGGACCGAGGAGCCTCTTAAAGAAGTAGTTACAGGTCTGTGAGAGCCAGACATCTTGCTTGTTTGTAGGTGACCAAATACTTATTTTCCACCATAATTTGCAAATAAATTCTTTCCGAATCAGACAATGTGATTGTCTGGATTTGTTTTCTCATTTTGTCTCTCATAGTTGAGGTCTACCTATGATGTCAATTACAGGCCTCTCTCATCTTTTTAAGTGGGAGAACTTGCACAATTGGTGGCTGACTAAATACTTTTTTGCCCCACTGTATACACACACACACCTAACCCCGCATGACAGAGTGAGCTCCTGCACTCGCCCCAGCTCTTGCCAACCTAGCAATTCGAAAGCATGCAAATGCAAGGAGATGAATAGGTACCACTTCGGTGGGATGGTAACAGCGTTCCATGCGCGTCATGCCAGCCACATGACCACGGAAGCATCTTCGGACAACGCTGGCTCTTTGGCTAACAAATGGAGATGAGCACTGCCCCCCAGTTGGACATGACTGTGTGGGGGAACCTTTACCTTTACTTTACACACACACACAGATACACACACTTTTAATTGCCACAAGACATGATAAAATTGTGACAAACTAGGCTGATTTATACATTAAATTAATGACATTAATATGTAAAGAGAAGTGGCCTTCTCAGTTACTTCCAAGCCACAGAATAATTACCTTTTAAAAAACATCCATACAGTCATACTGGAAAGTATACTTCTTTGTGGTTAAATATACATGCTCAGAGAATATGGTATTTTAAGGGATTGCAGATCTAAGCACTTGATAAATCTGTTTTAAAGCTCTTCCTATAGCTTTGCACTTTTAAAATCTTTCACAGAACTTAATCCTTAAGTACTTCATTTTACCATACGACTGTTTGGTTCAAGGTAAATCTCAAATACATTCAAAACTCTTATAATGGTTCTCTTCTGGGTTCTATTCTGTAGATAAGTCTTTGCAGCCAAAATCCCCAAACATGCTCCATTATAAAATGCAGGTTAATAAACCTCAATGAACTTACATGCTAACTATAAAACAAGCCATATGATGGTATTTTGACTGTAAGACATTCACTTTTGAACTTAACCATGGTTTATTAAGCCAGCACTGATTCATAAATTAGTCCCACATACTACTACATATTAGGCTAAAATAAGGTTTGATAGTTTGTGATTCTATGTGTTTGGTGATTTAACTAAACCATAATGTGGTTTAGTTAGCTATGGTTTTAAAACCATGGTTGGGTGTAAAGTGCGATTGATAATACAAGTAATATTTTGGCAAAAGCAGTCTTTAAAACAGAGTGGAACATCTTATAAAACTGGTCCCAGTTGTGATATAAAAAGTAGTATTTTTTAAAAAATGCTGTTGATAATTACTTGTGACAACAGACTGCACAAAGGAATATAAATTTTTGCTGCCTTACCTAGAAATCCTCTTGCTGAATTGGGAGTGTTCTAGTTTTAAATAAGGCAAATCTAGAATTAGCGCTTACCTTTTCTCAGCCTTGCTCCTGTACCTTTTAGCACAGAGCTTTCCAAACTTTTTATGTTGGTGACACACTTTTTAGACATGCATCATTTCGCGACACACTCTTACAGCAGGGCATCATTTCACAACACGCTTACAGCAGGGCACAAGGCAGGCACTAGGACCTACGTGGAATCAAAGCAGGTTTGGAGGCAGCAGGGCACAAGGCAGGCACTAGGACCTGCGCGGAATCCTGGCAGGGCAGGTTTGGAGGCAGCAGGGCACAAGGCAGGCACTAGGACCTGCGCAGAATCCTGGCAGGGCTCGGAGGCAGCAGCAGTGACACACCCAGACACTGCAGCCAACACACTAACATATCACGGCACAGAGTTTGGAAAGCTTTGTTTTAGCGTAAGGCGGGTTCATTCAACAAGCTGGGTTAAAACATGGTTGGCTTATTCATGACTTGGGTGTGCTGTGCAAATCCAACCAGTGTTTTGATCCACTGAGCTATGTAAACCCAGGCTGTTGGGTTAATTTTCTGAACTATCATTCACTGGGATTGTGAACAGATATACAAACCCTTAGCAGTTAAAGGGTTTTCATAAAATATTGCATACCTGGGAAAACTTCACTTCTGCTCGAATTTCTTATTTAAAAGTATAATACAAGGCTAATTCTTGAGCAGAAGAAAGGCAGCTCTCCTAATCTGTGCAAAAAAGGGTTGGTTTTTGCTTTTTTTTCTGACTAGAAAGTAGAGCCAGACAGATATCAAAGTGTCTTTGATATCTGAAAGATATCAAAGTATTCTTTCTTTTTGATTAGCTGATGTGACTTTTTTTTAAGGTATGGACACTGGAGAAAGATGTCTGGAATGCAGTTTGACATAAGCATTGCTTAATCTTAGTTCTGTGTTATAAGATATTGTGCTAAGATGACATCAGCCCTCCAGCATCAATATCTGAGAGCAATAACCACCATTTCCTCTTCCCCCAGGTTCTGGTTTTTCTCACTTCTTATCAGCTCAGTTTATTGGTCAGCTAAAACATTTTCACCATTTTCTTCTTATCACTTTACTGTATTTCATGATTGTGCAATTTACAGCACTGGATTTCAACATCAAAGTCTAATTAAAGCAATCCAAAGTTTATTTTTTTTTAAAAAATGTGAGAACAGAAAAGTGGTTTGGTCAGCACTGAAAATATAAACTACACCCCAGGCAAGCGGCCTTGGAGCAAAAATGTCAAAGGTTGGGTGCCACTGGGAAGAAATATGTATTTATGGCTGTTATCTCTCTTCAAATTATATCATTTAATAATTTTTATTAAAGATTTCTTCAAACAATAAAAGACTAATCTAAAAGAAACAAAAAGAATAAGAAATATCTCTCTTCAAATTATAGGAGACCAAGGAAATCCTCTTGACATAATCATTGTTTTTTTGTGCCCAGATCATTCTTCAAATGTATGCATGATACATTCCATCTATCCTGGTACAACCACAGGTAAGGTAGTCTGGCACCACATGATCCAATAAATACAAAAGGAACTAGGAAAGGTATAGCCTACCACTTACTGCCCACATTTCACCTTTCCTTAACTGCCGAGAGTGTAAAAGGGAACCAGACAATGTAACATGTGTGTGCATTTCTCCGTTGTGGAAACACAGGCTTCATTAGAGTTATCTTCCATGAAATTTGATCTCGATCTAAGATTCAAAAGTGGGGATGTGGAAACAAAAGATGCATGCATAGGTACAAGATATACACAGACACCCAAACACACACATGTATACATATACAAACACACCCCTTGCCTGCTTTCAACAAATCTTTAAGAACCTTTCTTTTCAGGTAGGGTCAAGGTATGTTGTTCCTTCAGACCAGGGTCTTTCAACCAGGGTTCCACAAGAACCCTTGGGAGATCACAATATATTTTATAAATTATTTCAAATTCGGGCAACTTCACATTCAAGCGGTAAGTTTCATTTTTTATTTTTAGTTTAAGAACACTGTGAATGCATATATACAGGCCTACACATGAAACAAATATAATAATTTTGTAGCTTTTGGCCTATATTTGAGCCTGAATGTGCAGGGGTTCCCCGATGCCTGAAAAATATTTCAAGGGTTCCTCCTGGGTCAAAAGGTTGAGAAAGGCTGCTTCAGACTATTAGTGTTTTTACATGTTGTTTTTCTTAACTTCGTGAAGCCACCCAGAGTCATTTTGGAGTTGGGCGGCCTAAAAACTGGACACATAAATAACATTGCATAATACACCCATGGTTAACCAAATCATGGTTTACACAACCCAATCTTCCGGGTTTGCATAACACACCAATCCATGAGCTGACACACTAGGTTTATCATCTCCGCAGCCATGTTACACAAAAAGAATATGAGCTGGGATGTGGTGTTGTATTCAGATATACTCCTTTAATTAATATTTGGGCATGAGTATCAATTCTGGAATAATCATTTGCCTACTTTCTCTGGCACACATTTTGTAGTTCAGTTTGTCAAGAATAGGCAGAAGGTAAACTATCTGGATGATTTACAAACCTCCCAGATTTTTGATGCCCAATTATTACAAATGACTTTCAACTGTAAAGAAGAAATGCTTAAAGGGGGACAAAAAATCTTGGAGTAGATTCAAAGAATTGGAAGGGGGCCTTTAAGGCATTTGAGTCCTATCCCTGCTCAGTTCAGGTATTCAAACTGAAGCATCCTCAAGTCTCTGCTTGAACCTATCCAAAGAAAAAGAGCACAAGGCAATTGGTTCCACTATTGAACATTTTAAAGTTCAATTAGAAAGTGCCTTAATATATGGGAGGAAAACATCCTAGACTCAAGAATACTATGTTTTTGTGCCTTGTTGTCATCACACTTGTATTAGCAGAACTTTTGTGCCTTGTATTAGCAGAACCTTAGCAGAACTTGGGGAGCTAGTTAAAAGGGTGAAGAATGACTCTTCAGCCTTGTGTCTTCCCATCCTTGTGATTAAAAAGTTATGCACTCTGCCATTCCACAGATTTACCAGGCAGCAATGCCATGGGCCTGCTCTAGAGGGCATTCACACAAGCCTGGCCCTAAAGAAAACTAGGAGTACTTCTGCTCCTCTTTCTCTAGTCTCCAAAAACAAAGCTTAACATCTCAGGTTAGCATCTCCCACTCCTCTATTCTGTATGCCCCCCCCCCCGCCATTGGTTTGTGGTGCCCTCATGATCCATCCTTTGCAATGAAACATCTCGGTTTAACA
This sequence comes from Charina bottae, assembly GCA_023362775.1. Classification (NCBI taxonomy): domain Eukaryota; kingdom Metazoa; phylum Chordata; class Lepidosauria; order Squamata; family Charinaidae; genus Charina; species Charina bottae. The sequence continues at coordinate 138,098,444 of JALMGJ010000003.1, forward strand.
AACAGGGAGCGAGGGAAGGGAACCGATTTCTCAAAAGCCGCTACTCCAAAGAACCGGGGAGATGAGGTTGACAGGATCCGGTTTGAAACCGAAAAACTACACGCGGTTGTAAACCCGAGGTACGCAGCTCTACTTCGAAGTAAATCGGCTGGATTTACTCCCCTTCCTTACAACTCCCTCTCCGTTTCGTAGCGTCCGTAGACGCCGATCTGCCCGTTCCCTCGCGGAGTACAGCGGGCTGGGGGGCTGAGCCCACCAAATCACTGGCGGGGGGTCTCGGATCGAATTCATCCTAAGCGGGCTGCCCATCGGACGACCCTTTCGCCGTGCCTGGAGGACCAGATGATTTTTCCTTCTTGCGGGCCTTCTGGCGCCTGCAACGCCCTTCCTGAGCCGGCATCTCCGTTGCCCTTAAGGCAAACTGGAAGCCTCTTTCCCCGGACCCTTCCGCCCCCTGCCTCTGCCCGTACCGACCCGGGGGGCAGCCAAGGAGGCCGCGAGCGCTCCTCGGCTAGGGGCACTCTCCGGTCCTCCGCCCAGACGTGCTTCTTAACCGGGATGACCCGCCCGGAGCTTCCCCTTCACCCAGCGCCGGAGGGAAGATGCTCCCATTCCGCAGAGACAGCCACCTCCCCGCCGGGGTCTGCCCGTCCCTACCTAAAGGGCTCAGGGACACACCTCCGGGCGCGTTCGCTCAAGGCACTGCAAAGCCGTCTTCCCAGGCTGGCGGGTTATGAATGGGTGCAGCGGAAGCACCGCCCCCTCCGGACGTGACGCCCAGCCAATCATCGGGCGGGCTGCGTGGATGGATGAGGTCAGCGCTGTGGTGTCGGGGAATGGAATGTTGCAAGTGTAACATTCAGAACCGGGTAACATTCGGAGATCGAACGCCGCGATCGGCAGCGTCGCAAGAGGAGCAGGCGGCGTCCCCCCTCCCCCTCCTCTTTTTCCCGGGCTTGCGTGGATCGCCGCTCTCTGAAATGAATGGCTGAGAGGGGCGGGGGCTGAAAGGAGGCGGAGGCGGAGGAGGAGGCGGCGGGGGCAGGAGCGGCAGCCGCGGCGGCGAAGAAGGAAGGAGGAGGATCTGTTCGTCGCTTCCATCCCGGGGGCCATCCGTGCAGTGAGATCGCAGGAAAGCGTGCGGAAGCCCCCGTCGTCATCCCGTGGAACCGGTGCTAAAAACGCCGAAAGAGACATGCAGGGATTCGTAAGGTTACGGTGCTCGGGCCGGAAGATGTAATCCCGGTGGTACTCTCAAGCTGCATAGATTATCGCTGCCGCTCGAGCCGACTTGTTCGAAAAGCCGGGCGCTCGGCGGGCGGACTGGCTCGGTCTTCCTCCTTCCTCGCTGTGCGTTTGTGTGTGTGTGTTCTCTTTTGAAAACCTTACAGGGATGTTTTGCGCGAGTTGAAGTTGCTGCCTGCCCTTACACTCCGAGCCCCGCGTGCGAGTGTTTCTCAGAGTGTGTGTATGCGTGTGCATGCAAGAGAGAAGAGGGCGGGACGGATTTCTCGGTCTTGCCACCGCAGATTGGCGAGCCGGAGACCGGGACTCGGCGGCTTCTTTGGGTCAGAGCCGCTGCTGTCTTTGTCTTCCCTTCCTTCCTCCTTTCTGCATGCGAGCCAATTCCCAGCCTCTTTTGGAAAGCCACGCTGGGCGTGCTTCACTTCTCTTTGCCCCGGTTCCTCGCGCTTGTCTTTCTCCTCCCTGGCCTCCCCTTCCTCCCTCCCTCCCTCTCCTTTCCCCCTTCCTCATAGCGCGAGCCAAAGATGAAAGACAAGAGGGGAGAAAGTTAACGAAGTCGCCCACATGCGCTGCATCAGTCCGAGGCTTTGGGAAAGGAATAAAGAGAAGGAGGGAGAAGAGAGTTTAAAGGCTTGGCAGGCGGGAAAATGGCGGACTCAAGCTGAAAGTGTCAGTTGGCAAACTTGGGCGATCTTTGTGTTTATTTACGATCCTCTTGACCCAGATAGGACACATGCAGGCCAAAAAACGCTACTTCACCCTGCTCTCGGCTGGCACTTTTGTCGTCCTTCTGTTCTACTTCGGCGGCTTGCAGTTCAGAGCATCCAGAAGCCAAAGCAGGCGAGAGGCGCGCAGTAGCAAGAATGGCTTGCAGCGCCCCAGCCCCGAACGCTACTGGCCCCGATTCCCGGACGCCCTGCGCCCCTTCGTTCCTTGGGATCAGCTGGAGAGCGAGGATTACAACCAACACGCTTCCCCTCGCCAGAAGCGCGACGCCAGCACCGGCGTCTTCAAGGGCAAGAAGTGCCGCATGGAGTCCTGTTTTGACTTCGCCCTTTGCAAAAAAAACGGCTTCAAGGTCTACGTCTACCCGCAACAAAAAGGGGAGAAAATCGCCGAGAGTTACCAAAACATCCTCGCGGCCATCGAAGGCTCCCGGTTTTATACTTCTGACCCCAGCCAAGCTTGCCTCTTCGTCCTCAGCTTGGACACCTTAGACCGAGACCAGCTTTCCCCCCAGTACGTGCACAACCTGCGGTCCAAAGTGCAAAGCCTCCATTTGTGGAACAACGGGAGGAATCACTTAGTTTTTAACTTATATTCCGGCACCTGGCCTGACTACACCGAGGACGTGGGCTTTGACATTGGCCAGGCCATGTTGGCCAAGGCCAGCATCAGTACGGAAAACTTCCGGCCGAAGTTTGACGTCTCCATCCCCCTTTTTTCTAAGGATCACCCAAGGACAGGAGGGGAGAGGGGCTTCTTGAGGTTCAACACCATCCCACCTCTGAGGAAGTACATGTTGGTGTTCAAGGGGAAAAGATACCTAACTGGGATAGGATCAGAGACCAGGAATGCCTTATATCATGTCCATAATGGGGAAGAGGTTGTCCTTTTGACCACCTGCAAGCATGGCAAAGATTGGCAGAAGCACAAGGATTCTCGGTGTGATAGGGACAACGCCGAGTATGAAAAGTAAGTGAAGGCAGTTGGCCTCTCCCATCGCCTTTCTTTCTTCTTCGCGCGCACACACACACACGTGGCTAGGGTAACAGTGACAGATTAATGGCTTGCAAATGTTCCATGCAGCTCTCCATCTCGCTCTCTTCCCTGCTATCTTTTTGTCTTTTTTCAATTATGCCGGAGTTAAATCATAGACTTCTTGGGCCTGCTGGGGGTGCAATTATTTATTTATTTATTTGCCCCCCTTCTTCCTGATTCTCCGTACAAGTGTTCTGTTCAATTGTGAGCTTAAAAAGCAGGTGTAACAGTGCAAGTCTCTTGTCAGCGGCAGGGAGCTTGACATCCTGTTTCAATTTATTTGCTGCGGCACTGATCTGAAGGGGGGGGGCTTCAGGTCCATCTCCATCCCTTGGGAGTTTCACCTTCGACACCTGATTTTTAGAGCTGTCCTTTGAACGCAGAGTCACTGTTGAGCAAAAGTGTGTAAGATTGCACTGTGAGCCTTCTTAAGCATTCAGGAATTCTTACTATTCACGCATCAGACCAAGTGCACACTCCATTAATTTCTTTTAAATAAAATGGCTCTGAATCACAGTGTAATCTGCTATCTTTTCTTGCTTTTAATTGGAGCTGCTAATTTGGACTCTATGTATCTCTTTGACCGTCTTGGATTGAAAATAAGAGGCTCTTTTATACTTCCCCTCACTCATGAAACTCTTCCCATCCATCTCAGAATTCAGTGTTTTCATGAAACTCTTCCCATCCATCTCAGAATTCAGTGTTTTCCTTTTCCCCCGATGAATATGGCCTGAAAGAAAATTCTGGGGATCTCCTAAAATGTGTGGATTCATAGTCATGTATTTTGCCGAGCACCGTAGGTTTGTTGATCTCAGGTTTTCAACACCACAACGGAATTGGGTCAGTTGATCTGTCCAAGAGATCACTGTCTAACCGTCCCATTTATTTTTCTTTCATACAAAAGCTGTAACCTCAGTTATCATGAGATGTGGAATTGCTCCAACCTCAAAGCCCTTTGCATATGTTTTTCCATGTTGACAGCTATTTCCAGTGATACAAACATTTCCTGTGGTTTTTCCATTCTATGTCTATCTTGTTTCCCTTGATATTAATTCTGTGGAGTTACTCTGGATAGCAGATATGTATTGTATATTCTGATGAGTCTTCTATTGGCAAAGTGTATTAACAGGCTTCTGACGTGCCCAGAGCTTGCTCTTCAGACCTGCACACCAGGCTGCTCCACAGTTTAGAAGCTAGCTATGGTCATACCACAGGTGCTCCAGGAATAGTGAACTCCCTTGGCATTCCAAACTTGATTTTCTCAGCATGAACAAAATTGTGCGTTTGGTATCCTCTTTTTTAAAAATAGCTCACAAATTGCATGGTTTTTTTTTTAATCTGAAGCTGCTGACACAACAGATTTGCAAGGAGGGCCATTGTGGGGTTTTAGTGATAATGAAGCTGTTTGAAACTAATTAGTTAAGTTTAAATGCTGAGCACAGCTGTGTTTGCAGAGTTAACATTCCCCCATTAAAGAAACCAACTTTACATGACAAGCAAATAGGGAAGTTTGCTTATATATGGGCATGTTGTTCTAAAGCAGTGTTACATCAAGACTTGCTTAGAGGTTCACTAGATCAGAACTATATTTCGTATCAGAGTTACCAAAATGTCAAAGGGTCTAAAAGTTAGATTGTAGCTCTTGCAAGAGAGCTGCCACTTTAATGTATTTGTTAGATTTATATCCCAGCTTTTCTCTGGGAGCTCTAGGCAGTGTATGACTCCCCTACAGGATAGGTTGGACTGAGAGAGAATGACTTGTCCAAAGCCTTCCAGCGGATTTCCAGAGTTTAGGGTGGACTTGAGCCGCCCTGTTTCTAGTCAGTTACTTTAGTCAGTATATCACAGTGGAGAGATATTCCTCAAGAATTGCCTGACCTCAAGAAAAATCTAAGCAGGGTTAGATTTGGTTAATGCTTAGATGGGAGAACCCCAGAAAATTCCAGTTAGATGGAGAATCCGACAAATCCTGAAAGAAGGCAGTGGCAGTGTGTTTCTGTGTGTGTACGCGTTTGTGCGCCTTCAGATCAGTCTTGACTCCTAGCGACTGCCTGGACAAGTCCGCACAGTTTTCTCAAGAAAACATGGACGTGTTCAGGAAGTCAGCAGGAGATGGGCTTGACTTACCTTCTTTCTTTACTAGAAAAGCCTGAGAAATCGATTCTCAGTTAAGATGTTTCACATTTGAAGATGCATGCTTCCTAAAGCTTGAGACCCTTATCTTTTCAGCCAAGGGGTGTATTGAAATTCTGAGCACCCAGTGTGGCTGCTTTCACAAAATGGCTGCCTGTGAGGAGACCATCCACTCGCAAAGTGGTTCCAATAGGAGGTAAGGCCATGCAGGGATACACCTCTTCCCAAGAGGCAAATCATCAAAGATACTTTTTACCACCTGAGCTAGCCTATCTGCTTTTTATAGACACACTTGTAAAGACAGCTTTGTCACCCAGCAGTTTTCCTGACAAATGTCTGTTGGCCTGTGTGAAGCCATGAGTCCTTTTCGCAAACGAAGGTCATGATGGAAGCGCTGCATTGCTTTGCAGCGGGCTGTTTTTCTGGTTAACAGCAAAACCAGTAAAAGCGTATCCTGCACAAAACCAACCTCTCACATTGCCATGTGCTCATAGAAAGAGTGACCAACTTGAAGGCACTGGGTTGCATGCATAAAGTTTGCTTCACAGCATCCTAGGTCCTCCAGTTCCTTGGGTTCACCATATTGCATGCAAGTTTTCCCCACAAAGGGTGTGTGTGAAATTAGTTGATTAGGCTGTATTTTGGGGTGCAAGATGGGGGAAAGATCTGCAAGAACTTATGTCCTCCTCTTCCTCTGCCTTTTGCCCTCTTCTGTTGAAGCCTTGGCTCTTCGTTTACGAAATCTGACCTGACGATTTCCTGAAGCATGACTTACTTCAAGAATCCTTTATAAGCATATTATATCTGTTCTTACATAGAAATGTGTTATTTATTAACAATCTTAACAGGGAGAAAAGTCTGGGTTTTTTTTTAAAGGGAAAGTAAATGGAGTGATTTGAGAGAATATTTCTGTATGAACCATCTCAGTCTTGCTTTTGATAGAAGTTTTGATGGATTTTTGGAAAGCAGGCAGAATAGGACTCGGTGTGATCAATTTCTCTTAATTGCTAATAGACACGTTAGCAGGAGTCTTTATGGACAGGGGCAGTGTATATCTAATTCAGTGTTTCTCAACCTTAGCCATTTTTAAGATGTGTGGACTTCAACTCCCAGAATACCCCAGCCATCATTGACTGAGAGTTGGAAGTCCACACATCTTAAAATGGCTAAGGTTGAGAAACACTGATTTAATTACTTGAGGTGGAGGGTAAACACTGCTGTGCATTATAATGCCAGAATAGCTAGCTACTGTTTGGAAATGGGATGTCTACTCCAGCAAGGCAGTTCTCATTTTTTGAATCAGCCACAGCTTTGAAATTTCTTGTTGTTGTTGTTGGGGTGCCCATGAATAAATCAGGGACCTACTTGCCTCTCAGTTTGCTGTGATACTTGATCTTCACTTTCCCGAGTAATTAATCTTACCTTGTTCTCTGTGAAAGACAGGAGTTCAAATATTCAGCAAATAGTCTTTTGGTCTGGCAGCCTGGCAAAATCAGCCGTGAATGGCTGGTCAAGAAAGAACTAGATTCTCTTTCTTGCTCTGTATCCCTTTAAAAAAATGCCCTTCACATTAGTCTACGGTCTTATTTTCTGTGCTCCTTTGAATTTAAATCCAAACAGAACTTTTTTTGGGGGGTGGTGGTGGAAATTAGAGGAAGCAGAATCTCTTTCTCAATAACCTAGATGAAATCAGAATGTTCAACTCTGAATTTTCTGTGAAATCTGTTTTGCATAATTAATTGGCAAAAAGGGACAAGAGGAAGAACTACGTTTAGCAAGTTAATTGCATTGAAATGTCTAGAAAAGTGCTGAGTACCCCATGTTTTTTTCTTCCATCTGTTCCCCCCCACCCTACCCTCTCCTCTAATAAGCCCTATACCTTTTTGCAATGTGTTCAGGAACATTTGACATCTTTTAGCTTAGTCTTTCCAAGTTCCATTAAGAAACCCATCTGCAGGAGCAAACTAATTAATTTTCATTGAAGTTATACATCTCAGCAGATGAAGCTGATGCTGGCTGAAATAAATTGCATTACTTTGATTAGGATGCTTTTAAATCATTTGAAACTTTACTGTGCTTTACATTATTTGTAAATGTGAAAGCATGTAACCATAATTATGAATGAGTTTAAGTAACGGCAACTGGGTTTATTAAAAGTGAAGATGTCCTAAAGTTGAGCTTCCTGGACATTCCTGCAATTTTCATGGCAACGGTATGGAAGTGATTTGCCATTGGCTTCCAATTTTTGGTTCCATTTTCCCACAGCCTGGAATTTTCTGCTGGTCCTTCTTTTACTAACTGGGCCTGCCCTGATTAATTGAGAGTTAAGACAAAGTTGGCCAGATAATGCTGCTTGCTGAGAAAACTAAATCAGGGGCTTTGTAACCATGATTTATTGTATAGGCTATAGCAGGCTGAGTTAGCCCAACATGCTAATCAATAAGATATTCTTTATAAATCACAACCTTTACAGCAAGCGAAGCCGCAGCCCCAGCAAAGCACTTCATGGCTTATTCAAGGTGTGAGTCCAACCACAGAATTCTGCCTAGCAATCCAAATCTGGGCTTCCTTGTCATTTTTCATCAAGATAAGAAAAGTTTCATGGACCTGGTCAAGCCATAGCAAACACAGGTACATATTTTGATTTGAAGATCTCTGGGATACGTTGCAAAACATTCCGGCCTAACTAAAGAAATGAATTAAGGGTCTTTCTCATTTGTGTGCTGTGGCCCAGAGCATTTTGAGAGCAGTTGGCCCCTCTAGCAAGTAGTGTTGCTGCTCTGAATCCTGGTATGGCTTTTTTCTCTTGGGGACTGAAATAAGATAATAATAATAAAAAAAGCTCTGCAGGTGTTGGTCATGAAAGGGGCTTGATTGGCTTATATTTGCAACTTCAGTTGCAGAAAAATGTGATGGGTTTGGAACAGACTGCTGACCCCCCTTGGAATATCATGAAGGTAGACTCAGAAGGTTAATATTTTGGCAGAAGTGCTCTGCAGACAAAGCCTAAGAAAGTCAGTGAAATGCCCTCTTTGTTTTTTCCCCTCTCACCTGGAGGTAGGGAGTGGAAAGATCTGGAGTGAGAAGGTGCTGGCCCTTTCGTGCACTTTTTCTGAATTCACTTTCTTCTCCTAGAGGGGCTTCAAGGTATAAGGTAACTTCAAGGTTGACTCCAGGGCAGAAGTGACATTGGCCTTGTAATGTGGGTTCACCTGTAATTACAAACCATGGTTTAGTTTTGAGTGTGGTTGGTTGAGAAGACCACAGTGGTTGGTTATCATGTAATGCTAAGCCCAAAATACCACAGTTATAAGACTTACTATCAAAGCACATTACAGGTAGTCCTTGACTTACGACCATTGATTTAACAACGTTTTGAAGTTACGACAGCCTTGGAATGGGTGCTTTAAGGCCTGTAAAGCACTTCCGAGTGTCACAAAATGTTGTCCACCCCTGCAGTCACATGATCACATTTCGGGCGCTTGGCAACCAGCTTGTATTTACGACCGGTTGCAGTGTCTTGTGGTCACGTGATCACATTTTGTGATTTTTTTTGCTGTTTTCCTGCAAAAAATGTCCATTGGGGAAGCTGGATTTGCTTAACGACTACGGTGATTCACTTAATTACTGTGGTGATTCGCTTATCAACTGCTGTAAAAATGGTCATAAAATTTGGTCCAGTCACATGGTGACTTGACTTAAGACCACAATGACTTATGATGGAAATTCCGATCCATATTGCGGTCGTAGGTTGAGGACTATCTGTATGGCTTATTATATAGCGTTACACAGTCTGTCTTATTCTTAGGTAAGTATTCTAGGGTTCAGTTGCATAAGTAAACTATCTCATAGCTGAAATCTATAGATCTGATCTAGGGGATTCTTTGAATTTTGTAATTCTGCCCACTCGTGGATACCCTTGTGGGCTGTAGTGAGAATACTGGCAAATAAGTTGTTTGGAGCAGAAGCCCCCTTGATGGCGAGTCTTTTTCCAGTGGGAAAATATTGGAGAAAGAATATGGAGGAATCACGTTCTTAATTGGTAAATTACAAAGCAATCAAGGGTTGTTACTTCTGCAGAGAAGGCCTGAAATCAATGATAATAGATTTTTTGTAATGATGTTTGCAAGGTAATATCTGTGGTAGCTTTCTTCAAATTATACTTTATGGTGGTTGGGGATTATGCTGGTCATAGGGCTGATGGGACTTGAAGTCCAGCATATCTGGAATGACAAAGATTGAGGAAAGCTGACGCAGGATAAATTGTGTGGATTAGAGTAATGGATGGGAGTTAGGTGGCTTGCTGAAATTTGATTTTCTGATTTTTTTTGTGTTCATTCTTTGCCTCGATGCGGTACCACGAATAGCCACAATGAATGTGCTATTAACATAAGAGGAGATAAATAGCTACACATCTATGTATGTAGTTAAACAGCATGTTCTCTGTTGTAAAGTAATCTACCACGTGTAATATGTTTTGTCCATAGACTGGTACTGTATTCAGAGGTAATAAGTATCTACTGATCAGCTGTAGGTCCCTAAACATTAAGAGTTAAGCTATTAAGCATAACTTTAAGTTATGCGCTACCTGTCTGCATAATATGTTGAGTGAAGAAAAATTGCAGTATGCAAACTGGAAGCTCAGATGTGTGTATCAGAATATTCTGCTTGTGTGTCGATAGTGGCTCAGAGGAAGAACATATACTTTGTGACCGCTGAGTCTCGATTCAGTTTTTGGCATTTTCAGATACGTTGCTTGAGCAGCTTTCTAATTTCACTACTATAAAAGTAGGTAATAGATTTCATTGTACCACTTTAGAATTAGGCTAGTGGTTTAGTTGTGTAATTCTCTGCTTTCTAAAGAGTTTTGTAGATTATTGAAAAAAGGCTGCTCTACCTCTTTATTTTGCCAGGATTTGTTTTTTTAAACTCTATGGCTTTGCATAATGTCTAGCAGGAGTTTTGGAATTCAAAATAGAGTTCCAGAAATCCACTGCTGTTCATAGAGGAATTTTAAGGAATAGGAGGCAGCTGTCTGGGCAAGAATGGACACGTTTAATGCACAAAAGAGTAGAAAAATAGATGCGAAGAAATTCCAACTTGAGAAGAAGCCTTAATCTTTTTTTTTGTAAGACTAACAACAAACCCCAACCACTAAAGAGGTATGGGTAATACAATCAAGATAAATCAGAAACTAGATTAATATTTGTAGCAAGATGAATAAAGAGATGCAGATTCTCTTCTGTTTCCTGAATAACTGACCTGGCATATTAAAAAAATACTTCATTTTGTGAAATGGGGCCCTTTATGCATTTATTGATGTAACATCTGTCTCCCTATATATGTGTGTGCATGTATGTGTGTGTTTGGATAATAACTAAATAAAGAATTTTAAGACCAAACTTTCCTCTTTTGAGTAACTTATTGCAATAATTCTACTTTAATTTTTGAAGCTATGGAATCTCTAAGGGCCAACAATAGAAAAACTACTGTATGTAGTGAATGTGTGCTAGATGTTTTAATGATTTTATTGCTTTAATTCTTTTACTGCTTTACGTTTTTATGATTGTACACAGCCCAGAGTCACTTGTTAAGATGGGTGGGTATAGAAATTGAATGAATGTTATCCTCTATTTGAGTTCTCTACTTTGCAAGACACTGAAACCAAGAAGATTTAGGTTTTGATTGATGATCTTGCATAGAAATAACTTTCAGCTGTAAGTTCTATGCAGGTTGAAAAGGGCGTGTAGTTTGATAGTAGAGAATATAGTGAGTGTGCAGATGATCCTAGTTCCCCCAAATGGAAGAGACTCCATTCTGATACCCTGCAGAGTGGCTACCTTTCCAGGTGAAAAATACTGAGCTAGTTGGGTCTGTGACCTCAAAAGAGAAACAGGTGATGTTTTCTTAATTTTCCCTTGTTGGAATGTTGTGGTCATGCATGCATTAAATTGTTACTTAACAATGAAAAAATTGTTGAAAAACAATGAAAAAATAATAACGTCAAATATTTTACATGTTTATATAACAAATTTTCTAGCCATGAAAATAAAAGCAGCTTAATGCATTTCTCTAGAGTGAAGGAAACACTGAAATCCCCTCTTTAATATTAAAAAACCAAATATGCAGACTCTTGTATAGCAGTTATAATCAACCATGGAGGTGTACTAAAAAACCAGCTCTCTGCAACATTCTCTTGCTTCCTAGGCAATCATTTTAACTAGTACCAGTAACTCCAAACCTGTTCTCTAAGTGGTTTTTTTTTTATTTTTGCTTTGTATACCTGTTTCTATGTCATACATTTTCTGTGCAGCGTAATGGGACAGAATTAGCCCTGATTTTGTTGATTAGCTGGTTCAGGAACCATTCTCTTTTCCATTTCCATTTCCCCTGCATGATGTTTATGGGCTATAATTGTATGCTTGGAGTTGTGCTTCTGACACCAAATTTGTTATGAATCGCGGTCATCTGCCAGTTCCCGTTGTTTGCTGCTATCCAATTAAAGCCCCTTTGAGTTCCTGGAAGGTGTGCATGTTTTGATCTCTGATGTCTGTCTCTGATAAGCTTTCCTCTCCCACTTTCATGACGGGGGTTTTAGAATGAGCCTTCAGTTCCTTTCTGACTCCCTCCCATTAAATTAATAATGGTCAATATATTGACACTGGAATGTGAATATAAATCAATGATTGAATTTCTTTCTTTTTTTTTGCATAGGAAATAGTACATGTTTTGTAAATAAAAGAGACAGGTTAATTTTAGGTTGGTATGATGTATGATATAGTGCAGAGCTTTCCAAACTGTGTGTCGCGACACAAAAGTGTGTCACCACACACAGTCTGGTGTGTCGCCACACAACCCGGAAGCGCTGATCATCATCAGCGCTTCCGGGTTTTCCCGCGGTGACACCAACTGCAGAGCGCAAAACCTGAAAGCGGCAGCAGCGCTTCCGGTTTTTTGCGCGCTGCCGCACTTCCGAGTTTTCCCGTGGCGACACACCAACGCCGGTTGGTGTGTCGCCGCGGGAAAAACTTTGGAAAGCCCTGATATAGTGAGTTGACGTATGAAATACATGCTGCTCTCTAATGCACACTTTCTCACAAAGCTATATAAGACTGCAGCAGATTCTTCAGCTGCAGGCTTAAGCACATGTCTACACCCATTGACTTTGTTCACATCAGCCTTCTAAGTGTTCTGCTCCAGAATGGACAGCAAGAACTCAAATTTCCGGTGCTCAGGGGGACTGCAGGGATTTCTGAATTCTGTGGTGGAAGACAGAGGAGATAAAAATAAAGGACTGGAAAAAGGTGCATAAATGAAAGTGCTGCTGTTAATCTATCAGGTACAGACAAATGATAGACGATGTGCGAGTCTAGATTTTGTGTGTGTGCTTTTGAGTCAATCTGGTGACTACGTGGACACGTGCCTGCAGTTTTCTCAGCAACATTTTGAGAGCCAGTTTGGTCTAGTGGTTAAGGTGCTGGGCTAGAAACCAGGAGGCTGTGAGTTCTAGTCCCGCCTTAGGCATGAAAGCCGGCTGGGTGACCTTGGGCCAGTCACTCACTCTCAGCCCAACTCACCTCACAGGGTTGCTGTTGTGGGGAAAATAGGAGGAGGAAGGAGTATTAGGTATGTTCGCCGCCTTGAGTTATTTATAAAAATAATAAAGGCGGGATAGAAAATAAATAAATAAATGCACCAAGGGATTCTGGACCTTTTTGTTCTTGAGATAGCATGTCATATAGAGGAAGCATAAATCTTTCCAATTACAAATCCTAAAATTGACTGCACAGACACATAATAAAGGTGGGATAAAAATAAAAACATAAATAAACATTTTCAGAAATGGTTCACCATTGTCATCTTCCTAGGGCTGAGAGAGAGTGACTGGCCCAAAGTCACCCAGCTGGCTTCCTGCTTAAAGGCAAGAGTAGAACTCATGGTTTCCTGGTTTATTGCCCAGTGCCTTTAACCACTAGAGTCTCAATTTATGGAATTGCCTCTGGATGTCTCTTCCTCCCTTGCCTTCATCCACAAACGACTACAGACCTATTTGATAACAGAATTTGATTTACAGGTGCAACTCGTGAATTTGATGTCTAACTGTTATAAAGATGCTACCCAAATTGCAGCCGCTATCTTCTGCAGGTGCCAAATCGGAGTCAGTTTCTGGAAGTCAAACTCATTTGCAGATGAAAGGAGGAACAATTCTGGGTTCATAGCAAGAAAGATTGCACTTTATAAAGCAGTAATGATTTACCCAGGGATTTTGTAGTATTTTGATTTTGATTTTTTATCCCTCTTTGATTTGCTATCTACTCTTATGCAGGACACTAATAGATACAGATATATACACACAGACATAATTTGTCTACTCTAAACAGGGAAATTTTATTATTGTGTAGCATCATTCTTGGATTCCATTTTGCTTAATTTCTTTTGAAGATTGGCCTGGGTGGGAGTGAGAATTGAAATTCTGTGTTCAGAAGAAAAATAAGCTGTCTGATAATATCTGAGGTGGCAGTAAAACAAAATTAGTATGAGCACAATGAAGGATGCCAGGCTCGTTATGAATTTAAGTTATCCTGTTTGTAACATATTAATTGTCAATCTCTCTTATCCTTTGTGGTAGGAAATTATGTAAAGCTGCTGGTGCGCGTGTGCCATGAATACTAAAATAACGATTAGAGAATGGAAGAATGGTGCTTCGGAAAAAGAATGGCTGGAAAGTGCCTTAACTACTTTAGTAAGAAACAACCAAGGATTGTTTCATAAGTTCTTGCAACATTTAGTTGCTCTCTGTTGTAATTATGTGGAGTACCTTCATTCAGAAGTTTTGTATGACTGAAATTACAGGCAGACCAACAGTACGACACATATTTCCACTTTTAGTCACTTGGGTCTGTTGATATAGGTCTAGTTTTTATACCTGGGGGGGCAGGGATAACCAGTAGGTGGGGGAGTGGGGGAGTAGTCTTCATCAGGTGTAGGAATGGATGTGCAATGCATACAGAGAAATCCCAGAAGTCTGCTTGGCTGGACTCTTCTTAGTAAGAATTGCTGGGTGGGAAGGATTCTGGACATTGGTTTGATTTTAAATTGTATTTACTGCATCTTTCTTTTCAGTTGGTTTTATTTCTTCAAAGTCACTTTGGAAGTACAGGCAGTCCTCGCTTAACAATCACAATTGGGACCAGAATTCCAGTTGCTAAGCGATGTGGTCATTAAGCGAATCTGACCTGATTTCATGACCTTTTTTGCGGTGGTCGTTAAGTGAATCACCACAGGTGTTAAGTGAACCATGTGGTTGTTAAGTGAATCACATGGTTCCCCATTGATTTTGCTTGCTGGAAGCCAACTGGGAAGGTCGGAAATGGCGGTCACATGACCACAGGACACTGTGACGGTCATAAATGCAAACTGGTTGCCAAGTGCCCAAATCGTGATCATGTGACTGTGGGGACGCTGCGATGGTCATAAGTGTGAGAACCGGTCGTCTTTTTTTCAACACTGTTGTAAGTCCGAACTGTCACTAAACGAATTGTTGTTAAGTGAGGACTACCTGTAATGTTATTTGGAAAGGCAAGACATAATTGTACTACCAGTAGTAGTAACAACAACTTGCTTCCTTGTGTGTTCTTTTGCTTGGGGGGGAGGAGAAGGATTCTTCTGCTGTTCACAAAAAAGAATGCCTGGTCAGTAATACACCTCCATTTATACATATCAGTTGTTGGATATAGACTAGATTTATTCATTAGGCTAAGCATAGTTTAATTATTGGAAAAAATACAGTTGGTTATGTTCACACTAGATGTTAAGTCATAAGCCACTGTGGTTAGATTCACATTGAACAGTAAGGCAAAACCAAATAAACCATTTGGTAGTTTCATCTGTGTCAACCAGTCCTTTATATTGCTTAAGGAAATTGTGTTTGCATTCAGGAATCCCCCATCTTTCTCTAAAGTTGAACTAACTATATGTGAGCTGCTAAGTGTAATGATAGCTAACTCACTGTTTGCTGACTATGCTCTCCACTTCTGTGCTCCTATTGAAAAAGTCCCTTTCCTTTGCTTCAGTTGCTGCACATGTGAAAGAGAAGAAGAGACATTGCTGGACTGAAGTTTCCCTGTATTAGCTTGGGTTCATGGTTTTTGAGAACAAACACTTCATGAATTACCTTTTTTCTCCCCATCGAGATGTTTGAAGCAATCCATCAAGAGGATTAACTGTGACCAGCTAGTATTCATCATCAAGTGATGTTGGATAACATTCCTCATTGAATATGTGCTTGGAGTAGATACAGGTTTGCTCTGCTTATTATACTTCCATATCCCTTTCACCATTCTCTCCATCAAGGAGATTCCCACTAATTGTGTTCTTGGGCTCTCAGTCTGAAAAACAGGAGATACAATGAAAGGAATTTTGGAGGGAGGAGGAAACAACATGATGCCTACTTGCCCAAAGTCCTCATGTTTTGCCCTCAAGTTAACTATCTATTTATTCTTTGTGCTGGCTTGGTTTATGTTGGCCTTTCCCTTTTCCCCACACATTTATTTTATTTCTCTTTTTAACTCTGCTGTTGATATCAAGCTTAATCTGCTGCTTCTCTCCTCTCTTCAAGGCAAGGTAGTTCTTCAGAAGATCTTCTTTACATAATATGTGGAAAGACTTGGGAGGGACAATGACTAATTCATTTTTCCTGCTGCCGACTTCCTGTTCCTGGCAATCCGTTTGATAACTTTTTCCTTACACCAGATTTTAAATTACTTCCTTGTCTTTGACATGCTCTTTTCTCATAAACATGTGACATATGACAGTGGTTTCTTAAACAAAATAAAACAAAATTTTCCCAAATGTCCATAGCCTGTAGAATTCAAATCAAAGTGAAAAACAATCCTTTGTCATCTATTATATTGGCTTGGTTCACACATTACACCAAACCATAATGTGGCTTTCTTTTAGGTTCTGTGTGATGTTACAACTAACCTGTTGTAACTTAATACTGTGTATGCACCCGGCCATTTTGACATGTTTATTTTTTTTTCTATCCCGCCTTTATTATACTTACAAATAACTCAAGGCGGCGAACATACCTAATACTCCTTCCTCCTCCTATTTTCCCCACAACAGCAACCCTGCGAGGTGAGTTGGGCTGAGAGAGAGTGACTGGCCCAAGGTCACCCAGCTGGCTTTCATGCCTAAGGCGGGACTAGAACTCTCAGTCTCCTGGTTTGCCATTGGCTCCTTCCTAGGGCTGAGAGACAGGGACTGGCCCAAGGTCACCCAGCTGGCTTTCATGCCTAAGGCGGGACTAGAACTTTCAGTCTCCTGGTTTGCCATTGGCTCCTTCCTAGGGCTGAGAGACAGGGACTGGCCCAAGGTCACCCAGCTGGCTTTCATGCCTAAGGTGGGACTAGAACTCTCAGTCTCCTGGTTTCTAGCCTGTTGCCTTAACCACTAGACCAGGGGTTGGCAAACTTTTTATGCCGGGAGCCATTTTGACATGCTCGTGCACATTTTGAAATGCTCGAGAGCCAGGGGGCGGGGTTTGCGGGCGGGGGCCAATCGTGTGGAAGGGGGCGGGGTTTGCGGGTGGGGGCCAATCACGTGGAAGGGGGCAGGGTTTGCGGGCGGGAGCCAATCACGCGGCTTATTGGGGAGGCTGGGGGGGGCGAATCTGGGAGGGTCGGGGGTCCTCGGCGAGCCCGGCCTCCAGAGCGGGGCATGTCTGGCTGGGCGGAGCGGGCGTGGGGGAGCCGCACAGGCGCCGAGGGGGGCGGGCCCGTCGGCGGAGGCCTGGGCCGCCTGTCCCGCCCGCTTGCCTGCCTGCTTGCTTGCCTCCCTCCGCGAGGCCCCCTGCTGCCTTCCCGGGATCCAAGCCGGAGAGAAAGGGCGGCGGCGGGGCCGCGCTACCGCCACTCGGCACGGGTGGGGCTGCCGCTTCCGCCCGCCCGCGTCGAGCCAAGGAAATGATGGGCGGGAAATGAGGCGGGCGGCGATGACAAGCGGCCGCCGACGGGAGCCGCCACCGACGGGTGGGTCCCCTCAGGGCGGGCGGAGGCAGGCGGGCAGCTGCTCCTCCTTCTCTCCCGCTGGCGGAGGAGGAGGAGGCCCGGGCCGCCCGCCTGCTCGCTTACCTGCCTGCTTGCCTCCCTCCGCGAGGCCCCCCGCTGCCTTCCCGGGATCCAAGTCGGAGAGAAAGGGTGGCGGCGGGGCTGCGCTACCGGACCGCCCCAGTGCCAGACAGGCAGCTCCGCCCGCGCGCCTTCCACGCGATCGGCCCGTGAGGACCGGCCAGGGAAGGCGCGCGGGCGGAGCTCCCGTCCCGCTGCACCCCAGCCGGAGCGCCCAAGTGCCAGACAGGCAGCTCCGCCCGCGCGTCTTGCGTGCGATCGGCCCGTGAGGACCGGCCAGGGAAGACGCGCGGGCGGTGCTCCCGTCCCGCTGCACCCCAGCCGGAGCGTCCGAGTGCCAGACAGGCAGCTCCGCCCGTGTGCCTTCCATGCAATCGGCCCGTGAGGACCGGCCAGGGAAGGCGCGCGGGCGGAGCTCCCGTCCCGCTGCACCCCAGCCGGAGCTCCCGAGTGCCAGACAGGCAGCTCTGCCCACGCGCCTTCCACGTGATCTGCCCGTGAGGACCGGCCAGGGAAGGCGCGCGGGCGGAGCTCCCGTCCCACTGCACCCCAGCCGGAGCTCCCGAGTGCCAGACAGGCAGCTCTGCCCACGCGCCTTCCACGCGATCGGCCCGTGAGGACCGGCCAGGGAAGGCGCGCGGGCGGAGCTCCCGTCCCGCTGCACCCCAGCCGGAGCGTCCGAGTGCCAGACAGGCAGCTCCGCCCGCGCGCCTTCCACGCGATCGGCCCGTGAGGACCGGCCAGGGAAGGCGTGCGGGTGGAGCTCCCGTCCCGCTGCACCCCAGCCGGAGCACCCGAGTGCCAGGCAGGCAGCTCCGCCCGCGTGCCTTTCCTGGCCGGTCAAGATCCCTTCCCCGCCCCCAGCAGAACCAAATATGTTAAAAAGTGGGTAGGTAAAGCACACTCGCGTAAACATAGTCACGTGGGATCCCTACCCTTCCCTGCCCCCGTCTTGACCATCCGCCGCCCCTTTCCGTTCCTTGATCTGCTTACTGCCAGCCTCGTCATCTTCTAGAGTCACCCAGGCTCCAGCCCTCGTTGTAGTGATAAACCAGCAATGTTGTAGCTTTACCTTGCTTTCAAGAGGGCTGGGTGACTCTTGAAGATGCTATTGCAAACTGGCCAGTGACGAACACGTGCACAGGGAAATCTAATTAGAAATCAGGCCGGGAGAGGAAGGTAGAAGGTGGGAGGGTCTCCCTGTCACCTGACCCCCCAGTCCAGCTCCTCACTCCGGAGCGGGAGTGGACGGGAAGAAGCGGCAATTTGCTCCTGGATTTTCCTTCTCCTCCTGGTTCCTTCATGATCAGTTGAGCAGCAGCCACGCAGCAGCAGCAAGCGGGCGTCTTCGACAAATTGCTCTGGAAGGGGGCGGGGGAGGTTTGGAAGAAGGAGGGAAAGAGAGGCTTGACTGCTCCAGTCGCTTCTCTTCCGGAGCCGCTCACGCCCCCAGTCCAGGCAAAGTAAAGCTGGTGGGGAATCCAACGCGGGAGCGGGGTTTGCGGGTGGGAGCCAATTGCGCACACTTAGGGCTGTGGGGTGGAAATGTGCTGCTTTTGCACGGAGAAAAAGAGTAAGCAGAGCAGCAACGAAGAGGTTAAGGCGATGGGCAAGTGCCCGTCGTCAAGATGGCTGCCGGAGACGGAGGCTTCCAAACTCGTGAGACTGTGTGAAGCCCGTCCCCGGAGGAAAAAGAGAGGCTGGGCCTAGGCGGTTGCCAGGGGTATGCCCACAGCCACACACACCATGCCCGCTGCCGCGCCTGCCCCGCCACACTCGCTGCCACGCCTGCCCCCGCCACGCCCGCCACGCCTGCCTGCAGAAGAGCCACACTCAAGGGGCCAAAGAGCTGCATTTGGCTCGCGAGCCGCCATTTCCGACCCTTGCACTAGACCAAACTGTTCAGTGAAACAAGGTTAAAACTCTCCTAGCTTTAGCCTTTAGGTGTATCTGTGAACTCAGCCATTTTTAGGCATGCAGAAAACCTTTAAAATAGTGCAGAAATCATTCCTTGATCTACAGATGGAAAGGAAATGATTCAGACCTTAGCCTTTGGTCCTGTTTCTATATTCACCATCTGGACTTGTTTGATTGTAGATGGTATAAAGATAGTCAAAATGTCTATATTTAGACTGCGGCTCTAGATACGCTTACTTGTACTCATTGGATTCAGTAGGGATTTTTCCCCCCAAAGGAAAGTGTGCATAGGTTGAGGCTGAACCTTATTATTGTGGTCATTCCCATCTGCGTTCATTTGGGGAGAACATTGAACTAGGTCTGAACATGCAGAGCGGGACAGTCTCATGCTTTTGCTGGAAATCGTGCAATTTGTGAAGGCCATGCAATCCAATGTGGGTAGTGCATTTAGATTTCTCTCTCTTTCTGAAGGATGTCTTTTGCATTAGTATTTCCAAGGGTGGAGTTTTGAAAAATAGTGCTGGAATATTGTGTTACAAAAAAGAGTGTGTTCTTTTCCATTCTTTAATTGGATGTCATTTAGGTTTTTCTTTCCTCCCCCTTGTACTTTGATCTACTGCTGTTAGAATTTCAGTCTTAAAATCTTCTTGTCAGATTGACATTTTAGAGCTTTCAGTTGCTTGTTGTCCCCCCCCCCCCCTTTTTTTTTTTTAACACCTCGGTGTTCCAACTTTAAAAGAATTGGCATTGAGATGATGGGAGAAGTGAAGATGCTTACGCTAAATTAGCACAGCAACACTTAAAAGTTTTTATTACTTTACCTGAGAGGCGTAGATGTGTTCCAACATGTCCTATTTAATTTCTGCAATAACACGAAAAACCATGAAATAGTGAAGTTGAGAAACAGAGAAGAAAGAAGTTCATGGGGATATGGGGATTTGAACCTGGTAGTTCCTTCGGCGAAATCAAGGGGTGTAGTTTGGGCTCTGCTAGAAGAACTTGGGATCTTTGGGGTAGATCTGCAAAGGTTCCAGAACTCAAGTTTATTTAACAATAGCGAACAGTATCAACTTGCTTATCTGATCTGTCTCATCTCTCTGAGCATCAGAGGAGGTTTTGTGCTCAAAGACTGCTGACATAGCTTGTTGCAAAATAAATCCTCTGGCATGACTGCTGTTATGTGAATCATTTACCCCTTAGCTTTTGTGTTCCTTATCTGTAAAATATGAGAATTGCAGCATATGGCTATTGGATGCAACAGGGAACTGAATTTTGCCCCTGAACTATCATCTTGTTTCTATTTCTTTCTTCTTCCCCCTTTCCATTACTTTGCACTTGGTGATGGTTGGTGAGTTTGAGATTTTAGTAAAAAAAACCCAAAATCCTAAAAAGTGTAGTTCTGGGAAAGAATGAATGATTACAAGTGGAGATCGAGAGCTCTACATTTTGACCATTGGTTTTACATATACAGGTAGTCCTTGACTTACGACGGCAATAGGGACCGGAATTTCCATCGCTAAGCGATGTGGTTGTAAAGTGTGACTGCATCGCTTAATGACAGCAATCCCTGCAGTCCCGGTTGCCATTGTTAACATGGTTGCTAGGCAAGGAAACTTCCTGCCGGCTTCCCACAACCAAAGTCAGTGGGGAAGCCTGCAGGAAGTTGCAAGTCCCAGGCCTGCAGGCAGGTAAGTGGCTGCTGCTGGGTGGGGGAGGGAGTGAGGGGAATGTGGGGGAGGGTGTGTGAGAGGCACCGCATAGGTCGGGGAGGTGCACGAGAGTCACTGCGTGGGTTGGGGAGGGTCGGTGCGCAGGGGTGCGCAAGAGGTACTGCATGGGTTGGGGGAGTGTGCAAGAGGTAGCGTGGAGAGGGTGCGAGAGGGTGTGAGGGTTGTGCAAGGTGCCGTGTGGGTTGGGTCAGGTGCGTGGGGAGGGTATGCAGGGGTGTGCGAGTGGCCAGCGCCAGTGCAGAGGGGCTGGGGGAGGGTGCACGAGTGGGGGAGACTTAACCCAAGGACTTGCGATCTTCCCTGTCGGCTTCCCCTTTGACTTACTGGGGAAGCCGGCATGGAAGGTTGCAAATGGCGGTCATGTGATCACGGGGGCTTGGCAACTGGTCGTAAGTGCGAATGGGTTGCCAAGCACCCAGATCGCAATCATGTGACCGCGGGGGTACTGGGATGGCCAGAACTCTGAGGAATGGTTGTAACTATTCATTCAGTGCCATCGTAACTTCGAACGGTCACTGAATGCATGATCGTAAGTCGAGGACTTCTGTACTGTCCTGCTGCCGTTTAGAACTGATATGAACTATTCCAGGATTTCCAGACATCATAAAAAAGGCTGTTCTACACCCACTCCTAAAAGTGCTTTAATGCTGTGATGTGCCAAACTACATGGAGGGAAAGGCAGCTTATTCAGTACTGAAAGCAGGGGGCCTGAAATTTTGGCCCGTCCTCTTCCGTAACGTCATACCAATCCTCAGAAGGACTTGGAGTTTTTCTGAAGCCCAATGCAGCTGAGAAGGCTTGAGATGGTTTTGCTAGGTAAAGATGGGAGACAGTAAGATGCCTTATGGCTTGCTGAACTAAACAAAGTTTAGTATGCAAAGGGTAGAATATTCCTGTACCCTTTCATACTCTGGATTTAGGAATGTGCGTGGCACTTGGCTGTTAAGACTGTCAACTTGAATTGAGCCTGCAACCCTATGTGCAATCCTATTCATTCACTGAATGAAATCAGACCAGATCCAAGGAAACTGGATAAGATGGGGTTGTGAATCTAAGCATGTGTATATGTGTAATGTCATTGACCATTGAAACCATTATCTAACATGACATCCTGCAGATGTGTTAGATTGAAACTGTCTGAGTACTCTGGGAGTGGTAGGGAGGAGAGATCAGGCTGGACAATTGCCTGTTCCTGCTTTTATTTGCCATTTTCATCCAAGTAAATAAGCATAGACTTGCCCGATAAGGCCTTACATTCCTTGTTGCTTGCAAATGTATTATGCACATTGAAGGTGCTACTACCTTGTGTGCATTCTTGGTGTGAAAAAACAAGGCTCCCCCTTACAGTATTCTTCATGAGCTTCTGATGGTGTGACAGCTGGAAGGCATGAACAGTACTTAAGGCCATTGCAGTCTCAGATGTGTGTCCACAAACATCTGGGCAGAAAGTATTGCAAGTGCTGGTGGGAAGTGTTGAGAAAGTCTTCATGAGAGCTGCTGATTACATAACTTTGGGCAGTGAGCATGGCTTGCTCCAGCTGATGATATAGAATAGATATTTTCAAACCTTTCTTCAGGCTGTGTGGCACCTTTTAGTTAAAAATATTTCCAGGAATCCCTGATCAAAAGGCAAAGCTCTAGGGATAGCAAATTGGCTGCATTGGAGTGAATGTTTGTTTGCCCTTTTTCTCTCCTGGAACCCCATTAAGTTCTCACGAACCCTAGGGTTCCATGGCACAGTGAAAAATTGGTATAGGAAACAGCACAGTAGTAAGTTTTTTCCCTTCTCATTGACATTGGAAACATATGTATATATACACACACACACACAGCCTTGAGGTTATGATTATAAAGGTAATTGAATATGAACAAAATGGTCATATTTTCCCCTCGGGCTTTGGGTTAGGGTGGGGGGCAAGCCTCTTATTTGTTGTTCAGTCGACTCTTCGTGACCCCATGGACCATAGCACGCCAGGCCTTCCTGTCCTCCACTGTCTCCCGGAGTTTACTCAAATTCATGTTCATTACATCGGTGATGCTATCTAACCATCTCATCCTCTGCCGTCCCCTTCTCCGTTTGCCTTCAGTCTTTCCCAGCATCAGGGTCTTTTCCAGGGAGTCCTCTCTTCGCATTAGGTGGCCAAAGTATTTGAGCTTCAGCTTCAGTATCTGTCCTTCCAATGAGCAGTCAGGGTTGATTTCCTAGGACTCTGCATTTTGGTTTAGATATTTTATTCTCTTCCAGACATGCGTTGTTCTTTTTTCTTTGTTATATTGCCCTGTGCTCTTTTTAGTTTGGTATGCTGCCCAGAATCAGTATGAAGTTAGACAGCCTTATATATATTTGATGAACGATTAAATAAATATGTGTTTTAAAGAGGAGGTAATTGGAAGAAAGAAATGTTCCCATTCTGTTCTGTCCTAAAGCAGGCCAGTTCAGAATGATTGCTTATAGCAGTATTTCTCAACCTTGGCAGCTTGAAGATGTGTGGACTTCAACTTCCAGAATTCCCCTGCCAGCCATGAATTCTGGGAGTTGAAGTCCACACATCTTCAAGTTGCCAAGGTTGAGAAACATGGGCTTATAGTTTAAGCCACCATAGTGTCAGCTACAGATGATGGACATTATAGAATTAAAGTGGAAAATAACATTGATAATAGAAGAATCAATTAAAAGAATAGTTTTAACTTATTATTTGTCCCCAACAAGTGTATAATTGCCATACCCAAAAGTAATCATTTCAGCTTATATGACACAAATTTCCATTTTCCATTTTTACAGAGAATTCTTGGCTAAGATAAAACAACTAGGAATAACCCAGTTTCTCCAGGACAGTTGTTTGCACTTGCTTTATGATGCAGTTATATCTCTTTTCAGAACTTTGTTTTTGACAAATGGATTAACTAGTTTTATTGAATTAAGCCAGTATTTATATATATATACTTGCATTGTTGAAGACAGTAGGTCTTGGCTTGCATAGGATAGGATTTGCATTATATATGAAACCTTTTTAGGAATCTCTGAAATGAATATTTTTACTTAAGGAAGTATTGTTGGGGAAGACTTTATGTAATAGATGCTCCTTAAATTAATTTACAATTGTCCAGCTGAGAGTTCAGTGGAATCTTTCTGTATGCTAAATATACTGCATGTCTATGAAGGTTCTCAGTCATCCATACTGTACATATTGTACTGTACATACTGTACATACATACATACATACATATTGTACTGTACATATGTACTGTACATACATACATGATGACATACTGCATGTCATCAAACCATGGGGTTTGGTGTCTTGGCAAAAATAAAAGCTAATTCTCTGTAAAAATGGAAAATGGAAATTTGTGTCATATAAGCTGAAATGATTACTTTTGGGTATGGCAATTATACACTTGTTGGGGACAAATAATAAGTTATTTATTATTATTGTATATTATTATTTTATTATTATTGTATTTTTAGATGATATTTTTATAGTTTTTAACTTTCAATTGTTGTAACCCGCCCAGAGTCCCTTGCAAGGGAGATGGGCGGGGAATAAATTGAAATAATAAATAAATATTGCTAGGTTAAATCAGTCAATCCTAAAGAAATCAACCCTGACTGCTCATTGGAAGGACAGATACTGAAGCTGAAGCTCAAATACTTTGGCCACCTAATGAGAAGAGAGGACTCCCTGGAAAAGACCCTGATGCTGGGAAAGACTGAAGGCAAAAGGAGAAGGGGACGGCAGAGGATGAGATGGTTAGATAGCATCACCGATGTAATGAATATGAATGTGAGTAAACTCCAGGAGACAGTGGAGGACAGGAAGGCCTGGCGTGCTATGGTCCATGAGGTCACGAAGAGTCGGACACGACTAAACGACTGAACAACAACAGAGTGTTAGGTACATAATAGGAACTTCCTAAGAAGTTTAATCTTTAGTTTGGTCCTAACATTTCAAAAAAAAAAACAACCCACACATATAACTTGTTGAGCTCGATGGAGATGACACAGGGACTGTGTTCTATAATTATGACCAACTGCTGCTTCAAAGATTCATAGGAAACATCTCATGTTAGATCAACAGATCTCTTTTGGTGTAGTTCTTTTCCCATCAAGGTGGTGACATAAGCCAGTTTTGCTCTTTTACAACTTAGGTGCCCTTTAGGAAGCTTGTGGATTGTTACTGTGAATGGTTTGCTGCATTGGTCATTATGTTTTGCTAATGCTAGTTGCACTGCACTCACATTTACTTTTCATCTGCGAAGTGTTGGGTCTGGAGTTCTCAGTTGATCCTGAACTTGCGACTTGAAGGGTTAACATATCATAGAGTCTACCATGGTAGAGATGGGCGGGGATAAATCCAAATAATAAATAAATAAAATTATTCAGCTACAATTAAAAAAGAAAAAGAAAAACCTGCCACTGGAATATGGAAGGCCCTTGACAAGTAGTTCTTGAACTCTGGATGACTTAAACATTCTTAAAAATCTTGGCTAGTTAAGCTTTTCTTCATTCTAAAATTTGAACTATATAGCTCATGTTGGGAACATTTTTCTGTGGCAGCATTATCCAACCAGTAACATATTTGAAAATTTTAGGGTCTAGACTAGGGCTTGTTATCTTGGTTTGATAATCTGGTTTGGGTCAAAGTGGAAATGTGAAAGTTTGGGACTGGGAGATGAAGGATTTGTATCCTCCACCCCCCCCCCCCTTGACACTCCTAGTCAGAACAGTCTTTATCTTGTTTGTGTGTGTGCTCGTGTCCCCACACTTGGGTGGGGTGAGGGACAAATGCAGGCCGGAGTACAGATGTTCATGGCTTCTCCAGCTGTTCGGGTGCAACTAAATGGAACTCATGAACTGCACTTTGAGAAACTCTTCTGAAGGCTGTGATACACCCTCATCTTTATAATAGCTTCCAGGTTGGTCTTCCCCTCTGATCTGAGCAGCTGTGCCATGCTATTTCAATCTTATTTACAATTAGACGGTGATTACACTGCCTTGCTCTCCTTTCCCTAAACTGACATAATTCTTGTTTTCCCTGCAAAATGACCAAAATAAAGAAATCTGCAAAATGACTGCGTTCAAAGGCATCGGCTTGGCATAACAATAATACATTTTCGGACACCCCTTTTTGGGCACGAAGAGAGAATTTTCTACAGTTACGGCTGGGTAAATTGACTCCCTACCTGCTGCTTTCCAACAGTGCTCATTTTAATGCACTCGTCACGTATAATGTTTAATTAAAAGCAGAGTAGCTTGCAATGCAGAACTGCACCTAGAGGTTCTTCTCTTCCTTCCCTTTCACTGGATTAAAAAGAAATAAGCATCTGACGTGTATTTTATTTTAACACAAACCTATTAATTTTTTAAAAAAAAAAAAAACAAACCATAATTTTTCATGTTAACGTGTGTTGCATAGCATAAACAATAAAATAAAAAGCTGTTGTTTTTGAAGAAACACTTCAGTCAACAGTAGACAATATTCAGTACTGTAATACTTTGATACCTGTGTCTTTATGGGCAACGAAAACGATCAGGGGGTTCTAACACTTTCCTTACAAGAAAAGGCTAAAATGTTTGGAATGTTTTAGCTTGGAAGAAAAGTGATGGAAAAGGGACATGGTTGAGGGCATAAAATAATGGAGAAAGTGGACAGGGAGAAACTTTCCATATTTCTCCAAAAACTAGGACTGGGGATGATGATGATGATGATGATGATGATGATGATTTATTTAAAGAATGTAAAGTGCTGCCCCACACATAGTTTGTGATTCTGGGCAGTGTATAGCTATATAAAAAAACAAAAATTAAATACAAACAGACCAATATAACAAATCACAATGAATATATAAACACCATGAGGCTTGGTATGACAAACACTCTCCCAACAGAATGGGCTCATCTAACAGCTTGGTCCAATGCATGGAAGAAAAGCCATATCTTTATAACTCTACAAAAGGCTAATAAGGTTGGGGCCATGTGAGCCTTGCAGGGGATGAAGGGGGGGGGGGCTTGTTCCAAAGGACGGGGCAGCATAGAGAAAGCACATCTCCTAGGCCTCTTTAGATGCACTGCTTTAAAGAAGGGACCTGGAGCATGCCCACTCTGTACAACCTAATGGAATGGGTAGCACTAATTGGAGATAGGCAGTCCTGCAAGTAACCCAGCCCTGTGCCATGTAGGACTTTGTAGGCGATAACCAGCACCTTGAATTGCACCTGGAAGCCTACTGGGAGCCAGTGCAACTTGCAAAGTAGTGGTGTTCCATTGGCATATTGAATGCACCCATTACTACCTGCATCACTGTATTTTGGACTACTTGCAATTCCTGGATAGTTTTCAAGGGCAGCCCCATGTAGAGTGCAGAAATCCATCCAGGAGGTGACTAGGGCATGAGTGACCATGTGGAGGGTCTTCTGATCCAGAAAGTTGTGTGAAAGTTGTGTGAGTTGTGTGAAGACCCTCCTGGCCACAGCTTTCACCTGCTCCTCAAGTAGGAGCTGTGAGTCCAGGAGGACCCCCAAATTACACACCAGCTTTGAGTGACACTTAGCCCCATGCCAACAGGTGATCTTACCCAGCAATCTCATGTTAGATGTTAAATTGATGAGAGAGCAATGCCTGAGGTTCCCCACAAAACGGGCTTGAGCTAGACTCTCTCCCCCCATCAACACTGACCAGAACTGGCCCTGGAAAAAGGTAGACAACTACTGTAACACTGGGTCTCCTACTTACAATCCCCTGACTTGGGACAGTAGGATATCAAGGAACTACATGTGTTAGGATAGCAATTCCCAGCCGTTGTGGTGCTTGGGATTTGTAGTCCTGATGAATGTGGACACCACCATGGAGGGAGAGGCTTCTATATTTGATATTCCTTCTCAAAGGAAATAACAAACCTTGAAACAAGCAAATAACTAAAAAGACAGAAAGAAAAAGACTGCCATTCAAGTTTGACAGCTGTGTGTAACAGCACATTCCATTCTTATCCCAAGATCATGGAGAAAGATTAGAATACTAAAAAGATTCATGTGAATAGAAACTCTTGGAATAAATTAGTAAGAATATACCAGATGTAGTTTTGGATTTTAATACCAGTCTGCACTTTGGCCTATACAGCTGACTAAATGGCCTTGAGCAAGTCTCCTTCCTTCACCCACATGTTTTCCTATTGCATGGATTTAATCAACACATCTCCTGTTTTCTCAGTCTGCATCCTTGTTTGCTGATTGATGATACTCTCAAAAGGTGCATGATTTAGCAGATGGAATCCCAGATGCATTTATTTCTCCCTGTACTGGCTATTACAATTTTGTCAGAGGGGATTGTTAGACACTCAAGTTGTGCAATACCCCCTGTAAAACATCAGTTATGTTTTTGCTTTAAATTACAGCTGTGCTTATTATTTGCAAGAGGGCCCAGACTATTCCCTGAAAATTCCCTTGTTGCTAACTTTTCTTTTGGATACTGTTTGCAGATGATGATTCCCTTCTGCTAAGGTGATTTTTTTTTAAAGAAAAGAGTCAAAGGACTAGCCATCCATGATTGATCCTGGCCAAATAGTGGGCAGGGTAGATGTCGGTAGGGAGGGGTGGGAGTAAAACTTGAAACCCCCACCCCCTTTCAGTATCATAGAGGTATATAATTGAAATACAGCTAAAACATGTTTCAAAGCATCCCAATCCAATTTGGGACATGCAGCATTGCTAAAGTTCTATTAAATTTTAACTTTTTGATTTTGCCAACAGCCAATTGTGACACTGCCGAGTTTTCTTCTGTGTAAATGTGTTGCATTACATTCTGCATAGATCCATGGGAGGGTTTTGTTACCATGCAAGACAAATTTGATTTGCTCTGCCAGCATGTAGCACCATGTTTTCTGCTGACTGTTCTTTTAATTTTAAAAAGTAACATATATAGCAGATATTAATCATACTATTAAAATATTGAATTTTCCATAATTATCTACTACCTTTATTTAAGAAAGAAAAAAAACCTCTTAAAGAATGTGTTTATCTTAGTCTAGAATGGGATATTTAAAGCTGTAATCTAAAGCTTTCCGTAATAAATCTCAGCACAGGTATGGAGAACAATATTGGTCTTTGTTCGATTGGTTGTGAAGGAAGACGTGTCTGTGGGTGTGTGTTTCTGGGTGTTTAAAGACTCCAACTCATACTGCAACATAAGAGATGAAACTGGAACCATTGCAGAAATAAACCCCTGTAAACCAGATGGATTGTAGTATAATTTTAGTTGTAGTGCTTTTCCAAAATCCCATTCTAGAGCTTAATTATTTTGTTACGTTATGCTATGATCAGTTCTTCCTTTTCTTGTTGATATGATTGTACTTATAAATGGCCAAATGTTTTTCTGTTTTATATGGTAAACAATAGTATCTTAATACTCCATTCTACTACGAGCTTTTATTTTCTTTCCTCCTCCTCCTCCTCCTCCTCCTCCTCCTCCTCCTCCTCCTCCTCCTCCTCCTCCCCCCCCCCCTTCAACAGATCTGTTAGATAGAGTTAAATCTTGCAATCATTGTAAATTTTGCGGGTAACTTGCTTGTGCTGGAAATCACACTTATAATTAATTTGGCCTCTGAAGAGGATGAGAATAGATTTGTGTGTAATATCATGGGAGCAGGCAGGCCATTCTTTGGGAGGGGGCTTAAATCACTCATTTTACCCCATTAAGCCCGCCACTGTTTGTGGCAATGGTGGTGCCCTGGGCAGTAAAAGGGGTGCTTAATAGGTAAGGAGTTTTTGCAAGGAATCCTGGGAGTATCATGGGGAAAATGGGAAGTTTCCTAGGATGAGGCAATGTCTGATGAACATTAGATTCATACCATTTTGTAGGTGATGAAGGTCCCTCAAGGAAACCAGTCCAATGGACATCTGAGTTACTGGGTTTCATTTAAGTGTAAGAAGGAAATATCACACTAACAGGTGGAGGGATTTTTTTTCGGCCTAGGGCTGATGTATAATTAACCAAATATTGACCAGCTTGTGCATATATTATTTCTTATACCATTAGAACAAAGAGACAATGCTACAGACACACCTAGAGGTTCATCATAGACTTATGCAAAGCTTTGGTTTGAAGTGTTGAATGAATCGGATGTCCCTCAAGGCATCTTTTTACTTAATTTGGAAAATCATATCCAATCAATTTGATTTTCTGAATTGGATCAAATCAGTGATTCAGACTGGATTGAAGTCAATCCACACATTTTTTAATATATGTTTCTCAGTTTTTTATTCAAGCTCTATTTAGCATCGGACAGGCTTCGGCAGTCAGTTTTATCTGCCCTTCATGTCTTAAAACTATTGTAGAACAAAAATATTGCAAATCATGGTGCCATGAGGTAGAATCAGAGAAGCTTTGAAATAATGAGTTGGTTGTAACGAGGTATGTGTCAGCCCTGTGGAATTGTCACAATAGGCCAATGTAGCTCCAGGAAATAAAACTGTCTAATCCAATAAACATTAATCAGTAAGAAGGATTAATCTTCATAGGTTTGCATATAGCTAAACAATAATTTTGAAATGAAAACTCTGTACTTTAAAGAAACTTGATGAATTTATTTGTTGCCTCCTGTAAAAGGGTGCTGTTATCTCCAGTTGTTTAAAGGCATCTCTTCTCTCTTTTTAAATATGTACAATTAATTGAGGATATCTTTTTAACCAAATTGACAACAATTCAGATGCTACCCATTGAATTGTTTTGACGACAATACAGTAGAACAGTTTTCGAAGAGAGTGCCTGCAAACTTATTTCTCTTGCACCAAGCCATGATAATTGGCAAGGCTGTTGATATATTTCCTTTTTGGGATGGATGGAGCCAGACTCTTCAAATATCAGGTTAAAGATGAAGCTTTGAAAAAGAAGCAGCCTTTTTACAAGCATTATAATCAGAATTCTATTAATATCCAGATAAAGATCAATCCATTTGGAATGCTTTTATAAAGGGGATATTTATTTTGAACTGCTTTGACCTAACCAGCAATGGGAAACATGGTGTCCTTCAAATTTTGGGGTTTCAACTTCCATCAGCCCAAGGCACAATGGCCAGTAGTAATGATTTATACAAAGAATAGTTCAAAGGTTTTGAAGGACAACTGGTTTGGCCTGTTAAGGATATAGAGCATTATTTTCACCCTATAAACTGCTGCTTTTGCCTCTTAAAATCCCAGATTGTTAAATGCCTTTCAAAATCTCCACAGTTTTCAAACTTAGGTCTTCCTGAATGTAGCTTGAATCATGTCAACTGGATTTCTATTTTCTCAGTGGAAACGTTTCGCTCCTTATTCAAGGAGCTTCTTCAGTCTGAGCAAAGTTAGTAAGGGAATCCTTAAATATGTTTCTAGGTGGCTGTGTGACCTTGCACCTGGGGCTAGGTCATGGTTATTTTGAGATGTTAGATGAAACTAAAGGAGGATCGTTAAGATTACCCTGCTGCTGTTGAGCTTGTGAAATGGTCTTAATCTTCCTAGGCACAGAAGACAAAGCAGGAAGGAAAATAGGGGAAAGATTGTGCCTGAGGCCCCCACCTCTATTCAAGGAAGGATTTTCCAAGTTGGCATAAATGGACTCCTTGACCCCTCTCTCAAACCACCTATCTTCTCTGTCTAAAATGTGAACATTTATGTCCTCAAATGAGTGTCCTTTTTCCTTTAGATGAAGATAAACTGCTGACTCTGGTCCTGTGGTGTTACTTCTCCTGTGTTGGGCCATCCTCCTGTACAAAGATTGTTTGGTTTCTCCAATGCAGAGTTCAGAGCACTCCTCACTGCACTGGATTGCATAAACTACATTGCTTTTCTTGTGTTTTGGAGTTTGATCTTTGGGGTGTACAAGCCTCTGTCTCAGTGTGGTGGTGGGTTTGAAATATACAGGTATGTGGTGTTTGCCAAATATCCTTTTTATCTTTTCAGACACGCCAGCCATGTAAGGAATGACCAGGTTCTTCCGTTTACTCTGAGTCTCAGCGCTATCGCTGCAACAGATAGGGCTGAGACTCAGAGTAAACGGAAGAACCTGGTCATTCCTTACATGGCTGGCGTGTCTGAAAAGATAAAAAGGATATTTGGCAAACACCACATACCTGTATATTTCAAACCCACCAACACACTGAGACAGAGGCTTGTACGCCCCAAAGATCAAACTCCAAAACACAAGAAAAGCAATGTAGTTTATGCAATCCAGTGCAGTGAGGAGTGCTCTGAACTCTACATTGGAGAAACCAAACAATCTTTGTACAGGAGGATGGCCCAACACAGGAGAAGTAACACCACAGGACCAGAGTCAGCAGTTTATCTTCATCTAAAGGAAAAAGGACACTCATTTGAGGATATAAATGTTCACATTTTAGACAGAGAAGATAGGTGGTTTGAGAGAGGGGTCAAGGAATCCATTTATGCCAACTTGGAAAATCCTTCCTTGAATAGAGGTGGGGGCCTCAGGCACAATCTTTCCCCTATTTTCTTTCCTGCTTTGTCTTCTGTGCCTAGGAAGATTAAGACCATTTTGCAAGCTCAACAGCAGCAGGGTAATCTTAACGATCCTCCTTTAGATGATAAAGGGACTTAGAAATAACATCTCAATATAACCATGACCTAGCCCCAGGTGCAGGGTCACACAGCCACCTAGAAACATATTTAGGATTCCCTTACCAACTTTGCTCAGACTGAAGAAGCTCCTTGGATAAGGAGCGAAACGTTTCCACTGAGAAAATAGAAATCCAGTTGACATGATTCAAGCTACAGACAATTCCACCTGGATGACTGAGAACCTTCATAGACGTCTTCCTGAATGTTCGGAACTTTTTTTATTTTGTTCTTTTTGAGTTTTAGATTGAAGTTATTCATTGGAAAAGAGGTAGATAGCTTCTTTACCCATTCATTCGCCTTCCCAGTATCCTTGGGATGCTGCCAGCATTTGGGCATTGCTTTGATGCCAGAGGATAAAATGACTATTCAGGTATCACTTTTCTGCAGCTACCACAACGGAACCTTAGCTTTTGGTTACACTCCAACAATGTTTTGTTTCATGCATGGTATCATATAAAGTAAAGCTTTTCTGCACTGCAGTATACAAGGCATCCTGTAGAATAAAAAGGGAGATGATACAGGCGCCTGAAGTGGGACGAAATTGTATATGATCGGTCTCCTCAGGAGGAGGGACTTGGGTCTTCTTCAAACATTGCCGAGCCTTAAAGGAATGAGTAAAGCTGTATGCTTCCCATTGGGTTACAAATGCATCACTGATCATTAAAATCAAGGGAGTTGCTTTCTTCATGTAAACCAGGATATTTTAAATAGTGGGTTTTTTAAAATCAAAACGGGGTTTTTGTTTGCATGCATATCTGTGTATGTGTATATTGCATGCATGTATGTGTATGTATATCTGGATATATGATACCTGGATATCTGTCTCCAATTGTTTCTGCCCGCCTGGTACGTTTTGACAGAGCGGGTGCGCTCTAGGTCCCCACTATTAAACACACTCATCTTGTGGGACTGAGGAAGTACGCCTTCCCTGTTGTGGTCCCTGCCCTCTGGAACAGCATCCTCCTAGAGATATTTATTTTATTTTTTATTTTATTTATTTTCTATCCCACTTTTATTATTTTTATAAATAACTAAGGGCGGCGAACATACCAAATACTTCTTCTTCCTCCTATTTTCCCCACAACAACCCTGTGAGGTGAGTTGGGCTGAGAGAGAGTGACTGGCCCAAGGTCACCCAGCCGCCCAGAGTCTGTTGGCGTGGGAGGCCATAACAAATTTAAATTAATAATGATAATGTGAAAAAAAATAGAGAGCCAGTATGGTGTAGTGGTTAGGGCACCAAGCTAGAAACCGGGAGACCATGAGTTCTTGTCCCACTTTAGGCATGAAGCCAGCTGGGTGACCTTGGGCCAGTCCCTCTCTCTCAGCCCTAGGCAATGGCAAACCACTTCTGAAACCTTGCCAAGAAAACTGCAGGGACTTGTCCAGGAAGTTGCCAGGAGTCAACACTGACTTGAAGGCGCACCCGCGCACACCCACACAGTGCAGCAGTACACCTATTTGACTTTGAATTTAGGTCTCCAGGGGCACCAAATGGCCCATGGATTATTCATTTCAGTTTTAGGAGTCAACCCTGACTCGAAGGCACCCCCTCCCCCCAAAAAGCTAGGGTTAGACAAAATGTGCCCTCTTGATCTTTCCTTGTCCCTCCCTCCCTCCCTCCCTCCCTCCCTCCC
The DNA here is from genome assembly GCA_023362775.1 of Charina bottae. Lineage (NCBI taxonomy): Eukaryota > Metazoa > Chordata > Lepidosauria > Squamata > Charinaidae > Charina > Charina bottae. The sequence continues at coordinate 138,132,605 of JALMGJ010000003.1, forward strand.
TCCCTCCCTTCCTTCCTTCCTTCCTTCCTTCCTTCTTCTATTTACCCCCTCCCTCCCTTCCTCTTTCTATCTCTCCTTCCTCCCTCCCTCCCTCCCTCCCGGCTCTGACTAGCTCTCTTTTGCCTATAGTTCTCACAGTCCCTTAACATTAGCCATGAGGGTTGGGGCTAAAAAGTCTTGGTTGCTAGTCCTGCTCAGTCAATCCTGAATCAGAAGCCTGTGGTTTATCAAGCTGAATCGAGCCTAGGAAATAAAAGGATAACAAATTGGCCAAAAAAGTACCTTGAATAAATAAATAAAATAAAGGAGGAATGTTTCTGTGAAGGTTGCCCGCTTCATTCCTAAATTCCGTATCCAAGTAATGCTTTTGCTTAGAAGAACAAGGCAGCCCCACCTGCTTCTGTATCTTTCTGTGCTGTTTGCTTTAGTCAGCTGTACATTACCTTTGTTCCTTGGACCCTAAAGATACTATTTCCACGTCGTATTTGACAAGCCTTGATTGTTAAATTGAACATTGCTGGAGCTCTACAGTTGGGAATTTTTGGAATTGAAGTGCTAATATCATGGAAGGCACCAGGCTGAGGTCTCTGATAGGATTGTTTTAAATATTAGAACTAGGTAGTGGATGTGAAAGTTCTTCAAACTCTTGAAAGAGCTGTACGCCTGTGACATACCTGGTTTTCTTGTAGCCAGACTGCTTTTTCCTTATGGTGTAGTAATTCCTCATGCTTTGTGAGCCCTGCATAAACGAGACAAATTAATTTATGCATGCATTTGTTTGGAAGTTCTTTGAAAATGTAGGTGGGGTTTTTATTTTTACTTTTGATCCCTTGCTAAAACGAACAGTGCTCCCCTTCTCCGCCAGAAAGAGGAAAAGAAGAAGAAAAGTGGGGGAAAAAAATTCTGGGTCAGTGCTGGGTTTCCCATCAGTGTATGATTAATGGCAGGCTTGCCTATAATGAGAGCATTGTTAGTTAGCATCCTGGTACCATGTTATTTCTTTATTTGAACTCTGGTCTCTGATTGTGCGAGGAAGCAGTGATGGATATTGACTAGGCTAATCTTGACTGTATGCTTAATCACAGCACAGAGCCAGGGAAGTGGATAGAGTTTCGGAGAGCAGCTATGGGTAAAAGAGCACCGCAATGAAAGAAAACTGAGCCTCGGTGATTCTTTGGGGACCCTGTCGCAGATTGTTATTGCATTAGAGGAGGAGGAGCTGCCAAGGAAAAAACTGCTATACAATTAAATGGGGCTGTTAAGAGCACGGCTGAATCAATTCATTAATGACAATGGATTATTCTGGCTCCTACTATTTTCCCCCCCTTCCTAGCTCCCCTGGGTGAAGATGGACCAAGAAGACAAAGGCAGATGGGAAGGCGGGGACCAGAGGTTTGGGAGAAATCCAAGCTCAACCCCTTACAAGCAACTAGGGCAGTGTTTCTCAAGCTTGGCAACTTTAAGAGGTGTGGACATCAACTCCCAGAATTCCCCAGCCAGCATGGCTTTAGAATTTAGAATTCTAATCCTGATTTAGAATTTACAATACAGCCGGCACATCCGTGTTGCTAGATACTCAATGGATCACATATTCTGCACATGTTAATTAAATAACAGTACATAACCTTGGTGTGTTCCTTTCCCAATGCTGAGCCGTGTAGTTGCTCTAAATTCTGTTCTGTTGCTTCCTGACAATCAGTCCTGGATCCTCTACATTTTTATAAATAACTTTGATGAGGAAATGAAGGGAATGTTTATCAAACGTGCCAATGACACAAAATCAGATGGGTTACCTAATGCCCTAGAACAGTGTTTCTCAACCCTGGCAACTTCAAGATGTGTGGAATTCTGGGAGTTGAAGTCCACACATCTTAAAGTTGCCAAGTTTGAGAAACACTGAACTAGAGAATGGTGATGGTGGGGGGGGAATTGCCGATACCCTCCCTTTATTAATTTTTTCAATTATTTTTTTAAATTAAAATGCTTAGATAGTGTACAATCCATTGGGATGCATGAGGGCCATGCATCCTTTTAGGTGCTTGATGATTGTCCTAAACAGGCAGGAAGAATGATGCACTATATCAAGCCCAGGCTGTGGAAGTATTAGTAAGGCTAAGATATTCCAGAAAAAAATGAAACAAAGGAAAGTACATCTGTTTTCCACAGATGTTACAAATGGAAAACAGGTGAAAAAAAGTGAACTTCCCATAAAAGTTACTATTAATCCCTGATACATTTGAAATTACCATACTGTTTAAGTACTTTGAAGGAAGTGGTAAAGAAAATGTTCTTGAAAACGTATGTGTAAACTTGTTTCTGAACTGTATGTAAGCTGCAGGTACAGCTACCCCTACCCCATGTACAAAGGTCCTTGAATATAACATGTGGCTGGTTCACATGTTGCACTATATTGAAATGCAAACAGGGTTGGTACATAACCCATAGTTTGCAGAGCAGTAGACCACAGTTTGATGTATAGGTTGTTACTGACCTACTGATTGCGCCTGTGGCTTAGCATGATGTGAACAAGAATACATGATTTGTTTGTGATTTCCTGATGTACATTTTAGTGTTTTGCACCATCCAAACTTCCAACCATTTCAAGAAGTGCAAGAAAAAGGCAGCAGAAAGTTCAATAAACTAAGACTTGGTCAAGAAACCATACACAATCTACACTGGGAAGTCTACTGTATCTTTGGATTATTTCTGGTTCATTCAATGAAATATGGTTAAGACAAAGCATGACAAAATTAGCATGTCTGTCCACTATGTTTTGCAAGCTGTGTGTTTCCTTATTGTACAGGGGCGTGGTGGCTTAGCGGGTAAGATGACAGGCTTGTCGATCGGAAGGTCGCAAGTTCGGAGGTTCGAATCCCTAGCCCCGCGTGACGGAGTGAGCTCCCGCACTCACCCCAGCTCTTGCCAACCTAGCAATTCGAAAGCATGCAAATGCAAGTAGATGAATAGGTACCACTTCAGTGGGTAGGTAACAGTGTTCCGTGTGCGTCATGCCGGCCACATGACCATGGAAGCGTCTTCAGACAACGCTGGCTCTTCGGCTAACAAACGGAGATGAGCACCGGCCTTATTGGGATAGGTTTGCTAAACTAGAAACAAACCACATGATAGCCTAGCTGGCAAAGCTCTGTTTGGGTTGATGGATCATATCAGTTCTATAGTTATGTTTTAATTGACTCAGGTTACTTTAACCTTTTTGAGCACAATAAAGTTTGTTTGGAAGCTGCTGCAGTATTGAGGATCTGATGGAAAAGGTTGCTGAAACTCACATGTGCACAAAATCTCATTGCCTTTTTTTTTAAATTGCTTCTTGGTGCTCCAGGCTGCTTAATAGTAAGGAAGAATCGTAAACATAACATAAATAAGGCCAATTTTCGAACTGCAGAATTCCATTGCCAAGTAGTCCTTTAATTATCACTGCTAATAGCCACCATGAAAACAGTAGTAAATTGCATCAAAGGTTTATTGAGGGTATAAAAATGAATAAACAAAACAGCATGCCTTGGAGGCTTTTGCAAAGTTGAAGCTGAAGCCAGCGTTTGAACCTGATAAATAGGTATTAATTGCAAGGTTTCCTTGGAGGAAAAATCTGTTTTGCAAACTCTCTTTAGACCGAGGTCATGCTGCAGTGCCTGAAAGAAAGCCATCTAATTTTATTCAACACTTATGCTTTCAAGGAAAATAACATTATGGAATAATTTATTATGTTCTTAAAAGAAATAGCATTCAAGACTCAGACTAGATCTTAATCCATATTACGTGAAAATATACTATGCGCATTAGTTTTAAAAGATGTGGGCTGCCCATTCTCCTTTTAAAAGTGTGGCAGGATGCATGACCCATTTGTGTTCATTCATGTGTGTTACAATTATGCATGTGTCATGGTGACAGCAATGGATTTTCGCTGTTTGCCATGACTAAACATAGAACACATTCATTTGCCACTGTGTAACATGATACTTCACATTTGTATTTACTTTTTATAGTCCAAAGCATTTTGCATCCCTGATCTCAGTAGATTTTGTTAGAACTTAGCCTGTAGAGTAAGTAGGCCAGGAATATCCCCTATATTTTCAATTAACATTTATATATGACTGACAGTATTTTGAATTTTAAATATTTTTAATATATGTTAATTTGAATATTTAATTTGAAATTTGGAATCTTTGAATTCTGAAGTTGGATTTGGGACAGCTAACAGTTTGCCTCTGCATGGTACAGTCCTGTGTGTGTATTTACTCTGAAATAAGTCTACTGAGTTTAATGTGGTCTGTTAAATGATTTTAGGTTGTAGTTGCCTTTATTTGCTTCCTCATAATCTGGTTCTTGGAATTTTGAATGATTATTGATGCATTGAAGCTTTTATGAGATGATGGATATTGGATACCCTTAAAAGAAAGCATTGAGGCTGTTGGCAGCCCCTAGGTGACCTTGGCTGATCCTGAAGAAGCTAACCAGGATTAGACCTGTTCAGAAATTGAATGGGAGACAACCTGGGAATTTCAAGGCCATAGGCTAGAGACTGAGATGTTCCAAAAGTCTCCTGGAAGAGAGATGCCAAACCTCTTCCTGACTGTTGCCAAGCAAAAAACCTGGACATGTAATCAACAGGAGTTAGGCTTGTGTTTAGGAGGAAGGGGGTGAGATTTTTTTTAAAGGAAGGTCTGGGATGACAAAGACATGTGCAAACAAATAAATGACTAGCTCCTTTTAAAGATCTGGGGTTGTGAGAATCTCCTTAGTTTAAGATTTTAGTGTAACCTTTCATATCCTTGTGTTGGGTTACAGATTGGTAGAGAGGCACACAGGGATTCATCAAGCCAGCCCCCAAATCAGATCCAAACAAGTCCAGATCTTAGTTGAAAGTCCAGAGGGGAAGAGCAAGAAAGCAAAAGTCCAGTTCAGACACTTAGTAGGTCTCTAGGCCAGAGCTTTCCAAACTTTTCACATTGGTGACACACACCAACGGCGGTGGTGGCGGCGTGGCCTGCGGTGTCCTGGTGTGTCACACAAAAACCCGGAAGCGCTGATGGGGGAACCGGAAGAAGTGGCACCCCCACTAATCAGCAGCGCTGATTATTTATTTATTATTTTTATTTACTTAATTTATATAACCGCCCATCTCCCCCAATGGGGAACTCTGGGCGGTTTACAATAAAATAGTTAAAATAAAATATAAAACATCAATATACAATATATATAAAAATAATAAATAATTATAAATCCAGATGGACGATGGAATTAAAACGAAGGACATTATAAAATTATGGAATTAGCCACCCCCATGAGGAACTATCCTTTCCTCCTTCCCATGCCAGGCGGCAAAACCAGGTCTTCAGCTCTTTCCTAAAGGTCGGGAGGGAGATCTGTCTCAACTCTGGGGGCAAGATGTTCCACAGTGTGGGTGCCACCACAGAGATTAGCGGGGGTGCCGCTTTTTCTGGTTCCCCCATCAGCGCTTCCGGGTTTTTGCGCGACACACCAGGACACTGCAGGTGACACAGTAGTGTGTCATGACACACACTTTGGAAAGCTATGCTCTAGGCCATAGCTTTCTGAACTGTGTGTTGCAACACTTTAGTGTGTCGCAACAAAACCCGGGAGTGCTGATGGCGTGTCGCTGGCGGAGGTGTGCGCGGCAGCGACGAGCCATCAGCGCTTACGGGTTTTAGTGCGAAACATGAGGCTACCACCGTTGCTGCTGCGCGTGCCCCTGATCCACCGCCACTGCCACCGTTGGTGTGTCTCCAACGGCGGGACTTTGGAAAGCACTGCTCTAGGCAATCATGTTTCAAGGGTAGTTGGTCACGTAAATTGCAAGTAGTAGATGTTGCTTTCCACCAGTGAGCAACACGCATACCCATACATGCCACGTTCTGTTGCTGAGAGAGAAAAACACAGCTAGAAATATTTAATGCTGAACTTAATTTAGATGCAACTATGGCCAGAATGGAAGCCTGATTGTGGGAGGAAATGACTTAGCTAATAACTAATTCAAGCCTGACACAACAGAACACCAGAATAATGAAGAAATAGGATTGTAGGAAAATATTTTAGGACAGCATGGATCTGGTTCGGAGTAAATAGGTCAGACAAGGCTCACAATTTCCAGCTGTCTTGAGGAACAACTTTTGAGAAGTTAGTTCAGCCTTCCTCCATAAAAGAGATCTTAGCACTGTGGTACAGTAAATTACTGCCAGAGCTGTCAGTAATCTTTTCTGTGTACAGAGATCTTGGAAGAAAAATTCCGTTGGTCTAAGGTAGATGAAGTTGTTACATCTCAACTGCACCACTGACTTGGTTTCTCCATGGATTCATAAATTATGGTTTACGAAGAGAGTGGTAGAGTGCCATAGCCACACACTGTGTTTTGTTTAATTCTTCTTATTGCTTGCTAGCAACAGTATTTTGATTAACATTAAACCGGAGTTTCCTGTTGTGTTTAAACTGGATAACTCTTATTTAATGTTGGCTATTAAGCTTTGGACAAACATCTGAAGGTAGCAACAATTCTCATATACCACTTCATTTAGTGATACAAGATAGGTAACAGTTCTGTGATATAACAATAAATGAATAATTAAAATGGATATCTACTGACATATTTTTCTGAATTTTATATCCAGATACCGTGCCCACCAGTTAGGTCTGCTCTGATTTTTTAAAAAATCTCTAACCTTTCTTAGTATCTTCTATATTATGTGTGGAGATGTTCTAAACTGTAACAAAATGACATTTTTGAGCTAAATGTAGAAAGATTTTGAGTTTTCTTCCCTCCGTCTGTTTTCCTTACTATCATGCAACCAAAATTTATTATGTCAAATGGTTTTATACTAGATCACTTGGACACGGACCTTTCACAACTTCGACATGTCAGATTCTGAGGTAATTGTTCACTTGAAATATTGTTAGCATTTGTCATTGCTGACTGAGGAACATGCATTCAAATTGATAATATATCAATATATATATAATCTTGTTATTACCCCATTTAAGAGAGGTTGTGCTAGCAGAATGGGAAGAAATGAAGATCTGTGAAACAGGAAAGTCTTTAATCACATCTTGCTCACAAGCTCACTATTGTGGCCTTTGGTGAGCTTATGGTGAATTTACGGCCTCAGCATGCAATGTGTGGAGAATAATTACTTCACTACTTCACAAAGTTGTTGTTGCAAAAAAACAAAAAACAAAATAATGGCAGGATGCATACTTTATATTAAGACAGAGTTTGTTTAACCATGGTTTCTTGAATAAGACACCTGTGGCTAGATTTACACAGCATGCTAAACTAGAGTTTATGGTTTATAATCCAACATTAATTGGTTCATATACAGTAAAGCAGAACCAAACAAATCCATTAGCAGTTGGTCCTCGTTTAACGGCTATTCATTCAGTGACCGTTTGAACTTATGATGGTGCTGAATGAGTGGTAGTTACGACTGGTCCTTGTACTTACGGCTGTCGCAATGTCTCTGTGGTCATGTGGTTATGACCTGGGCCCTCAGTGCCTGGCTCACGATTACGATGTCGCAGCATTCTGTGGTCATGTGAGTGCCATTTGCGAACTTCTTTGTGAGCAAAGACAATAGAGAAACCAGCAGAAGGTCACAAATGGCGACCATGTGACATCCTTGCTTAATGACTCATGGTGATTTGCTTAACGATGGTAACCGGGAGTGCCAGAATTTCCATTGCTAAGTGGCTCGGTCACATGACATTACGCTTTATGACTGCATAGCTTAGAGATGGAAATTCCAGTCCCAATTGCTGTTAAGTGAGCACTACCTGTATGTTATGTTGGTGGGTCTCAAGCATTTAAAGATGTTTACAGTATAATAGCTATGTATTTAGCATGTTTATAACTCACAGAATCAGTCATGGACTCTGTTTACAATAAGAACAATGGACATAGCAAAAAGCATAAAAACTCAAAACATCCATCCACAGTAAAACTATAACTCTACCCTATCCTAAAAAGTAATCCAGCTTTAGCAGCTATTACTTCCCAATGTGTCTATGAAGGTTCTCAGTCATCCAGGTGGAATTGTCTGTAGCTTGAATCATGTCAACTGGATTTCTATTTTCTCAGTGGAAACGTTTTGCTCCACTGTTTTCCGTTTCCACTGAGAAAATAGAAATCCAGTTGACATAATTCAAGCTACAGATTACTTCCCAATGAAATCCATACAAAAATATCACTGATAAATACATATCAAAAGTAAAATGGTGGTGCCAATTATGCATTGCATGTCCTCTGGAAAAGCTTTGTCTTCAACATTTTCCAGAATGCCATTAAGTGAATCAAATATCAGGAGTAGGTGGAAGACCATTCCACAGAATTGGGGCCACAACTGACCTCCTGACCTTGGTTCTCCTTATTTCACTGAAATGGGGAATGATTAATAGCCTTTCTTAGGAAGAACATACCAGATTGGTCAACTCTGATTGAAGAGGTGGTCCATTTGTTCATATTGGGATTCATCTTACAGTTTTCGGTAAGAAACTCTAAACATCTTAAATTGTAAACAGTAAGGTCAGAACTGGGAATTGGAGACCTTGCTGATCTATTGTGAATCATGAATAAATCTCAGTCTATTTCTGATGCATCTTCATATTCAATTATTGAGTGGCAAGCCTCACAATTTAAAATTTAAAAATTACGACTTTAAAATTTAAATTGGCTAAGATTATTCAGAAAGATACAGCACAGACTTTTTTTTCATGTTCCCTTGCGACCTATGTTCCTCTTAATTTTCTCCTCCTATAAAGTTAAAGTCTTTGTGTTCCTGTGTATTTTTTTTAAAGTCATCTGCCTACCGAAAGATATGAAAATGCATTCCCAATTTTTGTTAGAAATGTCAGGCATGGTAGGAGACATTTAAGTATGCAAATTATGTAAACTGAGAAGTACTTGAAACTCTTCTGCCTTTTCTTCTTTTTCATTTGGCTTTTCGTTGTGGTTTGAGGTTTTGTTTTAAAACCAGATTTTAGAAATCACCCCTTCTTCACAAATATCTGTAATTGGAGAACTGCTCAATTTATTTATTTTTCCTTTGGTATTACTTGACCTATCTCTCTTCATGCAGCTTTGAATAGACTATTTAAGGCCTTCAGAAATACCAGCATTGGTCTCTAGCGGTGAAAAGATTTTTGGCTGTCTTATAAATGCACTGCCTCTGAATGTAAACAGTGTGAAAGGTTGGGAATGGAGGTTATTAGTGCCCCAGTTGAAAATCCATTGGTGACCTCCTTCTCTATGTAAAATGAGGTCTAGGAAGGCTATGCATGTCAACATAAAATGTCCTTTGTGATTCTCCAGTTACACTTGTTAGCTTTTCAGAAAATCTTTTCAAAGAGAGGATTTTTTTTTGCACGACTTGAATTTTGCTGCTGTATTTGACCTAAAAGATTTTCCTCACCAGCCTTTCATTCATGGATTGAGGATTCCTAGTTTAGGGATAGTGCACTTAGCTTGCATGGAGCAAGACCCCAGTCCTGTATCCAGCATCTCCAATTTAAAGAAGCTGGATACAAGATGGGAAAAATCTGTGCTCAAGAATCTGAAGAGCAGATTCCATACACAATTGGCAAGAGAGTTCTGACACAGTGTGGTTACAAAAGGCATGCAAGGTTTGAGTGAATGCAGAAGTGATTGCTACCCAGTGGGAGACCTTGTTGTGTAATGTTTTTAATATGTAAAATCTCAGTTATGGTAGCTGCCCCTAAGTTTAATTCAAAGCGTGGTGCTTATTCTATAATTGGGACATTTGTGTATGCCATCCCTGCCACTGACCTTGGGGAGACACTGGACCTCTGAGTTCTGTCTCTAAATTCAGGTCATCAGTGCCCCTTGGAGGGTTGGTTCTCCAACTGTTGTGAATGTTTCTGCATTCCTCTGTAGGTTATACAGTATCTTCTCTCTTCCAACAGTCATGCATGCTTCAGGTCATTGGTATTCTGCTGCCGTCTCAACAGAACTGCTAAGATGAATCGAAATGCCTCCTTGCCTCCCTTTTTGCTAAAATAAAAGAACTGTGGAAATGCCCAATGGGGTTGTGTGCCCAATGGGGTTGCGTAGTGGGATGACCAACAACCCTGGCGATTGGGTTGTTGATCACCCATTCCAATTTAATGTAGTTGATGAGATTATTTTTTTAAAAAATGGTGAAATGGTTTACATTGCTTTTTCTGGGATATACTTTGATTTCCCAGTCTAGCCTACAGCACTAGTATTCCCTGGTGTGTGTGTGTGTGTGTGTGTGTTCCATCCAAGTATTAACCAGGCCTGATCCTCCTTAATTTCCAATCCCATACAAGATCAATGACATGCTGCTGCATGCTCTATTTTAATAGTGAAGTTTACGAAAATCTTGCCTAGAACTTCCATGAATATTTTGAATTGATATAACTCTAGATGGAATGCTTCAAGGTTCCTGTTGCTCATAGCTACATTGCACGTAATTTTGAAATATTTATCTTTTTCATATTGCTTTTTAAAAGTGTGTGTGTTTAATAGAAAAGGGGCTAAGAAGCACTGTAAATAATGTATTGAGGGTTGACTAACTCCTTGCTTGGCCTCTATCCCAAAAAACATTCACCCACTACCTTGCTAGACTCCACAGGAAGTATTTTAGTCAGGAGAGTCAGTTCTGGGTTGAATCCATGTTCAGATCTTACTCAGCTGTGATATTTGCTTGGAGACTCTTGACTGTGTATGTCATCCTTAGCTCTTTACAGGAAGTGTGGGATTAAAGTGTAATGAATAACAGAAGGTGTTGGGGAAGTGAATAGAGCTGATTTTGCCTTCTGCTTCTTCTACATGAAAAGGAAATGTGGGTAGGAGAGCGGAGTATAGCTTCTGTGGAGATTTCTTGGTGTGATTCTCCACCTTGGTCTCCTCTTGCCCAGCGAATTAGTATAACCATGCTGCCTGATCTTGAATTTCCAAAATAAGTTAATTAGCTTCCCTGCTTGGCCTCGGCAATCAAATTCAACTTTCTGTCTGGAAAATGTGATGGAAGAGAAGTTACACACTGATTTTATTTTATTGTTGTACTATCATGGCATAGGGGAGTGAGAAGGAACCATAACCAAGTCAACAGTTTCCCAACTCAAAAAGTGAGTTCATATGTCTTAAAGGAAGCTAAGCATGCAGACCAGTCTGATTTTGGAGACTGCACATAGTGTCGAGTTGCTGATCTGGTGCTTACAATATCTACCTTGAAACTCCAGGCTAGCTATGTTGATCATAATTCAATAGATGCATACTGTGTCTCTTAATTGCTTTTGAGAACTGGTGTCACTTTGTCATAGTGATTATTATTTATTTTTTATTTCATAGACTGACTTCCTTCAAGTTAGAATTACAACCCTTTTATGTATAGTAGATTCAAGTTAGAAGAATTAAAACCCTTTTATGTAGGAGTACTGATTAGCTCTTGCCAAACTAGCAATTCGAAAGCATGCAACTGCAAGTAGATAAATAGGTACCACTTCGGTGGGTAGGTAACAGTGTTCCGCATGCGTCATGCTGGCCACATGACCGCGGAAGCGTCTTCAGACAACGCTGGCTCTTCGGCTAACAAACGGAGATGAGCACCGTCCCCTAGAGTTGGACACGACTGCACAAATGTGCGGGGGGAACCTTTACCTTTACCTTACTGATTAGGAATGTCACCCCAATTCTCAGGTAATTTGGCTAGGCAACCCCACTGAAAATGGAAAGACAAATGATACATCCCCTCCCTTAAAAAAAAAAAAAACAGGAAAAAAACAGTAATAAAATAAAAATGGTCTAATTTTGCTCAAATTTATTCCAGTTCAGATTGACAAATATGTTTGGAATTAATCATTTTTTATCTGAATCTGAATTAACATATTGCCCATTGTACTTATTGACACATTCTTTGTTGCCTGCCAACTTCCTGCCCTACCTCTTTCTTTTTTTTAGATTCTTCCAATCAAAAATTGGAAATTAGCACACTGAAGGATAATGTACCTGCAGTCTAAAGCTAGTATTGTGGCTCCAGCCATGCCTCTAGGCCCACATGGAGGGAAGGCACCACTCAGTGCTTTGCTTGGCTTGAATTACAGTGGGGCAAAAAAGTATTTAGTCAGCCACCAATTGTGCAAGTTCTCCCACTTAAAAAGATGAGAGAGGCCTGTAATTGTCATCATAGGTAGACCTCAACTATGAGAGACAAAATGAGAAAACAAATCCAGACAATCACATTGTCTGATTCGGAAAGAATTTATTTGCAAATTATGGTGGAAAATAAGTATTTGGTCAATATCAAAAGTTCATCTCAATACTTTGTTATATATCCTTTGTTAGCAATGACAGAGGTCAAACGTTTTCTGTAAGTCTTCACAAGGTTGGCACACACTGTTGCTGGTATGTTGGCCCATTCCTCCATGCAGATCTCCTCTAGAGCAGTGATGTTTTGGGGCTGTCGCTGGGCAACACGGACTTTCAACTCCCTCCAAAGGTTTTCTATGGGGTTGAGATCTGGAGACTGGCTAGGCCACTCCAGGACCTTGAAATGCTTCTTACAAAGCCACTCCTTCGTTGCCCGGGCGGTGTGTTTGGGATCATTGTCATGCTGAAAGACCCAGCCACGTTTCATCTTCAATGCCCTTGCTGATGGAAGGAGGTTTGCACTCAAAATCTCACGATACATGGCCCCATTCATTCTTTCCTGTACACGGAACAGTCGTCCTGGTCCCTTTGCAGAGAAACAGCCCCAAAGCATGATGTTGCCATCCCCATGCTTCACAGTAGGTATGGTGTTCTTTGGATGCAACTCAGCATTCTCTCTCCTCCAAACACGACGAGTTGTGTTTCTACCAAACAGTTCTACTTTGGTTTCATCTGACCATATGACATTCTCTCAATCCTCTCCTGGATCATCCAAATGCTCTCTAGCAAACTTCAGACGGGCCCGGACATGTACTGGCTTAAGCAGGGGGACACGTCTGGCACTGCAGGATCTGAGTCCCTGGCGGTGTAGTGTGTTACTGATGGTAGCCTTTGTTACGTTGGTCCCAGCTCTCTGCAGGTCATTCACTAGGTCCCCCCGTGTGGTTCTGGGATTTTTGCTCACCGTTCTGATCATTTTGACCCCACGGGGTGAGATCTTGCGTGGAGCCCCAGATCGAGGGAGATGATCAGTGGTCTTGTATGTCTTCCATTTTCTAATTATTGCTCCCACAGTTGATTTCTTCACACCAAGCTGCTTGCCTATTGCAGATTCAGTCTTCCCAGCCTGGTGCAGGTCTACAATTTTGTTTCTGGTGTCCTTCGACAGCTCTTTGGTCTTCACCATAGTGGAGTTTGGAGTGTGACTGTTTGAGGTTGTGGACAGGTGTCTTTTATACTGATAACAAGTTCAAACAGGTGCCATTCATACAGGTAATGAGTGGAGGACAGAGGAGCCTCTTAAAGAAGAAGTTACAGGTCTGTGAGAGCCAGAAATCTTGCTTGTTTGTAGGTGACCAAATACTTATTTTCCACCATAATTTGCAAATAAATTCTTTCCGAATCAGACAATGTGATTGTCTGGATTTGTTTTCTCATTTTGTCTCTCATAGTTGAGGTCTACCTATGATGTCAATTACAGGCCTCTCTCATCTTTTTAAGTGGGAGAACTTGCACAATTGGTGGCTGACTAAATACTTTTTTGCCCCACTGTAGATGGATATACAGGTAAAAGGTAAAGGATCCCCCCGCACATTTGTGCAGTCGTGTCCAACTCTAGGGGCCGGTGCTCATCTCCGTTTGTTAGCCGAAGAGCCAGCGTTGTCTGAAGACGCTTCCACGGTCATGTGGCCACATGACGCACGTGGAATGCTGTTACCTACCCACCGAAGTGGTACCTATTCATCTACTTGCATTTGCATGTTTTCTAACTGCTAGGTTGGCAAGAGCTGGAGCTAGTGCGGGAGCTCACTCCGCACGCAGGGCTAGGGATTCGAACCTCCAAACTTGCGATCTTCCGATCGACAAGCCTGCCGTCTTACCCGCTGAGCCACCACGCCCCTACGGATATACAGGTAGTCCTAGCTTAATGACCGTTCATTTAAAGACAGTTCAGAGATACGACGGGGATAAAGAGTTACTTATGACCCATCCTCAAAGTTACGACTGTCACATCACCTTCGCAGTCATGTGATCACAATTTACAACCTTCCCAGCTGGCTTGCGACCCGAAAAATTAATTAGAAACAATTGATTTGCTTTATGGCCATTGCAATTTGCTTTATGACTGCGGTGCCTCACTTTACGACTGCCACAAAAATGGTCGTAAAATTGGGTCCGGTCACGTGGTGCCTCACTTAATGACCGCATCACATAGCAACTGAAATTCGGGTCCCTATTGTGGTTGTTAAGTGAGGACTACCTGTATTGTGATAGTCCACATCCACCATAGCAGCAGTTTTCTGGGAGTGCCCATATCACATTCTCAAAATGCAGATGCATTGGATTAGAACTCTCATAAACCTCAGTGTTACAGAGGAATGGTTGTAGTTTGGTCTATTCGTTAAGGTGCTGGGCTAGAATCCAGGAGTCTGTGAGTTCTAGTTCCGCCTTAGGCATGAAAGCTGGCTGGGTGACCTTGGGCCAGTCCCTGTCACTCAGCCCTAGGAAGGAGCCAATGGCAAACCAGGAGACTGAGAGTTCTAGTCCCGCCTCAGGCATGAAAGCCGGCTGGGTGACCTTGGGCCAGTCACACACACACAGCCCAACTCACCTCACAGGGTTGTTGTTGTGGGGAAAATAGGAGGAGGAAGGAGTATTAGGGATGTTTGCCGCCTTGAGTTATTTATAAAAATAATAAAGGTGGGATAAAAATTAAATACATACATACATACATAAACAAATAAACAAACAAACAAATGCTATAGACCCAAAAGATTTGGAGGGGAAAGCTTTTCTGGGGCATCTTTTTCCTTGAGAATGGGGAGGTTGAAGGGCTGTGTGACATTAGAAGTACTTGCTGACACTATGGTCAGTAATGCAGCCTAGCCATTAAAGATGTTTATGGCACCACTGTGCTGCACACAGATGTTAATAAGAAAGTGGCTAGCCATCTCTCTACTTGACTAGGGCCCAGGAAGGTTTCACTCCCCATCAGATCCTTACAGGAGCACTGTATGCCAATTCTTTGTTTATCCTGGGTAATGAAGGACAAACAGGTCTTCAGATCCAGCGCCATTTTGACTCTTCAGCTTGCCTTTTACTTTTTATGCAATAATCAGTCATGCATTAAGGAGCTTTCTTGGAGAAGGGAGAGATAAGAAAGATTACAGTTTTAGTTAGGGTTATAGTTGAAGTTGCTTGTGACTTGCTCACAGCAGATTTTGATCTCTGCCAAGTTTAACAAACTCCAAGAACATGTTTATCATTACTCTACTGTGCTGCTTGCCTGAATATTTAACACAACCATCATTGCTCTTTAAATTGTACTTCCTTTCTCCTCTTCTACCCCTGCCTTTTCAGGAAGAAGACGACTGGTTTTCTTCTGGTGCATACATCTGGAAATACATTTTTTTCATCTGTCAGAGCAGTAGCATAAATGAGCTTTGACCAGAAGTACAAAGCTATTTTACTTTTTTTGCATTCAACTTCACAATTCTGCCAGCCCCCCCCCCCCTCCACCCCGCTGTATCTGGGAGCAAATTAGCTGTAGTGTTGTGGCTTTGCTTCCTCCCATCCCCTTTCTCATCTCTGTTTCTGCAAAGGCCTCCCCTTTCTAGTCCCCCCCTCGTTTTCTCTTTCCGATCCCTTTCTTTACTAAGGAACCAATGACGGATCACCATTTCTGACGGGATTTGCTTGAACTTTGTGTTAGGACAATAGATGCCCTGCAACTTTGCTTGAGCTCTGTTTAAAGGAATTCCGGACATTTCATGGGTCGGTGGCCTCTTTTGATCCACCCTGGGGAAAAGAAATGGAATGTCTGGAAGGCAGAAAGGGATTTGAGGGCACTAAAAGATTTACCTGTGTCTGGAGCAACCCCTGAACTTCTCAAGTTAAACAACAGGACAAAAGTTTGGGATTGCGGAACATGTGGTGTGTTCACTTCTTGTTGTGAGAATAATAAATACAATAATAAAATGGTTTATTTTGCCTTTCCTCTCTAAGCTAACAATATGTGGAAAACTTCTCAATGCCGTTACAGTAGAAATGTTGAAATCCCAAACAAATTGATGATGTGAACTCCTTATTAAAGTGGTGAGCTAGAGTATAATCAGGAAGGATAACTCCAGCTTAACTTGCTGGAGCAAATTGTAATATGATTTTCTCATTACACTTTAGTTCTATAGGAAGTAAATAGGTACCTGCCACGGAGTTCCATTAAACTCAGTGGAACCTCTAAGTAGATAAACATAGGACTGCATAATTAATCTTGCAGGCTCTTGAGTTGATTGATGCTTTGCATGAGGCTCCCTTTGAAAATGTTCAGAAATTTCAATTGGTGCAAAAGGTTCTGGCTTCTGCATCCTTTTAAATGCAGTGAAATGGGACTACCTTCTATCAACTTTGTATGCATGACTGAAAAATTGTATTTTTAGTCAGCTGTTACTATTGTCAAAGTTGACTCCTACTGTATATATTTGTGCTTTGTATGCAGTAAGATTTTGATGATGATTTAATTGTTGTATGCATTCTCTCTGCTGCAGGAGAGAGGTGAGATACAAAAGTTTAAACACAATTTTTTTACCTGTTTAGGATGGTTGTTCTTCCACTTTCTGGGGAGAGAAGTTTAATGGCTGGAAGAATAGCAAAATTAGCTTCCCATGTTGGGAGGGAAAAAGAAGAAAACGCTACACTTGGAAGAGACATTTTTGAACCACAGCTTATAGGTAGCTACGTGGTTGCTGGCTGGGGAATTCTGGGAGTTGAAGTCCACACATCTTCAAGTGGCCAAGGTTGAGAAACACTGGCCTACAGTATTGAACATTTACCAATAGGTGAATTGGGAAGGGTGGGCTTAAAAGGGTGGGCTTATTATTTTCCACCAGTACTGAAATGGCAGACGTAATAGTTAGAATGTCAACAACAGCCAAGGTTAACTTTGTCAGTAAATTGATTTGTAAGTCCAATTTGAAATATAAATAGGGATTGATCACTGAATTTTGGGGAGTGCATACAGTAATCGAGGGTCAAAACAATTAAGTGGTGTTCTCCTTGGCCCAATCATTTGAGAGAGGTTTTCAGAATGGGAGACAGAAGAGGTAGGATCAGAAATCCTTTTTTCCTGCTGTGCTTGCATTTCATTTATCATGCTTGCAAAGCACGTGTTCAGTGGGTTTGTTAAGCCTGACCACTCCTGCTGCTTGCTGTCTCTCATGCTATTTTTGGAATGTGTTTGTTCAGGCCAGATGTACAAGATGAAAGGACCTCTGGAGATCCTGCACAGGGCTGAAACCCAAAGGCAATCTGCACAGGATGCTGGAAGCATGGTGATGCTCCCAGAGTTGGACATAGTCCATAATTTTCAGAAAGTAAAAAGAGAGGTGATGGATGAGCCGTAGTACACATGGAATAATATGAGTTTGGTCCCTAGTTTCTCCAGTTAAGACTTTCAAGTGGTTTGGTATAAGGCAGATTCATATTTGCATGTGCTTTCAAGCTGTCACCTTATTCATATCCTTTAGGACCTCATGGGGCTCTCTCTCTCTCTCTCTCTGTTGCCATCTCAGCTGTATAGCTGAACCATAATGTGCAAAATGTATCCTGGGGGAAAATGATAGCTGAGTAAAGACACCCACCCACATGCATGTCTTGTCTTGATCAAACAGATAGATGTTTGAGATAACCAGTAATTACTCTGTTTTTTTCCCCACTTTCAGAAATGTCAAAATGTTGTAATGTGTCCAATTTCTTTTTTGAATATACCATAGATCATCTGCATTACATTATTCAGATGTAAAACTTTCCAATTGGAGCAGTTGACAAATTTAGAGTGTGTGTGCTTGTAATGTTTTCCTTGCAACTAAACTGGTGCAGTCGTGGTATAATATAAAATTAACAAAATATAGCAAATATTATTGAAAATTTCTTTGCAGCTTAATTATATGAGATAATAATTCACATAATTTAACTTACTGTCCATGCCTGTCAGTATGTAAAACTGTCAGATAGAGATGCCTTTTTTCCACACCTATTTATCATCTGCCTCATAACCACAATTTGCAAGTGCCTCTCAAATCATGATTTTGAGCTTTCATTTACAAGGAAAGGTCACACAATTTTAACTGTGGTTTACATTGGTATACACATAATACAACATTTAGGATAGAAAGTGAAATCTATTCCTTAGAAGGAGGAAGATTCCATTCTATGTGAAAACAAGCTGAAATCATAACAATTCAGCTCTTGTGTAGAATAGAGCAAGAATACATCCGTTTCTCATGCTTATAAGTGACACATTGTGAGTTAGAATCTCAAAAGTAACGGGTGGGTCCAGGACAAAATCTTCACTTTATTTCATATATACTGTACTTAATTAAGATGAAATACAGTTGGTAGGATTTCTCACCAGTTATTTATTTATTTTTCTACTTTGTTACCAAATCATCACTTGTAATGTCACAGTCTTGGGAAATCTCTTAGGAACTGTAATGTAAGTTTTTGGAGACCTTGTGTGGCCCTCAGGCTCACCTATGCAGTAGAATCTGAATCTTCTTCTGTTCCATTTTCCAGCTTTCTTGATGTACTCAAATTAAGGATTTCAGTTAGAAGCCAAAACTATTCAATTGGTTCCCAGTAAAATCTGGGAACCAATCTCTTGACTTTAGCCAATACATTTAGAGTCTTGTATGTACAGACTATAGTTGAGATATTTCTGCCCCAAGTGAATATACTGTATAGGATCAGTAAATAGCCAGAAAACAAATACAGATGTAAGACCAGGTTAATAAATGGAGGAACAGCTCAGAATCCTAACTCTGTCCCTTCTGTATCCAGTATAGAAAGCTGCTGAAAGCTCTTCTGTTTTGCTTTGAAAGGCTTTATTTGTCAAATCAAGACTTTGAAGTAAGTCTCTTTTCATTTAGTAGTATTTATTTCCGGGTGTATATGCATGCTGAGAATTGTAGCCTTGGTCATGAAATAAATGAGCTTGCTTGGTATCCTTAAAAGTGTATTGAAAGTCCTAATCATAAATTGCTTTCTTGTGGATTAGCAGGTAGAATTTTTCTGGCACGTGGAAGATAACCCATGTTTGCATAATTTTCCTAGGCGGTTCATAGTTCCTATTTACTTGCAAAATAGTTGCTGTAGTAATTTGCAAATATGCATGCTTATTCAGGAAGTATGCGCCTTTCAAAACGAATAGCACTGATTTTAAAACAATGCCTGATTTTAAATGTATGCATCCTGATCATTGCTCGTCACCGCTTCACAATTTGAAGTAATATTGAGTGACATTAAAGCATGCTTGTGTCATGGAGCTAACAGTGAAGTATGTAATTTTATCCCATGTTAATGCAAAGTATCACAGATGGTGTGATCGTTAATGGAGCAATCTGTACAAAATGACCCATGAGACTGAACTGACACAATTATTTATTATTCCTCAGTTGTTCAGCTCTTTAGGATCTGGGATGCTGTCAAAGTACCTAATGGCAAATCCTGATTACAGTATCTGCCTTAATTTCCCAAACTTATCTTTGCAAAGCTTGACATGTTTTTCATGTTAAAATCCAATCCTTGTAGCTTTAATTTAGTTTTTCTGTCACTACCCCTGCGTTTCAGATCCTTGCTTTTTTATTGTTGTACTTGTAGTGCATAGTACAGATTTGTTGTTGCTGCATCACACTGTAGAAGTTCTGGTTTTGTTTGAAAACCATCCATTCCTTAGAAAGAGAAGGTTTAGATTCCCACCGAGATCACACCAGTCTTATGGATTTCCCAAGAAGGCTAAATGAATTGAATGATGCACTAACTTTATGCTCCTTGTGAATCTGTATGCAACTCCCATCATGCCATTGACTTAGTGCAGCTACAACTGAGGGAAAGCAAAAAAGAAGAAAGCTACCAATTCTCAAATATATGGATTACTAGGTAATAGGCTTTAATAGTAAACAGGGTTTTTTTTTCTAGGATTACCTCCTTTCTGAGAATAGCAAGATAACATTTGATGGAGCTGGTTTCTAGTTTGGGATTCACCATTTTAAAAACCTTGAGCATTTTGGATCTAGGAAGGCTGGATTAACAGCACCCACCTACTTTAGAGGTTGCCTCCTCCCAAGGAAACTCATTTTTGCCATTTCAGGTCTTTGTCTTCCAGGATGAAACTCTTCTTCCTTTTGCTAGCCAAAACCTCCCAGATGTGGGATCATTGGTTTTGTTTTCTTCTTGACATTTAAAGAAGGTAGATAATATCTGCTACAGTATAGGCTTCCTCTTTTCTGAGGGTAACCAAGATTATACTACATGTAACCCCAAATCAGTTTTTTTTTGCAATCCTCGGAAACATAAGAGAAGCTCCAAATAGGATCAGTGCAGGTTTTTTTTAAAAAAAGAAATATCCAATTTGCCCTTAAAAAAAAAGGGGAAAAAAATCCCAGCCCTCTTGGTGTACATTGACTTAGCCGCACCCATTTTTAAATAATGGTCCCAGCTGTTAAAAAGTCCCTTCTGATTAATTTCTAATTAAACAGCCTTCCCTTTCCACCCTTGTTTGCCTTTAAGCAAATGGATGCCTCCTGCCTTTGAAGTTGGAGGAACTATATAACCCTCAAAGATAGGAGCCATGGCATTTGCATCATTTCCTTTGTTTTCCCCCTTTGTTCCTCCATAACAACATGACACAATTCATATCTTTTAATGATGCTTAAACTTACATTTGGAATCTGTTCTCTTACATCTTTCAATGGGCTTTGGAGTTTGCAAACATTTTAGGGCAGCTTCACATACCCTGCAAAGCACTGGTCCTCAAGTTCCGTATCTCAATCCCACCAGCCATTCTGTTAACCTGAGCCTTTTTTCCCCCAGGAAAGACATTATTGTACAAAGGTATTTTGTTATGATATTTATCATTTACAGTATATTTTAAAGACGTAAGATTTCAGTGACTTTTCCTGTGTCCATCCTAGATTACCTCTGAGCAGAGCTTTCCAAACTTTTCATGTTGGTGACACACTTTTTAGACATGCATCATTTCGCTTCACACTCTTACAGCAGGGCATCATTTCACGGCACACTCTTACAGCAGGGCACAAGGCAGGCACTAGGACCTGTGCAGAATCCTGGCAGGGCAGGTTTGGAGGCAGCAAGGCACAAGGCAGGCACTAGGACCTGTGCGGAATCACAGCAGGTTTGGAGGCAGCCAGGCACCAGGCAGGCACTAGGACCTGCGCGGAATCCTGGCAGGGCTCGGAGGCAGCAGCAGCTGCGACACACCCAGACACTGCAGCCGACACACTAACGTGTCCCGACACACAGTTTGGAAAGCTCTGCCTCTGAGTCTCATCTGTAGTATGTATACCACCATTTGAGAACAACAACTCAGTGGTTTGTATTATGTATACTGTACATACTTGCTGTCTTCCATAATTGGTCTAGAGTTCTAGAACATTTACCTGCTGGGAATGTGAATTGATTCCCCAATTCACCTAGTAAATGTAGAGCTACCCCAATATGGGTGTTCTCATTTTTAAAGATAATCTGTTTATTCTGTATGGAAAACAGAACTGATGACCTTTTTGATCCATTGGTTTTCCTTTGCAAAGGAACTTCCTAGGCTTGTGTTAGAAGTTGCTTGCCTTTTGTTTTCAAACTTTATCCTTGGCAGAGATTACCAATTTTTAAAGTTTCACACTCAGACTGTCAATATGATGAAGTCTCTATTGTCTAATTCATCAGTTTCATTTAGTCAGTCACAATAGTCAGAAGTGCTGATGGTACAGTCATCCTAGCAGCTGTAAGTATTTAACAGCTGTAGTGGGACAAGAAATCACCTTCCCAGTTTAAGTCTAAATGAACAGCATCAAATGTCTTGGTAAATTTTAATTCTGCAGGTTTGTGCTAGAAATTTCTTTTGGGATGCATGAGCTATTTTCAAAATGTTATTCCCCCCCCCCCTTTGCTTTCTTTCCTGTGCCCATGATTTTAAATTAATCATCTGGAGTTAGACAAGCTATTGTTTTTCAGTTCAGGCCTCAACAGATCAAATCACATTTTAATAAGTTCTGATACAGCAGGTTTTTTAAAAAAATCCTTTTCTAAATATAAATGTATTTGTTTTCTCCCAAACTCTCTGCATCTCATCTGATGTTAAATTGGAGGAGGCTGCCAGTGGATGGCTGGGATTTGACACCAGTCTGTGAAATTTTGATTGCTACGGTTACTTTATTCTGTTTGTTAGTGCCATTCAGCCATTTACTTAATCTGTCTTTGTATTCCGTTTAGTAGGCAAGCTGGGATCTCATAAGAGAAATCATGGCGGTGATTCATTTTGAAGACCGAGCGACATGATGGATGGAGTGCAGTTACAACTGTTATGTGTTTAGAGATTTTACAAATATAAAACACTTATCTACACATATGTAGATTAGCTCATACAGTTCAGAGTGTTCATATAGATGAGCAGTTTCCTCCCACTTTTATAAGAGCTTCCTAGCCCTTGTCCATCTGATCAACATTAAAGAACTTCATGGTGTAGCTTGCAAATTGCAGCTGACACTCCTGCCTTGACTCTGGCCATTTCTGCCCAGAGGCTTAATGGTGGGAAAGAAAACTGGCATGTCAGCAGTAATTTTCAGCATTAACTTCGAATTTCCTGGCTTTTGTGTGTATCTAAGTCACAGATGCCCCTTCCCCCACCCCCTCCAGTGTTTGATTCTCTCCAAAGGGTGGGGAATTAACTCTTAGCTGCCCATGGCAGGAAGAAATAGACCAACCTGTTTCCTTCTTTGTTTTCAAGCATTTTAAAAAAATAAATGAGCAGGGGCTGTGGGTATGACATGACCCACAGTTATAGCTCATAAAATGGAAGAGTTGGAACAGACTTGGGGATAATCTAGTCTATCCCTCTACCAAGAGCAGGATTCTATCACTACAGAGTCCACTACCTCTTGAGACAGTCTGTTCTACTGTTCAATGGATCTTGTAATTGGGAGTTTTTTCTTAATATCTAACCCAACTTATTTGTTCTTGTCCTGTCTTCTGGAACAACTCTGGACAATTCTGCCTGTCTTCTGTATGACTGCCCTTCACATCATGGCCCCTGCAGTCTCCAGGCTAAACAGCAATCAGATCCTTAATGGAAAAGTGTCTGCAGTATTTTCTTTACCATGATTGTTGCTGGACAGATAGATTCTTCTTACTTACTTATTTACTTACTTGTTTCTTTTTTTATGGAGGGCAAGTATATACTGCCTATGGATTGTAATGGGTGTCAGACAACAATAGCTTTTCTTGTATATGTGTTGTAACAATTCAAACCTGCCAATCCTAACTTTTTAAATGGCTAAGGCTCTACTGTTAATGGTAATATTTCTATTATCCAGCTTTCAGTTATTTCAGGGTTAGGAAACATTTTTGGGACTCTTCCAATTTGGGGAGCCTACTGTGGGTGCTCTACAAAATGAGTGTCATGAGAGCGTGGACACTCACAAAATGGCTGCCATGGCAGTCATAGCCAGTCTTAAAACACACATCTACCAGAAGAGAATGTTCAGATTTCCCACTGCTATATCTTCCATTCCAGATTGTTATTGGTATTTTCTGCACAGGTACATGGACTGATAAAGGACTGGACCAGAATGACAGTGAAGTCTGGGTGCGCCCAGAAACATTTTTGAAAACAAAGATAATATTGGAGGCTTGTCCTTTCCCAGTGACCCTGCTGATTATTATTTATTTTTTTATAGTTTTTGAGAAGAGAATCCTCATAAAATCAGGGTTTGGCTTCTCCTGGCTTGTCACAAACTGGTGTTACGCACCCTGGAAATTCTGTAGTAAAGAAGTTAATAGCTGAGCCTTATTTGCAGTAATAGCTGAGCCTTATTTGCAGCAGAAAAGAATAGTGGAAATCACAGTTATGTCTTTGGATTCAAGTGTCCTTCAGGTCTCCGTATCCCCAGTAATAGCACTTAGAGCGTCTTTCTTATTTGGTCCTAGTGGTGCCAAAGTGAGCTCATCCATCCAGTTGTGCCCCCCAATGGATTATCTTGCCTCCTGCTCCTTTGCAATGTGGATTTAGTTATAGAATACCTTTTTTTATATTTACCCTGAGAAGGACAGAGGTGTGTGTTTGGAGAATTACCAGGAAGAACACAATGCTTTTGAGAGAGAGTTCCTACCATCAGGGTGACCTCTGACCTTTTGCACAGAATTGTGTTTGGCAATGCTTCTCCCTTGCTCACCCCCTTTCCCCTCCCCCCCCCCATTGCTTTTACAAGAGGAACTTTTTGGCCTCTGGGTCCCGAATTGGGAAATTCACACGTTTCCCTCTGTAATAGACATCCAGATGTTGAAAGATCAAAGGGGAAGTTGTTTGACCCATGGAAGTGCTGCCTTCTTTTGTGTTGCAAGGAGAATTCGACTTGTTAAAGACTTTTTTTAGACCATTAACACCTTAAAAGTGAGGGGTGGGGAGAGGAAAGGAAAGGAAATGACTAAATGGATTTGCCTTTACAGGACATCACAGTAAACAACTCTTTCCCTTTTATTTTTGCCTTTTAAAAATGACATTGGAGGCCCCACTGACTCTCTTTTGCTGAGTCACCAAAGGAAATTATTCTGGAAAACGTGGATCCCTTCTGTATAATTTTATCCTAATTTGGCCATTATGGAAGTGTTTGCCTTACATTCTTCCTCCCGAGAATAACAGTGTTATTCAGAATTCTTTTTCTTATTTTGTTGGTTTTTTTTTTTTTTTTTTTTACTTGGTGAGATTTCTACTTTCTGGGCATGTAGCAGTTAGGGCCTCTTTACATATATGAAAATTTTGAGGAAAAACATGTTTCACAGATTCTTTCATTACCTGAAGGGAATTTGTTCAAACACCTCCCCCCTTCACTTTGGTTTCTAGTAACAATCATGTTTTGAGGGAGATAAGCATTTTTTAAAATATTGTATGGTGGAAGATGCTGATATGGCCTATTAGGAATGGTTCTGAGACAGTTTTTGCTGTGTTTCTGCATTGGTGATCACAGCTTGGTCACATTACTTTGTGCTTAAAGTTTCTGGAGACGCCAACCTTTACCAATGCCTATTCTTGAATGTTTAGCACCAGCCTCCCAGATGGATGAATTATGAGTTGTACCTGTGCTTCTAACTGGCTGAAAGTTTGTTCTCCAGTTGTGTCAGGGAGACTCTACAGAGCAGAGAAGAAGGCTGGACTATAGATAAGAAGCGAGCACGTAGCTCAGAGAGCCTAGCCTATTTTCCCAAACGTCAGAAGAAAGCTCCGCCCTAGGGTGAACTAATATTCTGGGGAATCTTCAGGCACTGTTAGTTTAGCAGGATTTTGCTTGTAGGTATGCAATAAACACTAGAGACTAGATTCCTGGCCTCGGCGTGTTATTTCTGCATCTACACACGACAAGTTGCATGGTATGGTCTTGTGGTCTAGGCTTATCATGCAACATCATACCTTGGAGTATAGAGTGGGTAAAAGTGTGTGGATGAACCAGGCCCACCTCTGGTATAAAAATGTAACAAAAGTTAAAAAGGGATTGTTCGCCCTGCTGACTCAGAATCTTTCCTCTGCTGATTAGATTGTATGGTACAAGAGCTACAAATCACTGCTGCTAGGAACTAGAGGTTTTACCTCCTTCTCATCTCTGGTTGCACAAAACAAGATTTTAGGATGAAAAATTCACCATGCAAATGCAGCTCCTGCGGATTGGGTGTTTTTTTTTTTTTTAAAAAAATAATAATCTCCTCTCCCGTTGCTTGCAAAGGCAGTGAAATGATTACCACTTATTCTCTTTTCAAGCCAACTCTGCATGGCTCCATCAGATTTCTAATTTTGTTGAAAAGACAGAATTTGGAGCCATAGAATGCTTCCTTACTGTAAAGGTATATAGCTTGAAGATATCCTTTCTGCTCCACTGGTACCACACGTGGAAGCTATTGGTTCTCTTTCTGCAATTCCTTGGAAAAATGCTGCTGTTGATATTGTTAGTTTTGAAAATAACATAATAGATTTGAGTGTCCTGGTATCCAGAGTAAGCCCAGTAAAATTTTAGAACCTGGAAAGGCAGAACTTAGCTGCCCTAATAGGAGTCTACCATTCCTTCCTCCCTTCTCCAACCATCTAAAACTTGCATCGAAATCACATAATTATTATACACACAATGCAGATATATACAATTGTCCATGAGCGGCTGTAAAGAGTGGAATTTGTAGGACGTCAAAATTAGATGGTGGCTGTATTTTTTTTCTTTGTATGTGCAGAATACTTACATGATATCCTTATTCTTTCCCCCTTTTCATCTAATATTATACCAGCATTGTAACTCTGATAGCTTGTATGCTAAGAGGAGCTATTGAGTGTCTGGTATAATTAGGAAAAAAAAATCCTCCCTTTGCTGCACTACTTCGATTGGTCAAGGATTTGATATGCTATCCTAATTTTAAATGTCACAGTGGCCGAATCTGAATCATTGACTGATGCTACAATAACTGCTGTGGGTGTTTGGGCCAGCGGTTGGTCATACTGCTCCATGTTTCAAGGGTAAAGGGAAACAGCCACCAAAGGAGACTGTGTGTGTGTTTTTGTGTGTGTGTGTGTCTTTGAGTCAGTGTTGACTCCTGGTGACTGCCTGGACTAGTCCCTGCAGCAGGGCTTTCCAAAGTGCCGCCGCTGGCGACACACCCGGCGGCGGCGACACGCGCGCGCATGGCGGCGGCGGGGGGGCGTGCGGCGGCGCGCATGGCGGCGGCGCGGGGGGGCGTGCGGCGGCGCGGGGGGCGTGCACGCGCGCGCCGCCGCTTCCGGGTGGTGTGGCGACACACCACGCTGTGTGTGGTGACACACTTTTGTGTCGCGACACACAGTTTGGAAAGCTCTGCCCTGCAGTTTTCTTGGCAAGGTTTTTCGGAAGTGGTTTGCCCTTGCCTGCTTCCTATGGCTGAGAGAGAGTGACAGGCCCAAGGTCACCCAGCTGGCTTTGTGCCTAAGGCGGGTCTAGAACTCACGATCTTCTGGTTTCTAGCCTGGTGCCTTAACCACTACACCAAACTGGCTCTCTCAAGAAGACATGGCCTACAGTCATCTTTGCCTACATTCCCAGAGGGCTTTTTATACTGGCTGCAGCTAAGCCAAAGGGAGAAAGTTGGCGTTTGGGGTCACCAAATGTAAAAAAATATCATTGAAAATAGTGGGTCAGACAAGTGAAGAAAACAGCTGAAGAGAGACTTATTTTCAGTAGCAATTTAGTGTATAATTGAGCTCCTTGGTGGTGTTTTTGGACTGTCCATAGCTGAGTGAGCCCAGTAACAGTCAGTTGTTTGTACTGTTATGTTTGCAGAGGGGGGATTTTGAAAGGGAGATGATATGAGGAGAATATGGATTGTATTTTTAATGTGCGTGTTTGTGTGAAGTTTTGCTTCTGCATTTAAAAAAAAGTTGGGCTTTAGACAGGATGGAGACAGGTTGAAGATGATGGGAGCTGAGTCCAGCCAATCATCTGCAGATCAAACCAGATTGGAAAAGACTGATTCTCCCCCTTTTTTTAGGGTAAGGGAAGATTCATAGATAATCCTAGCATAGATTTTATTAAGCATTTATACTTCATTCACAGGGATAATGTATTCAGGGTGCATAGAATCATGACTGATATTTTATCTAGGTAAAACAACATTATCATGGCATTTTAAAGAATAGATTTATTTGGGCATAACCTTTCGTGGATTCTTTTTAATGGGTTGGGGCAAGAGTTGACAGGTTTATATATACATGAATGGAGAAAGGAAAGAAAGAGAGCAAAAGTCAGTAGTCCAAAAGTAATTGGAGATAATGACAGTACAATTTAGTACTATTAAGAACTATCACTTTGCCTACTCTGGTTGCATTGGGAATGGAATTCCCCAAATTCCCACTGACATGGCCAAAGGAGGTTTTGGAAACTGTAGTCCCAACCCATCTCAAGGGTGCCAAATTAGGGAAGACTGCACTATAGATTGATTTAGAAACTGGCATTTGGCTTCCGGTGGGAATGGCGGACTGAATGGCTGTGCCCACTGGTTCAGTGGGCGGAGCTGACAACGCGGTAACCTTTTTCGGGCTCAGGCAGGTTTTCCTGAAGCCCAGAAATATTATCCAGATCAAGGAGAATACCTGGAATCATCCCATCTGTCCTCCGGATGGCTGCTTGTAGCCAGAAGATCGCAAACAGCGTTTCACGCTCGACTGGTAAAGAGCAGCCGGGAGGCGGGGACTTCATCACTTTCCAAGCCGTGCTGTAGCCTTAAAGGGACACTAAGACCGGCCACCCCATTTCTAAATCACCAATTTGTATTTTTTTAAATGTATGTACCCCAAGAGAGGCTTTCTACAGTGAGGAGAGGCTGGTTCTCTTGCTGCTTAATGTTATTTTTGGGATTACTTTTTTTTTTTAAAAAAAAACCCTTTTAAGTTTTGGATTTTGTTTTCCTTCCAAAGGAAATTCCAAAGATTGAGAGTAAACAATTGTCTTCCTGTTATTATTTTTGTATTAAATTTGAAGATATTAGCATTTTCCTACATGTTGAATTGGCTGATTTGAACCTTCAGTTTTCTGTTTTCACTTTCCTTTGAGAACTGTCTGCTATCTCACTCTCACTTTATGTAAACACACTTTGGAACTCTTCCATATCTTCAACTTTTGCTGGTTAAGCTCCTAGGGGGTGCCATAATCTACTGCGTGAGACATGGAGGATTTCAAACAGATTCTTTCTGACTTTCACCAGGATTTTAAACAGATTGCTTCTGACTTCTATCAAGCTTTTATGCAAGATATCCAGGACATTGTGGAAAATATATCTAATATGTGCCATCAGGTTGGGGATGCGGTGGATGAAATTGAGGAATCTAAGAGCCAGGGCTTTCCAAAGTTTTTCCCGCGGCGACACACCAACCGGCGTTGGTGTGTCCCTGCGGGAAAACCCGGAAGTGCCGTCCTTGCGGCAGCACGCAAAAACCCGGAAGCGCTGCTGCCGCTTTCGGGTTTTGCGCACTACAGTTGGTGTGTCGCCGCGGGAAAACCTGGAAGCGCTGTGCTTCCGGGTTGTGTGGCGACACACCAGACTGTGTGTAGCGACACACTTTTGTGTCGCGACACACAGTTTGGAAAGCTCTGCTAAGAGCGATAGAAAGGGTTTTTTTAAGACTGAGATTGGGATTTTTATTGAGATGCTGGATGAAGATTGGATAATGGAGTTGGAAAAATCTAAGGGAGAGAGTTTAAATCTTTAGTTTTCTGTTTTCACTCTCCCTTGAGAACTGTCTGTATATCTCACTCTCACTTTATGTAAACACACTTCGGAACTGTTCCATATCTTCGACTTTCGCCGGTTAAGCTCCTAGGGGATACCATAATCTACTGCATGAGACATGGAGGATTTCAAACAGATTCTTTATTACTTTCACCAGGATTTTAAACAGATTTCTTCTGACTTCTATCAAACTTTTATGCAAGATATCCAGCACATTGTGGAAAATATGACATCTAAAATATGCCATCAGGTTGGGGATGTGGTGGATAAAATTGAGGAATTTAAGAGTGATAGAAAGGTTTTATTTAAGACTGAGATTGGGATTTTCATCAAGATGCTGGATGACATGTATTCGACAATACATGCTGGATGAACATTAGATAATGGAGTTGGAGAAATCTAAGGGAGAGAGTGATCTACAAACCATAAGTAAAATCGATCTGGTGGAATGCCATGAAAAGAACCTGGAATCTTTGAGGGGGGGCAGTTGAGCTGTTTAATTCTTTCAAGTGGAAAGCTCTGTGCACATTGTGAGGATATGAACTGCTTTGGTTTATTTTGAAGTGGGATAAGGGTTGAGGAATGTTCATCTGGTTTGCTTTAAGGATTTGATTGATGCTATTTGCCTTTAAAGATTTGGATTTACTGTTTTGAATTGACTTTGTTTTTTGGGCTTATTAAGATTAAAATTATTAAAACTGTTGTATTAGGGTTAAAGAATGTTTATCTGGTTTGCTTTAAGGATTTCATTGATGTTATTCCCTTTTAAAGATATGGAATTACTGTTTTGAATTGTCTTTGTTTTTTGGGTTTATTAAGATTGGGATTACTAAAATTGTACTATTAAGTATAATAGCAGACAACTTATGTGCTTTTTAATTTGATTCTTATTATAGTAGACAGAAATGTATAGAACAGTGGTAGGAAGGGAATAATTAAATATGTTTTATCTTTTGGAGGGGAGAAAGATGTTTAGGAGGTTTATATGAACTTTTTTTCTTTATTTTAATATAAGGGGGAGGAAGAAATGTACTTAGTGATTTTTATTATGTGTTAAAGTGGAATGACTTATAGAAATAATGTGGTGTTTCGGTTTAATATAGAGTAAGAGATTGATTATGCAAATTTTTGTATATCCTTGCTGTTAAAAGTTGGAAGCCACATCTTTTAGTAAATTAGAAAAAAATTTCTCTTGTGTTTCTGCACTTTTAAAGTTTTTTTTCTTTGTAGTTTTTTTGGGTTTTTTAGATTTTATTCTTCTTTTGAAACCTAATACAATTTACTATTAAAAAAAATAGATTGATTTAGAAACTAAGGCAACAAATCCAAGCCCATGCTTGAATTGGTCACTAGAACACAAACGCTCTGTTCTACTCATTTATTATATCAATAGCCTGTAGACCTCATCCGTAGCTGTCTCCATGTTATCTTCATACCAACCCTATCAGAATGTTTGAAACCATATCTGGTTTCTCCCAGCTCTTTCCCATCCGCTGGTTATTGACTGCAAGTATAGTCTAAGTCAGGGCTTTCTAAAGTGTCGCCGTTGGTGACACACCAACGGCAGCGGTGGCGCAGCGGCGGGGGCATTCATGGCGGCGGCGCGGGGGCGCGGGGGCGGGTATGCATGGTGGTGGTGGCAGCGGCGGCAGCCTCCGCTAAAACGCGGAAGCACTGATGATGTGCCGCCGCCACCGTGCACGCCCCCGCTGCCGCTTCTGGGTTGTGTTGCGACACACCAGACTGTCGCGACACACAGTGTGGAAAGCTGTGGTCTAAGTGACTGTGTGACAGAGTGGGGATTGTGCCTACCTTCCCCTTCTGCTACATAAGCATTATAAATGCCCTGGTCTCTAAAGAAGACCATTTTTATGGGTTGCTAAAGCTGGGGCATTTTCCCAATGCAAATATTTACATAAACCTTCAGAGCTATGGGCTTTTCTTGGTTTTGCAATAAGTCTTATTTCTCTCAGACATAGTTCTGCCAAAGTTCCAGAATCCGACTGCCACGGTCTTTGCATCTGCTGCCATTTTGCATGTTAACTGACTACTTTGGTAGCAGTAAGCCTCCTTATTAATAGGTTTTCGATCCTCATCTGGCATTCTGGATTTGAGCAGACTGTGGGGACTGATTTAGTGCAAAGTCTGAGGCCAGTTGTAGTAAATCAATCAGATGTTGGATTATGTTTTTCACTGTTCGGTTTGCCCAGAGTTTACAGTCTCTGCAACTGCTGCATATAACAGCTTTTTCCAAGATGAGCTACAGTATTCCCACTGATGTTTATTTCCATGTCAGCAGTCTGAGTCTTTGCAAACAACTATAGCGTATGCCAGCCCAACCAACCAGTATTGCTGGGCAGGTGGGTCCTTAGTGTATGCCTGGGAGTACCTAGCATGGTAACTGGGAGCATTCATATGCTTGCGGACACTTCCTTTAGTCCCTGTGAGGCTCCTTATTTCACTGACTTCATTTTTAAAAAAATGATTGTAACCCCCCCCCCCCCCCCCCCAGCCACAGCTTCTTGCCCTTTTAAGTATATGTGTGCTGGGTGACAGGCCATACCCATTTTGGTTATCAGTGGACATCATCCAATCAGACAGTCTTTTTTTGGAAACTGCCTAAAATCCTGCTTTTAAAATTACACATTTGCTGTGCCCTATAAAGATAGCTATAAAGATATAAAGATATAAAGGGGCGTGGTGGCTCAGCGGGTAAGACGCCAGGCTTGATGATCGGAAGATCACACGTTCGGAGGTTTGAATCCCTAGCCCCGCGTGATGGAGTGAGCTCTTGCACTCATCCCAGCTCTTGCCAACCTAGCAATTCGAAAGCATGCCAATGCAAGTAGATGAATAGGGACCACTTCAGTGGGAAGGTAACAGTGTTCTGCGTCATGCTGGCCACATGACCGTGGAAGCGTCTTTGGACAATGCTGGCTCTTCAGCTAACAAACGGAGATGAGCACTGGCCTCTAGAGTCAGACACAACTTCACAAATGTGCGGGGGGAACTTTTACCTTTACCTTTATAAAGACAGAAGATCATCACAACCATCACCATTGTCACTGTGGCCTTCACCTTGAGTAGCTTAGAGGCACTACACTCTGCAGTCCTGTGGGGCAGCATAAAAGCATTCCTTTTCGGCAGTGTTTATGCCCAAGTTGAGATGGCTCTGTGGAATCCCTATGCCAGATGCGCCTTTGTTGCTCTGTTTACAGGGAATCTCGGAAGATCTATATCCCGTTTTAAAGAACCATCCTGGTCAGGAGCACAATGCTTATCTGTCACTTCTTCTATCCAGCCAGGACACTGACACATCTTTCCATTTTGTTCCATTCGTCCTACCTACAATTGAAAAGTACTCCAAATTTTGGTGATTGCCCCTATTATCTGTATTTATTTATTTATTTTATGTAATTTTATTGTATTTTATGTCTACTTTTTAGTTTTATTAATTATCGGTTTATGTCTGTGAAGGTTCTCAGTCATCCAGGTGGAATTGTCTGTAGCTTGAATCATGTCAACTGGATTTCTAGAAATCCAGTTGACATGATTCAAGCTACAGGTATCGGTTTATGTATTTTTATTGTAGTGTTCTCTGGCCTGAAGTCCACAATAAAGGTTTTGATTGATTGATTATCACTATGTATGGGGGGGATGTCTCCCTTCATTTTAACCCCCCAGCAACCCTGTGAGATAAGTTACTGTGTTTAGAGATAGGGACTGAAACTCAAGCAAAGTCCGCCATCAAGTGGATTGCACCCATTGCAGTCCAGCTGCTTAACTGTTAAATTAACTGGCTCTGGCAGAACGTTGAGTCCTTGAGTTTACATGCATATGGTTTTGAGCCAGCTTGTTGTTAGTAATTCCTTTGGATAAGAAGAGAAAGGCAAGGGGGGAATGCAAGACAATTGTGGATCTCCTACATACATTAGATCAAAGGCTTGTCTTGCCTTGTGTCTAAGAGAAGCCTGCTGGATTCAGCACTGCTTGTCCTATCTTGCAGCTTTTGACAGTTAACGTCAACATAATGGAAAATAGCTTATCTCAGAAAAGTTTGCTGTGGTGAAGCTAAATCAGGGGCCCTTCCCACTTGCCTAGTCATCATTGCTCAGTTTTGCAGATGCTCCCAGTGAGAAGTCCAGCAGTAGAAAAAAGGCATTTCTAACATTAATTGGGCGGAGGAGAGGTTGAAGGTCCCTTGCCCCTTTTTTGTTCCGTTTTCTGTCCTCTCTTTTGGGGGAGAACAGATGGGCAGCTGGGGCTAAGTTAGTGCCTTCCTCTGGGCACCTGCGCCGAATACTGGAAAAATGTTTCCACTTTTAAAGCAAAACAAAGCAAAAAAGCTTTTAATAATTAAAGTGAAAGGACTCCCCCCCCCATGCAAACCTTTCTGCAAGCTTAACCTTCCTCACCAAAAGCCAATTTGCCCAAAAATGTATAGTCAAGAGACCTACTGCATCTGCTTATCTTAACTACCTTCTTTTCCCTCACTCCCTAAAGCAGGGCCAGATTCCAATGTGGGACAGCTGATATCAATGAAGGGTGGGGGTGTCAAAAGAAGGGACAGGACTGATTTTCAGCTTTCTTTTTTTAAAGAAAAAAAAGTTTTCTAAAGGGAGTAGGAAGCCTCCCAAAGCCACTCTTAAAATGCTTTCCCTGAAACTGCCCCAAATTGATCCTTACATCCACAACAAAATGG
This sequence comes from Charina bottae, assembly GCA_023362775.1. NCBI lineage: Eukaryota > Metazoa > Chordata > Lepidosauria > Squamata > Charinaidae > Charina > Charina bottae. The sequence continues at coordinate 138,166,762 of JALMGJ010000003.1, forward strand.
TTGAATTTCAGCCACATGGTTTTGAGTTTGGGGCTACTTCTGGTGGGGAGGAGGGGGGCTTCAATCTCCAGAGGCTTCCTCACTCCCATTGACTTCCTTCTATTTTATAGGGGAGCCCCTTAAAAATCATGATACTGAAAATTGGCCGTTTTAATGCTGCTAAATTTGGGTGGGTTCTAGGTGCACAGAAAGACCAGATGTGAGCTGAGGGCTTTTCGTCCCTCCCTAAAGTATAAAAGTAGACTCCTTCAAATATTACAGAAAGTCAATTTCCATCCATGCTCAGGATGGTGAGCACTTCACAGCCCATTACAGCACTTAATCTTTTTGTTGTTGTTGTTCAGTCGTTTAGTCCTGTCTGACCTAATGACCTCCAAAAGAACACAGGCAGTCCTCATTTACCAATGGTAATTGGGACTGGGAATTCCATTGCTAAGCAACCGGATCCTAAGGCATGACATCAGGTGACCATGTGGACTTAGGACAGTAGTTTTGGCAGTCCCAGTTGGCATTGTTAGGCAAATCCCATGTGGTCGCAGCATCCCATGGTCATGTGGTCGCCATTTGCAACCTCCTGCTGGCTTCACCATTGACTTTGGTTGTCAGAAGCCAGTAGTGAAGCTTGCAAATGGCGATCACGTGACCACGAGATGCTGCAACGTTGTAATTGCGAGCTGGTTGCTGAGTGCGCGAATCACAATCACATGACCATGGGGATGCTGCAATGGCCGCAACTACAAGGACTGGTGGTAAGTATCCCTTGTTCAGCTCCATCATAACTTGGAACAGTTGCTGAACGAGTGGATGTTAATCAAGGACTTACCTGTACCACTTTTCCATGTCCTTGTGGTGAAGATGGTGGCAGTGAATCCTTACATCTTGCAGTTTGGCATTGGTTCTCTATTCTTTTTTATTCTGTTTTACTGAGTGGTAACTTTGATTTACTGACCAGGAGTGCGGACTTTGTATAGCATTCCACTTTTAAAACCATAATGAGGCCGGGATGCTGCCTAAACTTTAAACTCCTAGATTAACCAATGAAAGCTTTAATTGATGAATGGGGGAACAGGGTATTTTAATCAGCAAGGCTGGAAGTTAAAGTAACACTTTTTTTTTTGGTGCCTATTACAATTCTAATATACTGCTCTATAGGGAACTATAATTAATGACAGCTTTTTCCCCCATACATTTTAAGCTATTTCACTCTTCCTTCAGTATCTCTAAAAAGCATCTCTATTTGAATTTTGGAGATAAGGAAATGTAGTTAATGCAGTCAATAAATCACTTGAAATTAAGAAATGACAAATTATTTAATGCCTTGGCGACCTGAAGAAGGTAATCTAGTCAGGCACTCTACAAGTCTCTGATGCTCCTTTCTTATCCCATCCATTCCTTTTTTATTTTAACCTTTCCTTAACAGGGAAGACCCTTTAGGACAGTGTTTTTCAAACTTGGCAACTTTAAGATGTGTGGACTTCAACTCCCAGAATTCCCCAGCCAGCATGCTGGGGAATTCTGGGTGGTGAAGTCCACACACCTTAAAGTTGCCAAGTTTGAAAAACTCTGGTTTAGGAGATTGTTCTAGCCTCCCTTGCCCCTGCTAACAGTTTAAAGTAATGTCACATTCTCAGCAAGAATTCCCAAATTGTAAAGCAAATTGCTGTCAGAAGCTCATGGCTTTTAAGTAGTCTGAAAGGGAAACTAGGAAAGCAAATAGGACAGCTAAAGTAGCACAAGACTCTTTTGATGGAAAGAGTTTTTGGAAACTTTCTGTAACTGTGTTAGACTTTTTTATTTTTTAAAAGTCTTTTGAGCTGGCTGAAGGAAGAGAATCCTGCCCTGGTTTTCAATATATGCTGCCTTCTGTTTAATGTAAAAAGAAAGTATATATGTGGGTGTGTTGGATCAAAGATTTATCCCGCTCCACTCTAGATTTTTCAAATGTTTCTATAGCTCTGTCTCTATATCTCTAATAGGTAATACATTTTTAGGTACCTTGTGGAACTGTTCTAGAGGCAGCAGCTTCTGCTTATTTTGCCATATTTATTTTGTCCTGTTAGCGGTGGTTAATGAAGGTCTAACCTTCATTATCGTAATATCTTAAAATAGTAGCCCTTTAGGTCAGGGAGTTAGAATGGTTGGGAAATTGGTGGTTTTAATGAAGAGGACAACCTATAGTTTTTGCCAACCTGCTCTTATTCCTTCTCTTCTCCTCTGCCCATATAAAGTATGTCATTGTCTGTCTGTGGTTTTCTTTATTAAGAGTAGGATAAATGATCTGGTGCCTCTGGGTGTTCTGGACTAGAACACCCACTGTCCCTGACTAGAACACCCACTATCCCATGGTATTGGCCATACTAGCTGAACTGATGGTAATTAAAATCCAAAACTAGGATGTATGAAGAATTCTGTTCCTGTTCCTGTGCTTTTCACAGTAGTGTTGGGAGGTACATTTTCAGCCCACAAATAAGTATATATTAGAACAGACACTAAGCACCAGATGCATAGAAGGGGTCTACCACACTAGACAGGACTCAAGGTGCAGACTTGCAAAGACAGTCAGAGGCAGTCCAACACATAGTGGCAGGGTATAGGATGCAGGCAGGAACAGCATACACTGAACGGCACAACCAAGTACCTGGCATTGTGTACAGGAACATCTGCACAGTGTATGGGCTAGACCCTCCCATGTCCAGATGGGAGATTCCACAGAAGGTCGTGGAGAATTACAGGGCTAAGATCCTGTGGGACTTTCAGATCCAGACGGATAGGCAGGTACTGGCCAATCAACCAGACATCGTGGTAGTAGACAAGGACCAGAAGACAGCGGTGGTAATAGAGGTAGCGATGCCAAGTGATAGCAACATCAGGAAGAAGGAGTATGAGAAGTTGGAGAAGTACCAGGGCCTGAAGGAGGAACTAGAGAGGATGTGGAAAGTGAAGGCCGAAGTGGTCCCAGTGGTGGTAGGAGCACTCGGGGCTGTGACTCCTAAGCTGGGAGAGTGGCTCCAACAGATCCCAGGAGCAAGAGCAGAGCGCTCTGTCCAAAAGAGTGCAGTGCTAGGAACAGCTAAGATACTGCGCAGGACCCTCAAACTCCCAGGCCTCTGGTAGAGGACCCGAGGTTGAAGACACATAACACCCATAGGGGTGAGAGGGGATTTTTAATTACTTTGCACTAAGATAAACTGTGGGGGCGTGGTGGCTCAGCGGGTAAGACGCCAGGCTTGTCGATTGGAAGATCGCAAGTTCGGAGGTTCGAATCCCTAGCCCCATGTGACAGAGTGAGCTCCCGCACTCACCCCAGCTCTTGCTAACCTAGCAATTCAAAAGCATGCAATGCAAGTAGATGAATAGGTACCACTTCGGTGGGAAGGTAACAGCGTTCCACGCACATCATGCTGGCCACATGACATTGGAAGCGTCTTCTGACAGCGCTGGCTCTTTGGCTAACAAACGGAGATGAGCACCAGCCCCTAGAGTCGGACACGACTGCACAAATGTGCGGGGGAACCTTTACCTTTACCTTAAGATAAACTACAGTTTCCCTGATCTGCACTATGGGGACTGTTTGCATAGTATTGTTGTCCGGTGTGTTATACTAAAGTGCTGGAGATATCATTGTGGGTTTGACTTTAATTTCCTCTCCTTACAAGCTTTGGATGTACATCAGCCAGCTAATTGTCAAGCTCACATTCCTTTACTGCAGCTGCAGACAAAGAAGCATTTTTGTTCTCTGTAGTTTCCATTGTTTTTCTTGCACTTGGAACCAGTTTTGTTCACATAGGTATGCTTATCGCTTAATGTTGATAGTGTAAGGGGTAACTTGTGTGCCCACAAGAACTTTTCATGAATTCCCTTCTTTGCCCTTGTTCCTCTGGTACTTTCTCTGTTCATACTGACCCGTTCATACATGCCACTGTATCTTCCCAAAGTGGAGCAGTTTTTAGAGTGAGCTTGCATGCTCGGTTTGTTAATGAGGAAGAAAGTGGATGTATTTATGAACCATCCCTAAATGCCTAGAGCAAGAATTGGATGCCTGGTAACTTGAGTTGCAGTTTTGTTACACTTAGTTTTTTCAGTTAAATGGTTTTTGAAGTAATTCATCACCAGAGAAAAACAGTCAAATTAAAATAACAAAATGATAAGGAATAAGAAACTGAAACACATTTAAAGTAATGTAAGTATTGATCCAGTGGAACAGTTCTCCAGCAGCTAAAACAGCAGATGAAGATGAAATATGGATCCACTGTATTTTACCTGTTCTCTGTGGTAGATACCTATCAGAGTTGATCATTAACCCCATCACCAAGAAGGTCCACTTATGAGTGTAGAAGTCACTACAAAGGAGAACATCAGGTCAAGGTCAGAGTTCATGTAGGAATAGATGATTCTTCCAGTGTACTCTGGATTACCTTATTTCAGCTAGATGGCCTTTGAGGTGTACTCCATGCCCACAAGAACTTTTCATGAATTCCCTTCTTTGCCCTTGTTCCTCTGGTACTTTCTCTGTGGGAAAACAGGAGAGGATGCTGAATAAAATGCAGAGGAACCAATTGTACAGTTTATTGTACCAAACGTTTAAGTGTAGTTTGAGGTGCTTTCAAGAATTGAAAAGAAATCTAATTATGTGTTATTTCTAATAATTGTAAAATATAAAAAGGTTTCATAGGTTTTAAAAACTACGGTTGCTTTTATTCTAACATAGAACAAGCACTAAACTGCACCTCATTTCTTACTTTTTCAGTTGGCTGTATTGTATTCAGCTCTAATTCCACCTGGTGATCTGTGGGGGCCCTGGCACCCCTTTTGTGGTCATCCTCAGAAAGAGGCAACAATTTTAAGCCTGTTATGTTTGGGGGTGATTGGAGGCTAAATAAGAGTTCTAAGCCTCACAGAGCCTCTAACACAGCATTTCTCAACCTCAGCAACTTTAAGATGTGTGGACTCCCAGAATTCCCCAGCCAGAACAAGATCTGGCTTGTTCTGATTTTACTATTGCATCTTGTTCTGATTTCACTATTAGAAAAAGCAGTAATTACTTGATTGACAGTCACCAAGGGGTGTCATATATATAGGATTTGGACCAGAATATGGACTTCCAGTTCATCCGATGGGTGTCTGTATTTCACATTGGAATATGATCAACACGGTCGGTTCTGCCTGAATCCTGTCACCCAAGGAACTTTTATTGTTGCAAAGTTACTTTCTTTTTCTTCATTTCTAGCATAGCAGGACTTTAGGAGAGAAGCCTCAGTGGGGATACAGTGTTTTTGGCAGTCTTTGATGCAAAGAGAGAGTGCAGTCCAAGCTTATTTGCAATCCAACTTTGTTTGCTTGGAAGATAATTCTGAGAATATCTAATGAAGCATCCAATAAATGTGTTTGTGGAGAAGGGTATCAGTGCAGTTGCATTGATGTGTCAGGTAACAGACACTTGCCAAATGTTGGAAGAACACAAACTCTACAAAACCTCTTATGCGGGTTGCCCTGCATAGTATATACATGCCTGTCTTGATATTGGAGAGCAGACATTCAAGATGGTTTCCAGAGAGACAACAAAAATCCAAGAAATAAAGGCAATATGCTGCAGCCAAGTCATTTTCTGAAACAGGGCTTGCATATTAATCTGCAGAGTATATCTATAATTATCCTGGCGTATATCTGGCAGAAAGGAAAAGCTGAGTAGAAGGAGGAGGAAACTAGAAACCCAGTTCTAAGAAGAGCCTTGCTGGTTCAGATCAAGCACTCATAACTCTAGAGGTAATCATCTATGCATTTGTTTGTAGTCGTTATAAAGCAATTTTTTCCTTGAATTGAGATGACACTTGGTGACTTCACAGACATGTCCATGTAGTTTTCTTGTAACAGTACAGAATCTGTTTGCTGTTACTTTCTTTTGGGATTTTTTTTATATGCCTGTCTAACCTTCAGCTTTATCATTTTATACCAATCTCTCATCCAAGAACACCAGGTCCTACCTAGTTAGTTACCAAGCCCAGACAAGATCAGCTAGGTGTTGGCTACCTGCTCAGACTTATATTTGACTGTGCTTCCCCTATGTGTTATGGCTGGCATCAAGAATAAAGACTTTTCACTATCACATTAAGAGACTGTGTAAGTATACTGTCTCTTAACATGGAAGTTATTTCTCTATTTTGCTCAACCTGGTATCATCCTAGTGTTTGGGACTACAGTTCCGAGAATACCTAGACCAGAGCTTTCCAAACTGTGTGTCGCGACACAAAAGTGTGTCGCCACACACAGTCTGGTGTGTCACCACACAACCCGGAAGCGCTGATCATCGGCGCTTCCGGGTTTTCCCGCGGCGACACACCAACGGTGGCGCGCAAAAACCCGAAAGCGGCAGCAGTGCTTCCGGGTTTTTGCATGCTGCCGCAACGGCGGCACTTCCGGGTTTTCCCGCGGCGACACACCAACGGCGGGAAAACTTTGGAAAGCCCTGACCTAGACAGTATGTTTTCAAATAATATGGGGCTCCTTTTGACAATGAGGCTGGCATCTAACTTATTATATATGTGCTTTTAACTTGTAGCTCTCTAGAGTTTGATGTATTGCTTCCTAATGTAGCATGGAGATGCTGGAGATTGAATTTGGGATCTTCTACATGCAAAGCATGTTCTCTGCCACTGAGGTCTGACTTAAATGTTTTAGAAAATGTACATCACAATAGCATTTCAAAGAGTTATCACGGAAGTCAGTCTTTTTAAATGCAGCATTCAGTCTGTGCTTATTTTGAGCAATACTTGATACAGCAAAGGAACAAGCTAATTTTGTAGTCAACTCCAGCCCTCATTTTCCCAACTCAGAGCTTTCCAGATGTGCTGATTTCAATTCGAGACTGTAGCCAGCAGTCCAGCCAAGGGTTGTAGGAGTAGAAACCCTAAACATCTGGAGAGCATTGTGTGATAAAAGCTGTTGGAAAATGCATGCAGATGAATGCATTTGAGTTTTATTGCATAACTAATTGTTTATTGTGTATGAATAATTCTCAATAGCTGATACAGAGATCTAGATTTCATATTAATCTACAGTGCTTATTAAATATTTATCAGTGTAATCCTATCTATTTTATGTATATTTGAACCACTGTGTTGTGCCTTGCATGTTGCCAATACAAATGGATGAATTAGAGAGATTTTTAGTGAGAGATAACCAGCCAGCCAGTTTGGTGTATTGGTTAAGGTACCAGGCTAGAAACCATGAGTTCTAGTCCTGCTTAGGCATAAAGCCAGCTGGGTGACCTTTGGCCAGCCACTCTCTCTCAGCCCTAGGAGGAAGGCCATGGCAAACCACTTCCAAAAATCTTGCCAAGAAAACTGCAGGGACTAGTCCAGGTAGTCACCAGGAGTCAATACTGATTCAAACGATGGATGGGTAGATGACTCAAAGGCTACACACACACACACACACACACACACACACACACACACACACACACACGCTAAACAGCTGTGAGGGTTAGCAGCTTGATACATCAGAATTTACAAGCCACTTGTACAGCAATCTGCAATTTACAAAATGGTTTGCTTGATTCTTGTCTTAGTAAGGCAAGATTTAAATTAAAATCATATGTGAGTGTGGTATAAATGGCTGGGAAATTACGCATGTTCAGTTGCGTTGCCTCTTTGTTAACCTAGCTGATAGAAAAATGTAGTGTCTTGTTTCAGATAAAGCTTTCTGTTGTGGTTGTTGGCGTGCATGTTTTGTACCTCGTACTGGCATGTACTCAATATACATCAGGGTAAATGATTTCATTGTACTTTACTTTAACAGCATCAGAAGTAAATGTTCCTTATCTCATTATGGGAGGCCAAGCTGATATTTACTGTAAACTATATTTACTGAAGCTCTTCTCTTATGAAATGGTGCTTACTTTTAATGGCTCCCATTTTGTGCCTGTTGGAAACATACAATTGTTTGGACCAACTTTGATTGTGCAAACATCAGGTGGGTTGATGTTGCATTGTTGTTATAAATTGTAATCCAGGCTTTCCATACAAAATCTTAGTTTATCTGGGAATTCTTTAGTGTTTAGGGAAGTCTTTTTCTTGCTCCACATCCCCCTCTTCATGATTAGAAAATAATTCTGAGCCCAGAAATACTTAAAAGAAAAACCAAGAAAATGTCCTGTTAGGCTGGATTGCTCAATGACTAGGGTCTCACCCATGATTTTATCCCACTCATTCTTCTTTAATAGGATTTTCCTCCCAGATTATTACTTTCCTGAACTTTTAATGACACAATATCACAAAAAGCTGAAAGGGAAGATATGGGCAAGACTTGGGGCCAGAGAAAGAAGGTGAATCCCTCATGAAAAATGTGCAGAATGGTGAAGAGAAGACCTCAGTGGAAGTAGACATGAAGGGCAGTCCAAAGGTTCTTCTAAATGTCCATGTGGTGATTCCAACAATTCATCTGACTCCTCCTGACTATGCCCATCATTCTCCGTAGAGCTCTCTCTCTCCTTGTTCTTGATGACCCTTTTATCAAACAACTCCTAATCTTCCTGCAAGTGTCTTGGAATAATTAACTTACAGCCAGATTCTTTCCCTGTATAATTGATGAACCTAAGAAGACGCTGAAATATTTTCCAATGGCTCTTCTTACGTCTTTCATTTTGCTTCTTTTCATTCTCATGTTCTGTGCTCTCAGCTGATTATCTCAGTTTTCATTTTTATCTCTTTATAGCCCGAGCTTTCTGTTTGTACCTCTTCTCCATTCGTTTTTTAATATCTGTATTTTTTTTTGAGATGTTCCAGTTTTCAGTACTTTCTTTACTGTTGCTGTTTCCTTTATGATACAGCCCCTTTGTTTTCATAGTTCCAATTTTGTGCCTGGTAGAAAAATAAGGATTTTGGATCAGCCAATTTATAAAGGTCCATCTGTCTCATATGTTTATAAGAGTTCAGAGTTCTGAAATGTTTGAGCATATTAGTGACTTTAGACAGAATTCTGAAGTTCTACTGGTACACAAACATTTTGTATCCCTGCATAAAAATATCATTCTTTTGAAACACCTTATGTGTCCAAATATGCTGGTTTGTTCATGTGATATATGCCAGTGATTCTTAGTAACTTTTGAAGCCCATCTAATTTTGGCAGGGAGGCATTCTGTTCTTGTCACATAAGACACCCTTGATAAATTTTCATGGTCTTTGGACATGGCTTGGTAATTTTCAAACCTTCGATCTGAGGTAGAATTTCTGAAGAATTATTGAGAGGAGAAGGAAATTGTACTTTCCTATTACAATGGTTTGACAAGCTTGTGCATTTTTCATCTTTCATAAATGCATCACATTAGTCTTAGTTGTTTTGGGGAGGAAAGCAGTTCTATGCTTTTTATTTGGGTTACTTGAATGGTAGTCTACACTGAATAGAATTTTCGAAGTGGAAAAAGCAAGCAGAATTATATCTGAATTGTTAGAATATGGATTTTAAAATTTCAACACTCGTATAAATGAGGCTACAACCCTAGAATACTCTCCTTCCCATGCTAGTAGCTCTTTTACTTTGATGATGCCTTCACTTTGGCCCTCACATTGAGCTTGATTCCTGGTGACTACATGGCCATTGACTTGTAACAATTCTGTATTGTTATACAGAAGAGCTTTGCCATTGTCTTCTGGGCTATTTTTTACTTTCAACTTCCTAATCAAACACTAGCATTTCCTAGTAGTTCAACTGCTACTCATGCCTGACCCTGCTTAGTTTCGGAGTTCAAACAAGAAAGGCCAGGTGCTGTCACTTGCTGAGACTCCGTTTGGACTGTGCTTCCTCAAAAAGACATGACTGACAGCAAGATTAGAAGCTTTTTAGTGTCAGATTAAGAGATTACTATTTGCTCTGGCACTGGAAAGGGCTATGTTTCAATTTGCTTTTGATTTTTTAAAAATAGTTTGTTGCTGTGTGCCAAGCTATAATTGTTTTAATCAATTCTAAACTTATTCTACTACTTTAGTAACCTAAAATGCATTCTTTGTCATCTAGATGGCTTATAACAGTATAATATTTGGAATATTTTTGAAATTTATTGAGCATCCTATGCATGCTTGCTCAGAAGTTTAATGGAGTTTCTTCTGGGTGGGCATGCATTGGATTGTAGTCTCAAAAGTATTATTTCCCTAGTTTGGTTACAAGTAAGAGAGCAAATGCTATAATACCCTTTATATGTGTGTGAGAGGGAAATGCAATCTGTGATGATAACACAGAACTGAGAAGTAGAGGGAAAAAGTAGGAATAATACCCAAACGTTTTGGATTACTTCAGCAGAAATAATCTCATATAGTCGAACTGTAAAGGAATAGCAACATATTCTGATATCAAGTGAAGTTTCATGAAAGCCTTGAAAGTGCAGTGTTCAGGAATGGAAATGTCTACAAGTATAAAACATCAAAGGGGTGTGGTGGCTCAGAAGGGGCGTGGTGGGTAAGATGCCAGGTTTCAGCGGGTAAGATGCCAGGCTTGTCGATCAGAATATCGCAAGTTCAGAGGTTCGAATCCCTAGCCCTGTGTGACGGAGTGAGCTCTTGCACTCGTCCCAGCACTTGCCAACCTAGCAATTCGAAAGCATGCAAATGCAAGTAGATGAATAGGTACCACTTCGGTGGGAAGGTAACAGCGTTCCGCGTGCGTCATGCCGGCCACATGACCGTGGAAGCGTCTTCGGACAACGCTGGCTCTTTGGCTAACAAACGGAGATGAGCACCGGCCCCTTGAGTCAGACATGGCTGCACAAATGTGCGGGGGGAACCTTTACCTTTTTATAAAACATCATTGGTCTAGTGGTTAAGGCAACGGGCTAGAAACCAGGAAACTGAGATTTCTAGTCCCGCCTCAGGTATGAAATCTGGCTGGGTGACCTTGGGCCAGTCACTCACTCTCAGCCCAACTCACCTCAGTGAGTTTTTATTTTTATAAAAAAATAATGAAGGCGGGATAGAAAATAGATAGATAGATAGATAGATAGATAGATAGATAGATAGATAGGGTAGGTAGGGTAGGTAGGTAGGTAGGTAGATAGATAGATAGATAGATAGATGATAGATATATAGATAGATAGATAGATAGATAGATAGATAGATAGATAGATAGATAGATAATGCTCCATTGTTGAAGAAAGAACTTCCCCATCCAGATATCCTCCAGGTATCTTAGATCTGCAACTTTCTGGAACAATAGTAAAATGGTAGAGTAATGTCTTCTTCCAGTTCTTACTCTGAGAAATTGCCCTGGGAGAGGCTGGCAGATTTGATAGGTGGGAGAGGAGGCTTGATGGTGGAAGAGCTGGAGAATGGTTTTATGAGTTCTTCCTAGAATCATTGCTTCAATGCAGTAGTAGCTTCTCTAGAAGAGCACCTTCTAATTCTGAGGAGAATAACAAAGTCTTCATTGACTTCATATCCTCCAGATGTACTGAGACTGTAACTCCTAGAAATCTCAGTAAGTGCTAATCAGGAATTCTCAGGAATTGCAGTCCCAGTACATCCAGAAGAGTTCAGATTGGGGAAGACTGCTCTAAAAAAATATCACTTAAACTGAGTTTCGGTCTTTTTAAGATTTCACTGAACTTGCCCTCTTGCTGAGATAGACTAAATGCTTTATTCAGATGTTACTTGGCTTGCTTTCATTACAACCTTGACTTATGGGCTCCAAGATGGCTAGAATATCTGTCTTTCCTTAATCCTTTTTCTTCCAACACTTCCAACTGTGAGGCCCCAAAAGCTGAGTCACAAATGATTTGCCCAAAGCCTTTCATAGTGTGTATGTGACTTTTTTTCCCTAGGAGGACATTTTTTTTAAATGAGTATGTCTAGTAAGTAGTAAGTAAGAATAACACCACAGAATAACATACAAATGAAAGCTTAGAGAAGGGCTCTCAAACTTTTACTCCCAAGGACCACTTGAGTGGTCTAAAATACACCAAGACCATCACAATGTAGCAACCAGTGCAAGAAGAGCCCAGATCAATTACCACTGAAAGAAATATAATTTGGTTTCATGAAGAAATGTGTATTTTAATAAAAAAATCATTGTGATAAAATATCAGTGTAATTCCTTCAACACAGTGCTGAAACTCTTTGGTGGATCTACTCTCACAAATAAAAAAACATTGGTCAAGAAGAGGATGATCTACTCTTATGTTAGCTTGGGCCACTATTTTCTATCAGAATGTCATGTCTCAATTCAGTAAATGTATATGAGACACTGCATTTTAATTTCAGGTCTTCGGGCTATAAGTGAAACCGGGATTTGATTTATCCATATGTTTTGGTGCCTTGTCTCAAGACACCCGAGGGTAACCAGACAGGCATTGTTGCTTACTTTAAACTCAGTATCATGACACTGAATGAGAATATGGTAGGTTTTGGGGTCACAGCAGCTTAATTAATAAATAGGTAAGATTTATTATGTACACGTACTCAGTGTGGTTAAACCGCTGCATGCCTGTCTCTTCCATGTCATCTTAGCTTAATGAACCTCCCAGTGCTGTTGTGAGGGCACAGTTGGCTGTGTTGGCTGAGGATGAAAGGACCTTCAGTACAGGGCATCTCGAGGGAACCTGTTCGGGGAAGGCTGAGATACCTGCTCCCTGTAGAGATGGTCTGGGGGAGCCCTTCTTCGGGGCCTCTTTTTGGTTTATTTTTGTTTTATGTTTTATTCATCATACCTTGTCTCTAAGGTGAACTGAAGTTTGGGATACTTGATTTGACCTCAAAATAGTCTTGAAATCCCTCTGTCCTACCTTGGGGGAACACTGAAACTTTAATCAGGCTTTCTTCAGTGTGAAAAAAGTCATTAAAGTTACAGCAGCTTCTCTGTTCGGCAGTCTGCATCCCTTTCACCAACCTTCTCCTTCCCTCCATTTAAAATTCAATCACAAAGAATGCATGGTTGGATGCATTCTCTATTGTTTTGGACTTGGGGTGGGTGTGTCTTAAGCTTAGCAAAAAGGTGGCTAGGGAAAATAGAAAATTATGCATGCTGTGGCAAATGTGGATAGAGATAAGTTTTTCTCCCTTTCTCACAGTGTTAGAACTTGGGGACCTCCACTGAAATGAAATGCAGGCTGATTCAAGATGGAGAAAAATAAAAACTTGTTTACACAAGCTATGCTTAAACTATGTGATTTGCAGCTATCTGGTGTGGCAATGGCCACCATTTTAGTCAGTTCTAAAAGTTGACCAGAGACATTCATAGAGGATTGACCTGTTGGTGGTGCCTAAGCTTGATGACTGGATGCTACTTGCAGAATTACAAGTGACATGCCTTGAACATCAGCTGCTTGAGAGTAAGAATAGAAGAGAGGTTCCTGGATGCACATGGTTAGCAATATTGGTTCTTATTCATGTGAGATTATAATGAGGTCCAGCAAATCAGGCTGCTCTCTTCCGTGACCTTAGAAAAAACATGCCATAGAATTGTCTGAAATTTTCAAGTTTATTACCACATCTCATCAAGGGCGTTATGTATGATGGCAGCCTGGCTGTGACATATGTCACCCTATTGATCACCACAATTGATTCAACTGATCTGGCTGGCTAGGAAGCTATACTCTTCCACCCTCATTCTTCCATGGGTATTCCACCCAAAGTTGCATGCCCAGTAGAAGAGGTTGACCATCCCAGATTGAAGGAGTGTACAGTGACTGTAATGCATAGCACTCCAGTCAACAGTGCCTTCAGTATAGAAGGTCTCTCTGCAGAGAATCCCTTTTATATGAAATCACACAAATGGACCTGAATGGGGAGGGGTGTGGTTCTGTTCCTAAAATTAGCCTCTGTAAGTGCTAATTACCTTATTGCCAAAAACTGTAAAATTTCTGTAAATGGCTCTGACTTACAAATACTCCCTGCTTTAGTTTGTATCTGCATACACCTAAGTAGTATATGGCCAAGATACTGTATTGTTTATTCAGGTTGGTTGATGAATTCTGCTGTTTTGTCTACAGGTCACACTTCCTTGTCAAATCTTGACTGACAGTTCTGCAATGGGGCATATCTCACCATGGCTTTTATTTCAAAGTCGTTCTGTTTATTCAACCCCTGAATCCCCCTTAGGCTATTGTGGAGGGCTTTCTTCTTTTTTGCAGGACACTGTCACTCTGGCATCTTTATGGGTCCATCCCAATAAAGAGATGAAACCTCTTGTTGACACTTGGCATTCTTTTAATTCCTCCTCCTACCACCACCCCGAAAAATCAGCTAACCCTGCAGTTTATCACATAAAATCTTAGCTGTTGTAAAACTGCTGTATTTATTTGTTTTATCTTCTGCCATTCTAGAATTTTAAAGTATTCTGGTCTGGTGTTTATGTGCATATTCTATTTTAATTTAGAGATTGCCATACATGCTTGAAGAAACTTTTCTAAAGGGTAATGGAAAGGGGGCAAGCGTACTATATTTTACAGCATCAACGTTCGCTACTAATTCAGAATGGAAATAATGCTGAATGTCTTGCGCTCACTCGGCTGCAGTTGGTGTTATGAATAGGTTGAGAGGTAGCAATTTACTACTGCGGCTGTTAAGAAGAGAAAATGTATGTTGGTTGCACACTTATTAAGGTGCGAGTTCCATCAGTGGTTGCTTAATTTTGAATAATCATGCATAGGACTGGTTTCCCCCCCCCCTTCCCCTTTGCTGCATTTCATTTCCTGAAGTTTAAATCCATTTTGTGCATTAAAATTTTCCATTGCATGATAAAGTGCCATGAGCGGGCTCATGCTGAGCATTCTACTTGGTTGCAGTGACAACACCCCATTTTTAAATGAAGGACTAAATAAAGGCAAGAGAAGGAAACAAAATTGAAGGAGAAATAATGGAGAGAAGAAAGTGATAGATGATAAAGACAATACAAGTAATCCTAGGCTGGGCTTATGAAATGTCTCACCAGATAACATCAGAAATTACATTTGCAAAGTCAGTATGTTTGCAGAACTCTTTTAATTAGGTTCTTTTGACTGCTGCTGTGACATCTATCACCCTATGCCAAAAGATCTAAAAAACAGTAGTGGTGAATAAGATCCCTTGAAGGACATTATTCCTTGACGGGATAAAAACAGTGTGCATAAACTGACTATATTGACTAAATAAGGAAAAGAGATTGGGCTACACCTGCCATTAGGAATCCTGATGAAATAGGAGTCTGCAAGTAAGAACCTCCTCTAGACTTCCCTGTTTCACACAAACAGGTCAGCAATTGAGGGTATGTCTGCCATGCATTCCTTGCAAGTGTGTTACAGTCTTAGGGCCAGGACATCAACATGGAATAATTTTAAGAAAACATGATAAGTAATCTTATGATTTCTGTAGATCTGCAGCAAACTTGCAGTTTTGTGGATCATCTCAGGTGATGCCTGCCTTATCCAGGACATTCCGACTACATAGTAAGGGAGCCAATCTGTGGTAGCTGGGTAGTGCTGCTTATGACTGGAGTACAGTCAATCAATTCAGTTCATTTTGATTAAAGGTCAGAAACAGACAAACAAGCATCTAAAGATAAAATGACATTTAAATACCAACCATGTAAAACTTGCCTAAAGAGACCCATATGAGCATATTATTCAATACAATTCAAGATCATTTGTTTATGGATATTGACAGCTGCCATGCAAAACTTTGCAACAGTATCCCTCCCTCCCTCCCTCCCTCCCTCCCTCCCTCCCTCCCTTCCTTCCTTCCTTCCTTCCTTCCTTCCTTCCTTCCTTCCTTCCCTTACAAATAATGGGAAGCCAGCATAGGGCCCTATAAGCTTTTTATCTTCCCTACATGGCTGGCGTGTCTGAAAAGATAAAACGGATATTTGGCAAACACCACATACCTGTATATTTCAAACCCACCAACACACTGAGACAGAGGCTTGTACACCCCAAAGATCAAACTCCAAAACACAAGAAAAGCAATGTAGTTTATGCAATCCAGTGCAGTGAGGAGTGCTCTGAACTCTACATTGGAGAAACCAAACAACTTTTGTACAGGAGGATGGCCCAACACAGGAGAAGTAACACCACAGGACCAGAGTCAGCAGTTTATCTTCATCTAAAGGAAAAAGGACACTCATTTGAGGACATAAATGTTCACATTTTAGACAGAGAAGATAGGTGGTTTGAGAGAGGGGTCAAGGAATCCATTTATGCCAACTTGGAAAATCCTTCCTTGAATAGAGGTGGGGTCTCAGGCACAATCTTTCCCCTATTTTCCTTCCTGCTTTGTCTTCTGTGCCTAGGAAGATTAAGACCATTTCACAAGCTCAACAGCAGCATGGTGATCTTAACGATCCTCCTTTAGATGATAAAAGGACTTAAAATAACATCTCAATATAACCATGACCTAGCCCCAGGTGTAAGGTCACACAGCTACCTAGAAACATATTTAGGATTCCCTTACTAACTTTGCTCAGACTGAAGAAGCTCCTTGGATAGGAGCGAAATGTTTCCACTGAGAAAATAGAAATCCAGTTGACATGATTCAAGCTACAGACTGAAGAGTGTTGATATTTCTTTTCTAGTGGTGATTGACTTCCTGCAGCCCCATATGTTAGTCTTAAATATGGTACCTTTTATAAGCAGATAACAGCGTTCCGCGCATGTCATGCTGGCCACATGACCACGGAAACGTCTTCGGACAATGCTGGCTCTTCGGCTCACAAATGGAGATGAGCACCGGCCCCTAGAGTTGGACACGACTGTGTGGGGGAGCCTTCACCTATTATAAGAAGATATTCTGTTGCAGGCAGACATGATTTGTTCAGAAGATATTGTCAAGACACTCCCTACTGATAATTGCCAGACTTAATCATATTTGGAGTAGATTCATTGAAAGTTGTAACTGATTTAAGTTGTGCTGATTAGAGTAGGTTTACTCTAAATGTGATTAAGACTGCATCTAATCATTGTAGAAATGCCCGCCACTTAATAAATCAGGTTGTTCAAATAAATCTTGCCTTGTCTCTCACCTAAGAACTGGATTCAATTTGCAAATTACTTAGGAATTTATTCTGAAAAAGGTCCTTCCTTTTTCAGAAAAGGAAGGTCGGTCCTTCCTTCCCAAAGCTTTGTAATGCTATAGACAAACACTTAGGTCTTGGTATAAATAAATAATGTTTTAAGAAAGAAAGTTTCCATGCTTTTTGTGCACTATGGCCAAACAGCGTGAATGTTTCTTTCACTGGCTATGCAGATAGCTCAATTTGTCTTACCTGAATGAATTTTCCTTTCTTACAGTGATGAATGTCTGAACTCTAAGTCAGCCTTGGATCAGTTTATGCAGAATACAGTACATCATAAGAAAATTCATTTCAGAAATTCTTTTTTTTTGTTTCTGAAGGTCAGAAAAGTTTAATTATTATATTGTTTAGTATTGGGGGTTATCACAATACTTTGGGATGGATACCAGATGACTCTCTAGTTGCTTCTCTGCCCTTCACTCCATATATGTTTCCATATGTTCTGCTAATTAAGGGATTCAGAAAGCTGTTTAGACACAAAGCACTGTCCCCATTTCACTTGAAGTCTTGTAAGAGTACTCTGTCATGCAGAAATGCTGAAATCTTGTACATGACGTTGGACAATCTTGGAGTTCTCTTAAGAGATTTCTGCATCATTTCTGTACACAGTTGCCAACATCTTGCACAGATTTGGCTAGTTATTTGTATTATTTTATTTAATCTTTGGAGTCAGGGATGACATGCTGTCAATACCTCTTGATTACATTGTTAGAGATACCCAAGTATTAAATAGGTCTTGCTAGTACCAAACATTCTATGAAAAATACATCAGCGATGTTATTGTTCACATGCTTGGACTAGAAAATGTAACACGTGGAAAATATATTCATGTTGGGAAAAACAGTGTATCAACATTAAATAAATAGGTGATAAATGTACTACGAGAGCCAGTTTGGTGTAGTTATTAAAGGCACCAGGCTAGAAACTAGGAGAACGTGAGTTCTAGTCCCGCCTTAGGCAGAAAGCCAGCTGGGTGACCTTGGGCCAGTCACTCTCTCTCAGCCGTAGGAAGCAGGCAAGGGAAAACCACTTCTGAAAAACCTTACCAAGAAAACTGCAGGGACTTGTCCAGGCAGTCTCCGAGAATCGGACACGATTGAATGGATTAAAAAAAAAGTACTATACATTTATTTTGAAATGTATTATGAAATATTACCTAAAATGAATAATTAGGCACTGAGATGTTTGAAGGATGGAACTGCATACCATAATTTTGTTTTTGTTTTTTTCTTCCAAAGGGTTGCCCTATAATTTTTGCAAATGTAATAACTGGCCACGGTTCAGGCCTAGTAATTGCGAACAAGATATTGAGGATCATGATGAGATGTAATAAGGCAGCCACATGCATTTGAAATGGAACCGAAAATCAAAATGCCATTGATGGGATATTCTCATACTAATCTTGTGTGGTCACATAATAGAGTACTGTATCTTTTCCTGTTTTAAAAGGGATAGTATAGAGCTAGAAACTGCAGGGGTAAGAAGTTCAAAATAGCAATATTGCTACCAATACTGTGGTGGTAGGTAAATTCAAAGTAGCCTTTCTGAGCTTGGTAGCCCCTCCAAATATTGGACCAACTCCGTACTTCTCAGTTAACATGGCCAGTCACATAACTTAGTGAGCTTTCTTCCAGATAATCTTGTATAGGGTTTCCTTCTCCTCCTCTGTGACCCTTCTTAGTGCATAAATATTTTTGAGTGGTGCTTGAATTGAATTCTTGTAGCTTAATAGTGTAAATAATACAGATCTCCAACTAGTAACAGTATCACAACAAATATACTTCTTTTCCATTCTCAGTCAAGAGTCTGGTGAAGATTTCTTAGATCAGCCTTTCTCAACCTGTTGACCCTGGAGGAACCTTTTAAATATTCTTCAGGCCTTGGGGAACCCCTGCACATTCAGGCTCATATATAGGCCAGACGTTACAAAATTATTATATTTGTTTCATGTGTAGTCCTGTGTATATGCACTAACAGTGTTCTTAAACTAAAAATAAAGAATAAAACTTACCTCTTGAATGTGAAGTTGCCCAAATGAAATAATTTTTTAAATAAATCGTGATCTCCCAGGGAACCCCTAGTGATCTTTTGTGGAACCCTAGGGTTCCACGGAACCCTGGTTGAGAAACCCTGCCTTAGATGGTTCTGTGGAGTCCATGGTGCTCTCTGAGCCTTGTTTTTTGCAGACGTTCCATTGCCTGACTAGGCTGCATCTTCAGTGCAATGCCTTGCACTGAAGACGTTGCCTAGTCTTGCAGTGAGATGCCTCACACTGCCTCACACTGAAGATGTTGCCTAATCTGGCAATGAAACGTCTAGAAAACTACAAGGCTCCACAGTTCAACCCTGAGCTACAAGTATTCTCTTCGATTGGTTAGATGGTTCTGTGAAGCAGTCCAAAGACCTTGATGCCCACCTTGCCCTCCCTCCCTCCCTCCCTCCCTCCCTCCCTCCCTCCCTCCCTTCCTTCCTTCCTTCCTTCCTTCCTTCCTTCCTTCCTTCCTTCCTTCCCTTACAAATAATGGGAAGCCAGCATAGGGCCCTATAAGCTTTTGTAGAAAACAACACACAGAGCATTGTTGCTGCTTAGTAATTTGATTGGAAGTATGTTCACTTTCTAGTTTAAACAAACAAAAAAAATAGGAAAGGAAAGGAAAGCAGGAGAGAACCTCCTCCTGTGTTTGCATTCTGGTAAATCAGTAGTTTTGTGACTACTTTTGCCTCCCTTCATGGCACTGAGAGAACATGATGTGCTTCCAGAATTTCAAAGGAATCCATTAGCATCCAAAATATTCAGACTCTCTGATTTGTTGAAGGAAGGAGGACATTAAAGAGTGACAATTTACAATCAGGAGATTTCTATCAGTTATTTCGGGCAGGGCAAGGTCTTTGTTTTGTTTTATTTTTATTTTTTTTAATTTTTATTTGGTATGTGTAGTGAATGATTTATGGGAAGGCTTTTAATGCATTGCTTTCAGTAAGCGTCAGATTTTTGAACATGTTGCATAAAATCAGGAACCTTTGAAACAAACTCATAAATATTGTTCTTCCACTTGCTAGAGCGGGCCACCGGGGGATGTACTGTACCATTTATCATTAAGCAGTGATGGAAAGATATTTAAAGCATGTAGACATTATATCTTAAACCTTGTAGTAATGTAATTATTCTATCAGTTACAGCATCCCAAAATAAGTTCAAGCCTTATTTTATTAAAGCTGCTGGGCATATGATTTATTTAAAACAAGAAAGTTCCTCTTAGACGAAAGGAGCCTATAGTCATATTGGCTTTTCCACAAAACTTTTAGATCTGAATCTTTTGACATAATTTTGCATTTGATTGATCAGGTAATATTGTGATATTTCCATGCTGGTTCTCAGTATGATGGTAATATTTTGCTGGTGTGGTGAAAATAATACAGTTTCAGAGTTTCTGCTTTATGTAGAGCATTCGGAGGCCAGGGTTGGGGGAATGTAGGAATTCTATAAGTTGTACAAACAAATTATATGAGTTGTACAAATAAAGGTGGGATATAATTCTAATAATAATAACAATAATATAAATACAGTTTAATAATAAGCCAGCATAGAACGCAAATGTGGTAGTAATTAAACAATGGTAAGATCCTTTTCTGAGCAAGATAAATTGTCACTACCTCTAAGTCTCTAATGTCATTTGGAGGCCATTGATGTGACTCTGAAGTATGTAAAAGAATCATGGTAGTATAAGTTTTTAATATAACCTGGTAGATTTAGCAGAATAACCTAACTATCTTTAGGCATCTTGTAGTTTCACTTTTCTATTAATTTCAATATGGATTTATTTATTTACCTCTTACAACAAGCTAAACATATTTGAAAATAAATAAAAGAGGGACATCATAGGACAGCTTATCCTATCACTGTTGAAGAATTCATGAAAAATGAAGAGGGAACAGCCCAGGAAAGTTTAAATAAAACAAAATTAAAAATCTTGGACTAAGGTTTGGGGATGATTACTCCTGGTTAAGTAATAAAGAATTACTTTGCTGTGCGTCTTTGCTATAAAAACTAAATTAGCTCTTGGGAGTTCTCAGAAGAGTCTACTAAAACCATGTGTTGCTAAAGAAACAGATTTTTGGTGACATTTTGTACAGAAGAAAGCTGATAAAAGCAGGGCACAGAGAGTCCTCGGAGGAAGCATTTTCCTTGTATGAGCTTCTGTCTTCCAACAAAGGAGGAACTACACATTCCTTGCTGCCCAGAATGAAATCCAGATGTCGTAAATGTTGTCCAGTTGCAATATGCACTTAATTGACAGAAGAAAGTAAAGAAAGGAAATAGTTTACTAGGTAGAAACGTTATTAGATCTTTTTTTTTACCCTCAAAAGAATTAGAGAAATCAACCAATTGCATCTTAGATCTTGCCCAGAAGTATACTTTAAATCCTTTACATTGGAAGTAGCTTTAGTTTCAGCTCAATTTCCTCTTTCTTTTAAAAAGATTTTGCGTTCGGCCTTGACATCTGTTAGTTTTCCAAACAACCATATCCTAGCCTCTCATTTTTGTTCTATTTCTTATCTCAGGGCTTTCCAAAGTTTTCCCACGGCGACACACCAACCGCTGTTGGTGTGTCGCCGCGGGAAAACCCGGAAGTGCCGCCGTTGCGGCAGCGCACAAAAACCCGGAAGCGCTGCTGCCGCTTTCGGTTTTTGCATGCTGCCGTTGGTGTTTCGCCACAGGAAAACCCGGAAGCGCTGATGATGATCAGCGCTTCCGGGTTGTGTGGCGACCCACCAGACTGTGTGTGTCGCCACACTTTTGTGTCGCCACACAGAGTTTGGAAAGCTCTGTCTTATCTAATCTTCCTGTACTGTGTTCTCGTTATTCCTTGGCCAATGGCAGACGTAACTCCAGATCTGTAGAAATCAGAAGCCAGCCTTGGGAATACTTTCTTTTTTACTGCTCTACCCATGAATTATCCAACACTCTGTTCCCTTGTCAAGTTTCTCCATGGCTGAGTGTTATGTTAATGATAGCACAGCTCGAGTTTAATTTTGACCAGGATCTGAAAACTGCTTCAAATCCTTGTTTCAATTTTTTTTAAAATGAGGAAGAGGGACCTTCTCTAGTATTGCTCTTTTCTTCAGAGACCTGTGGGATTGTGCTGGTGCGCTCTCTGCGTATTCATAGCCTGTGCTTTGAGGAGTTGTACTGATTATAGAGCAGATGTAGAGTACAGAAGTAGCAACTTCTTAAGCAGTTTACTGACCCAGCAGTTTAGGAAATGTTTGCTGGCTGTAGCAACATTATTCCTGGTTGCCTGTCTTAGTTCATTTCAGATTAATCTGTCTTTTACTTGGAAAGGAAATGAATTGAGTTGGTAACTTCAACTTTATGCAAAATCTGTTAGAGGGCTAAATAAATGTGCAGGATTTTATGTACGCTATTGAAATTGGAATGTCAATTTGACACAAATTCTCCCAAACAGGATGTTGGATGACTTGATCTGTTTTTCAAATGAGAAGCTTGAATACTGCCACTTGGGTAGGATTGTCGAATGGAACAGCCCTGTTCTCTCTTGGAGATGATATCCATTGTATCATAATGTATCCGGAGAAATCTGATTAGTAGATGGGCATCTTGTTCAGCATTGGGAGTTGCGATGGAAATAAATCACATGCCAGTGAATTGCAACTTTTTCTTCTGTTCTAGGTCTGTGTAATTAACAGCAATTTAATAAACAGAATGATACTTCTTCCCATCTGCTTAATTCTAAACTGATACAGTGCTGAGTTGCCCAGGCATATCTTTAGTATACATTAGGTCATTCACTTGTCACAGAACGTTAATAAAACGTTCAGAGTTCGTACATTTTTGGATTAATCTCTTGATTTCTTGTGCCCTTCCCCAAATGATTTGAAACAGAACTGTCTTTATAGTTAGATGTGACATTACTCATTGTTGTCCTGGAACCAGTAAACAAGAGCCGGGGGAGTAATTAATTTTAAAAAAACTGTGATATAATTTCTAAAAAAAAATGTCCCTAAGAAAAAGAATGTGAGAACCATGATTGAGGAGCAGAAGGTCTGTCACTTAGCAGTACATCAATTAGCTTGTCATGACAAAAAAAATCCAGTTTTAGATTCTGGTGTCTTCAAAGAGGGCTAGGAAAGATACTTGCTGAAGGCTCCAGAAAACCATTGCTGGGGATGTCATAAATGGATCAACGGTGTCTCTTGATTCAAGGCGGCTTCCTGTGTTGCCAGAGGCACAGCCAGCTCCATTTATGGATATCCAGGAGGGGCCTGGGGCAGCAAACAGGAAGGAGGAAATGTTGAATCCGGAAGTCAGTTCTTAGTCAAAGTTCCAGCCAAATCGGGAAGCCTGCTACAGCCCTTCTTGGATAGGATTGCGCAATGGTCCAGTCTAGAGCCTGAAAATATTTTATTACTCAGGTTTGCAGTAGTGTGTGTGGTGCAACTGCACAATCTAATGCAACTTCCCCCATCCTGAGAAAGTTGCTGACTGGATTTCTGAGGGTTGCAGACCCAATACACATTGCCTGGTTGGAGAGGGCTGGTATCAGAAGTCCCTGTTTTTGTTTTAGATATCTCCTGACAATGGTGGCACTTGTGATCCTTCCTTTCTCAAGTGATTTGCATGTGTGCACAGGCATACTTCTTTTTCCAAGGGTCATAATTTCCTGTCATGGTATGATTGTTGGGGATTATCTCACATGACCTGCTTTTTACAGAGCTGTGGTTGTAATATTTTTTTGTATCCCAAGCCTAGGGCATAAATAAATGTACTAAAATAGGCCATGTGGTTGATCTCTCCAATACCAGCAAAATTGTGTATTGGGCAGATTGGCTTTGAAGCACCCCTCACCACATCGGCATTTGTCAATCATTCGTAAGCTGCCAAAAACTAGGTGCACACAGAGCTTAGTATATAGGTAGTCCTTGCTGAACAACCACAATTGGGACTGGAATTTCTGTTGCTAAGTGAAGCGGTCATTAAGCAAATCCGACCTGATTTTATGACCTTTTTTGCGGCTGCCGTTAAGCGAATAGCTGCGGCCATTAAGTGAACCACGTGGTTGTTAAGTGAATCACACAGTTTCCCATTGATTTTGCTTGCCGGAAGCCGGCTGGGAAGGTCAAAAATGGTGATCACGTGATCATGGGACATTGCGATGGACATAAATGCGAACCGGTTGCCAAGCACCTGAATCATGATCACGTGACTGGGGGGAAATTCTGCGACAGCCGTAAGTGCGAGGACTGGTCACAAGTCGGTTTTCCAACACCAGTGTAAGTCCAAACTGTCGCTAAATGAATGGTCGATAAGCGAGGACTGTGTGTATTCCTGCAACAGTGCAGGTCTAAAACGTGGCATGGCCTGTGCATTTTCCAGTAGAAAATAATGTGTTGAAAGGCTAATGTAAATTGGATCTTCTTATAGAATTTCTTTCCGACTTCATAGCAATGAGGATGGGGTGGGAGAAAGGAATTGAGGAGGCAAATTTGGGTTTATGTTTACAACATTTCTTGATTTTCCAGTTTCATTTGAAGGTAAAAAAGACAAAATTGCAACTGAATAGTCCTTTGGGAAAGGCACCATAGCGTACTACCTGCATACATACCTAGTTTCAATGCTTGTAATTTCTATTAAAAAAACAACAACAATCAAATAGCAGGCTAAAAATTCTGCTGGAGTGCTGTGGTTGGCTAAGAGTAGGTAATTGTAGTCAAGATCATTTCTTTTAATCTAAAACAACATCCTGTTTTAATGATGGACAAAGAAGTAGTAACCACATTAGTCTTTTGTAGCAAAAACAATAAAGTTTGTGATATCTTAAAGTATCATTAACCCCAATGAATCGACCATATAAACTTTTAAGGATTATTAATGCAATTCCGACTTCCATCTTTCCCATCTTCACCTTTTTTTTCCTGTCCCCCCCCCCCCCAAAGGCTCAATGATGTATAATATTCCTTTCTCAGGGAACCCTGCATGCATTTGATTAAGTGATCTGTGAAAGCTTATGTGATAAATAACTTATTAGCTGCTGAAGTGCTCTAAGACCTTTTGTTGTTTTTCCAGCATTAATAAGTTTTGGAATTTAAACTAGAAATATTGTCATAGTACTGTCAATCAACAGTTGCTGTAGAGAAATAACAGGGATGTTGGGAAGTATTGATTAAAACATGCATGCTGTGTGGCTTTCCCATATATAGCATACATTTTTGCATCTTTGCCATCATTCTGATGGAATTTCAGGAATCTGGACAAATGCCACTGCTTGTGACTGCCTTGGGCTGGTCTTTGTCAAAATTATCTTGATGTCTGATTTCCCCCCTTGTCAGTTTTTTGGAAAGTAAAGTGAAGGAGAAGAGACACAGCATGGCAGCCTGCTCTCTAAGGCCCTTTGCTACCTGAGCTGCACATTCAATTTAGTGTGAATGAATGCTGAAATGTAAATGTAGTCCTGGTACACAGTTCAAGCCACTTTCCTTGTCTTTGCATTTCCAAGGTCTCTGCATTGCAAATCTTGAATGGGGGTTAAAGAACCGCAACTGGCTTGCTTAAATGTAGACCCAGTTGTTGAAACACTTCTTTATTTTGGCTTTTGAAGAGTACTGTGCATGAAAAACTGGACATTTATTTATTTAAAGAACACCCACTTCCACAATTTCATTTCTTGGGCTTCTTTCTTAATCAGTGCTCTGTAGCTATTTAAGGTGTTTCTATCTATTAAGGTTTTGTCATAATTTAACAGTAAAACCAGTTGAAAGATGTTCTGGTGAAGCCCATTTCTGAAGGCAAGGGGAGCATCAGAGATATGTCTTGTTTTGGGTTTTGCTTCTGTTGACAGCTCTTAGGAAATGTTGGTAGGAAAAAGCCCTTTGTGTGACTTTGTTTTGACCTCTTTTCTAGATGACTTTTCAGGCAGTAGACAAGGGAAATGGAGCACTCTATTCCCGATTAATTCTTTCCTCTTCTAACTCCAATAAATGGCTCTTATCGTTGCTGGTATGCAGCTTCTGGGGGTTATTGCATCAATGAATTAAGTTCTCCGTTGTCAAATATGACAGTGTGGGACAGAATTCATTATGCATTTGTTTATTATGGTGTTTAAGTCATTGTTGTTACTTTTTGGTCACATTTGTCTGCTTCTCCTATTTTCCCTCCCAGAAGCAGCTGGTGTATGGTGTGCCTAAAAGATTATTCCACTTTTAACTTGGCAAAAATGTAGGCTGGGCTGAAAAAAGAGAAGATTTGCTAAATCTACTGAGTTAGATACAGTGGGGCAAAAAAGTATTTAGTCAGCCACCAATTGTGCAAGTTCTCCCACTTAAAAAGATGAGAGAGGCCTGTAATTGACATCATAGGTAGACCTCAACTATGAGAGACAAAACGAGAAAACAAATCCAGACAATCACATTGTCTGATTCGGAAAGAATTTATTTGCAAATTATGGTGGAAAATAAGTATTTGGTCACCTACAAACAAGCAAGATGTCTGGCTCTCACAGACCTGTAACTTCTTCTTTAAGAGGCTCCTCTGTCCTCCACTCATTACCTGTAGTAATGGCACCTGTTTGAACTTGTTATCAGTATAAAAGACACCTGTCCACAACCTCAAACAGTCACACTCCAAACTCCACTATGGTGAAGACCAAAGAGCTGTCGAAGGACACCAGAAACAAAATTGTAGACCTGCACCAGGCTGGGAAGACTGAATCTGCAATAGGCAAGCAGCTTGGTGTGAAGAAATCAACTGTGGGAGCAATAATTAGAAAATGGAAGACATACAAGACCACTGATAATCTCCCTCGATCTGGGGCTCCACGCAAGATCTCACCCCGTGGGGTCAAAATGATCACAAGAACGGTGAGCAAAAATCCCAGAACCACACAGGGGGACCTAGTGAATGACCTGCAGAGAGCTGGGACCAACGTAACAAAGGCTACCATCAGTAACACACTACACCGCCAGGGACTCAGATCCTGCAGTGCCAGACGTGTCCCCCTGCTTAAGCCAGTACATGTCCGGGCCCGTCTGAAGTTTGCTAGAGAGCATTTGGATGATCCAGAAGAGGATTGGGAGAATGTCATATGGTCAGATGAAACCAAAGTAGAACTGTTTGGTAGAAACACAACTCTGTCGTGTTTGGAGGAGAGAGAATGCTGAGTTGCATCCAAAGAACACCATACCTACTGTGAAGCATGGGGGTGGCAACATCATGATTTGGGGCTGTTTCTCTGCAAAGGGACCAGGACGACTGTTCCGTGTACAGGAAAGAATGAATGGGGCCATGTATCGTGAGATTTTGAGTGCAAACCTCCTTCCATCAGCAAGGCATTGAAGATGAAACGTGGCTGGGTCTTTCAGCATGACAATGATCCCAAACACACTGCCCGGGCAACGAAGGAGTGGCTTCGTAAGAAGCATTTCAAGGTCCTGGAGTGGCCTAGCCAGTCTCCAGATCTCAACCCCATAGAAAAACTTTGGAGGGAGTTGAAAGTCCGTGCAAATTTGCAAATAAATTCTTTCCGAATCAGACAATGTGATTGTCTGGATTTGTTTTCTCGTTTTGTCTCTCATAGTTGAGGTCTACCTATGATGTCAATTACAGGCCTCTCTCATCTTTTTAAGTGGGAGAACTTGCACAATTGGTGGCTGACTAAATACTTTTTTGCCCCACTGTATAGGGTTAAGTGGAAAACTTGAATTCGGCTATCCTTCATCCAACAATTTATCCTTGGCACCAAACTGGCAAAGAAACACAAGGGGAGATGCATCCTCCTGGCTGGTGGACAGGTTCATTTACTTCATTCCTTCTCCATTTCTTTTTTGACATAATTTTGAAGCCACAGTGAACTCACTAAATTAATTCCATAAATTAAATCATTCCCTCAGCTGTATGCAGCTTGCTAGCCATGAATTCTGCCCTTCAATAGCTAAAGTACGTAGTTGCCTTTTGTTGCCTTCATGAGAGTGTTCAAAATGTGATATCTGAAAAGCAATGTGCAATATATGCTTGATGGGCTTGAATGAACAATTCAAGATACCAGGAGAAGGCATCTTCTCAAATCCATCCCATGTTTGACTCCCCTTTTTTCCTCTGACATTCCTGTAGAGTGAAAAAGATTAAATGCATATATGTGAAGATTAAGGTGGGGACCAGCAATTCCCAGGCCAGAGATGGTTGTTATGTAAACCTAAAACAACCACCCAGCTGCAAGGAAAGTCAAGAAAAGATGCCAGGAGTTTGGCAATTAACTGGCTTCATTCTTGTCTGCAATAAAGATTCTAATCCAGCCAAGCTGTGTCTGTCAGTGTTCTGCCGTCTAGCCAAGATGTTGAGCTAAGTCACAAAGCGTCTATGAGTCAGAGTTGAGATCTGTGATTCACTATTGAGTCCTTGTTGGGGAGAACAGGAAAGAAAGGAGGGACATTTAAAGATATATGGAATGTTTACCATGCTAATCCAGTTGTCTACAGTGAACCTTCTTCTTCTGACACAGATTTCTTCCTGTGTTAGAATATAAATCGTAGAATTAATAAGTGCAAGAACACCACGCGATGAACCCTGACATCCATATTTTTTCCCTTGAAAGACATGCATAAAGCAATTTTTTTTCATCAACTTAAATCAGAACTGCGAGGGGGGGGAGGGGAATTCAGGGAAAGGAGTGGCTGTCAACCCTCTTTCTAATCATTGTCAGTTTTCATCCCAACACAAGTTAATGCTTTTAAGGGAGCTGACTTCTGTGGAAAAAATGAAGTTCCAACAGAGTCATTACAAATTTTGAAGCAGGAAAGTTGTGCAGGGTGACCTGTATGTACTTAAACTAGATGTTGGTATGGATGGGAAGGAAGGGGAGATGAGAAGGAAAGACTGGAATTATCAATGTGTTTCTGTCCTTTCTCTGCATGATCCTCTACCCATGTTAAAGGATCAAAGGCTAATACTGATTAATAATAGATTTAAGGGCAGCAGGTGAAAATGTAAATAGATTACTTCCTAGAAATAAAGTTTTAACATTTTAGTTGTACAGCCTCACTCTCGGATTGAGTTGCTTAATGAAATCAGCCTTGGCAATAACACACATCTCTTTACTTGCTTACTTCTTACTTTAGCTGGGCTTTTAAATATTTTGTGATGGCAACATATCAAACTAAAAGTGATGTTTCTAAACAGAACATGTGGGCCTTGGACTGCCTTTTGGCACCTGGCAAGAATGCCTGTGTTCTCTGGAAGAGCGCAAAGCATGGTCAAAACACATTGTTTGGCTTCTCCCTTTGCTAACTGCAGTCTTTATGTACTATAGCTGGTAAAGAAATTAAAGTCACATCATTTTGAACACTTGAAAAGCAGTAAACACCCTGATTGCATTTGGATGTAACTAAGCTGTGTTCCTTGATTACAAAAAGGAGGTTTATGTTGAGTACTTCCTCTTGCATTTCCAATTAACTGCCTTACAGTGTTATGTCTGATTCTTAGGCTAGGTATGAGTAAATTGTGACCACAGGTCTTGGATTTTGGCTGGCCCTGCCCCTCTGGCTGAGCCCTCTTTGGCCATAATTGCTGAAAATTGGTGGCATGGCTTGCTGCCATTTTGAAGCAGGAAACACACAAAAATGGTACTGTAAGCCTAAATATAGCTTCAGCACAGCTTTAGAAAAGAAAAAAAACCTCAGAACTTCTCTTCCAAATTGAAGAAAAGGAAAACCTTATGTTCCAGCCCTACCTGTTTACATCCTTATGCTCCTCACAAGTATTAATTGCAGCCGTCAGCTGCCTGGTGATAAATCTTCACTGTGCTGTAGTCAAACAAGCCAGCCTTCTAGCCCAGCCTTTCAACTTCTTTTGAAACAATAATGATGAGAGGCTGTCAGTTAAAAACGGCAGGGGAAACTGTAGTCTTAATTTGTCCATATTGCATAAGAAAGCTAACAAGTTTAAGATTTTTGAATATGGTGCCTAGGTGGTGCCCACCTCTTTGTGATTTGAAAGAAGTTTTAGAAAATGTGATTCAGAATTTGTGGAGTAAGGAAAAATGAAATTGCTATGGGAAATTGTCTCTTTTCTATCAAAAATGGTAGTGGTGAGACTTTCATGGTTAGAATTAGAAGTTTGATCATATGTTAGAAATCCAATTCTCAAGGGCAAATTTAGCGGTGGAAAATATGGTTTCAGATGTAATGTGATACAGTGTAATTCCTGTTCCAAATCATAACAAAAGCTTCAAAGGAAAACAGTTCTGGAAAAATCCCACAACCTATTTTTTCTTGGTTCTGAAGATGATGTAAGTGTGCCATTGTTTCCTCCTCCTTCTCTCTCAAGTATTTCAATGAAAAACCAAACTAAAAACAGAACATCCACCAACACTCATCCAGATCATATCATTTGAAAGAAAGTATTCTATGCAATTTTTGGCTGACAGCCTCAGGAAAATCAGCCTATTATCTTTTTGTGCAATTCTGAAAGGACAGTAGGATACTGTATTGGCTTTTAAAGAAGCCTGGCTGTATCTTTTTCTGGTAGATATGAAAGTCTTCCCCAGGGGAAGCCACAGTTCAACACATCAAACATTAGGCAGAATTTATGAACTGCGACTTAAGAAAAAGGAGAGATCTGAATTTCATATCCAGATTTTAAATACAGTATACCTTAAGTTAACCTAACCTAGTTAAGCCAACCTAGCAATTCGAAAGCATGCAAATGCAAGTAGATTAATAGGTACCACTTCGGTGGGTAGGTAACAGCGTTCCGCGCACGTCATGCGGCCACATGACTGTGGAAGCATCTTCGGACAATGCTGGCTCTTTGGCGAACAAACGGAGATGAGCACCGGCCCCTAGAGTTGGACACGACTGCAGAAATGTGCGGGGGGAACCTTTACCTTTATGCCTTAAGTTTACTTTTCTCAGCTACTGAGCATGTTTAAGCGCTGCCACAATTTTTACTAATATGTAGACTGATTACACATACAGTAGCTATTGAAGAGGGAATGCTCTAGTTCATTAAAAAAGTTTTCAAGTTTATAACCAGCTTGATCATTCATTTAGCAGGCTGATTTTCCCTGGGCTCAGAAACTAAGCAGAGTTGGGTTCGTACTGGAATTCCAGAACTGAAGGCTAAACCAGGAAGTTAAGAAATAGGAAAAAGTAGTGATAATCCACTTCTGCACTTCTTTTGCCAAGAGAACTGCATGAATGAATCACTAAAAGTTGAGAAGGAGACTTTGCAGTCTTTTCGTTTTCAGTAAAGCTTTACTTTGTAGTGTTCTGGGCTTCAGATTTCGCAGTAATTTTTTTGGGGGGGATTGCATTTCAAGCAGAGGTAAGCCAAATGTTGGTTACTGAAAATGATTTGTTTCTTAGATGAAGAGGATGGTGTGCTTTTAAAAGATGGTGGAAAAAAGGATCCTTAGGTTCAAGCACTAGAATTGTTAGCATTCCTTTGTGTTGACAAGTGATTTTTTCGTGTAGGGAAGAGACTGTAGAAAAATAATTGAACAAACCTGGACATCTGCCACTGCTGGGTGTCCATGCAACATTGCTGTTTTATCACCCTTTAATTCTTAAAAGAAATGTTGAAGAATAGGGAATGCTCTGGAAATATCACCCTGTATGCAGTCTCTCTGGAGAACAAGGTATTTATGAGTCCTTGCTCCTGTTCTGTTAAATGCTAAATTCTGTCACTGTGCAGGTGTGTGCTTGCATTTCTCTTGTACTTTTGTGATCTCATTCAGTTAAACAACGAGATTTAGAACTGGGCAAAAATCAGCTCATTTGGATGGAATGGCAAAATTCTGAGTGGGAAGCTTCAATGCAAGCAGATACTACATTTCCAGGGCATATACTTCTATATATAGAAATAACAGTAATCCTTTTCTTCTAAGGCCAACTAAAATAGGGAGCAACCATAATTTTTGAAGATTTTTTCTTCTTAATGAATTAGGGTTGCTACCTGCAAATTTTGCATGTTTTTAAAATAATGTCAGCAAAGATTATTTAATATTACCTGCTTACTTCATGTGCTGTGTTTTATTGTAACCCATTTAAAGGGTTCATTGGTTGAAATAAGAATCTATTTCTGTTTGGTTTATTTTTGATTTAACAATATTGCATGCACAGTAGTATCAAGGAGGATTTAATCTTCATTCTATAAATCTCTTCTGATGGGACTCTCAATCTGGCAGAGTGGAGCAAAGCCAAAGTAATATTGTGTGCCAACAGAAAATGCTCCCATTGCCCATGTCCAGATGTGATAATCTTTCTTTTTCTTTAATTACATCTCTGTTTGATATGCTGGCCCACTGGCATACCTGCCAATAAATTTTTTATGCCCCTGCAAAGAACTGGAAATTGTAACTGTCTAGCTTTTGTTTACTTCAAACTTGTTTTCCACCAGATGGTGGACTAGAACTGACTAGATGGTCGGAATGACCAAACCTTTGAACATTAAAAAGTGCTTTACCTTTGTTGCAATTGAGGTTTAGAGTCTTGAAGATAGTCATTTTTTAAGGAGTGACTCTCCAAATGGATGGCAACTTATAGAAAGAGGATCTATACAGTAAGTCAGTTATAGAGAGTATGTATTGCAGATGTATAGATACTGGTTCCATCTTTCTTTTGGCTAGAAAAGCCTTTTGCTTAGAATTCAGGGAATTATTGGTGGTTTGAACCTGCATAAGACACGTTCCTGTGTGTTAAGGCTGAGCCATAGGCAGCTGTTGAAATGGAGCCAAGTAGTGTTTTGAGAGCCAGAGCTAGAAGCTTGAGCCAAAGCCAGAAGGCAAAATTAAGGAGCAAATCAAAACTTGCTAAGAGCCAAGTTTTGTTGTCCCAGCCTGGGTAAAAAAAAATACTTTGTGAAGCTCTTTCTACCCAGATGGGCCCAGTAGCTTGCCCATGTTGGTATGGCTATATCAGAACATGGGGGAACCCTTTGTTGCTCAGGGGTCTGCTCCAGATCACAATCTTGGTGCCTTCCCATGTAAGGTAATTTGCAGGTTTCCATTTCTAGCCTTGGTTGGCTCCTGAGAACATGAATCACTCTTGTTATCTGAAGTTTGTAGATGTATAATCTATACAACTGCATCTTTCATTTAGATTTGAATTTGAAACTGTAATGACGTATTGTCTGGTAAACAATAATTTTCTTACTACAGTAGAGACGTTTTATTTTAATTAAATCAAAAACAACTTGACAGACTGTATCAAGCCATGAAGGTACTGCATGTGACTATTTATTATGTTAGTCTTTTTTTCAGAATGTTCAGGGCCATTATGATTTAGAGCAGTGTTTCTCAACCTTGGCAACTTTACGTTGTGTGGACTTCAACTCCCAGAATTTCCCAGCCAGCATGGGAAATTCTGGGAGTTGAAGTCCACACAACTTAAAGTTGCCAAGGTTGAAAAACATTGGTTTAGAGCTTACAGATTGTCTTCTCCCATATAATACTGTAGTACAGTACTTATGGAGCTGGGTTAGCAGCACTACTGTATATGCTAGACTAGATTAAAATTAGGCCCAGGAAGTTTTTGGCTCAGCATATTGTGTGTCCTAGCTAACATGTTAAGCCATTATATTTTTGTTGTGGGTCATAGCATATTACCTGAGCAAATGTGTTTTAACCCAGATATACAGTAATTGACTTATCTAACCAGGTTCACCTATTCTAAACAATAGCATAGTGCAGAGCTTTCCAAACTTTTCATGTTGGTGACACACTTTTTAGACATGCATCATATCGCGACACACTCTTACAGCAGGGCACAAGGCAGGCACTAGGACCTGCGTAGAATCGCAGCAGGTTCGGAGGCAGCAAGGCACAAGGCAGGCACTAGGACCTGCACGGAATCACAGCAGGTTTGGAGGCAGCAGGGCACAAGGCAGGCACTAGGACCTGCACGGAATCACAGCAGGTTTGGAGGCAGCAAGGCACAAGGCAGGCACTAGGACCTGCACGGAATCCTGGCAGGGATCGGAGGCAGCAGCAGCCGCGACACACCCAGACACTGCAGCCGACACCCTAATGTGTCCCGACACACAGTTTGGAAAGCTCTGGCATAGTGGCTCTGCTAGGTCTTATCCAAATATCTTTCTGAACTCTGATTGCTGAGAGCCTAACTTGAGGTGCTTGATCCTGGAAGTTTCTGCATGCAGAATGCTTTACCATGTGAAAGAGCATCAAGTTAAATGTTGCTTCCTCAGGTCATTTCCTGGAGGTTTTTTTTAAACTCTTCCTGTGTTTTAATAATTTTTGTGAATTTATTTGAAAAGTTAGCCTTGGAGTGGGAATAGCCCAATTGAAACCAAATGGCAATAGAGAGATTTTAAAGTTGCAATCCAATGCAAACCAGTGTCTTACTTGGCACAGTGTGGCATATTTTTGCATAAATATATGCATAGGCTTGGACCACAAAATATTGTACAGTCATTGCCCCACATTGCCCAAATTTGGCAACGTGAAACGACTGTAGAAATAGTTCTGAGGTTTGGGAGCCTAGGGTTGCATTAGCAAAGTCTTAATGTCTCTGCTTTGTTATTACACTGATACTACTGTAGTGTTTTTCCAAATGTAGAAGTAGCTTTGCTTTTATACCTGATTTGTTAACAGCATTTTATTAGCATGTTAGCAGTTATTTACTTCACTAGCATTCTATGCAACAGACTAATCAATTTGTCTTCTGCTTTAACAGAGCCATGCCTGAGTCAGAGTTATTTTTGTGTAATCATCTTATCCCGTAATACGAAGATAAGCAGCTGGAACAGCGTCCCCAAATGTGTAGTTATATGTGTAGTGATTTTGGGGGGAAGGGGAGGAAGCCACACAGAATATGAGTTTGGAATCCGTTTGGCCTTTTTCAGGTCAGCAGGTTCCCGATCCTTATCCTATGCATGCCGTTCCGTTCAGTGCCTCAGAACTGGATCTGTTTGCAGGGAGTGAATATGGCTCTTCATAGGACCAGGGAGATTTCTGTTTGCAAGGCTTACCAAGAAGAGAAGCAGAACTATATATATAACAGTTGGTTTACAGAAAAATGGGATAAAGTGTGAAATGGGGGGTGGGGGAGCCCTTTCAGCCTTAGAATCCCAAAAGCTGATTTTTTTAAAAAACAAAGTATGTTTGATCTTAGCTACCAGGCGTATTGCCAAAGCTGCAACTTGTTAAATTCTTACTTGGGACTATAATTTTGATGAGTGTGTGTGTGTGCTTGTGTTTTTGCACACATGTATATCCAGCAGATGATATTCAAAAGATTGGGGAGCTAGTGATGTGTGCCAGAGGAAAGGTTTACATATGAACAGTAGCCCTCACCTCTGCCGTTGCTGTTGAATCATGCTGTGGCATGCAGAAACTAAAACATCTCTTTCCAGGTAGCAGGTTGAGAAGTAAGTTTCCTGCAGAAAAGAAAGGGGGGGGGGAACTGCCATGCCATTCCAGGGAGAGAAGCCTCTGCCTAGCCTACAGTCAACTTCTAGGGTTTTTAAAAGCAGGAAGATTAAAAATATAATTCCATATCTGTAATCTGAAAGCAATGTATATATGCAGTCTTAATATATTACAACCCGACCTTGAACCTGAGGATCCTACTACATCATTCTGCTGAATGTTTAGACTCCTGACCGTAACAAGGTTACAATCCACCTTCTCACATCTAAACTTGCTCCCTGGGCCCCAGCCTACATTGATAAGATTCTGTTCTACTGCAGTGAAACTCCATTTTGTATTGCCCAGAGCCAGCTAAAACATAATCTTGAACTATTTTCTGAGCAAATTTAATTCTGAATACCCTATACAATTGTTTTCCTCTAGCAGAAGATCTCTAAATGTCTTGGGATTAAACTTCTGTCAACTCCAATTGGCACATGAAGTCTAGAGGAAAATGGAAGTTGTAATCTAATACATCAAGAAGGCAGTAGATTGAGAAAGGATGCTGTGGTATCAGCCATGATTTCTTATTTAGACAAAATAAAAGGGGAAAAAAAATCTTGTGACATCTCTTTGGAATTGCCGAGGTTCTCTTAAAATCGATCACTGCTGCAGGAAAAATGTATACTGTATATACTCCTGATTAACACACACTGTAACAAATTTATTTGTTGTATTTTGTTATTGCATATGTTAAATTTTGCATCTCTGATGGGTGGCTGGGAAGGGAGAGGAACAAGCAGCGAGACATAGAAACAAAATAATCCAACTTAAAAATAGCCCATATGTCCATCTGCAGTATTTTCCTCCGTACTGTTGCTTGGCTTGGAATTTTATTGCAGATTAAATTCATGTGAATGTTGATACAAAATTTAATTCCATCTGTACTCAAGAAATTATATGATCTGAGTAAAACCTTTCTATGTTGCTTGCTTCTTAGCTGTGGATCCCTCCCTCCCTCCCTCCCTCCCTTCCTTCCTTCCTTCCTTCCTTCCCAGTGTTTCTTTTATGTATTAAAATGAATTTGTGCTTTGATTAAAGAAGTAGAACTTAGCATAGTTCTGACTGTTATATAAACAGAAAACATTTTTCATTGAAGGAGAAATAATTGGCATCCAGGAATGGTTTTCCTAGCATTATTCAGAGCCACCTACAAAACTCACGTTCAGTGATGCTTTGATCATGGACCTTTTTATTGCCATCCTGTACTGAAATGCTTCTCGTAATTAAGTATATGTGAAACAATTGTATATTCCTTATTTATCCATTTTCTTTCTTTTCCTCTGTCTTCTCTGCCCAAGAGATTGCAAGATCTCAGCATGAGATTACAGCATGAATGTGTTTGTTGCTATTAAAATCACCTAAAAAGAAATGTGTTGGGGTTTGAATAAATACCCAGAATTTACAGATAGATTAATTAGACAGGAGAGGTAAATAGGTGAGAGGTAATACTTTCTGCAAGTCATTCAATTAGCAGCCATTGTTGAAGTAAGTGGTGACACATACTGCAGCTGATATAGTTTAAGCTGGGTGTGGCAGATAATTTGTTTGACCTATAACGTGATTGGTTGATATTTGTATAAAAGTAGAGAAGTTCTGGTGTTCATTCTCTCTCGTTACTATATTCTCATCTGTATCTGTGTTGGACGTTATTGAACTGTATTGTACTACGTATGTATATAGAGTAAATAGATTGTTTTATCTAATCTCTTGTGTGTCTGCTTACTCAATATAACGTATTGCTCTGAGGTCTAGAAGGAACATTGGCAGCCCCAGCGTTGTGTACTCTGACAAAATGGCTGTTATTGGAGGAGAAAAATGAGTAACCTATTTGGATTCACTTTGATACTGTATTTAATTAAAGAAAAAATCCATCCCATTTGATATAAAAAGGTAAAGGTTCCCCCCGCACATTTGTGCAGTTGTGTCCAACTCTAGGGGCCGGTGCTCATCTCCGTTTGTTAGCTGAAGAGCCAGCGTTGTCCGAAGACGCTTCCACGGTCATGTGGCCGCATGACGCGTGCGGAACGCTGTTACCTACCCACCGAAGTGGTACCAATTCATCTACTTGCATTTGCATGCTTTCAAATTGCTAGGTTGGCAAGAGCTGGGGCTAGTGCGGGAGCTCACTCCATCACGCGGGGCTAGGGATTCGAACCTCCAAACTTGTGATCTTCCGATTGACAAGCCTGGTGTCTTACCCACTGAGCCACCATGCCCCCCCCCCTCCATTTGGTATCTTTTCACATAAATTGTGAATTTGTCCTTGTTGGTTCAGATGGCCTTTTCCTATATGTAAAAATTGGTAACTATTCCAAATGACTGCAATTGCCCAATGTCGCCTCTTGCAAGGAAGTATTTTGAACGTGAACTAAGATTTTAAGGTTGTGGGAATATTACATATTTTAAACACATTTTAGAGACACATTTTTCTATTAACCATCCTGAAGATGCTGGGTAGAGCTTACTATCTGTGAGACATTTGTCTTCATTTTATTTACTTTTCTGTATCTTGGGGTGGTGAGTAAAGAACAGACTACGCGCTTTTAAAGAATTGTTTTTAACTGTATGCTGTAGTAATTCATTTCATTAAAATTAAAAGATCCCAGTAAGATTCACTGCGGTTTTACCCACTTAGGCTTAAAGAAAAGCTGCCAAATACATAAGGAAGGTGGTTGGGAATCAGATCATGA
Organism: Charina bottae; assembly: GCA_023362775.1. Classification (NCBI taxonomy): domain Eukaryota; kingdom Metazoa; phylum Chordata; class Lepidosauria; order Squamata; family Charinaidae; genus Charina; species Charina bottae. Next base: position 138,204,917 of record JALMGJ010000003.1, read on the forward strand.
ACTAGTGTTCAAATAAACCCTTATTTTTCCAGGAACATTATCAGAACATACTGCTGCAGTTGAGTGTTACTGTGGTGTGTTTCAGTAAATTATCTCAAAAGTGACATATCAGGTCTTCAGATACATCTGAGTTTATCTTGTCTTTGTCTTCATGGTATGGATCAAAATGCCAAATAGAAGACATTCTTTTTCTTATTATAAAATGGGCCCACCTTGCTTTACTGCTTTCAAGGAAAAAAAAATCCATGTATGATTTCACTCTTGGGTTTCCCTGCCCCTGGCATAGTACTTTTTTGATACGACAAGAAACCTTTATTGTGCCAAATAGGTTGAATAGAAAATAAACATGATGTCTGGAAGTTCAGGTTTTCCACTTAACAACTGATGTGTCTGTTCCAATGGAGAAACAAGTCAGTTTTGTAATCTTCCCAGTAGCTGATCAGTCATGTTCTCCAGCAGCCAGGAAATATTGCCCAATTTGCTGTATGCTCCTCCCATATGAAGGCTTTTGGGGCATTTTTTCATATTAACAACTTGAAACCCTAGGGTTTCCAGTTCTTCTGAAAGGCATAAGAATTGTGAATAATATTGCTTGCTCATTGGCTTGAGTGCAATGACTACTGTGGTTAATATGAGGAAAAGGAATGTTTGCAACATCTATGGATAGAAAAACAGATAGCGTGGCTTTTTAATATCATGGAAGAGAACCAAATATATGTCAAGTATGATGAAACTGCCTTGCTTTTAATTGTTTGTTCTGGTTAGATTTCAAGAAATATCTCACTATTTGGAAACAAACTCTGGGATACATCATCTCCATTGTTATAATGAAACATGTCTTCCTGTTCTTGTTGGCATAACCTAGAAACTCAACTCACAGGTATTTAAAGATTTTTTTCCCTCTGTTTATTCCTCCTCCTTTGAATTTCTTTAAGTATCCTCTGTTGCAGCCTGCTTCCTGGACAGCCAATTTATCTACAAATGAGCACAAAACCAATTTAATTGAAAATGAACACCAAAACATCTGATGCTCAGTATTGAATGCTTGCCCAAGTTGGAACAGAAAATAGACCCACCAAACCAGGTCTCAACATATCCAAGTTCAATGTATTTCCATCACTGTCAGATGCATAAAATACTATAAATATACCATTTCCTCTCTCTTATTAAGGCATTTTGATTTAAGAAAACTAGGTTGGTTAGAAGAGTTTGCTGCTGCTAGGCTTTTGATGAAATTGCTGTGATCATTATAAATCATAATCAAGTGTAACATAAACATCGACCCATTTTAAGGCCTATTGTTTATCATTTTGGTAACTGGATCTGTTTTGTAAATTTTTAGTAGAAACTTTTCCTTCATCCACCTAGTTGCCGGTGTTTGATTAACTGGTGATACACGTGTCTATCCTGCAGGTTAACCTAGTGCTAAAATAGACTTTGTTCTGTGTCACTCTGTGACAGTTTGTTGATGGGCATCTGACAGATACAGGGAGATAGATTTAACAGGAAGCAAACTAATATTACTTTAGATTGGGTAGAGCAGATTGCTTCCAGATTTATTGTTGACCTCTGTAGAACACTCTGGATAGCCTTGGAAAAAGCTACCATCTCTCACCTAACCAACCTCAAACTGTTGCAGCAAGGACGAACTGAGGCTTATAATTTAAATATAATATTTATGAAGCCCTGAGGTTCACCGAAGAAGGGAGACATACAAATATGATAAAGGTCTAGTATTTGAACAAGTTACTAGAAATTTTTGAAGCAAAAGTTGGATGAGCAGTAGAAGGACCACCAAATGCCTAGTTTACAAAAGGGAGGCTGAGGGGTACTAAAGACAAATGATTAGTCTAGAACAGAACAGAACAGAGCAGATAGATAGATAGATAGATAGATAGATAGATAGATAGAGACAGACAGACAGACAGACAGACAGACAGACAGACAGACAGTAGATCAGAGCTTTCCAAACTTTTCATGTGGGTGACACACTTTTTAGACATGCATCATTTCGCGACACACTCTTACAGCAGGGCATCATTTCGCGACACACTCTTACAGCAGGGCATCATTTCGCGACACACTCTTACAGCAGGGCACAAGGCAGGCACTAAGACCTGCGTGGAATCACAGCAGGTTTGGAGGCAGCAGGGCACAAGGCAGGCACTAGGACCTGCGCGGAATCCTGGCAGGGCTCGGAGGCAGCAGCAGCTGCGACACACCCAGACACTGCAGCCAACACACTAACATGTCGCAACACACAGTTTGGAAAGCTCTGGTCTAGAACTTGAGAATAAAACAGAGATAGATCCAGGCACAAAAACACACAACTTTAAATGTACAGTTCTCTCTCAATGTCTGTCTCACTTTCATACACGCTATCTTTATAGAAAGTCTGTTCACCTGTTCATTCAAATCACAGATCTTTCTCTTTCTTTCTCTTTCTTAGATTATTTATTTATTTATTTATTTATTTATTTATTTTCTATCCCACCTTTATTTTTTTTATAAATAATTCAAGGCGGCGAATATACCTAATACTCCTTCTTCCTCCTGTTTTCCCCACAACAACAACCCTGTGAGGTGAGTTGGGCTGTACCTCCAAGCATACACTGACATTGCTTAGCTGCTTTTATACAAACATGTATATATACACAATACACAAGCTTCCTACTTGCTACCTTGCTGTCCTACAAAGGTCTCTCTAAAAAATTAGTGTTTATACAGAGAAAAAGTACCCTGCCCAGCTGTCCCTCCTTGCTTTCATCTAATTCCAGACCTGGTGTTCCTCTTCCTTCTCCAATCAGACTTTCAGCCATATTTGGTTTCTTCTGTTACTCTCTTCATCATTTTTATCCTGATTCTAGTTTCTCTACATCACATGTTGCCATCATCCCTCCCTGCCATGTATAGTCCTCTTACTACCTTCTTTCTACTCATTGGCTAGTTTGCACAACATAGTAGTCTAAAATGGGGCTGGGTAATCTTTGGGTTAGCATGTTTGCTTGCTTATTGGTTTACTTACAAATATATATTTGTAAATTTGTTGGATTTATAAATGTAAAAAAATAAGTTTATTAAGAGAGACAAAAACAACATTATGGATACAAACCCAAGATGGATTGCCACAGTCAGCACAGAGTGAAATCTTGGTGGAATAATGTAGGTTCAGCTGCATGCAGAATGTGAGGGAAGGGAACAACTCTATCTCCGGGGAAGTATGGGGGCTATGATGGAAAATGCCCGCCACTTACCCCAGCCTTTCTCAACCTTGACATATTTTTCAGGCCTCCGGGAACCCCTGCACATTCAGGCTCAAATATAGGCCAGAAGTTACACAATTATTATATCCGCTTCATGGGTAGGTCTGTATATATGCATTAACAGTATTCTTAAACCCTGGCTGAGAAACCCTGACCTACACTATTTGTTGGGGAGGATTTCTTAGGGTTATCTCTGGATATTTGGATCTGGTGGGCTAATTCATTTCTGGTAAGATAATGTGCTATGCCCTGTAAGGCTTTTAAAGGTGATAACCAGCACTTTGAGATGGACTTGGAAGTTTAGTGACCCAAGAATTGGTGTTATTCCTCACTGGCAGGTTTGTCCTGCCAGGTGTCTAGAAGCTGCAGTTTCTGAGACATTTCCGAAGTCCCACATAGAGTGTTTTACAATAGCTCAGGTGAGTGGTGAGTGGTGATCAGAACACCCAGCCATTGTCTCAGCATGTTTTGTGAACTAAACCAGCATTGTAAGCTGTAATATGTTTGTTTTCCCTTTTTTGGAACCATGGTTTGTTAATTCAGGTTTAGCACATTGTATCCATTGGGTCATGCCTAATTCTCCTTCACTGGGCAGTTTGGGAAGGTCTTTTTCTTTTCTTTTGGTGAGGTTTGCGTTTGGGATCAGTGGAAACCCAAATGCTGGCCTTTTCTTGGTGCTCTGCTGTCTTTATTTCCTAAGAATCTCTATGGATTCACAGGGACCCAGAGGCATTCTGTAATATCATGGTAGCCAAGGGCTGCAGGCCTGTTCTTCGTGTTGATGTGTTCTCAGTCCTTCAAAATCTTTTTTTAACTTAATGTTAAAAATCTTGATCATTTCACAAGTTAAGGACATAGTGACTGTGGAGAAACCGATGGTCCGAATTGATATGAAGCTCTTTCCTGTTTCTGCATGTGGATACTGATATATTTTCTTCAAGGGGAGGATCCAGTTGATGAAGCAACTGTTATGTTGAAGATGTCTTTCTGAAATGTAACTACAAGATGATAGCAAAGAAGCAAAATTTGGACAATTTTGCCCAGTGGGCAAAATCTAGTAAAGGGCAACTTGGTTGATGGATCCAAGTTCTGTAGCTGTCTGTTCTCAGGCTATCAAGCTGTTTGCAATCCCAGTGCTTTGTAGGCATCTATTCTGGATCAAGAAGTTGTTTAACTTCCTCTCTGTAGAGTGATTATCTACTTTCTGCTGATTATCTTGTCATAAGACAAAGCACCTACAGAATAGGTACATAAGACATGTCAACATGAGTAGCTCTGTAGAGAACTGAAAACTAAAGAATTTAGGGAGGCAGGGGAGGAGGTAACATAATTCTAATAATCTTCCTCTTTTTCAAAATAGCACTAACATAATTGGGGATAAGGGGACACTAAGATCACATTTATCGCCATGTTATTATTCTGTCAAATTTAACTAGTCTTCAGAAGCTTGCTTCTAAATACTGTTTCCTTAACAAATATGAGTTGTCTACAATATAATTGTCTCCTGGGACCCCTTTCATAGAATACTTAATGCAGTGTTGAATTATTACAACACTATGTTTTTAAGTTCTGTGTTTCAAGACTTGCTTGCTGTTCTCTGTATTTTTCATAGCAATAGGGCGTAGACGTTTATGTATAGTCCATTTTAGGAGCTCTTCCCTACAACCCTAATGATGGGCTTCTCTCCCATCCCTACAGCATGAAGAAAGTGGGAAACCACTGTCCCCACAATGGTCCTTTTGCCTTGTAACAAAACCCAGGTCAGCCAAAACAAATAAGCAAGAACCGTTGACTGCCAAGTGAGGCTTTGTTCTTTCTGGTAGCCAAAGGAGAAATGGTTATGGAGCACAGGACCCATGGCTAGATGGGAGCAAATTGGAAAGCCACAGATATAGAAGGGGTAGACTAAACTGCCTTGGCGATGTGGTGGAAAATGCTTTTGGATCAGATAGAATGGGCTTTGTGTCATACAATAAGAAGCAAGTGTTCTACAACACTATCCCAACCTTGTACTCTAGATATACTGGATGAGACTTCTGGGAGTTGTGTTCCTAATATATCTCAAGGGCACCAGGTTGGAGGAAGTCATCTTTCCTTCTGCCACATCTGTTTACTTTAGGGATATTTAGATTATATATAAACAACTCTTTAGAACAAATCTTGCTCACATCATTCCAGAGAATCTGTATCAAGTCTGCTTAACTCAGATAAGTATGTATGGCTGCTTTAAATATCTAATAAGCTAATTTATATGTGTATGATTTTCAGTGATACCCCTCCCCTCAATTTTCCTTTTAAAGCTGCTCAAGGCAAGAGCTAAATTCTGTGAAGTATAGGCCTGTTCCTGTAGATATTAGCTGAACAGCGGTAGGAGCTCTTATAGTAGAAGGGAATAATTAGCCATCTTTGGCTGATCTTGAAAAAGCTAAGAAGGGTTGATCTGGGTATTCCTTGGATAGGAAACAAACAGGAAATCCCAGGGTGGTAAATTAGATTAAGAAATTGGGAAAGCATCTTGGAAGAAGACAACAGCAAACCACTTATATATTGTTGCCAAAACTCCTACATGGATGTGTCCATGAAGTCATCAGGAGTTGAACCACCTAGTCATAGAAAATAATCATCCTGGCTTGGTTTTGAAGTGGCCAACCTAACCTGATTGTCTCCTGAGCCATCTATCTTTCCTTTGATAATAGAACATAGGATGGTTGCAGTCCCATTATCTTTGGAGAAGGATCCTCATGTGCACAGCAGTAGAACAAAAGATCACAGGGAGATAGGCTAGAGATGGTGAAATAATCTTCTGGGAAATCCGTGTTTTGTGATTGGTTATAATCCCCCATGATAACTGTTCCTCTTCTTGAGAATGCCATGATATGATTGCAATGTTCAAAATACGCCCACTATCTCAAAGAAGTTGGGTATCCCTAGTTTGAATCATTGAATTCCAATCCTCTGTTATATCCAGGATTCCAAATTAAGATATTCCAATCTCATCTTGAACCTACCCAGAGAATCTTCCCACACCAGGTTCCTCAGGTAGCAGAGTTGCTGGTCTTCCAACTCTATGGATCCTTTCAGCACATTAAGCAAAGCAAGCTTCAGATCAGTGATTCTCTCTAAAATTTTAACAGTAATGAGTGTCCATTATTCAGCCAATTGAACCACTTACAGGTGGGCTGGCTATCTGGAAGAGAGCTTCAGAGGAAGATATCAAGAAGTGTGTGCTGTGAAAGAGTGGGTGAGTTTGCTCTCCTCACATTGGATAATATAAATATGTTATGTTGGAAAATAACCTTTTGAAGTGAGAAGTTGACAACTGGAAAAAAGCCCAGAGGTGTGGAACTGAACATCTTCTATTTAAGGCAAGGGTGTTTATGGATTCTAAAATAAATTAGTCATTTCATATTATGGTGGAATGTCTCCTGTCTCCGGTGCTTTTTTCCCAATTGGATTAAAAATTGATAGATAAAAAGGAGATATCCATCAAAGGCTAATTCTTGCAAAATATCTTTGTACTTTGGAATGGATGCATCCACAGTCAGAGGCGTACACCTTTCAAATGCTTCCTCCTGCTTTAAAGAGTGCCTGAGAAAAAAATGATTGCTGACCCTGTGTATTTTGGCCAAAAATTATTTATCAAAGGCACTGAGAAAATCATGTGTTAGCTGTTGTAACTCCTTTGAAAGTGCAGGACCAAGTGATATTTGAGTTTCTCAGTTCCTAAATGTTTTTTTAACTGAAATGTGTCAGGCCAACAATAAACTTTCCTCAGTCAGTCACTTTGAGAACCGGCTTTTTGGTTTGCTTTTAATTGTGATTCCCCTCCCTCACCTATTTTTCCCCTTGTCTTTTGCCATATGTTGCTTATATATACTTTGGGGAGAGAGACCAAAGATCTATTTAAAGGCCACACTTTCAAGATTAAACACAAAGATCATTCCAATGAGAATCCACCCCCAGGTATATAATACAGTTTCAGGACTCAGATGGTTTAAAAATCTGATTAAAAGAATCCATATTTTTGCAATATATATTGGTTAGCCATTCCTGTCTTTCATCACAATGTATATTACAATAGAAACCTTGGGTTTCATAAAGAATTTTAGGTTCACTTTACCTTTTTCACAGGCTGCCTTCAGTAGTCTTTTTGAGAACTGGATTTGTTTGAATTGGGTTGGCTTGCAAATAAGAAAGGAAATAAATCGGAGATATGCAACCTTGTTTCGGGCTTAGGTCACACTTGACTTTTGACTGGTATGGCCTCACCAGTAAGTAAGTAGGGCTAGGATTAATCAAATTTGAGTACTTTCCATGTATTTAGCTTTCCTCCTCTGTCACTTAAAAAAGGCAATTTGCTGATAACTACCTGAAGGACTGTCTCATCCCCGTAATATTGGACCGTCCCACTTGGTCATGCAGAGATGGCATGCTGTGGACCACGTCGGTAAGGGAATTTCACCTGGTGGGGTCTAGAAGGCGGGCCTTCTCTGCGGTGGTGCCCGCCCTTTGGAACATTCTACCCCCGGAAGTGAGGCAGGCCCCATCGCTCCCGGCCTTCAGGAAGAACTTAAAGAACTGGTTCTGCCACCTCGCCTGGGGAGGGGGGGGTAACAGTTCCTCTTGGGGATGGCTGGTGCCATAGAGCCCTTTTAAACACAAGTTTGTCACCTCTTGGATTTTATATTTATTTTAATTAACTATATTTATGATGATTGTATTTTATGTTATTTTAGTTGTTTGATTTGTTGTAAACCGCCCAGACTCCCCTTTGGGGGAGATGGGGTGGTGTTATAAATTCAAGAAATAAACAAACAAACAAACAAACAAACAAACTTTTGAAGTGTCCCATGAAGCTTTGAAGTCCATGAGTCCTGTTTTACTTAATATTAATAATCTAGAACAGAGCTTTCCAAACTCTGTCGGGACACGTTAGTGTGTCGGCTGCAGTGTCTTGGTTTGTCGCGGCTGCTGCTGCCTCCAAGCCCTGCCAGGATTCCGCACAGGTCCTAGTGCCTGCCTTGTGCCTTGCTGCCTCCAAACCTGCTGTGATTCCACGCAGGTCCTAGTGCCTGCCTTGTGCCCTGCTGTAAGAGTGTGTCACAAAATGATGCCCTGCTGTAAGAGTGTGTCACGAAATAATGCATGTCTAAAAAGTGTGTCACCAACATGAAAAGTTTGGAAAGCTCTGATCTAGAATGTCCTCATTTCTTTGATTGGAATTCTCCTATATGGAGCTGCCATTTTATTATGTTAGAATATAGCCTCCAACATCTCAAAATCTTAGGATTGGAAGATTTCATTAGGATAAGAAGTTCAACCCTTGCTCAGTTCAGAGATCTAGTTTAAAGAATTTATTGATAGAGGGCTGTCCAGCTCTGCTTGAACACATCCTGTGAAAAGAAGCCCACCATCTCCTTTAAATAGACGACTGTATTTCCAAACTGCTTTTATGTTTTGGACTTTCCTGGACTTCCGTCCAGAAGTGGTGTTCTTATAATTCAAGTGTTCTTAATTTTGGAGACTGCAGGATACATTTGGAATTTTGAGATGAACTTGTGTGCTGCTGAGGGGGCTTGTCTAGTCACAGAATGACTCTCATGGGAGATATGACTACCAATTTGCCAGAAAGTATCTGCCACCCCATCCTACTATTCCTGTTTACTTTTGTCTTACCTCTAAGAGATGATGTGATGGAATCTGTCTCTGAGGGAGAAGGTGATGTTATGGAGATCGCGGGCGAAGGAGGAGGGGGCGCTTTCCAGGGTGACAAATGCGTTCACAGCGTCGAAGACCTTGGGCGCCCGTCCAAGAAAGTCAGGCCGGACCCGCCTTAGGGTGCCTGGGGTTTTTTCCCAGAGAGCTGCTTAGTGTGGCTTAGTTTGGCAAGCTTCTGTGTAAGGTAGAACAATAAAGCTTAATTCCGAGACTCAGTGTTGTTCTTCGGCTAGCCACGACAGATGACCACATTTCCAAACTAAGTATGTCATGGGTTACTTCTCTCTGATAAAGTTTTTTGCATCACTTAGTACTTCACCTTTGTAGCTTGGGATTACAACTTGGACTTCCTGTGTGCAAAATATGTATTTTAGCGATGGGCTTCTGGTCCTCCCTGGTTTCTCGTTTGTGGCTCTGCAAAATTGCTTGGAAAATCCTAGAGATGCTCCTCAGTTACATCTCATTTGCAGCACACATCCAGTTTGTAATACCTATAGATTGTATAAGGTCTACCATTACATATTTAATCATTAGTGAACTTTCACCATACAAAGATAGGTAGTACATTTTCATGTAGTTAGATAACTGGGCATCTCATGTAGGTTGTAATTTTTAGAACTTTTTAAATTAGTGAATGTATTAAATATACCAGTATACCATGCTCAGATGGTTTCAGTAGGATCTATTAGATATCATTTTACTTTTCTCACCAGCTGGTAAAAATATATATTTGTTAAAGTCTCACCAGTATGGTACAGTAAGGAGCTGCAGTATATGCGGTTCTTTCCTGAGGAAGTCTTCAAACTTTGAGAGGTCAGTCCTTGACAGAGTTTTTAAGGATATAATATTTTGTTCCAGCATCTATATCCTGGAGCAGCTTCAGGGAGATTTATGGAGGGAACAAGGATTTGGCCAGCAACAAGCACTGTATTTATCTGAAAAAGAGAGTTAAAGAGGAGATGATATATGCAAATGTATTCTCCATGGAAAACTTTGCCATTTGTTATTAATTATCCTCCTTTTTCAGCCCTAAATGTCACATTTATTCCATATTGCTGTATTTCTCCTCACTCACAACACAGGAAAATTTACAGATGTCACTGATACCAAATGAATAAATGTCATTATCTTCATTTTTCTTTACCAAGTTTCTTACTCTGCATGTGTGCCATGGCCTTCATGTTCTTCCCAACAGCCATATTGTTCTGTATTCTGCTCTGTTTTTCATTAAGACAGGTATTTTCTTTTCCTAGCAACCAGCTGAGCGCTTCAGACTTTTGAACAGGCTTTATAGGCTACACATAAGTCAGGATTGTTCTTAGTATTTTGATAATTCTTATTAAAAATCTGTGCCCAACATAGAATTACAGTTCCCTGGAATACCTGAGGAGGAGGTATAATAATGAAAGCAATTTAAGTCTGTAATATAGAGTTACAAGCAATGAAACATACATTATGATTTGTAATAGTAATTCATAAAAGATTCTGCAAGGCCAATTATTACTCTTCACACATATCAATATTTAGAAGTTATGTGGAATTAAATTCCTTGCCAAGCTTCTGTGACCTTGAAAAGTGGAGTTATAAGACTACAGAAGACAGCCAGTTTGGAGTAGTGGTTAAAGGCACCAGATTAGAAACCAGGAGACTGTGAGTTCTAGACCTGCGTTAGGCACAAAGGCAGCTGGGTGACCTTGAGCCTGTCAATTTCTCTCAGCTTAAGAAGAAGGCTATGGCAAATGACTTCCAAAAATGTTGTCGAGTAAGCTGTAAGGATGCATCCAGGCAATTGCCAGGAGTCAGGATTGACTTGAAGGCCGCGCACCCATCCCCTCTCCGGAGCATACAGAAGCTTGCCCTCATTCACCCTAAAGCACCAGAAAAGATCCATCTCTCCTCATCAAGGAAGGTCTCAGATAAAATCTGACTTTCTGTGGAAAACTTCCATGGCTGAGTGCATCATCTTTGATAAAAGTATTTGGTAGGAATAAGGGGAAAAAATAGGGCGGAAGGAAGATACAAAGTTGTACAAGTAGAACGACAACAACAAGAAAAAAGATATATAATGAATTAAATCAAGCTGCCGTATTCTAATATTGTTTCATATTAAATAAAGTTACACTAATTCCACATTAAGCTATTTTTTTCACTCAAGGGAGTGGTAAAGCCAAATCGGTGAGGCTACTGGACCAGCTCCATTAACACATTTTTAAAATATTAGCAGCCATGCATGCAGATCATTATATAGTGGTGTTGAATTTATATTACCACCTAATACTTCACAACAACAAATACTTCAATGCCCAAATCCCTCTCAGCACTTTTAATTTATTAGAAATCAAATTTATAAAAGTGTCTCATAAGTTCTAGACCTGTTGCCATTGTTGGTAACACCCAGTCCTGCCTATTTACATACTTCAGTTAATTCATTCTTAATAAAAAAGAAATAATTAGGCAAATAAAACTTAAGGAAAGCTCTTGGGGAAAATTTTCAGCAACCAGAATTGTTTAAAATTTGTCCTGAACAGTAGGTCCTAATATTTCATAAATTATTTACTCCCAATTAATTTGAAAACTAAATTCTGTTTCTCTAGGATGGAAATTCAGTATTGCATATATTCAGTTAGCTAAGAAGGATGATCTCATGTTCATAAGAGAGTCCCGTTATACGTATGCAAGTATTTAATTTGTAATTTAATTTGTTTGGGATGTAACAAGCCCTGGTAGCTGGGTGAAGGAGCTCCTCCTGATCTGGCCAGTGAAATTAAAAAAAAAATCTGTGGGAACATTACACAACTGGTGGGTTGCAAGGACAGCCCAATTTTTCTCTGGAAGATCCCCTGTGACCATCAGAACAAGCATCGTTTAGCAATTGTGGAAGTGATGAGGTCAGTGAAACCTCAAAGCCATCGTCAAAGGGGAAACTTCAATGTATGTTATGTATCCACGTCTCAGCCTTTCCTTTGTGGCAAGCCTCTACCTTCCTAGCATACTGTTGGGGTGCCAAAATTTGTAATTGATTTGCTTTGCAGTACAAATTTGCTCAGCTGATGTTTATGTACTGAATGCCATTTCTCTGAGAAGAAGCTCTGTGGCTTGGAGTGGAAATTCCGATTCACTACAAAGATGGTCTGTGTTCCATCTGTGTTGTAGCCACATGCATAGAAATTCTTTCAGTTAATTGCTCAACACTTGATACAACATGCAGATTTGTTATGAAGAATATGACCAGGAAAAAAGCAAAGAGTAGGTCTTGAAAGGTGTACTTAAAAATGTTTCCTGAAGCTTTCGAGCAGTGTTTCTCAACCTTGGCAACCTTAAGATGCTTGGACTTCAACTCCCAGAATTCCCCAGCCAGCATGCTTTAGAGGATCACATGCCATACTCTGAGAGAACATGTGTATTTTGGCACCAGACATAGAAGTGATGCCTTCATCTAAATGCACACTGTTTTGTATTTTAATACTCATCTTATTTTACACTTTTGTATTCTATTTTATCTTATGCTATTTTATGTCTCTTATCTTTTATTTTATCTTACTGTACTCTTATTTTATCTCATCTTACTTCATTTTAGCTTATTTTATTCTATTTTATTGTGGCTGATGGCCATTCTTTCTTGATATGGTCAATTGACTAATCAATAAAGCTACTACTTTAGAAAATCACTTTCAGGAGCTATTGCACAACTTTGTCTGAATATGTCCAGGGCTTAGATGAAAAACACATAAAACATTTTGAAGGGTATCTGGGAACTTAACGAAAAACAGAAGCTTTTTCACAAGAATGAAAGTGAACGCAAGATTTAATGGAACTGTTTCCACACAGTGATGTGTTGGTAGTTGGATAAATCTTAGTTCTTTTGTTTGTTTCTTGCACTCCCACATGTAGATGTAAAGCCTACTTTTCTTTCAACGCTAAAGCCAGAGGGAACCAGTACTATCAAAAAACGATGCATTAAAGTATAATAGGTCACATGTATAAACATTAAGAAGCCGAGGGAGAAATTTTGAGCTTTTTGGAAAGAAACAGACAATATCTGCCAAGAATGTTAACAGTGAATCCATTAATACCAATTCATCAGGCCTCAGGTGCTGCACACTTTATTTTTTCAACAGAGTTTGAACAAACAACTGGTACAGAATTATTGCGTATTGGTCATTGAGGTCAGGGTGATCTCTCCTCAGAAATGTTAATCAGACACCACATTGCCATTCCAGCATTAAATGAAGATGTGTGATGAACTGGTACGTAGTTATTAATCCAGGAACTCTCAAGTACACGCCATAAGGTGAAGTAGAAGAGTACTTTATTAATACAGATGCTCAGTCCAATTCAAAGATCAGTCTGAAGGAAAACGTGTGAAACTGCTAAGATAAAATCCCCCTCCCTAATGGCTGCATTCTTCTCTACAGCTTCTAACAGCTTCTCCCCCCTTAATTGTTGAAGCTAGCTAGCTGTAAAATTCCATTCTACCTTCTAAGGTTCTCTACTCCCTTTCTAACATTCCTTGCTAACGCCAGCCACACTGACCTTGAAGGTGCTTAGGCCCCTCAACAATCATGCTTCTCCCATACCCAAATGCTATTACAGGACTGCTAATGCAAATTAGGTGAAAGAAGAAAGTGCAAAAGCTGGGTTGCAGTTAAACCTCAAAAAAGCCAAGAGTATGGCAACCAGCTTGATTGATCACTGGCAAATAGAGGGAGAAAAAGTGGAGGCAGTGACAGACTTTGTATTTCTAGGTACAAAGATTACTGCAGATGCTGACTGCAGCCAGGAAATCAGAAGACGTCTACTTCTTGGGAGGAGAGCAATGGCAAATCTTGATAAAATAGTTAAGAGCAGAGACATCACACTGACAACAAAGGTCCGC